>OU343049.1:58302691-59502691 GCA_910593695.2 Ocypus olens
CTGTCTGTCTGTCTGTTTGTCTGTCTATCTGTCTGGCTGCGTGTGTGGAAAAAACATTGTGTCTGTGTGTGTGTCTGTCTGTCTGTGTGCGCTGTATCTCCAAAAGTAATAAAGCAATTGATACGAAACTTTGAGTAGTTTTCACGTGCCGTATTTGCAGAGAATTGTTGTTTTAAGTTGCATAATGTAAAACTGTGCCGGGGGCGGTTGCGTTGCCAGGGCGACGCTGGGGCTGCGGGGCGGCGAAACCTCGCCATGGCCGCCAAGGATCAATAAGTCAAGTCCTTGGGGACATTTGAACGGGCACGAACGTAACGTGTACACAGACATCATGCAAACACAAACACCTTTTGCCCGTAGATGGACAAACACGACAAAGAAAATCAATTTGTCGCGGCGTCAATTTGCATTCGATTTTGGCTAATGCGATCCCCATATTCATGGCCATCTCATAAACATATTCAAGTGTGTTTATGCTTAATGCATGCATGTATGCATCTCTCGCGATTTCACGTGCAATTATTTATGAATGCGCCTTTTCGCCATTTCGCGCGTTTTATGTTCGTTGTTGCAACACACCGGAGATGATTGCGTTAATCCATCTGAATTTTTAATTATTTGACATCAGGAGTTTATTCAGTGATCCACTCATTTATTTCTTCTTCATAGGGTGCGAGAAAATTAAGTTTTTTTTTTGGTCATCTGCCACAACCGTTTCAGAAAATTAAGTTATTTTTTATAAGATTTTTTGAAACTCATGGCAATTTAAGAATGTTGGCCAAACCGATGTTTTTCATTAACTCATCTAATGTTCACATTCAAATCTTTACATTTTTTTCGGCAGTTATGTAGAAGATTGTGTTCAAATAACTGAACAGGCATGAATTTCAAACTTAAATTTCATGCATTCGTAATAATAATAATATAATTTTATTCATGTTGCTGCTAAGTACAGATGTAATAAGTCAACAAATATAAATTAAATTAATGAAAATACTGTTACAAACATCAAATATACATAAGACACAAGGGACATAACATACGCTACACATTCATACAATTCACACTTCCACCAGATGAATATGAAAAAATATTATTTGAATAATAAACTTTAAATAAAGTCCCCTTTAAAAGTTTCCTTTTTCTAAATTACAGAAATGTATATAGAAAATCTTTATTGGCAAAGTGGTTACAACTTATTATAATACATAAACGCAGTGGCGGCTCGTGGAACATTTTGATGGTAGAGCCACTTTTTGAGAAAAAAAAACAATTACTGTTGCAAAATTATTCAGTAAATTACAAGGGATAACACATGTGATTCTACATTTCTGTAAAAATTAGAAATGCATTGTTTCTAAATTTTAGAATATTTCAATGTGAACGGAGATGAAATTAAAAAAAAAATTGCAACAAATTCGTTGACGCGAAAAAAATATAAAAACAATTGCCATCGACTTGAAGCTTTCCAAAACAACTGACAACACATGTGATTATACATTTCTGTTAAAATTAGAAATGCATTGTTTCTAAATTTTACAATATTTCAATGTGAACAGAGATGAAATTAAAAAAAATTGCAGTAAATTCGTCGACGCGAAAAAAATATAAAAACAATTGCCATCAACAGGAAACTTTTCAAAACAACTGACAACACATGTGAATTTACATTTCCGTAAAAATTAGAAATGCATTGTTTCTAAATTTTAGAATAGTTCAATGTGAACGGAGATGAAATTTAAAAAAAAATTGCAACAAATTCGTTGACGCGGAAAAAAATATAAAAACAATTGCCATCGACTGGAAACTTTCCAAAAGTACTGACAACACATGTGATTATACATTGCCGTAAAAATTAGAAATGCATTGTTTCTAAATTTTAGAATATTTCAATGCGAACGGAGATGAAATTAAAAAAAAATTGCAACAAATTCGTCGACGCGAAAAAAATATAAAAACAATTGTCATCGACTGGAAACTTTCCAAAACAACTGACAATACATGTGATTCTACATTTCCGTAAAAATTAGAAATGCATTGTTTCTAAATTTTAGAATATTTCAATGTGAACGGAGATGAAATTTTAAAAAAAGTTGCAACAAATTCGTCGACGCGAAAAAAATATAAAAACAATTGCCATCGACTGGAAACTTTCCAAAAGTACTGACAACACATGTGATTCTACATTTCCGTAAAAATTAGAAATGCATTGTTTCTAAATTTTAGAATATTTCAATGTGAACGGAGATAAAATTTAAAAAAAATTGCAACAAATTCGTCGACGCGAAAAAAATATAAAAACAATTGCCATCGACTTGAAACTTTCCAAAACAACTGTCAACACATGTGATTATACATTTCTGTTAAAATTAGAAATGCATTGTTTCTAAATTGTAGAATATTTTAATGTAAACAGAGATGAAATTAAAAAAAAATTGCAACAAATTCGTCGGCGCGAAAAAAATATAAAAACAATTGCCATCGACTTGAAACTTTCCAAAAGTACTGACAATACATGTGATTCTACATTTCCGTAAAAAATAGAAATGCATTGTTTCTAAATTTTAGAATATTTCAATGTGAACAGAAATGAAATTTAAAAAAAATTGCAACAAATTCGTCGACGCGAATAAAATTATAAAAACAATTGCCATCGACTTGAAACTTTCCAAAACAACTGACAACATATGGGATTCTACATTTCCGTAAAAATTAGAAATGCATTGTTTCTAAATTTTAGAATATTTCAATGTGAACAGAGATGAAATTAAAAAAAAATTGCAACAAATTCGTCGACGCGAAAAAAATATAAAAACAATTGCCATCGACTTGAAACTTTCCAAAACAACTGACAACACATGTGATTCTACATTTCCGTAAAAATTAGAAATGCATTATTTCTAAATTTTAGAATAATTCAATGTGAACAGAGATGAAATTAAAAAAAAATTGCAGTAAATTCGTCGACGCGAAAAAAATATAAAAACAATTGCCATCGACTTGAAACTTTCCAAAACAACTGACAACACATGTGATTCTACATTTCCGTAAAAATTAGAAATGCATTGTTTCTAAATTTTAGAATATTTCAATGTGAATGGAGATAAAATTTAGAAAAAAATTGCAATAAATTCGCTGACGCGAAAAAAACATAAAAACAATTACCATCCACTTGAAATTTTAGAAAATCACTTAATATTAATTCAAGAGTGATTTCGTACAAAATTTAAATACATTCCGTCTATTGCTTTTGCGATTTTTCGTGTAAATTTATGAAGAATTATAATCATGTTTTGTTAATATAAAAACTGCTGTAAAATACTTGAAACTTTCTAAATTTACCTAAAATACATGTGCCTCTAAAAAACCCATAATACCCCATCACAAGTTTTCAAGATAACCGACCGAGAACAACCCTTAAGATTTTTTAGGTTTCACTTCTTCGGAGTGAAAAGAAAATACAAAAACAACTGTAACACACTTGAAACTTTTCAGATTTACTCAAAATACATTAATCTTAATAAACCTCAAAAAAACTCAAAATACCCCATCACTGGTTTTCAAGATAACAACACAAAACACAATTCTGGAAGAATTTTTCAAATCCGCTAATTTGTTCAAGAAATATATTCTCAAATAAATGCATTGCCATTTTTCTCGTCTCGTGAAACTTTCGCTTTAGGCATCGTTTTAACATTTAAAATGACAAATCAGTGTTTTTAGAATCAATTAAAAAAATCTTGTTTCGTTTGAAATTAGAGGTAGTGCCATGGCTCCTTGGCTCTACATAACGAGTTCTTTTTTCCTCATGTCAATTGTCTATCGGCCGAAGGTTTTTCTGCCATTACAGAAATATTAGTATTCAAATTGTTTGTAACCATTATTACAAAAAAATAAATCCGTGCTACTCTTCAGAATATATTTACAGATGTGAATTCAAAATTTCACTTTTAAAACTTTATCCGTTTGTGAATACTATTTTAAATGAATTTAGAGGTACGTTCCAGGACCTTTAACAAAGAAAGTGTTTTGATTTACATTTCAAGATGAATTTTCATTGATGAATCAATGATACTCCAGTATCAACCAGTTAAGAACATTTTTTACATCTTATTATATAATATTGTTCTTTTACAATTTTAAGATGTATCACGAACGAATCGCCTCCAGTATCAAACGTTTAACATATATCATTTTGTTCTTTTGCAGTTCTTGAATAGTTACAGTGAAGTGATTAATTTGTTGGCGTGAACGAATAAAAATGGTTTATATTCCGCACAATTAATAAAACACGTCCTTTAAACGTTCCAATAAATGCTGAATAATTAAATAAATGGCCGCGGTGACGGCTGCCAGCAAAATATTTTGCATCGTGGGTGACCCAAGCTCGAACGCCCATTGACTGGCGGTAGGTAAATATTAAAATTAGTAAAACATATTTTTAGCGTGTGTTTTCTGACCATACATGCACCCGCAATTTTAATGGTGCATCATAATTTCACACTTTATACGACCATAATTATTCCTGAATTAATATTAAGTGATTTTTCGAAGCTTCAAGTGGATAGCATTTGTTTTTATATTTTTCTCGAGTAAACAAAATTATTGCCATTGTGGTTTCCAATTTGTTAGAATTAGAATTATGTATTAAAATCGTCCAACACAATTGTTTGAGATAATTAAAACGTGTTCCAGTAAATGATAAATTCCCCAATTAATCAACTGTGCACACTTACCTTAACGAAATGATCTCCATAAGACGACAACGGCCCCTCAACCATACTTCTAATTTGACTCAAAAATGGACACTCAAGTACAACACTCCACCACACCAAAACACCGAACTTACTGATGTAACAACATTAAATTAAAAAACAACACTCCATCGCACTGTTAAAATCTAAAACACCGAACTCGCACTGATCGCACTGGAAAACCTCGCCAGGTGCAATCGCCAAATTTCGACCTTTGCCCCGGGGACGATGTCGCAAAACAAAACACAGTCTTTCTCACCTACGGTGCAATGCGACCGCGATCCGAATTCGATCGATATCAATTCACGCATAAGACAGACAAAGATGCTAATGCTCCTGCATCTAATAATCGTTTATTTGTTCGTCAGTTGACCTTCAACAGAGTGCGTGTACAAACGCGTTTTAGTGTGCAAAGTGTTGAAAATTATATTAACGGATTTTCGCGTGTGTTTTAGTGTACAGATTGACGATTATATTAATGGGAACTGATTTTAATAATCAGTTATGAGGATAGGACTGTTGGTAAGTGCGATTAATTAATCTCATTTTAACACCCGTATGTTTTTTCTGTTGCATTTTTCAAAGTCGATAAAAAAATAGAAAAACGACTGCTACAAGCTTAAAATTTTACGCAGTTACTAAGAAAAGTTGCTACTACGTGATACCATAAAAATTTTAAGAAGTTAATTTCTTACATCGTAATATAACCTCAATTTAACGCCCGTCTGCTTTTTCCGAAATTGCATTTTTCAAATTCGGTAAAAAAATAAAACAACAATTACTGCAAGCTTAAAAATTTCCAAAATTGCTTCGAATAGTTGATGCTATGTGATACCATTAACATTTTTCTTAAATTGTATCATAATCTCAATTTAACGTCCGTTTGCTTTTTCTGAAGTTGCATTTTTCAAATTCGGTAAAAAAATAGAAACACAATTACTACAAGCTTAAAAATTTCGAAAATTGCTTCGAATAGTTGATGCTATGTGATACCATAAACATTTTTCTTAAATTGTATCATAATCTCAATTTAACGCCCGTTTGTTTTTTTCTGAAGTTGCATTTTTAAAATTCGTTAAAAAAATAGAAAAACGATTGCTAGAAACTTAAAAATTTCTAAAATTGCTTCGAATAGTTGCTGCTATGTAATACCATAAAAATTCTAAAAGGTCACTTTCTTAAATTGTTAAATAATCTCAATTTATCGCCCGTTTACTTTTTCTGAAGTTGCATTTTTCAAATTCGGTAAAAAAATAGAAAAAGAATTGTTACAAGCTTAAAAATTTCCAAAATTGCTTCGAATAGTTGCTGCTATGTGATACCATAAGAATTCTAAACGGTCAATTTCTTAAACTGTGACAAAATATCAATTTAACGCCCGTTTGTTTTTCAAATTCGGTAGAAAAATAGAAAAACAATTGCTACAAGCTTAAAAATTTCCAAAATTGCTTAGAATAGTTGCTACTACGTGATACCATACAAATTCTAAAAGGTAAATTTCTTAAATTGTAATATAATCTCAATTTACCGCCCGTTTGTTTTTTTTCTGAAATTCCATTTTTCAAATTCGGTAAGAAATAGAAAAACAACTGCTACAAGCTTAAAAATTTCCAAAATTACTTAGAATAGTTGCTACTATGTGATACCATAAAAATTCTAAAAAGTTAATTTCTTAAATTGTAACATAATCTCAATTTAACGCCCGTTTGTTTTTTTCTGAAGTTGCATTTTTCAAATTCGGTAAAAAAATAGAAAAACAACTGCTACAAGTTAAAAAATTTCCAAAATTATTTAGAATAGTTCTACTATGTAATACCATAAAAATTCAAACATGTCACTTTCTGAAATTGTAACATAATCTCGATTTAACGCGCGTTTGCTTTTTCTGAAGTTCCATTTTTTCAAAGTCCTTAAAAAAATAGAAAAACAATTGCTACAAACTTAAAAAATTCCAAAGTTACTTAGAATAGTTGCTACTATACGATACCATAAAAATTCTAAAAGCTCAATTTTCCAAATTGTAAGATAATCTTAATTCAACGCCCGTTGGTTTTATCTGAAGTTGCATTTTTAATTTGGTTAAAATCTGGGGTAGGGGTGTTTGCAAATTTTTCCAGAAGATGCATTTTTAAAATTCTATAAAAAGTTATTAAGAATAGTTGCTACTATATGATATTATAAAGATTCTAAAAAGTCAATTTCTTAAATTGTAACATAATTTCAATTTAACGCTCGTTTGCTTTTTCTGAAGTTCCATTTTTTCAAATTCCCTAAAAAAATAGAAAAACAATTGCTACAAGCTTAAAAATTTCCAAAATTACTTCGAATAGTTGCTGCTATGTGATACCATAAACATTCTAAAAGGTAAATTTCTTAAATTGTAATATAATCTCAATTTACCGCTCGTTTACTTTTTCTGAAGTTGCATTTTTCAAATTCGGTAAAAAAATAGAAAAACAATTACTACAAGCTTAAAAATTTACAAAGTTACTAAGAATAGTTGCTAGTACGTGATACCATAAAAATTCTAAGAAGTCAATGTCTTAAATAGTAACATAATCTCAATTTAACGCCAGTTTGTTTTTTCCAAAGTTGCATTTTTAAAATTCGGTAAAAAAATAGAAAAACAATTTCTACAAGCTTAAAAAAATCCAAAATTACTTATAATAGTTGCTACTATGTGATACCATAAAAATTCTATAAAGTAAATTCCTTAAGTTGTAACATAATCTCAATTTAACGCCCGTTTGTTTTTTTCTGAAGTTGCATTTTTAAAATTCGTTAAAAAAATAGAAAAACAATTGCTACAAGCTTAAAAAATTCCAAAGTTATTTAGAATAGTTGCTACTACGTGATACCATAAAAATTCTAAAAAGTCAATTTCTTAAATTGTAACATAATTTCAATTTAACGCGCGTTTGCTTTTTCTGAAGTTCCATTTTTTCAAATTCCCTAAAAAAATAGAAAAACAATTGCTACAAGCTTAAAAATTTCCAAAATTACTTCGAATAGTTGCTGCTATGTGATACCATAAACATTCTAAAAGGTCAATTTCTTAAATTGTTAAATAATCTCAATTCAACGTCCGTTTGTTTTTTTCTGAAGTTGCATTTTTCAAATTCGGTAAAAAAATAGAAAAACAACTGCTACAAGTTAAAAAATTTCCAAAGTTATTTAGAATAGTTCTACTATGTAATACCATAAAAATTCAAACATGTCACTTTCTTAAATTGTAACATAATCTCAATTTAACGCGCGTTTGCTTTTTCTGAAGTTCCATTTTTTCAAATTCCTTAAAAAATTGAAAAACAATTGCTACAAACTTAAAAAATTACAAAGTTACTTAGAATAGTTGCTACTATACGATACCATAAAAATTCTAAAAGCTCAATTTTCCAAATTGTAAGATAATCTTAATTCAACGCCCGTTGGTTTTATCTGAAGTTGCATTTTTAATTTGGTTCAAATCTGGGGTAGGGGTGTTTGCAAATTTTTCCAGAAATATAAAGTACAGACTATTTTGAGTGAGTTTGGAGAGTTTAGAGTTTGTATCAATTGTTTTTCTATTTTTTTTTTGCGGTTTGGAAAATGTCTATCCTCAAAATTTAAATAGGGGTGTTCAAGAGTGATTATTTAAAAATCTAGTGTAGGGGTGTTTGCAAATTTTTCCAGATATATAAAGTACAGACTATTTTGAGCGAGTTTGAAAAGTTTAGAGTTTGTTTCAATTGTTTTTCTATTTTTTTTTTGCGGTTTGGAAAATGTTTATCCTCAAAATGCAAATGGGTGTGAATATTTCAAAATCTGGGGTAGGGGTATTTGCAATTTTTTCCAAAAATATAAAGTACAGACTATTTTGAGTGAGTTTAGAAAGTTTAGAGTTTGTATCAATTGTTTTTCTATTTTTTTTTGCGGTTTGAAAAATGTTTATCCTCAAAATGTAAATGGGGGTGTTCAAGTGTGATTATTTCAAAATCTGGGATAGGTGTTTTTGCTATTTTTTCCAGAAATATAAAGTACAGACTATTTTGAGTGAGTTTGGAAAGTTTGGAGTTTATTTCAATTGTTTTTCCATTTTTTTTGCGGTTTGGAAAATTATCCTCAAAATCTAAAAATGTTCGAGAGTGCTTATTTTAAATGGCAAACTTTTGAAGTTCTTACATTTTTTTTTGTATTTGCTTGATGGTTTGTCACGCAAGTGCAAGATTTGATTGTTTTCATTAATCTGTTTACATTATAAATTGTATTGAAAATAGAAGTTATAAAAATTTTCGATAGGTTCAACTGCAGACTTGCCATTCGTGATGGAATTATCTCATCAGCAAACTTTACAAATCGGACATCTTACATCTTGTAAATAAACTAGTCGCGAACATAATCTTGAAAAAACGTCTAGTGGAGACCTCCACTGGACATATATTTTACTATGTTACTATGACTTTTGTTGACACATTGTCCTCAGTTTTGTTCGCTAGTTGAAAGATAGATGTCAGCACCGTACCAAAACAGAAATTGCTAAATGGCGCTAGAATTTTATATATTTATACTTTTTAATTGCAATGAAACAATTTACTACGCAAAAATTGAAAAAGACTCAAATTGTGTTTGTAATTTACACCTTGTAAATAAACATAATCTTGAAAATGGAGACCTCTAGTGGAAATATATTTCACCATGGCTTTCACTGACGCAGTGTTCTCAGTTTTGTTCCCTAGTGGAAAGATAGATGTCACCACCAAAACAAAAATTCAAAAGTACAGAAATTGCTGAATTGATGTTGAATTGTATGGCCCGTATTCATACATCTTATTTAAAGTCGCTTTTAACTAAATGACGGATAAATGCGATAATAATATGACAACGTGTCATTTATTTGAGCGGGAAATAAACATTCGAAATAAATAGAACGAAAATTGAATTATTAGAAAATCTACGTATGATGACGTGAAGCTGATGCGTTGTCATCTTGTTCTCGTAGTTTTTCATTAAACTAGTCGTAAACATAATCTCGAAAATAGGTATCGTTAGTTTGTTCGCTAGTTGAAAGTGCCAAAACAAAAAATTTAAAAATACAGAAATTGATGAATTTTATATGTTTATACTTTTTAATTGTAATGAGTCGCCATTTACAATTTGAGTCTATACATGCTTGTAGTCAACAAGACAAGTTTTACGTTGATGGGGCAGTTATTTTTATATTTTTCGGCTCACCAAAATTATTACAAATTTTCTCAGTTCTGTTCAATTTATTTTTTTTCAAAATATCTGGACGATGTGTTTCTTGCTTTTATATAATCGTATTTTGGCATGTATTATGGTTAATTTTGGCAAAGTTTACGTTGATGGTATTGGTTTTAATATCTTTTTCGTCAAAATTATCAGATTTTTTTTACAATTCTACGCTCTGTTTGAATTAAATTCTTTCGAAATCTATGAACGAGGTATTTGTAGTTTTCATAAAATCGGAATTTGGCATGTATTACAGGTATATTTAGCAAGTTTCACGACGATGCCATTAGTTTTTATATTTTTTTCGAGTCGCCAAAATTTTTTAAGGTTCTACATTCTGTTTGTTCTACATGTTTTGGAGTTTCCATTTCCGACGATTATCGTAAATAATCAAGACAAATGTGGATTAAAAAAAAAAAAACAAAAAATACTAACAACATATCTTCAATATTTTATTTTATACAATAGTATAAATATAAAATTATCACATCTTTAAGGAAATTTTCTACGCAAATAAAACAAAGTTGGTGTTCCGACAACGACGAAATACATAAAAAAATTGAACAATATCTAATCCCGTTGCCGCACGAGAAGTAAACCTAGAAAGTAACGCTGCCATTTGTAAATTAAATTCCGAATAGACCGCCGCGGGGATTTGATTTCTTCGTGTTTTAAGTACAGCAACATTCAACTAAAACCTTTTTAGTTCTTTGGTTAAAATTAAGTTTCTAATGGAAGAAAAGAAAAATTATAAGCTTAAACGTAACGAAATAAATTAAGTTTCACATTTTAATATAAAATATGTTTTTTCTATGTCATGGATTGGTTTTTTTTTTTTTGAAAAGGACAAAGTAAACAATAAATATTCGAGCACCTGTGAATACCTTGAACACATGATGAAAAATATACAATATGTACAAATGGTTTTTTTTTCTATACGGTAAATGTATAGCATCAATGAACAGGTCAAGAGTAGAGTAACAAAATTGCGATTTCTTTCAGTCACAGCCACTCTTTTTTTTTTCTTTTGGTAACCTATTATCAATACAAGTCCTCGTTTTCCATGTTCACCAGGAGCATCTTTTTCTCGTCCTTTTCGGAGCTGCCGAACGCTCTTATGGATGGGGGCTCGAAACACGGCTGAAATTAATTGAAAATTATGTAAAAATAATGAGGCAAAAGTGTTGATTGGTGAAATAGTCAAAAAAGAGTTTTTTTTACAAACGACTCAGAATAAATAAGATCTGCAGACTCTAAATTAAACAAGTTGTAGTTGTGACTTGTCGAAAGGGGCTATGATTATGCAAGAAGAAGATGAAGAAGAAGAAGACCCAGAAGACTGCAGAGCTTAAAGTATTGATTGGTGAAATAGTCAAAAAGAGTTATTTTTACAAACGACTCAGAATAAATAAGATCTGCAGACTCTAAATTAAACAAGTTGTAGTCGCTGAGACTTGTCGAAAGGGCCTATGACTATGCAGGAAGAAGATAAAGAAGAAGAAGACCCAGAAGACTGCAGAGTCTAGAGTATTGATTGATGAAATAGTCAAAAAGAGTTGTTTTTACAAACGACTCAGAATAAAGAAGATCTGCAGACTCTAAATTAAACAAGTAGTAGTCGCTGTGACTTGTCGAAAGGGCATATGACTATGCAAGAAGAAGATGAAGAAGAAGTCCACAGTTTATTCAAAAAGTAGGGATGTTGATTTTTACTCACCGTTTCACATACGTTCATGTTGCAACAGTTCTCAATGGTAATTTCACATTGTGCTGTGGGCGGATGTTGCGGTGTGTACGTCAAGGGGGTGATATTTTTGTTCACTACGATACGCTTCTTGATGCGAGGCCTTCGCTGCTTCTTAGAATATAATACTACCAATACTATTATGATTAATGTTTGTACTGCCGCTAGTGATATCACCAGATCGAAGAGTGGGTCCCCGAATCTGCTTCTGCTTTCATCGAATAAGACTTCTGATACTCTGTAAAAAAAAGGGAAGCCATTGTTAACTAATGTTTTTAACCTCAATTTTTTTTGAGTTGTTGAAGACATGAACAAAAAAAAATCTATAAAGTAAAAATTCTGGTATGATAAAATTTCTCAAAAGGTTTAAAATATTCACAAGATGTTCACCTTTAAAATTAATTCAAATTTTTGCAAATGTGTCAATTTTTCCGTGAGTTATGAATTTTTGAAAAATAATGTTTTAATTTGTCGGACACTTCAATAAAAAAAATCGAAAATACTCATATCATTAAATTGCTAAAAATGTTCTGTATATTCACAACATGTCTACCTTTACGTTTAATTAAAATTTTTGAAAATGTGTCAATTTTTCCGTGAGTTATGAATTTTTGAAAATTAACGTTTTAATTTGTCGAAAACTTCAATAAAAAAAATAAATACTCAAATCATTAAATTGCTAAAAATTTTAAATATATTCATAAGATGTCTACCTTTAAAATTAATTCAAATTTTTGAAAATGTGTCAATTTTTCCGTGAGTTATGAATTTTTAAAAAATAATGTTTTAATTTGTCGAACAGTTCAATAAAAAAAATCTATAAAAAGAATACTCACATGATTAAATTGCTCAAAATCTTTAATATATTCACAAGATGTCTACTTTTAAAATTAATTAAAATTTTTGAAAATGTGTCAATTTTTCCGTGAGTTATGAATTTTTTAAAATTAACGTTTTAATTTGTTGAAAACTTCAATAAAAAAAATCGAAAAAAATTAATCACTCACATGATTAAATTGCTCAAAATGTTTAATATATTCACAAGATGTTTACCTTTAAAATTAATTCAAATTTTTGCAAATGTGTCAATTTTTCCGTGAGTTATGAATTTTTGAAAAATAATGTTTTAATTTTGAACACTTCAATAAAAAAAATCGAAAACAAAAATAAATACTCACATGATTAAATGGCTTAAAATGTTTAATATATTCACAAGATGTCTACCTTTAAAAATAATTAAAATTTTTCAAAATGTGTCAATTTTTCCGTGAGTTATGAATTTTTGAAAATTAACGTTTTAATTTGTCGAACATTTCATTAAAAAAAATCGAAAAAAAAAACTTGGTAACTTTGTAGCTAAACTAAAATTAATTTTGAGTGAATTTGGAAATTTTCCAGGTTGTCGCAATTGTTTTTATATATTTTTGAGCTCTCAGAAAATTTTGTCCTTTCAGTTAAAATAATTATAGTTCTCGTGCGATTGGTTAAAAAATTGGAAAGAATTGTTGTGTGATTTTATCTAAGGCATAAACTAGAATTAATTTTGAGTGAATTTGGAAATTTTCCAGGTTGTGGCAATTGTTTTTATATTTTTTTGAGCTCTCAGAAAATTTTGTCCTTTCAGTTAAAATAATTATAGTTCTCGTGCGATTGGTTAAAAAATTGGAAAGAATTGTTGTGTGATTTTATCTAAGGCATAAACTAGAATTAATTTTTGAGTGAATTTGGAAATTTTCCAGGTTGTCGCAATTGTTTTTATATTTTTTTGAACGGTCGGCGAATTTTGTTCTTTCGTGCAATTGGTTGTAAAATTATGAAGAATTGTTGTTTGATTTTATCTGAGGCATTAACTAGAATGAATTTTGAGTGAATTTGGAAATTTTCCAGGTTGTGGCAATTGTTTTTATATTTTTTTTAACGCTCGGCGAATTTTGTTCTTTCAGATGACGTAAGCACAGTTTTCGTGCGATTGGTTATAAAAATATGAAGACTTGTTGTTTGATTTTATCTGAGGCATAAACTAGAATGAATTTTGAGTGAATTTGGAAATTTTCCAGGTTGTCGCAATTGTTTTTATATTTTTTTGAACGGTCGGCGAATTTTGTTCTTTCGTGCAATTGGTTATAAAATTATGAAGAATTGTTGTTTGATTTTATCTGAGGCATTAACTAGAATTAATTTTCAGTGAATTTGAAAATTTTCCAGGTTGTCGCAATTGTTTTTATATTTTCTTTAACGCTCGGCGAATTTAACAAAATTAATTTTTTTAATTTTTCAATTTCCGTTGGATCTTATCTTTAGGGCCATATTCTGGCGAGTTGTAATTTTTGACTTTTTTTAGGTGCGAAATACATTTTTTTATAATTTACAGAATTGCGTTGGGTGCAAAATTATCAATAATTAGGTGTTGCGAAATTTTCAAGTTAATCAAAAAAATTTAAAAACAACTGCCAAAAACTTAAAACTTAGAAAAGATACTTAGGATTAATTCTACTTCATGTTTCTATAAAAAACTGTAATTATCTTTGCTTGAAATTTGAAAATAATCGCATTTGAACACACCGCGGCAATTTTTCACGTTGTCCATTTTTTTAATTGGTCAAAAAAAATAGAAAAACAACTGCCACAAACTTAAAACTTTCAAAATATACTCACAGTTCCTTATACTTTATGTTTCTACAAAAAACTGTAATTATCTTTTCTTGAAATTTAAAAATAATCGCATTTGAACACACCGCGGCACATTTTCAAGGTGTCCATTCTTTAATTGGTCAAAAAAAATAGAAAAATAACTACCACAAACTTAAAACTTACTAAATATACTCAGGATTAATTCTACTTTATGTTTCTATAAAAAACTGTAATTATCTTTCGTTGAAATTTTAAAATAATCGCATTTGAACACACCGCGGCACATTTTCACGGTGTCCATTTTTTAATTGGTAAAAAAAAAAAAGAAAAACAACTGCCACAAACTTAAAACTTACAAAATATACTTAGGATTAATCCTACTTTATGTTTCTATAAAAAACTGTAATTATCTTTCGTTGAAATTTTAAAATAATCGCATTAGAACACACCGCGGCACATTTTCACGTTGTCCATTTTTTAATTGGTAAAAAAAAAATTACAAAAACAACTGCCACAAACTTAAAACTTATAAAATATACTCAGTATTAATTCTACTTTATGTTTCTATAAAAAACTTTAATTATCTTTTCTTGAAATTTAAAAATAATACCATTTGAACACAACGCGGCACATTTTTGCATTGTCCATTTTTTAATTAGTCAAAAAAATAGAAAAACAACTGCGACAAACTTAAAACTTTCAAAATATACTCACGGTTCATTCTACTTTATGTTTCTACAAATATTGTAATTATCTTTTCTTGAAATTTGAAAATAATCGCATTTGAACACTCCGCGGAAATTTTTCACGTTGTCGATTTATTAATTGAAAAAATAAAATAAAAAACAACTGCCACAAACTTAAAACTTACTAAATATACTCAGGATTAATTCTACTTTATGTTTTTATAAAAAACTGTAATTATCTTTCGTTGAAATTTTAAAATAATGCATTTGAACACACCGCGGCAATTTTTCGCATGGCCCATTTTTTAATTGGTAAAAAGAAAAATAGAAAAACAACTGCCACTAACTTAAAATTGATAAGATATACTCAGGATTAATTCTACTTTATGTTTCAATAAAAAACTGTAATTATGTTTTGTTGAAATTTTAAAATAATCGCATTTGAACACACCGCGGCACTTTTTCACGTTGTCCATTTTTTAATTGGCAAAAAAATAGAAAAATAACTGCCACTAACTTAAAATTGACAAGATATACTCAAGATTAATTCTACTTTATGTTTCTATAAAAAGCTGTAATTATCTTTTGTTGAAATTTTAAAATAATCGCATTTGAACACACCGCGGCACATTTTCGCATTGTCCATTTTTCACGAACTTCAAATCCTGAAAGTTTGTGCACTTTTGTAGATGTCAAAGTGTTTCCATAGCAACCGGAATCATCAGCATTTGATTGCTTTTTAATTTGGAATTTAAATTAAGCTAATTATCAACAACTCACCTTTCCGATTCCGTCAGATTATCGTTATCCAGCGCCATCTCGCAGTGATCTCCGTAGAAACCGCGCGGACACGTGCACCTAGCTGCTCCGTCGAACGTGCTGCAGTGGCCGTCGTTCAAACAGAAATTTTCGCACAGACTCTTATCGCACCTCGTCCCGGTGTATCCGTAAAAGCATTTGCATTCTGGAGTGTCTGGGGTCGGCACGCACGTGCCGTGAACACAGTGGTTATAACAGGTATCAATCTGACATCTATCGCCAAGGAAACCAAGCGGACAAACGCAAGCGCCCTCTCTGGTCAGCGTCCCTCCGTTCATGCACTCGTCGCACTTCCTCTCCTTCACGTCCTTAACGACCAGAGGAACGGGCGCGTCTGGAGGCTTCTCGAGGACTTTCGTCTTGCTGCAATCGGGAATGCCCAAGAAGCCCAGGTTCCTCGAGGTCAGGCCCAGCGGCGGGTTGTCGAAGGACGCTAGTTTTGTTGGTTCGGTGTTGCCCGATTTGTGTTTCCTCCAGATGACTTCGTTGATTCTGTCGGACCAGTAGACGTAGTCTCCGACGATGACCAGACCGAAGGGTTTTTGGTGTTTTCCTTTGTGGAAGAGTTGCCTGTCGGTGCCGTTCAGGGAGAGGCTTTCGATCCGGAAGTAGATGCCCTGTCTCACGTCCGCCCAGTAGATCCGTTGCTCGTAATGGTCGATGGCTATTCCCATGGGCATCATGAGGTCGTCGTTGACCAGCACCGTGTGGTTCTTGTCTTCTAATGTTGACGCCTCTATCGTTGGTTTTTTTCGGTTGGAATTTGTCCAGTATAACATTCTGAAATTTAATGATGAGAGGTGTTGTGAATCGTTTTTAGTGGTGGGCAGGGGAAGTAGAGGTTGGTCAGGACAAATATGGGCGAGTCATCCATCTTTACTACCTTCAAAAATTGCTAGGAGAAGTAGAGGTTGGTCAGGATTTTACTGGGCGAGTCATCCATCTTGATTGCCACCTCTAACACCTTCACAAATTGCTAGGAAAAGTAGAGGTTGGTCAGGACAAAACTAGGTGAGTCATCCATCTTGATTGCCACCTCTACCACCTTCAAAAATTGCTAGGAGAAGTAGAGGTTGGTTATGATTTTACTGGACGAGTCATCCACCTTGATTGCCACCTCTACCACCTTCAAAAATTGCTAGGAGAAGTAGAGGTTGGTCAAGATTTTACTGGACGAGTCATCCACCTTGATTGCCACCTCTACCACCTTCAAAAATTGCTAGGAGAAGTAGAGGTTGGTCAGGATTTTACTGGACGAGTCATCCACCTTGATTGCCACCTCTACCACCTTCAAAAATTGCTAGGAGAAGTAGAGGTTGGTCAAGATTTTACTGGACGAGTCATCCACCTTGATTGCCACCTCTACCACCTTCAAAAATTGCTAGGAGAAGTAGAGGTTGGTCAGGATTTTACTGGACGAGTCATCCACCTTGATTGCCACCTCTACCACCTTAAAAAATTGCTAGGAAAAGTAGAGGTTGGTCAGGACAAAACTGGGTGAGTGAGACATCTTTATTACCACCTCTACCACCTTCACAAATCGCTAGGAGAAGTAGAGGTTGGTCAGGACAAAACAGGGTGAGTCATCCATCGTGATTGCCACCTCTACAACCTTCAAAAATTTGATGTATTGGGAGGTTAAGGTGTATGAAACATATTCTTCAAACTAGCAGGCGTTGAAAAATGTCACATACAACTTAACCTTCAAATTTTTGAAGGACAACGAAAGATATTCTTTCTTTTGCAACTTCTGTCTTTCCTTAAATAATCTCAACATACCTATTGCAGCTATCAACCAACACATCTTGCGGAGTTTCGATCTCGAACTCGAGGAACACCTCGATCTCCTTACTCTCGTTCCGCAACGATATCGTGTTTATGGATTTGTTTAAGGCGTCCGTCCAGTAAAGTACGTCCTCGACTGGATCGACTGTGAGTCCCTGAAATGTGAAACAATGAGCACTTTTCGCGGACGCCCGGCGAAAGTCTTTCTTACCATGATGTCGTGCGGAAGTTCGTGGATCAGCGGCACGACGTCGGTCTCTTTGGACATCTGCAGTGTGTATATCGTGTCGCCGGCATCGCTCGTATCACTAACCAAAAACTGCTTCCGATTGTAGTCGTAAGTAATTGCCTTGAGTCCGCTGAATTCGTGCGTAGCTGCTTCGATAATTGTGCCGTTCGTGTCTAGGAGTTTGATTTCATCGTTTACAACTACTGCTAAATCTGGAATAAAAGAAAAAAAGTTAAATATAGAGTCCATTAAAGCGAATCCACCAAATTCCTAATTATCCTGACGGTCGTGTCGTTGGTTCATTACTCCGTACACGACTATACCGCGCTGATGAGACAAAAGTTGGCTGAAACCAGTCTGCAGTTATCATTGACAAGGAAATAATAATTAATGTTCAACAGTAAATACTGCAACAGGGCTAGAATGGAAATACGATGTGAGTGAAATATTCATTATAACCGACTGCCGCAGACTATACTTTCTCTACGACCATGAGACAAACCAAACAATTAAAATAATCCGTTCTAACTGAGTGGCAGACTATACTTTCTCCACGACCACAAGACAAACCAAACAAATACAATAATCGCATGTTTATGGTTATATAATACGTGGTAAAATATTTGGTAATGTGTTTTTACAGAAGTAGTAAATGTGGAATAAATCGAATGATTACGTAGGCTCGATATTTTTAAAGTTAAAGAAGTTGTTAATAACAAATGACAATTAAAAACAAAGTAATAAAATTAATATTTGCAACCATTGTTTCTATGGTAATTACATAAGCCGCTTCGCTAAGGTTATATTAAAATGTATGATAACAATTTGTGCTGTCGCGGTTATCGTATTGATAGGACAATCGGACGTGCATAAAAAAAATTGATCATAATTTATCAAAAAATGGCATATTTTGCTCCATATTAGTATCCTACCTCAATAAAAAATATATACTTCTTGGTGCGATTGATAATTTTATCTCAAGGTCATTACCAAAATTCTGACCTTGTTCAAGTTCGTATTAAATTAATCTTTTAATTAAATTTGTGTTATTTATTCTCTTGCCTTTTATGGTGTGCTTTAAAAAAATATTATTCCGACATCAAAAACTGTTAAAAATATTCAAATCAAACTTGAAACTTTAGTTGATAATTCAATTCAAAGAATTGAAAATTTTGTACGGTACGGCATGAAACGGATAAATGTGCGTTGACTCATTTACAACTGTGTTAAGCAATTTTTGCCGATGCGTGCCGTCCGTCCGATTCCGACAAGTGTGCGCGTAGCTTTAGCCTCCTCTATATTTATGGATTGTTACCAAAACACAATTCGGATTGTTTTTTGAGTAAATTTGAAAAGTTTCAAGTCGATAGCAATTGTTTTTCTACTTTTTTTTAATCACCAGAATTATTACAACTTTTCAAAATTCTAGGCTATGTTCAGATTGATTTTTTTTCAAATATAGCGCGGAATATTTATGAATTGTTACCAAATTCCAATTCTGATTGTATTTTGAGTAAATTTGGAAAGTTACAAGTCGATAGCAATTGGTTTTCTATTTTTTTTAATCGCCAGAATTATTACAATTTTTCGAAATTCTAGGCTTTGTTCAGATTGATTTTTTTTTCAAATATAGCGTGGAATATTTATGGATTGTTACCTAATCACAAATCGGATTGTATTTTGAGTAAATTTGGAAAGTTATAAGTCGATAGCAATTGGTTCTCTATTTTTTTTAATCACCGGAATTATTACAACTTTTCAAAATTCTAGGCTTTGTTCAGATTGATTTTTTTTCAAATATAGCGTGGAATATTTATGGATTGTTACCAAATTATCATTCTGATTGTATTTTGAGTAAATTTGGAAAGTTACAAGTCGATAGCAATTGTTTTTCTATTTTTTTTAATCGCCAGAATTATTACAATTTTTCGAAATTCTAGGCTTTGTTCAGATTGATTTTTTTTCAAATATAGAGTGGAATATTTATGGATTGTTACCAAATTATAATTCTGATTGTATTTTGAGTAAATTTAGAAAGTTACAAGTCGATAGCAATTGTTTTTCTATTTTTTTTTAATCACCAGAATTATTACAACTTTTCAAAATACTAGGCTTAGTTCAGATTGATTTTTTTTTTCAAATATAGATTGGAATATTTATGGATTGTTACCAAATTCCAATTCTGATTGTATTTTGAGTAAACTTGGAAAGTTTCAAGTCGATAGCAATTGTTTTTCTATTTTTTTTAATCACCAGAATTATTACAATTTTTCAAAATTCTAGGCTTTGTTCAGATTGATTTTTTTTTCAAATATAGCGTGGAATATTTATGGATTGTTACCAAATCATAATTCGGATTGTATTTTGAGTAATTTTGGAAAGTTTCAAGTCGATAGCAATTGTTTTTCTATTTTTTTTAATCACCAGAATTATTACAACTTTTCAAAATTCTAGACCATGTTCAGATTGATTTTTTTTTTCAAATCTAGCGTGGAATTTTTGTAAATTTTTATAGAAATACAATTCTGAATGTATTTTGAGTAAATTTTGAAAATTTTAAGTCGATAGCAATTGTTTTTCTATTTTTTTTTATTCATAAGAATTATTACAACTTTTCAGAATTCTTGCATGTGATATTTGTGGATTTTTACAGAATCACAATTCGGAATGTATTTTGAGTAAATTTGGAAAGTTTTAAGGTGATGGCAATTGTTTTTCTATTTTTTTTATTCACAAGAATTATTACAACTTTTTAGAATCCTAGGCTCTGTTTAAATTATTTTTTTCAAATCTAACGTGGAATATTTGTGGATTTTTGTAGAACCACAATTCAGAATGTATTTTTAGTAAATTTTGAAAATTTCAAGTCGATAGCAATTGTTTTTCTGTTTTTTTTTTTATTTGAATGAATTATTACAACTTTTCAGAACGCTAGGCTCTGTTCAGTTTGGAACTTTTTTAAATCTTGCATGCGATATTTGTGGATTGTTACAGAATCACAATTTAGAATGTATTTTGAGTAAATTTGGAAAGTTTTAAGGTGATAGCAATAGTTTTTTAATTTTTTTTTATTCACAACAATTATTACAACTTTTTAGAAACCTAGGCTCTGCTAATTTTTTTTTTCTTCAAATCTAGCGTAGAATATTTGTGGATTTTTCTAGAACCACAATTCGGAATGTATTTTGAGTAAATTTGGAACGTATCAAGTTGATAGCAAATACTTTTCTATTTTTTTTATTCGCAAGAATTATTACAACTTTTTAGAATTCTAGTCTTTGTTCAGATTGATTTTATTTCAAATCTAGCGTGGAATATTTGCAGATTTTTATAGAACTACAATTCTGAATGTATTTTGAGTAAATTTTGAAAATTTTAAGCCGATAGCAATTGTTTTTCTATTTTTTTTTATTCGTCAGAAAATTCTAAATTTTTGTGTATTGAGTAATGCGTATATTTAAGCTAGCTTTGCCAGAAAAAAAACAAGTTGGCGAGTCCATTTCTATTTCATATCATATTTATTTGATAATTGAAATTTTTATGATTAAAATGCATCCATTAATTTGATGAAGAAATAATGACAATAATTACGACGTATTTCTTGTGACGTTAATTATTAGCACACTGATCTCTATATTAATAGAACTGATTCGTAAGCCTTGGAATTCCCAGATAAACAAATAATTAATCGATGTTTGATCCTTAACCCATTTTGAAAATGCTAAAAATCGATGTTGTTGATGTTTTCGAATATTAACCTTTTCCAAGAATCTGTTTTGAAGTTAATAAAAGTGAATAAAAAATACATTTTGAAATTTTTGAAGATTTTTCTAAAGTAATTTTTTCAGAAATTTCCACTTATTTCTTATGAAATAAATTAAATTGGCGGAAGTTTTAGACCATAGATGCCACTAAAGTATTTTTTCCAGAAATTTCCATTTAATTTTTATTGAATAAATTAAATTGGTGAAAGTTTTAGACGATAGTTATCACCAATGTATTTTTTCCAGAAATGTCCACTTATTTCTATTGAATGAATTAAATAGGCGAAGGTTTTCGACCATAGATGTCACTAAAGTATTTTTTTCCAGAAATTCCCCATTATATCTATCGAATAAATTAAATTGGCGAGTGTTAGACCATAGATGTCACCTTAATAATGTATCCATCTCGAAAAGAAATCGTAAATAAAATCCTATCGCAGAAATATAATCTGTAACTTGGGTTGCGTGTAAATATGGATTATATTATTATATGAGCGTTTATGAGAGCCATTATTTGCAAAGATTTGTTATCAACAAGTGTGTAAATGAATTAACAAATTAACAATTGTGCGGTGTTTTGAACTTATTTCGAAAAAAAGATACATGATCTATGAAAAAACGTATTTCTATTTTTCAATTAAAACAATTGCTGGAAACGCAACAACAACGCGAGAAACTTGGACTGAGAAATCTAAAACTGCAAAAATCATTAAACAAGGAATTTGATTGAAACTCTTATGATCGATGGAAAAACATTGTATTTCTGATTTTCAATTAAAACAATGGCCTAATATATGTCGGGAACGCAACAACGTAAGAAATTCGGACTGAGAAATCTAAAACTGCATTCACCGATTTGAACAAACGAACAAACAAATATTGAATACTGCAATACTATACATTTTTGCGTGTAATAATAGACCACTCAAGGCTAAACGAGCATTACTACACGTTTCGATTTAACAGTAAAAAATTGTTTAACCTGTGTATAGGACGGCAAGTAATTAATTTTGATTTGCATTAATTAGTAAGGTCACTAAAACACGTCAACAACAGATGATGTAAAAAAATAGTAGTGCAAGATGTACATAGAGCAGCGGTTCCCAAACTATTCAGCATTTTTGGGGACTTTATAGAACGGTCCTTATTTTTCAAATCTTCAAAAGTTTAGCTTCCATCTTGTTCAATCAACAAAGGCACGATCTGTGTAGAATTTTAAGTCTATTCAACCGAACATGATTTTTTTTCTTTGACCAGGGATGCGCGTCCTTGTGGCCAGCTTTGGGAAATTTGCATTTTAGACTTGTAAAATGGCTTCTTCAGGTAGTCCGTCTCACGAGTAAAGAAAACATTTTTTGTCCTCCTTGGCTATATTTCCAATATTTTTGTATGTCAAGTAAGCGTTGTAAATATTTTGGTAAAAAGCACGATTCCTATTTTTTCCTTCAGTGGGCCATTTCGCTTTGATATGCCATAGAATGTGAAGTGGTTTATTGACTGAGAAATCGTTGAAATTTGAAACGGACGTCTGTTTACCTGCAAACGGATACCTGGGCGCAATCCCTTTCCTTCCTGTGGATGATTGCGATCGTTTCTACATTTCAATTCAGGCAAAATATCTTAAATAAACATCTCGCTATAACCCAAACTTCCCCGATTCGAGTTCCTGTCAACCACAAGTAGAAAAAACCGCCAGAGTCTGTGGATTTGAATGGTCACACAGCTTGCCATACCTTTATATGTATTAATAGACCATTTCCAAGTATTACAACAACCACGTAGTTACATAACAATACCTCATCCCATGATTGCACAGATAAGGCATCGATAAATGCTAAAATGCCATTGATAAAACCTATTTTTGTCGAGACTCCATTTGCAAGATATAACAAACACCGCGTGGTCTAGTTACAGTGTGCAAATAGATGACGGTAATCTAAAGTGCCGTTGCACTGAATGGACGGCGAAATAATAAAAAAAAAAATATTGCAAGATTCGAATATCCTTACTACGTGATCAAACGCACGTACTCTACCAGACCACGTGGTATCGATCCGAGTTGGCGCCGGCGCGTCAGCAATTTTTCTCTACGTGCGTTCAGCTGTTACGTAACAATTGGGAGCTTTCGCATTGTTCTCCATGCGGGAGCTTAATGGAGCCAATTGTGAATCGATTTATCTGCTGTCTGAGATGATTAAGTGGATTAATTATTTATTAGTCGGTGACAGTCGAAATTTTAATTGCTGATGCCCGTTAAAACCGATCCTCAAAAAGATTGGTTAGAAGATTTTGTTAGATCTTCATTGTGATGATGATGATGGTTTGTGGAGGGCGACCAAATGGTCGCAGCATTTAGATCTTCATTGTACTAGTAGCTTCAACTCAAAAATTAGGAAGCTTCCATAAATGACGGAAGAATTTTGATAATCTGTTTCCCTAAAACGCAAAGATGCGTGTTGTGACAAGAAGTGGGGGTAAAATTTAACGAAAAACCTGTGACATCATTTACGGAAGCTTACAGTTAGATCAGATTTTCGACAATTATTTGTGGTTAATTTTTTAATTCAGTCTAATTATGGATTACCACTTAGCAAATAAAGCTTCTTCAGTATTTAGAAACATGACAGTTTCAAAGCCCACTTGTTTTCCCCGGATAAATTAAATTGTTATTATTACAAATATTATTAAATTTCTCAGCGTATTAAATAAGAATATAATTCAAGAGATTTCGAAATAAAACACTTAAAACTTCGTTTTATTTCGAAATTATATCGAGATGCACCACCAAATAAACACCGCCAATATTCAAGAATTAATTCAAGAGATGTTTAAATTCAAACAGTTATTGTTATTAATGCTTTCTGCAACAAGTACGGTTGTTTCTAATTTATTTAGTTATTGTTATTATTGCAAATTAAATTTCTCGGTGTAAGAAATATACTGTAGGTATTCTAGAAAAATCAGTTCAAAGGTTAATCGTTTACGTAAATAAAATCAACACGAGCGTCCATTGTATTCCGCTTCTATTATATGCAAAAGAATAACTGTGTGTCGTTACTGTTATTATTATGCAGCGCTTTTTTTTTGTGTTTACATTTTAGTACTTATTGTGGCTGGAATGTACGACACATGTTTTTTACGACTTATTTTAGCCGGAGTGCATGATACGTTTTTGGAGGAACAAGTCTAATTAAATAATTGCTATCAACTTGAAACTTTTCAAATTTACTCAAAACACATTCGAAATTGTGTTTCTGTAAAAATCCAGAAACGTTTCACACTACAAAATGTTCAATCAGAATTATCAAAATTCTGGCGAATAAAAGAAAAATGAAAAACAATTGCCATCAAATTGAAACTTTACAAAATTACTTAAAATACATTCCAAATTGTGATCCTGTAAAAATCCAGAAATATTCCGCGCTATAGTTGAAAAATTTCAATTAGAACAGAGCTCAAAATTGTGAAAAGTTGAAATAATTCTGGAGAATAAAAAAAAATTGAAAAACAATTGCTATCAACTTGAAACTTTCCAAATTTGCTTAAAATACATTCCAAATTGTGATTCTGCAAAAATCCAGAAAAATTACACGGTAGATTTGAAAATTTTCAATCAGAATTATAAAACGTTGAAATAATTCTAGCAAATAAAAAAAATAGAAAAACAATTGCAATGGACTTGAAACTTTCTAAATTTACTCAAAATACATTCCAAATTATGATTCTGCAAAAATCCAGAAAAAATCCACGGTAGATTTGAAAATTTTCAATCAGAATTATGAAAAGTTGAAATAATTCTGGTGAATAAAAAAAAAAATGAAAAAACAATTGCCATCAACTTGAAAATTTTCAAATTTACTCAAAATACATTTCAAATTGCGATTCTGTAAAAATCCGGTAAAATTCCACGTTAGATTTGAAAAAATTTCAATCATTATTATGAAAAGTTTAAATAATTCTGGCGAATAAAAGAAAAAATAGAAAAACAATTGCAATCGACTTGAAACTTTCCAAATTTACTCAAAATACATTCCAAATTGTGATTCTGTAAAAACCCAGGAAAATTCCACGCTAGATTTGAAAAAATTTCAATCAGAATTATGAAAAGTTGAAATAATTCTGGCGAATAAAAAAAAAATAGAAAAACAACTGCCACCAATTTGAAACTTTACAAATTCACTCAAAACACATTTTTAATTATGATTCTGTAAAAATCCGGAAAAATTCCGCGCTAGATTTGAAAATTTTCAATCAGAATTATGAAAAGTTGAAATAATTCTAGCAAATAAAAAAAATATAAAAACAATTGCAATCGACTTGAAACTTTCCAAATTTACTCAAAATACATTCCAAATTGTGATTCTGTAAAAATCCAGAAAAATTCCACGCAAGATTTGAAAAAATTTTAATCAGAATTATGAAAAGTTGAAATAATTCTGGCGAATAAAAAAAAATAGAAAAACAATTGCAATCGACTTGAAACTTTCCAAATTTACTCAAAACACATTCCTAATTATGATTCTGTAAAAATTCGGAAAAAATCCACGCTAGATTTGAAAATTTTCAATCAGAATTATGAAAAGTTGAAATAATTCTGGCGAATAAAAAAAAAAGAAAACAATTGCAATCGACTTGAAACTTTCCAAATTTACTCAAAATACATTCCAAATTGTGATTCTGTAAAAATCCAGAAAAATTCCACGCAAGATTTGAAAAAATTTTAATCAGAATTATGAAAAGTTGAAATAATTCTGGCGAATAAAAAAAAATAGAAAAACAATTGCAATCGACTTGAAACTTTCCAAATTTACTCAAAACACATTCCTAATTATGATTCTGTAAAAATCCAGAAAAAAATAACGCTAGATTTGAAAATTTTCAATTAGAATTATCAAAAGTTGAAATAATTCTGGCGAATAAAAAAAAAATAAAAATAAAATTGCAATCGACTTGAAACTTTACAAATTTACTCAAAACACATTCCAACTTGTGATTCTGCAAAAATCCAGAAAAATTCCACGCTTGAAAAAAATTCAATCAGAATTATGAAAAGTTGAAATAATTCTGGCGAATAAAAAAAAAATAGAAAAACAATTGCAATTGACTTGAAACTTTCCAAATTTACTCAAAACACATTCCAAATTGTGATTCTGTAAAAATCTAGAAAAATTCCACGCTAGATTTGAAAATTTTCAATCAGAATTATGAAAAGTTGAAATAATTCTGACGAATAAAAAAAAAATAGAAATGCAATTGCAATCGACTTGAAACTTCCCAAATTTACTCATAATACATTCCAAATTGTGATTCTGAAAAAATCCAGAAAAATTCCACGCTAGATTTGAATATTTTCATTTGGAATTATGAAAAGTTGAAATAATTTTGGCGAATAAAAAAAAAATAGAAAAACAATTGCAATCGACTTGAAACTTTCCAAATTTACTCAAAACACATTCCTAATTATGATTCTGTAAAAATTCGGAAAAAATCCACGCTAGATTTGAAAATTTTCAATCAGAATTATGAAAAGTTGAAATAATTCTGGCGAATAAAAAAAAAATAGAAAAACAATTGCCATCAATTTGAAACTTTCCAAATTTACTCAAAACACATTCCTAATTAAGATTCTACAAAAATTCAGAAAAAATCCACGCTAGATTTGAAAATTTTTAATTAGAATTAAGAAAAGTTGAAATAATTTTGGCGAATAAAAAAAAATAGAAAAACAGTTGCAATCGACTTGAAACTTTACAAATTTACTCAAAATACATTCCAAATTGCGATTCTATAAAAATCCAGAAATATTCCAAGCTAGATTTGAAAAATTTCAATCAGAACAGGCGTTAGAATTGTAAAAAGTTGAAATAAAATAATAATAATGTTTATTTCCTATGGATATACAAACTTTTACAAAATATAAACAGTAAGCACACAAATAGGAAAAGTCAACAAAAGATATAGTTACGTATATGTAACTCCCTAACAATACGAATAATATTTATTTATTGTATAAGGTTCAATTTTTTTATTTCAATTAATACTAAAAATATTTTCCCGCAAATTAAATCTAAAAATTATAAAGGTGAGTTCGAACCAATAATGTTAATTGTTTCAAGATAAAAAAAATCTGTGTTAAAAATTCAAAAATAATAAAAAGGTGAGTTCGCAGCAATAATCTTTGGAATGTTAATTGTTACAAGATAATAAATTGTTCCCTATCTCTCATGTTTATTTTTCGTGGTTCAACGTAAAACAAAAATATTGATTGCCCAGCCATGCTTGATATATAAAGCCACACCACATCCTTCCGTTCATTCAAACATTTCGGTACAAAAGTGCGCCAACACTTGATCCAGTAAATCATATGTAGTCTTCAGGAATGATTAGAGAGAATTTGGTGTGATTTAAAGATTCAAAATTAATCGAAAGGTTATTTATTGCTAAGGAAATAATAAATCATAGATAATAAATCGGCCGAGGTCTTTCGGAATGAAAGAGCGCAAAAATCGGGATAATAATAGTTTCAAGGGTCTTCATACTGTCAATGCAGCTACAATGTCATTTTATTAAGAAAACCGACGAGAAAAACCGTAAGAATTGCATTTTTCGCGAAAAAACAATAATTGGAAGTTTATTAGCGTAAAATAGATTAAAAGACTGACATTGCAATCGTTTTGACCTTACATTGAAGAGATCTTTATTGTGTCTTATGCAACTTTTTCGTGTTTGCAATGGAAACATTCCATTGTACTAAAAATGCTTTAACGTTTTGAACTGATATTTTTTAGAATTCGAATTTTGAGGTTAAGATGCATTAGTCATTCACTTTTTATTTGACTCATTGATAAAACGGTGGAATGGTTTTTGTTGCCATCTATGATCGGAAGCAATAATTAAGCCTTGATTTATTTTTATTAAATCTTAGCCTAATCAAACAATCGACCTTGTCCTTGTTCGATTTCAATTAGAGTGTTTTGCTGCAGAATTCAAACTCTGGAAACACAAACAAGGAATAATAATAAAATTGTTTACTCTTTCCTCACCTGTGGCGTAATTGATTGATGTTTTTTTTTATTATTGGGGAAACCACGAAGGGATAAATGGATTACTTTTTTTTTTGTTAAAAGGAAGGAGGATTGATAAGAGTGAGGATGATTGTTATCTAGGACATTCTGCCACAAATAATAATAAAAAACTTTAACACTGTTGTTTAAATACAATTGATTTAATTTTACAACTTTTTCAAGAATTTGCATAATTATAATCATGGAAAAGAAATACGTGAAGGTTATAGACTTTGTGTTATATGATAAGATAAGTTAATTTTAACATTAGGCGTGACTTGATAATATTTATGATTTATTAAGTAAATCTCAGTTTAAAATCTCTGTTTTCCCACCACTTTTTTGCGCTGGCGTTATTTTGAAACATTTTAGGAGAGAACCCCCCTTAATTAACACACTTTATTTGTAGACACTTTGCGAACTGTGCGCTACAGGCGGGCCATCTATTTTTAGACGCAAACATGCAGAATGGGTTGCATACAGTTCATCATACACGGTGGCGCGAGCAATATTTTTGCTTGCGTTGTAAATCCAACCCGCTACACAGGCAAGTCACCTTGGTCATAGCACCCGCTCAAAAAGTGTTAATAACGATTACAATGTTTTAGACGCTAGATGTCGCCACTGTGTAAATTTATAGACACTGGCGACATCTATGTTTTAATCGCCATTATCTAAAACGTTGCAATAATTAATAGACGGTGGCTACATCTATTGTCTGAAACGTTTCAATAATTACTCTAATTAATAATTTTAAATGCTGGATGCAACGCACTCCACTGGTTGATACCGCGTTAAAACCGCAATGTGTTTGAGGCAGTTGACCACAACCAAATATCACATCAACAAATCCATAGTAAACACATCCTATTATTGCCAGTTCTATGAAAATTCGAAATCAAACAATAGCAATTTAATTGCTCACCAAAAACCTTGCGCCCTCTCACAGCACGTTTTCTAAATGAAAGGAAGGAAGTGACAACCGAGAAAGAAAAAAATAACGCAGATCAACGATCTCCGATATCGCTGGAAGGTTAATGTCAAGAAAATTTATTTTTATTTACAGGATCTAATTCCCTCTTAATGAATTGATCAGTACCAAGGTTTATGGTCGGTATTGACTTTGATACCGGGTAATGAAGGAAGTGCCCACTCTTACTTCCGTTTTGCATACTTCTTTTTTTCCGTTGATTCTCCGCAACCTTGTGCGGTTTGTGCAAGAAAATTCGCAACAATGCTGACAGTCGGTAAAACGGTATTTTGCAATCGATGTCGGATTTTGCAATCGGTTCTAATTAACGGCGTAATTTATTAATTATTTGTTTTATCGCGAAAACATGAACCGATATTGGCCAATAAGGTCAAGTGGTTATATTTTTATAGGAAAACAATTGGATTTATCAATTTGACGTTTTTTTTTTCATTTACAATCAAATTGTGGATTTGCTAGATTTGTTTTTATTTTTATTTTCTGTAAGATAACTCTCACAATCATTACTGATGATGATAGTAGAAATAATTTATCTAAAAAAGTCCGTTAGAAAATCTTAGATAATCGACAAATATACAGTGCGAGCCTAAAGTATGGAATATATGCAGTAAAGCCGAAATTAAATATTTTTGGAAAAAACCCTCGAACAGGTCGATTTTCTTTTTGCATGAAAATCGATTTTCAGTCGTCATCCATTTTGTTTTTAATGGCAACCCCCTATTTTTGTTTTTGATTTTGAGAGATCTCTTCATTGTCGAACTGCCAGTATAAAAATGTTGCCATCTTACATAAGAAATTTTTCGAGTAAATGACAATTGAAAGTGTGAACTTGATATTTAGAGTATTTGCAAAATGATCTTGTTCCAGTGCTTTTTTCCAAACAAAAATGATCTTGACCTTCCATGTAATACAATATGGTTTCAGCAAGACGGCGCACCCCGCACAATGAAATTTTTGAGCACGAGGGGATTCGCCATATTTCCCCTCGCACTGCACGACGCAACCAAAATTATTATTATCAAATTGTGATTTGTATATATATATATATCTAAATAAATCCAGATTTCAATATAAACAACAATTGCTTTACGAAGAGGTGTATTGGCAGGCGAGGACCGATGGAATATCCCGCGAGAGAGATGAATGCCCAGAATTACCCTATTCAAAATGTTCAAGAAGAATTTCTACATGTTCGAAATAAAAAAAAAACGCGTTTAGTGCAGGGATGCGCCGTCTTGCTGAAACCATATTGTATTATATGATTATATGGAAGGACAAGATCATTTTTGTTTGGAAAAATTGCTACAAGCGCTGGAACAAGGTCATTTTGTAAAAACTCTAAATATCGGGTTCTCACCTTCAATTGTCATTTACTCGAAAAATTTGTTATGTAAGATAGCAACAGTTTTATACTGCCGGTTCGACAGTGAAAAGATCTGTCAAAATCAAGAACAAAAACAGGGGGTGGTCATTTAAAAACAAAATGGCTGACGTCATTACTCGAAAACAAATATGTAAGATAGCAACATTTTTATACTTCCAGTTCGACAATGAAAAGATCTCTCAAAATCAAGAATAAAAATAGAGGGTTGTCATAAAGAAAAATATGGATGACGTCATTACTCGAAAATAAATGTCGACTGAAAATCGCCTTTCATGCAAAAATGTGCATTTTTATAAAAGAAAATCGACTTGTTCGAGGATTTTTTCCAAAAAAAAAATATTTCAGTTTTACTGAATATATTCCATATTTTAGGCGCGCACTGTATAACAGAGACTGATGCACTAACTTAATCGTAACAACCCTGGTGTGAGTGGCACTGGTTCGATTGTAAGAACGGGCCCACCCACCACCCTGAATATTTATTTAAACTTTACCGACAAAGCTCTGTTTGACTACAATTTTTTTGGCAGATTGTTAAAAGAAGAGAGAGAGAGAGAGTTTTGAAATTACAGGGGACAAGATTTAGTAGGCTATGTTAAATATATCCGGAGGGTGGTGGGTGGTGGGTGGGCACTACCCCACCCTCCAATTTTTTAATCATGAACAAAAGTTCAGCAGACGAACATCAATGCACAAAACAAAGAAATATAAAACAGATTCTGTGTTCCACTAATGTACTAATTTAATAATGGAAAATCTGGCGTGGGTTCTACTGGTTGGATTGTAAGATCGGGGCTACCCATCACCCTGTTTATTTATTTAAACTTTACCAACAAAGCTCGGTTGGACTACAATTTTTTTTGCAGATCATTAAAAGAAGAGAGAGAATTTTGAAATTACAAGGGACAAGTTTTACTGGGCTATGTTAAATATATCCGGTGGGTGGTGGGTGGGCACTATACCACCCACCACCCCCCATTTATATTTCAACTTACCTACAAAACTCTGTTGGACTACAATTTTTTTTGGCAATCATTAAAAGAAGAGAGAGAGAATTTTGAAATTACAAGGGACAAGTGGGCTATGTTAAATATATCCGGAGGGTGGTGGGTGGGCCACTATACCATCCACCACCCCCCATTTATATTTCAACTTTACCTACAAAACTCTGTTGGACCACAAAATTCCTTTGCCACATCTTTATAACGTCGAGAGTTTAAAAATTATAACAAAACGAGTTTCAGCACGTTAGTTAATTATGAACGGAGGGTGGTGGGTGGGCACTATCACACCCTCCAATTTTTTGTATCATAAACAAGGGTTCTACAGGGGAACATCAATTTACAAGACACAGAAAAATGTAGCAGATTTTGTGTTCAATTAATGCACTAATTTAATCGTGAAAACCCTGGCCTAGGTTGAACTAGTTGGATTGTAGATTAGAACCCACCCACCACCCTCCATATCCATTTAAACTTTACCTAAAAAAACTCTGTTTTACTACAACATGTTTTTGCCAGATCATTAAAACGTTGAGAATTGAGGAAGTATAAGAAACGAATTTTAGTGGATTATGTTAAATATAGCCGGAGGGTGGTGGGTGGGCACTATCCCACTTTCCAATTTTTCGATCATAAACAAAAGTACTGTAGACGAACATCAATGCACAAAACAAAGAAATATAGAATAGATTATGTGTTCCACTGATGTACTAATTTAATCATGGAAACTCTGGTGTGGGTTCTACTGGTTGGATTGTAGGATAGGGCCCACCCACCACCTCCCGTATCCATTTAAACTTTACCTACAAAACTCTGTTGAACCACAAAATTTCTTTGTAAAATCATTAAAGAAGTTGAGAGTTTAAAAATTACAAGAAACGAGATTTAGTTTGTTAAGGTTAAATATAACCGAAGGGTGGTGGACGGGCACTATCCCACCCTTCAATTTGTTTTATCATGAACAAAGGTTCTACATGAAAACATCAATGTACAAGACAAAAAAAAATGTAGCAGATTCTGTGTTCCTGTGTGAGAATAATTTTGCCGTGATAACCTTGGCGTGGTTTCTACTGGTTGGACTGTAGAATAGGGCCCACCCACCACCCTCCGTATCCATTTAAATTTTACCCACAAAACTCTGTTGGACCACAAAATTTCTTTGACAATTTATTAAAGAAGTTGAGAATTTAAAAATTACAAGAAACTAGTTTTGGTTGTTAATTTTAAATATATACGGAGGGTGGTGGGTGGGCACTCTCCCACTCTACAATTTTTTATCACAAACTTCTTGCTAAAATTATACCAAATCTTTATAACGTCGAGAGTTTAGAAATTATTCCAAAACTAGTTTGGACACGTTAAGTTAAATATAACCGGAGGGTGGTGGGTGGGCACGATCCCACCCTCCAATTTTTCGATCATAAACAAAAGTTTTGCAAGTGGACATCAATGTACAAGACTCGTGACATACTCGTGTTCCATTGATGTACTACCAATCGAATCGTGGAAATCCTGGCGCGGACGCCACTGGTTAGATTAGGGAATTATGGTCGATAATGCTCATTGAATCAATAATTCATACGAATGTAGCATCTGATATCGCACGTGGATAGTGATAGTGATTAGTGACGAACAATTACAGGAAATTTATCGCTGCGGATTTATTACTATCTAAGTTAAGATTAACTTTTTTTGCGCTCAGCAAACTCCGAGTTATATAACGACAATTCAAATAAAACAATCCGCGATTAAACGTAGTAAATTACGTAAACCTGCGGTTATCGCAAATACTATAAAACGTTATTGTATCTCGGTAAAATTTCTGTGATGAGATTTAGTTTAGTAACATGTTTACATCGATGATATTTAGTATTTCTAAAAAGCAAAAATTAAAAACAAAAGATGTACAAACAATAATAATAATAATAATAACTTGATTAATGCTAGAACTACAAAATTTTACTCATGTCAAATGAAAGGCAATGAAATAAATGAATGTAAAATTCGCTTACTTGATTGTAGATGATTTAAACAATAACGAAAAACATGATTATTTTCATAATCTACAACATGTGTTGTATGATGTTGTAAATTACTATAAAAGTATCGTAGTTTTTATTAATGGAACACAATAAATTCTAAAATTTATATAACATTAATAATAATAATAATAATATTGTCTTTATTACTTTCTCCGTTACGAAGTACGAAAAAGTATTTTGATCGTGACTTTTTTTTCAAAATTTTTTTTTACGGAAATATCCGTTTTGGGGTCCCTAGATGCCATTTAAACAATTTCTGGAAAAAAAATTGTTGTGTCTGTGTGTCTGTCTGTGTGTGTGTGTCTGTGTGTGTGTGTCTGTCGGTGCGCGCTGCATCTCAAAAACTAATAGACCAATTGATATGAAACTTTGAACATCCGTCTTATTTGCTAATCTGAAGAACTGAAAAGCTTTTGGTAAAATTTCGTACACCGGAAGTGGGCGTTTACCTTAACAGTTTTTTTGTTTTTTGCCAATATTTTCTTAAATATGAAAAATATCACAAAAACATTTATACAAACTTTGAAGACAACAAAGAAATGAACATCTTTTGCTTGAAAACATTTTTCATAAAATCATTTTTATTCGAGAAAAAAATTTATTATTTATTTTTTAATTTTTGGTTTATAATTATGAAACGATAATAGTTACAGCAAATTTATGTTCATAATAATTGTAGAAAATGCTAAAATGAACAACTTATAAAGAATAAGTTTTTTTCGAAATCCCTTTAGTTTTTGAGTAAACTGAGTTTTTGAATTTGAAGTATAATTTTTCCATCTTTTATAATTTTGACGTTTTAAACGTCAGTTTCATCCGAGTTTACACAACGCTCGATATACATTTAAAACATGATGATAAACCATGAAAACGTAAATATAAATGGCTATGATACCATCAAGTCGGAGAAAGTAACATGATAACAGAAATAGCCCTGTAAATTCCACACTTTCATCGACAGATGCTCGACATTTTGACAGACACATACATCTTTAATAACATATCTTTAGATTTGCTTCAAGAAAATTATCCGAACAAAACTGAAAGACAAATTTTGAAGACAAAATCATCCTGTAAATTCCACAATTTTGTCGAGATGCTTGAAATTTTGACAAATACATCTTAAATAATATATCTTTATAAGAAATCATCCGAACTTTCTTCTAAAAAAAATGGCAGCACTAGAAGACAAATTTTGAAGACCGAAAATGCATTTTTTTCAGAAATCGTCCTGTAAATTCCAGATTTTTGTTGACAGATGTTTCAAATTTTGACAGATACATCCTAAATAACATATGTTTAAAACTGTTCAAAGAAAATTATCCGAATTTTGCTCTAATAAATCTGGAAGACAAATTCTGAAGACAAAACTTGCGCTTTTTCCAGAAATGTCCCTTTAAGTTCCACAATTTTGTCGACAGATGCTTGAAATTTTGACAAATACATCATATATAAAATATCTTTAGGACCGCCTAAATAAAATTATCCAAACTTTGCGGTGACAAAAATGGCAGCGTTTAAAGGCAAATTTTGAAGACCGAAAATCGTCTTGTAAATTCCAGACGTTTGTTTACAGATGCTTGAAATGTTGACAGATACATTCAAAGTAAAATATCTTTAAAACTGTCCAAAAATAATTATCCGAACTTTGCTTTAACAAAACTGGAAAACAAAATTTTGAAGACAAAATTGCACTTTTTCCAGAAATCGCCCTGTAAATTCCACAATTTTGTAGACAGATGCTTGAAATTTTGACACATACATTCCAAATAAAACATCTTTAGAATTATCGAAATAAAATTATCCAAAGTTTGCGGTGACAAAAATGGCAGCGCTTGAAGACAAAGACCGAAAATGCACTTTTTCCAGAAATCGTGCTGTAAATTCCAGATTTTTGTTGAGGGATATTTGAAATTTTGACAGATACATCCTAAATAACATATGTTTAAAACTGTTCAAAGAAAATTATTCGAATTTTGTTCTAACAATTCGAGAAGACAAATTTTGAAGACAAAAATTACACTTTTTCCAGAAATCGCCCTTTAAATTCCACAATTTTGTCGGCAAATGTTTGAAATTTTAATAGATACATCCTAAATAATATATCTTTAGATTCATCGAAATAAAATTATTCAAATTTTGCGGTGACAAAATAGGCAGCGTTTAAGGACAAATTTTGAAAACCGAAAATGCACTTTTTCCAGAAATATGATTTAAATTTAAAATAAACCATGATAACGTAAATATAAATATTACCATCAAGTCGGATGTAACATGATGGCTACATCACCATTTTTTTTTAATAGAGAACAACAAAAATTTAATTTCACATTAAATTCAGATTTTTGTCGAAAATTGTAATGTAATTGTAGATTGTGATAAATAATTGTACATTCTTCTCAAATCAACGATTCTCAACCAGTGGTGTAACTAGGGGGGGGGGGGGAGTGTCGAAAATGTTAACAACAAAGTAAGACATCGGTGAATTTTGATAATTAATTGTACAGTATTATAAATCTAAATTGTGATAAATAATTGTATATTCTTCTAAATCGACGATTCTCAACCAGTGGTGTAACACGGGGGGGGGGGGGGGGGTCAAAAATGTTAACAAAGTAAACATCGGTGAATTGTGATAATTAATTGTACAGTCTTATAAATCAACGATTCTTAACCAGTGGCGTAACTAAGGGGTGCAAAACGTAGCAATGCGGGAGAGGGGGTTGCCATGCTACAACTAGATGTATCAACAATGAGCGTGAATGACAACTGTATACTAAATATTTTCGAACGGGGAAAAATACCTGTCGCAAATTGTTTGCGAATCGTAACTAAAAGAGCGCAACGGAAGTGAACGAAATGCGCAATTCTAGTATAGGATAGTGCCCACCCACCACCACAACAGGCGTGAATAATTAAATGTTTCGTAAATATTCACGAATGAGAGAAAATACCTCTCGCAAATTATAACTAAAAGAGGGCAACCGATTTTTCTTTACTGTCGCAGTCGCATATGAATTGTAATACGCATGTCTAGTATAGGATAGTGCCCACCCACCACCACAACGGGCGTGAATTATTAAATGTATAGTAAATATTCACGAATGAGTGAAAATACCTCTCGGAAATTATAACTAAAAGAGGGCAACCGATTTTTTCTTTACTGTCGCAGTCGCCTATGAATTGAAATACGCATGTCTAGTATAGGATAGTGCCCACCCACCACCACAACGGGCGTGAATTATTAAATGTATAGTAAATATTCACGAATGAGTCAAAATACCTCTCGCAATTTATAACTAAGAGAGGGCAACCGATTTTTCTTTACCACCGTAGTAACCTATGAATGAAAAGCGCATGTCTGGTATAGGATAGTGCCCACCCACTACCACCACAACGAGCGTGAATTATTAAATGTATAGTAAATATTCACGAATGAGGAAAAATACCTGTAAGAGCACGACCGATTTTTAAACTTGTACCTACCTTTTTATCCACTTGCAAACTTCCACCTATATTTTTATCCATTTGCAAATTCAAGATGAGTGAATCCCAGTAAACATCAACTCAGTAAGAGTAATTATGGGGGTTAAAAACATCATCTCTAAACCCTTTGCGCGAATGATCCCAAAATTCTAAATTCCCAAGTGATTGAATAATTCAAGCGTAGCAGTGAATGAATAAAAAGAGTACCCACCCACCACAACAACGAGCGTGAATTATTAAATGTATAGTAAATATTTTCGAATGAGGCAAAATACCGATTATTAAACTTGTATCTACTTTATCCACTTGCAAACTTCTACCTACATTTTTATCCATTTGCAAATTCAACACGAGTCGGACTATCCCAGTAAACATCAACTCAGTAAGAGTAATTATGGGGGTTAAAAACATCATCTCTAAACCCTTTGCGCGAACGATTCCAAAATTCTAAATTCCCTAGTGATTGAATAATTCAAGCGTAGCAGTGAATGAATAAAAAGAGTACCCACCCACCACCACAACGAGCGTGAATTATTAAATGTATAGTAAATATTCACGAATGAGAAAAAATACCTGTAAGAGCACGACCGATTTTTAAACTTGCATCTACCTTTTTATCCACTTGCAAACTCCTACCTACATTTTTATCCATTTACAAATTCATTATCGCAGTAAATACCAACTCCGTAGGAGTAATTATGCCATCTCTAAACCCTTTGCGCGAATGATTCCAAAATTCTAAATTCCCAAGTGATTGAATAATTCAAGCGCAGCAGTGAATGAACAAAAAGAGAACGTCACGTTTTTACGTTGTTGGAAATCAACTTTTTACATTTGCATAAATTAATCAAGCCTGCGTATGTTTAAACAAAACATTATCGCTCTTATCACGAGCTTTTTCAAGATTCCGCGGCAAAACTCAGAAACGGGTTATGTAAACCACACAACGCAATAGAAAAATTTTGGCACTACTTACTTGTACACGGTAAAAGTAGCACTTTCACGTATTTTTTTTTTTTTGGTTAACAACGCACGCGGTGCTCACTACTTACGTAATTTAAAAAAAATCCTAATTTTTTTTCTCCAAATTTCAACTGCGATGGGCAAACCGTGCAATTTCGGTGCATTGCGGGTCGCGTTTTCATTTTCGGTGCGCGTTCAAAGAAAATGCGGGCACGAGGATGTATACGTGACCGCGGCCGTCCTATCCATGGCGAAATTTGCCGACGATATAGATTATTTAATTTCGTACTCACCCCAGTCGTGATTTTGAATTTGGCCCACGGTTACCTCCAATAGAATAATAATCGCACTTAGTTTAATAAACATCATTGGCGTGGTGTTTTCGAAAAACGTGTTTTAACCGAAATAGTCGGGAGCAGCAGTACGCGCATTGAATTGTGTGAGAGCGCCGTCGTCGTTCGTTTCAGACACGGACTGCTTTCGACTTCCAATTTATTCGTCTCTCCTCCTTTTCCAACCTACTGCTTCGGTGCGAAGCCAGTGGCGCCGCGCGCGGGATCGCTGCGAGGGGATTCCGTTCGCGACGACGACGTCCGCACATGACATTTTACGTAAGTGCCGGCGCGCGTGCCAAAAATGCACTCTTTCCGAATTCGGGTTCTTATTTTTAGTAGTATTGCCGTCTGGCGTCACGAGCCTATCACAACAGAAACTGGTTTAACCTTGCCCCCTTCGTGAGCGATGGGCATTTAGGCTAAACAGAGCGAATATAATTACTACATAGTAAGGAAATCTCGAGCCCGCGGCTAAATCTCTAATTTGCCAAAGGGCGGAAAGACCAAAAGACCCGAGTAACCAAGTAAATTTATTGTACTTTCAAATTACTGTTAAAAAATGGTGATGTGGCCATCATGTTACTTTCTCCGACTTGATGGTATCATAATCATTTATATTTACGTTTTCATAGTTTATTTTCAATTGAAATCATATTTTAAATGTACATCGAGCGTTGTGTAAACTCGGATCAAACTGACGTTTAAAACGTCAAAATTATGAAAGATGGAAAAATTATACTTCAAGTTTACTCAAAAACTAAAAGGATTTCGCAAAAAATGTATTCTTTATAAGTTGTTCATTTTAGCATTCTCTACAATTATTATTAACATAAATTTGCTGTAACTATTATCGTTTTATAATTATAAACCAAAAATTAAAAAGAAATAATAATTTTTTTTCTCGAATAAAAACGATTTTATGAAAAATGTTTTCAAGCAAAAGATGTTCATTTCTTTGTTGTCTTCAATGTTTGTTTAAATATTTTTGTGAAATTTTTCATATTTAAGAAAATATTGGCAAAAAACAAAAAACAGTTAAGGTAAACAACCACTTCCGGTGTACGAAATTTTACCAAAAGCTTTTCAGTTCTTCGGATTATCAAATAAGACGTATATTCAAAGTTTCATATCAATTGATCTATTAGTTTTTGAGATACAGCGCGCACAGACACACACACACAAAAAAAAAATTCCAGAAATTGTTGAAATGGCATCTAGGGACCCCAAAACGGATATTTCCGTAAAAAAAATTTTTGAAAAAAAAATCGACCATAATACTTTCTCGTACTTCGTAACGGAGAAAGTACAAATTTCCAGAAATTGTTGAAATGGCATCTAGGGATCCCGAAACGGATACTTTAAAAAAAAAAAATTACGATCACAATACTTTCTCGTACTTCGTAACGGAGAAAGTAAAAAATGCGTCTGAATAAAAATGTATGTATGTATTTCTAATTTACGCCACTTTTTATATTCATCAATTCCTTACTTTTGCGGAAGTTATATGCTTTAATAGTGAGGTATATAATAGCGAGAAATCATCAATGAACCATGATGTACCACAAGGATCGACGCTTGGGCCATGACTTTAACCCAAGCAGTCGTCCGCTTATCATGTCTTATCTCATAAATAGAAAACAATCAGTGCGTAGTGAGGCATCTGAGGAATCATCAATGGACCATGGTGTACCACAAGGGTCGACGCTCGGTTCATTGTTATTTTTATTATGTTAGCGACATTTCCAATTATATTCATCATGCAGGCGTAGTCTGATACGACTCTGATATCTGCATCAAATGTTTCGAAGGTTACCTCAGATTTGAGCTATTATTCTGGATGTGTTTTTAAACCTTCAGATAAATTTCTAATAATTTTTCTTATCGCAGAATGCAATTTTGTTTTTTTCTTTGATATGTCAATTGTTTGAATTCGGATCATTTGATGCGTATCATCAGCAAATTATTCTGGATGTGTTTTTAAACTTTCAGATAAATTTCTAACAATTTTTCTTATCGCAGAATGCATTTTTGTTTGAAAGGGAAACTAATTCAGGATGGATTTTGACATTTTGAAGCCAATTCCAGCCGAGATGATTTTTTTTACAACGTTTTCAATTCCTCGATGTAATTTTTTTTGGTAATTTCGGCTTTGAGTGTTATTATTCTGAATGTGTTGTTAAACTTTGAGATACATTTTCAATAATTGTTTTTATTTGTTTTTTTTTTATATGTCAATTGTTTAAATTCGGATCATTTGATGAGCAAATATCAGAGTCGTATCATCGACAAATTATTCTAGATGTGTTTTTAATAATAATAATAATAATAATCTTTATTACCCAACAGGCAAAAGCCCAATTACAGAGTAAATACAGTGAGAAAAAAAAACAAAATGATTACAAATTAAATAAAACTAAGGAATTCAACTAAAAATAATAAGTATGCTTGCATATATGTACATATGTATACACTTTCAGATAAATTTCTAATCATTTTTTTTGATCGCAGAATGCAATTTTGTTTCTTTATATGTCGATCGTTTGAAAGGGAAGTTAATTCAGGATGGATTTTGAAATTTTGAAGCCAATTTCAGCCGAGATGATTTTTTTACGACGTTTTCAATCGCTCAATGTAATTTCCTTTTCTGTAATTTCGGTTTTGAGTGCAGTCAATTTATTTCCAGCCGTAATATGTCAATTGTTTTAGCAGTATGTCAAAAATGGGTGAATTCTCGATAGATTTTGAAATGTTGAAACTAATTCCAGCCGAAATTAATTTTTTACAATTTTTTTTATCGCCGAATGCAATTTTCATTTCCTCCGTTCAAGTTTTAAGTGTTACTATTTTCTTACCAGCTGTGATATGTCTATTTTTTTTAAAGGATCTCAAAAATAGGTCTATTTTGGATGTATTTTGTAATTTTGAAGGTAATTCCGTGAAAAATGATTTATTTTTTTACAATTTTTCTTATCGCCAAATGTAATTTTCATTTCCTCTGTTTAAGTTTTGAGTGTTGCTATTTTTTGCTAGTTGTGGTATGTCAATTTTGTTTTCAAGGATGTCAAAATTGGTTCATTTTACATGGATTTTGAAATTTTGTATCAAATTCTAGCGAAGATAATTTTTTTAGAATTTTTCTTATTGCCAAATACAATTTTCATTTCGTCCGTTCAAGTTTTGATTGTTGTTATTTTGTTTATAGCTGTAATATTCCTATTTTTTTAAAGGATGTCAAAAATAGGTTTATTATTATTATTATTAATTCCAGCAGAAATATTTTTTTAAATTTCCGATTACAATTTTTATATCCTCCGTTCAAGTTTTGAGTTTTGTTATTTTGTTTCCAGCTGGTTTATGTCTATTTTTTTAAGGATGTCAAAATGGGTTCATTTTGAATGGATTTTGAAATTTTGAAACTAATTCCGTGGTAGATGAATTTTTGGCAATTTTTTTTATCGCCGAATGCAATTTTCATTTCCTCCATTCAACTTTGGAGAGTCATTATTTTGTTTCTAGCTGTGATATGTTAATTTCTTTTAAGAGGATGTCAACATGTGTTTATTTTGGATGGGTTTTGAAATTTTAAAAGTAATTCCATGAGAGATGAATTATTGGCAATTTTTCTTTTTATTTCCGAATGCAATTTTAATTTTCTCTATTCAAGTTTTAAGTGGTGCTATTTTCTTACCAGCTGTTATATGTCTATTTTTTAAAGGATGTCAAAAATGGGGTTCTTTTGGATGGATTTTGAAATTTTGTATTTCCAGCAGAGATATTTTTTTTTACAATTTTTTTAATTTTTGAATTTAATTTTTATTTCCTCCGTATAAGTTTTGAGTGTTGTTCTTTTGTTTCCAGCTGTTCTATGTCTATTTTATTAAGGATGTCAAAAATGGGTTTATTTTGGATAGATTTTGAAATTTTGCATCTAATTCCAGCTAAAATAGTATTTTTAACATTTTTTTTAATCGCCGAATGTAATTTCCCTTAATTTTGATTTTTAGTGTTGTCAATTTATTTCCAGCTGTAATATGTCAAATGTTTTAGCAGTATGTCAAAAATTTGTTCATTCTAGATGGATTTTGTAACTTTGGAGGTAATTCCGTGAAAGATGAATTTTTGGCAATTTTTTTTATTGCCGAATGCAATTTTTTAATTTCTTTCGTTCAAGTTTTGAGTGTTGCCATTCTGTTTTCAGCTGTGATATCTCTACTTTATTAAAGGTATGTCAAAAACAGGTTCATTTTGGTGGATTTTGAAACTTTTAAGCTAATTCCGGCAGAGATAAATTTTTTGCAATTTTTCAAATCGCCGAATGCAATTTGTAAGTTTTGAGTGTTGTCAATTTATTTTCAGCTGCCAATATGTTAATTATTTTAGCAGTATGTCAAAATTGAGTTTATTCTGGATGGATTTTGAAATTTTGAAGCTAATTCCATGAAAGATGAATTTTTGGCCGAACGTAATTTTCTTTTCATTTCTTAAGTTCAAGTTATACGTGTTGTCATTATATTTACAGCTGTAAAATGCCAATTTTTTAAAAGAATTTTAAAGATGGATTAATTCTGGATGGATTTTGAAATTTTAAAGCTAATTCCGTGAGAGATGAATTTTTGGCTATTTTTTTTTTCATTGCCGAACGCAATTTTCTTCTCTTCCGTTCAAGTTTTACGTGTTGCCAATATATTTACAGCTGTGAAATGTCAATTGTCTTAAAAGAATTTAAAAAAAAGGTTCATTCTGGATGGATCTTAAAATTTTGAAGCAAATTTCGGTGAAAAATTGGTCCTAAAACAATGCGTTTTTAAAAAACAAAATCATCGGAACCCATTTTTGGGTAAAATTATTTCTTGCCACTTTTTCAAATTTATCATTTCTTAATGATAATTCCACGAATCAAATTCTTAATGATTCAAATGTTGGTCATTCTAAACATGGAATTTACATCACTTTTCTTGAATGATTTCTCTTTTTATGTAAATTGGTGTATGAAAATACCAAATGCGTCACAATTGGTCAATTACGGTTTTTTTTTTGTATTTACATTAGACACATGCAGAACACCACATTCCTCCATTGATGTCTATCGGTTTGTCGATCGACCCAGCGGTCCTTCAATCCTATACAAAAGTGTGAAGTTGTCTATATTATTCAGCATATATTTCGCTCTTATTATTATAAAGGTCAAACAATTCGCTCCATTTATGGAAAAAAAATCACATTTCCTAAACTATCAAATTTTGATTTAACCTCACATTAACAGTTAATTACTACATCTTATGCTTAAAAAAACACTATAGATATTTCATTTGGTTGCACACATAAAATCTTTAAACATTCGTATTCAGAAACTGTGATTTTTTGTGAATTCTGCTTTAAGTATTTTTTTATGAATTTATGCAAAAGTGTATTTTGTTACCAGCAGGAAACGTGTGAACACTTTAGAGGATTTTTCTAACAACCATAAGAGTCTGTGAAGTCTCCTATGTTACTTATAATTTTGCTTCTTCGATCGAAATAAGTGATTTTTTATAAGATTGAAGATTTAAAAAAATACGATCAGAAAAAAATCTTCATTGCGGTTGTTTATCCGTTACTTAGCAATTGCCACAACTATGACTATCATGTACTCTGCGGTTTGGAAAATGAAAGAAAACACTCGATTCGAAAAAAAAAATTAAATGAAAAGGTAATTAAAATAAAGCAAAGAAAAATAAAATAAACTAGCGATTGAGTTTTTCATTATTCACTATTTTTCCAAAATTCTTTAAACTGATGAGATTTATGATGTTATCTATAATTTCTTAAATTAAAATTGGTTCGATGTAAATTTTTCTTTTTTATTATAGATTTTTTATTGAATAGATAAATGTGTAACGTGGATAGTAAATCACAGTTCAATCAAATTATTCTAAGCGGAAATCGCGCTAAGCAAACACCATTCATAATTACATAAAGCTGTTGATATGTAATGATTAAATTTGATTTACAGTATTGCGTTAAAAATTCCCATAACCAGTTAATTAAATGATTTATATATAGATAAATAAACTTAATTATACTACTAAGTTCTTAGAAATGAATAAATGATACGAGTGTTTGTTAATACATGTTACATTATTTTTACTAATGTGAGTAAAACCACAGAAATACAAGGTTAAAGATCACATATCGAATTACCCAATTCAACACAACACAACTGATCCATGTACGAACTTTGGTACGAATTGTATCAATTTGGGGTTCCGATGGAATTTTTTCAGAATTTTTGAACCGTCTTTACTATTTTTTGTAGATTTAAAAAAAAATCATACAAATTATTACATTGTTTCATTTAAACAGCTGTAACTAATTTTAAAATTATTCCACGTTAGAGATCAGATTATATTCTCGAGTTGTATCAATTTGGGGTGCGGTTGGAATTTTTTCAGAATTTTTGAACCGTCTTTACTATTTTTTGTAGATTAAAAAAAAAAATCATACAAATTATTACATTGTTTTATTTAAACAGCTGTAACTGATTTTAAAATTATTCCACGTTAGAGATCAGATTATATTCTCGAGTTGTATCAATTTGGGGTGCGGATGGAATTTTTTCAGAATTTTTGAACCGTCTTTACTATTTTTTGTAGATTAAAAAAAAAATCATACAAATTATTACATTGTTTCATTTAAACAGCTGTAACTGATTTTAAAATTATTCCACGTTAGAGATCAGATTATATTCTCGAGTTGTATCAATTTGGGGTGCGGTTGGAATTTTTTCAGAATTTTTGAACCGTCTTTACTATTTTTTGTAGATTTAAAAAAAAATCATACAAATTATTACATTGTTTCATTTAAACAGCTGTAACTGATTTTAAAATTATTCCACGTTAGAGATCAGATTATATTCTCGAGTTGTATCAATTTGGGGTGCGGTTGGAATTTTTTCAGAATTTTTGAACCGTCTTTACTATTTTTTGTAGATTTAAAAAAAAAATTCATACGAATTAATACATTGTTTCATTTAAACAGCTGTAACTAATTTCAAAATTATTCCACGTTAAAGATCAGATTATATTCTCGAGTTGTATCAATTTGGGGTGCGGTTGGAATTTTTTCAGAATTTTTGAACTGTCTTTACTATTTTTTGTAGATTAAAAAAAAATATTCATACGAATTAATACACCGTTTCGTTTAAACAGCTATAACTAATTTCAAAATTATTACATCTTAAAGATCAGACTATATTCTCGAATTGTATTAATTTGGAGTTCGGATAGAATTTTTTCAGAATTTTTGAACCGTCTTTACTATTTTTTGTAGATTTAAAAAAATATTCAGACGAATTAATACACTGTTTCGTTTAAAAAGCTACAACTAATTTTAAAATTATTATATCTTAAAGATCAGACTGTATTCTCGAATTGTATTAATTTGGAGTTCGGATAGAATTTTTTCAGAATTTTAGAATCGTCTTTACTGTTTTTTGTAGATTAAAAAAAATATTCAGACGAATTAATACACCGTTTCGTTTAAACAACTATAACTAATTTCAAAATTATTACATCTTAAAGATCAGACTATATTCTCGAATTGTATTAATTTGGAGTTCGGATAGAATTTTTTCAGAATTTTACAATCGTCTTTACTATTTTTTCTAGATTTAAAAAAAAATATTCAGACGAATTAATACACCGTTTCGTTTAAACAGCTATAACTAATTTCAAAATTATTATATCTTAAAGATCAGACTATATTCTCAAATTGTATTAATTTGGAGTTCGGTTAGAATTTTTTCAGAATTTTTGAATCGTCTTTACTATTTTTTGTAGATTAAAAAAATATTTAGACGAATTATTACAGCGTTTCGTTTAAACAGCTATAACTAATTTCAAAATTATTATATCTTAAAGATCAGATTATATTCACAAATTGTATTAATTTGGAGTTCGGATAGAATTTTTGAGAATTTTAGAATCGTCTTTACTATTTTTTGTAGATTTGAAAAATATTCAGACGAATTAATACACCGTTTCGTTTTAAACAGCTATAACTAATTTCAAAATTATTATATCTTAAAGATCAGACTATATTCTCGAATTGTATTAATTTGGAGTGAGTTCGGATAGAATTTTTTCAGAATTTTAGAATCGTCTTTACTACTTTTTTGTAGATTAAAAAAAATATTCAGACGAATTAATACACCGTTTCGTTTAAACAGCTATAACTAATTTCAAAATTATTCCACCTTAAATATCATATTATTTTCTTGAATTGTATTAATTTGCGGTTCGGATGGATTTTTTTCAGAATTTTAGAATCGTCTTTACTATTTTTTGTAAATAAAAAAAATATTCAGATGAATTAATACACCGTTTCGTTTAAACAGTTATAACTAATTTCAAAATTATTCCACCTTAAATATCATATTATTTTCTTGAATTGTATTAATTTGCGGTTCGGATGGAATTTTTTCAGAATTTTTGAACCGTCTTTACTATTTTTTGTAGAATAAAAAAAATATATTCAGACGAATTAATACATCGTTTTATTTAAACAGCTATAACTAATTTTAAAATTATTCAGAAAATTAGAAATGATTAGTCTTCAATATTCTAGAAGAATTAATAAGAAATCTTTGTTAGAAAAAAAATGTCGTCGATCGAAAGTGAAAAGTTTGAATTGAGAATTGCAAAAAATTAGTTTTCAGCTGTGAAAAAATTGTAAATATCATTGTAGCTGGTATTAACTATGAAAGTCGCCTTAGAAATGATCAGTCTTTAATATTCTGGAAGAATTAATAAGAAATCTTTGCTAGAAACAAAATGTCGTCGATCGAAAGTGAACAGTTTGAATTGAGAATTACAAAAAATTAGTTTTCACCTGTGAAAAAATTGTAAATATCATTGTAGCTGGTATTAATTATGAAAATCGCTTTAGAAATGGTCAGTCTTCAATATTCTAGGAGAATTAATAATATATATTTGCTAGAAACAAAATGTCGTCGATCGAAAGTGAAAAGTTTGAATTGAAAATTGCAAAAAATTAGTTTTCAGCTGTGAAAAAATTGTAAAAATTATTGTAGCTGGTATTAACTATGAAATTATAGTTTTTTAGAATTGTTAAACAAGTTTTACTATTTTTTTTAGATTTTTAAAAATAATCGGTTTTGAGTTTAACATGTACAATATTGTCTTTAAGCAGTTATATATAGGTCATAAAATTATTTCATCTTAAAACGCACATAATATTCTTAAATAACAATACTTTAGAAATTGAATTATGGTTTTTCAGAATTTTTGAATAAGTTTAACTATTTTTTGCAGATTTTTAAAAATAATCGGTTTTGAGATTAACAAGTGTATTATTGTCTTCAAGCAGTTATATGTAAGTAATAAAATTATTTCATCTTAAAGAGCATGTTATATTCTTAAATAACAATACTTTAGAAGTTGAATTATAGTTTTTCAGAATTTTTGAACAAGTTTGACTATTTTTTGTTAATTTTTAAAAATAATCGGTTTTGAGATCAACAAGTGCACTAATGCCTTTAAGCAGTTATATATAGGTCATAAAATTATTTCATCTTGAAGAGCACATAATATTCTTAAATAACAATACTTTAGAAGTTGAATTATGGTTTTTCAGAATTTTTGAATAAGTTTTACTATTTTTTGTAGATTTTTTAAAATAATCGGTTTTGAGATTAACAAGTACACTATTGTCTTTAAGAAGTTATATATAGGTTATAAAATTATTTCATCTCAAAGAGCACATTATATTCTTAAATAACAATACTTTAGAACTTGAATTATAGTTTTTCAGAATTTTTGAAGAAGTTTTACTATTTTTTGTGGATTTTTAAAAATAATCGGTTTTGAGATTAACAAGTGCACTAATGCCTTTAAGCAGTTATATATAGGTAATGAAATTATTTCATCTTAAAGAGCACACAATATTCGTAAATAACAATACTTTAGAACTTGAATTATGGTTTTTCAGAATTTTTGAACAAGTTTTACTATTTTTTGTAGATTTTTATAAATAATCGGTTTTGAGATCAACAAGTGCACTAATGCCTTTAAGCAGTTATATGTAGGTCATAAAATTATTTCATCTTAAAGAGCACATAATATTCTTAAATAACAATACTTTAGAAGTTGAATTATAGTTTTTCAGAATTTTTGAATAAGTTTTACAATCTTTGTAGATTTTTTAAAATAATCGGTTTTGAGATTAACAAGTGCACTATTGTCTTTAAGCAGCTATATGTAAGTTATAAAATTATTTCATCTTAAAGAGCAATTAATATTCTTAGATAAGAATACTTTAGAACTTGAATTATAGTTTTTCAGAATTTTTGAATAAGTTTTACTATTTTTTGCAGATTTTTAAAAATAATCGGTTTTGAGATTAAGAAGTGCATTATTGTCTTCAAGCAGTTATGTGTAAGTAATAAAATTATTTCATCTTAAAGAGCACGTTATATTCTTAAATAACAATACTTTAGAAGTTGAATTATGGTTTTTTAGAATTTTTGAATAAGTTTTGCTATTTTTGGTGGATTTTTAAAAATAATCGGTTTTGAGATCAACAAGTACATTAATGCCTTTAAGCAGTTATATATAGGTCATAAAATTATTTCATCTTAAAGAGCACATAATATTCTTAAATAATAATACTTTTGAACTTGAATTATAGTTTTGCAGAATTTTTGAACAAGTTTTACTATTTTTTGTGGATTTTTAAAAATAATCGGTTGTGAAAATTTTCCCTGTAATAAGATTATTTAAAAAAAATATTATCATTATTATATACTTAAGTTTGATGACGTATTCACGAAACAATAGGAAAATCCAAATTCGTGTACTTTTCATTTCGACCCATATTCCGAGAGGTTTAAGTTATTTTAAGATTTTCTAGATCACGCGGATGACGTCGAATAAATTGTTGTTAACATTGAATGACGTAAATATTACGAACATATAGAAATCGGTGGACCGGTGTACATTCAAATAAAATTGTATTGTTGATTATATGTTGATGTTTATACATCGTCAATAAAATAAACTAATGATGGCAATCTTGTAATAAATTTACATGTAATTAGAATTATTTACGTATTGATAATATAAAAGAAAAATGAGTTAATTATAACGAGTCTATTTTAGTGGGAATGTGTATAATTATAATTACAAAACTGGTCGAGCAAGATTAAGTGATAAATAACAAGTCAAGACTCTATTTGGTTAGGTAAATAATATCAAGATACAAATATTTAAAAAAAAAATTTATACATTTTTGAAATTGAGCAGTATTGTGTATGAGTAAGAGTTTTTGGATAGTTAAATAATATCAGGATGCAAATATTAAAAAAAAAAATTATAAATCTTGAAGTTGAGCAGTTCAGCAGTTACATTCTGGTCTTCACTATTTTAAAACTTTTTCCTTTTTTCAAAAATCGTTGAAAACGCCTCTATGGAGCTCGAAACATTTATTTCCGTTGAAAAAAATTCACACAGCACACAAACACACTGACACACTCGGACAGTTTTTTTTCCTTTTTTAAAAATTGTTGAAATCTCTTCTATGGATGCTAAAACGTTTATTTAAATTTTTTTTTTAAACATTTTCACACAGCATACAGTCACATATACACACATACACACAGACACACAGACACATAGACACATAGACACATACAGACATATTTTTTTCCTTTTTTCAAAAAAATGTTGAAATTGCCTCTATGGACCTTAAAATTGTTATTTCCGTTGAACAAATTTGAAAACATTTTCCTGTACTTCGTAACGGAGAAAGCAAAAAACGTTTATAGAAGGACTTACGATTCATGTGCTCGGAGACCGTTTACTTCAGGACTTTTAGGTTCAATAATTCATTTACAACACGAGGCCATGTGCAGATATGAAGTGTAATGGTACGGAAATAAAGATTATTTATTATAAGGAAGTGATTCAGTTGTTTAAGCTAATAAATTCAAGAGACATAAACAACACAATCAATTCAACATCTCAATAAGCAGAAAACATTCACTTTTTTTTTCACTTTTTATATTTTTTTGATAAATGTCACCAAGGAGAATCAAAATATAGTATTAACAATAAGAGTTTGTCAAAAGCCCAGACAGACTAAGCAAGTAAATTGATTGTACACAAATTACTGTTAAAAAAATTGGTCTGAATAAAGATGTAGGTGTGTATATAATAATCGTAGATGTAAACTTCCAAATCCAGCAGTTATGGAGATATTAGTTATAGATAAGTTATTTCGGACTTTATACGTCACTTTTGTTAGGAGTATTATTTAATACACTTTCATGGCACGTCATAGATAGCCAAACATTTTCATGCGTTTACTCTCTCTACGATAAGTTAAATTAGTCGCAATCATATTTGTACGTACGTCATCCTCAGTCAAACATCCATTGATCAAACTATACTTAAAATTTCTTTTACCTCAAGAAACAAAATTATAAAAATGAAAAAATTAATCCACTAATTAATAAACCATCCCCATTGATATTCTCCATTCTTTTTATGAATAATTGCTTTACATTAATATCCCCTTTAAATACGCCCTAATGTTACGCCACTGCACCCGTCCATGCGCCATTCTGTCCAAGTGGGGCCAACCGCAGTAGATTTGACAGCGCCGTGTTTTATACTCGACTTTTTAGCATTTTTGACCTTTTCCGTTAGAATAAACGTTAAGTGTGTGCCAATGGACTTTATGGAATTATCGTAAATCGCCGACAACGTAAGTCCTTCCATTACAACACCTTCCACTCAGATTAAGAAAGTACAACCTGTTGTGCTCTGCAGGTTATGTTTTGATCAATGATTACATCCGTAAAACACCGCAAAAATCGCGTTCGAATCAATTGCATAATTGTATTTCGTACGTACATTAATTTTTTCAAGTAGTGATCATGATTTTTATTCATGAATATCGAGATGTTACAGTGCAATTTTTAACTTCCTAGTGTAGATAAAGTGTTGACATTTAATTGTTATCCCTTTAATAAGTGGGGCAGTGACATCCCTTTATTACTGTTATTACTGTGGCTTGAGCAGGTAGTATGCATTGAATGTTTATTATAAGTAGTTGTAAGCTTATGTTTCTTTAGAATATTAGGAGTATGTTTTAGGTCAATTTACAATTCATTATGAAGTCTAATGCGATGGAGTGCTGCACACGTTAAAAGTAAGTGTAATTTTGCATTTATTTAGTAATTAGTTGTTTTTTTTTAATGTTTCTATATCCATCTTTTTGAATCGTGTTTTATACCGCAAAAATGTCATTCACTATAGTTGACCTACTTCACAGGAGTAAATACGGTTGCCTATGTTAAAACTACGTTGGTAAATATTTTAATTTTCCACTTGTAATCATTAAATAACGAATAGAAAATATTAAACATACATCGTTTAATTAATATCAGTCCCAAAATGTTGCGATTTCAGACATGTAACAACAAATATCAATCATGTAATTCAATACCCGGTGGTGCATTAGCACGGGGATTAGTTGTTTTAATTGATATTTGTTGTTCTTACTGTATTAAGTAAGACTTCGCTGCAGAAGCTCGAACAATTACTACTTTATTAATATTATAATAAAGAGTTTATAATAATTTTGAGTAGTGATTTATACCGCAAAAATGTGATTTGCAGTTGACCTAGTTTACGTGTGCAAATACGGTTGCCTATGTTAAGAGTCTATTGTTGTTATTTTTTACTTTTAATCATTAAATAACGAGTTTATAATAATTTCGTAATAATTTTCAGTCGTCATTTATAACGCAAAAATGAGATTTGCAATTGACCTCGTTTACTTGTTTAAATACGGTTGTGTATGTTAAGAGTCTACGTTACTAAATATTGTTATTTTTTACTTTTAATCATTTATAATAATTTCGTAATAATTTTGAGAAGTGATTTATGCCGCAAAAACGTGATTTACAGTTGACCCAGTTTACGTGTGTAGATACGGTTGCCTACGTTAAGAGTATGCGTTACTAAATATTGCTATTTTTACTTTTTATCATTTATAATAATTTCGTAATAATTTTGAGTCGTGATTTATTCCGCAAAAACGTGATTTACAGTTGACCTAGTTCACTTATGTAAATACGGTTGCCTACATTAAGAGTATGCTTTACTAAATATTGCTATTTTTTTACTTTGAATCATTAAATGACGAATTGTTAATAATTTCGTAAGAATTTTAAGTCGTGATTTATACCACAAAAACGTGATTTGATGATTTGTGTGTAAATACAGTTGCCTGTGTTAAGAGTCTACGCTGCTAAATATTGCAATTTTTACTTTTAATCACTAAATGACGAATTTTTAATGATTTCGTAATAATTTTGAGTCGTGATTTATACCACAAAAATGTGATTTGCAGTTGACCTAGTTCACTTATGTAAATACGGTTGCCTACGTTAAGAGTATGCTTTACTAAATATTGCTATTTTTTTACTTTGAATCATTAAATGACGAATTGTTAATAATTTCGTAAGAATTTTAAGTCGTGATTTATACCACAAAAACGTGATTTGATGATTTGTGTGTAAATACAGTTGCCTATGTTAAGAGTCCACGCTGCTAAATATTGCTATTTTTACTTTTAATCACTAAATGACGAATTTTTAATGATTTCGTAATAATTTTGAGTCCTGATTTATACCGCAAAATTGTGATTTGCAGTTGATATTGTTTACATGTGTGAATACGGTTGCCTGTGTAAAGAGTCTACTTAACTAAATATTGTTATTTTTTACTTTAATCTTTAAATAGCGAGTTTATAATATTTTAGTAATAATTTTGAGTTGCAAGAAAGTGATTTGCAGTTGACTTAGTTTACGTGTGTAAATACGGTTGCCTACGTTAAGAGTATGCCTTACTAAATATTGCCATTTTTCACTATTAATCATGAAATTTTGAATTTTGAATAATTTATAATAATTTCGTAATAATTTTCAGTCGTGATTTATACCGCAAAAATGCGATTTGCAGTTGACCTAGTTTACGTGTGTAAATACGGTTGCCTATGTTAAGAATCTACGTTACTTAATATTGCTATTTTTACTTTTAATCATTTAATAACGAGCTTATAATATTTTCTTAATAATTCTGAGTCTTAAAAATGTGATTTGCAGTTGATCTAGTTTACGTGTGTAAATACGGTTGCCTACGTTAAGAGTATGCGTTACTAAATATTGCTATTTTTCTACTTTTAATCGTGAAATAACGAGCTTATAATATTTTCTTAGTAATTTTGAGTCTTAAAAATGTGATTTGCAGTTGACCTAGTTTACGTGTGTAAATACGGTTGCCTACGTTAAGAGTATGTGTTACTAAATATTGTTATTTTTCACTTTTAATCTTCAAATAACGAGTTTATAATATTTTCGTTATAATTTTGAGTCGCAAAATGTGATTTTTAAAAATAAACAATTTTTAATGGCAAATTCCGGAAAAACTAATGACAATATATTGTTAGTTTATTCATTTGTTTTACAGCTGAATGTGTCGAAAATATTTTCTAAAAAAAATCATTCACATTTGTCTTAAATTTTTCGTAAAAGTTTGGGAAATTTAGTCGAAGGTGCAAATTTTGAAAAGGAACAATTTTTGATGGCAAATTCCGGAAAAAGTAATCACAATATATGGTTGAATTATTCATTTGTTTTACAGCTGCATATGTCAAAAATATTTTCTAAAAAAAATCATTAAAATTTGTCTTCAGTTTTTCGTAAAAATATGGGAAATTCAGTCGAAGGTCCATATTTTGAAAAGGTACAATTTTTGATGGCAAATTCTGGAAAAACTAATGACAATATATTGTTGGATTATTCATTTGTTTTACAGCTGCATATGTCAAGAATATTTTCTAAAAAAAATCATTAAAATTTGTCTTAAGTTTTTCGTAAAAATTTTGGAAATGTAGTCGAAGATGCATATTTTGAAAAAGAAAAATTTTTGATGGCAAATTCCGAAAAAAGTAATGACAATATATCGTTGGATTATTAATTTGTTTTACAGCTGCATATGTCAAGAATATTTTCTAATAAAAGCAATTAAAATTTGTCTTAAGGTTTTCGTAAGAAAATAAGAAATTCAGTCGAAGGTGCATATTTTGAAAAGGAACAATTTTTGCTGGCAAATTCCGGAAAAACTAATGACAGTATATTGTTGGATTATTCATTTGTTTTACAGCTGCATATGTCAAGAATATTTTCTAAAAAAAATCATTAAAATTTGTCTTAAGTCTTTCTTAAAAAATTAGGAAATTTAGTCGAATGTTCATATTTTGAAAAAGAAAAATTTTTGATCGCAAATTCCGGTAAAAGTAATGACAATATATCGTTGGATTATTCATTTGTTTTACAGCTGCATATTTTATTTCGTCAAATTTCAGGAAATCTTGTCGAAGCTGTGTATGTTATCATTTTAGGCCGAAAATTTCGAGATGATGTAATTTTTTTGGCTTAGAAAGTTTCCTAAAAAAATTTGGACGATTTAGGGAATTTAGTCAAAAGATGTATATTTTACAAAATCATATTTTTTGTTGGAAAATGTGGGAAAAGCTTTCGTGAAAATTAACGAAATCCATTTTTAGAAAAATAATTTTAAGACAAAGCAATATTTAACTTCGTTAGGGTTACTCGATGAAGTTGAAGGAAAATCTATATTGGATTTGAAAGATGTGAGAAACCAAAAAAATTGCATCTGAATAACACCAGTTTCTATTTTTAATTTTTGTTTAACCAATTTTAAATTTTTTTACCAGAATAGCAAAAATATAGAGCCAACTCGTTCACAATTAGATTACTACCACTGACCAAGAGCAATCAAGTAATCCAAGACGTTTGTTTTTTGAATATTTGAAAAGATGAGAAAATAATAATAATAATAATAATAATAATAATGCACTTGATTTTTTCACACAATTAATTTTCTACATGTAATAACCTTTATCGACATATCAAATTATATTACAAACTTTATTACATCCCATGTCTGTCATACGTACTTGAGATATCATTATTTTCTCCGCAGTCGTCATCGCGAATGTGTAGACTGGCATTTAATTTTTTTTTTCAAGTCTAAATTTAATTCTATGCATTGACGTAAAAGACCACGTGCTATATTTCCATACGGACAAAGTTGCCCTTTAAAATCCCTTCAAATGTTACACGAATTCCTGGTATTTGACATTTGAATTTTTAATAAACGAAGTCACAATCATTTATTTATTTATTTCTTAATATATAAGAATGAATAATAATAACAATAAATTTATTAACGGAATTCTCCTTTTTACAACAAAAAAAAATGGTGATGTGGCCATCATGTTACTTTCTCCGACTTAATTGTATCATTTATATTTACGCTTTCATGGTTTATTTTCAGTTTAAATCATTTTTTAAATGTACACCGAGCGTTTTGTAGACTCGGATGAAACTGACGTTTAAAACGTCAAAATTATGAAAGATGGAAAAATTATACTTCAAATTCAAAAACTCAGTTTACTCAAAAACTAAAGGGATTAAAAAAAAACTTATTCTTTATAAGTTGTTCATTTTAGCATTCTCTACAATTATTATTCATATAAATTTGCTGTAACTATTATCGTTTTATAATTATAAACCAAAAATTAAAAAATTATAATAAATTTTTTTCTCGAATAAAAATGATTTTATGAAAAATGTTTTCAAGTAAAAGATGTTCATTTCTTTGTTATCTTCAAAGTTTATTTAAATGTTTTTGTAATATTTTTCATATTTAAGAAAATATAGGCAAAAAACAAAAAACAGTTAAGGTAAACGCCCACTTCCGGTATACGAAATTTTACCAAAAGCTTTGCACTTCTTCAGATTGTCAAATAAGATGGATGTTGAAAGTTTCATATCAATTGCTCTATTAGTTTATGAGATACAGCGCACAAAAGATTACAGAAAAAATTGTAATTAAATGGAATGAATCGAATCAAACCAATTAAGTGGGCAAAGTAATTATTATTATCATTATTACAGTAATTACCCGTCATGTCGCATTTGTTAACAGACACACCCGATGAGTATTTAGTTCTTCGTTACGGTTTTTCAAGATGGGTATCGTGTGGATTAATTGGTGGTGCGGTCAACGACAAAAAAAAAAAGTTTTATTTCAATTCAGTTTCGAGCGCGACATTCGCACGTCCTGTCCGGTCATTACTTTTGGGGTGAGGAAATTCAATACCGCCTGAAAAGTTTTCAGTTTTCAGCGCGGCGCGCGTATTGGACACATGTCTGCCGGTCCTGAAATACTTTCGCCGCGTCCCTTGCATATGCGCATACACGCTCCGGCGACCCGACCGTTGCCATTCGAAAGCGCTTAGCCCACATTTAACAACAACTTTTCGTGCTTCCCGCAGCGATTTTCGAAAAAAAAAAATTACGCCAGTTCGCGAACCGATCCAGTGTGTTTGTGTGTGCTGTGCTCGGAAAATTGTTTTTTTTTTGTTTTTGTGTGAACTGACATTCCGGGGGATTTACGTACGCCGATTCAATTGTAAGTAAAGAGTTGGATAATTGCGGTTTTGGTGGGTTTAAGTAGAAAATTACGTAACTCGGTGCGTGCTCCAGATAATTTGGAATGATCAAGACGGTCGGGAATATCTCTCTCGCGGAGTTATATAACCTAGAAATTACAGAGAGGCTGAGAATTGGTGTGCGCGTTCGCGTCGTCTTTATGGGTCAGAGATAAGGAATTAGCCTCGTGTGTTATGAATATTATGATTCGAGTCAATTACGAATTATTCGAGAAAATTGTATTCTGAAGCCGATTCTTGCACCAAAATTTTAAAACAAATATCTTCCAATAGTTGTCACACTAAAGAGCAGAAGTTAGTATGGCTTACTCAAGATGACAGAGTTTGGAATACAGGTCTCATGTAGAAACTTTACATCTTGAGCTGGTCACAGCTTCTACAAATCATCATTAACAGCGCAATGATACTTCTTACATATTGAATGCGGCACATGGTATTCCCCAAGGTACGCCTATAGCACCTTAACAAATTTAGCAGCCACTTCTCTTACACCTTGAGCTGGTCACAGCTTATCATCATTTTCCCTACGTTTCCAAACTTTTTTTCCGGTCGCTGTTATTCCCATGAAAGTTATTTTTAATAATCATTGATGTATGTACATACGTGTATAGCAAATTGTGCTCTCTTTCAGTAATTCAACTTCACTAATTAAATCCACATGCATACACCACATGGTACACACAATTATCTTTGCCGCATCATCCTCCTCCGAACATTGCCTTTGTTTTTGAAACTTGAGGCACAAAGTGGAACATAAATACGATTCCGAGATCCGACGGTGAAAATTGCCTCCGAGAACGAATTTATGACCGCCGCCTTCATTAGTTCTGACGAAAGTGAAAAATTAAATTAATTAGCGATGTAATTGAATTCCGCTGATGGAAAAATCAAGTAATTACAAAACAGAGTCACATTTACTGCCACGTAAATTAATTAAAAAAAAATAATAATGGATCGGTTTTTGCATACTCACATTAATTATATAAACTATAATAGCAGATTATATAGTGTGAGCCACAAAATTTTGTTTCAGAGTTGGCTGTGAGATAAATGAGGTATGTCGCATATTATTACGTCATGAGACCATTGAATTAGATCTAAAAAATAAATTAATTTCCGAGCCGCCACTGTCACACACCATCAACCAGATGTGATTCTGTTTGAAAATTTCTGAACCTCTCCAGGAGATTAAAATTAGGAATCATTAGAAAAATTCAGCCCTTATTTACAATTAAATTGGTTACAAAACAGTCTTGCGGACTCATATTTATTGCAATTTATTGCGAATTATTGCTTCAAATGAATTTATTTTATCACGCTAATCTGTTTTATGCACACAATGCTGCTTATCTTAGCAAGTAGCAAAATTGCAGATGTTTTATGTTGTTTTCCCAGACCTACGTCATACGATGATAAACATGCCGCGGATCAAATGTGCATATTCGCTGTGTGTTGAATAAAAAACCATTGAACACTTAATTAACATCGTTATCTTTCGGCTGTGTAAACAAACCTTTTGAGGTTTTTAATTGATTTGAATCGCCGCCGCTTTTAATATTTGGTTAATCTCTGACCCGTACATCTGAACCAGTGTTTCTCAAACACGGTTCCTACAGACCCCTATGGATCAGAGAAAAATTAAAAACATGAAGGAACCAAATTGATTTTGAATTAGCTATACTTCGGTCATTGAGGATGATTTTTTTTGGAATTTTGTCTGCGCGTTTTATATTTTTTTTCTGCGATGTTTTCATTCAAGTGCTCAAAAAATTAAAACAAAAATTTTCAAAAATCCATATCTCCGGTAAAAATTGTTGAATTTACCAAAACTATATTAATTTTGAATAAACGATTCTTCGGCCATTGAAGATATTATTTTAAGGAATTTTTTCTACGCGTTTTATATTTTTTTTTCTGCGATGTTTTCAAGTGCTCAAAAAATTAAAACGAAAATCCTCAAAAATGCATATCTCTATTGAAAATTGTTGAATTTACAAAAACCAAATTGATTTTGAATTAGTTATACTTCGGCCATTGAGGATGATTTTTTATGGAATTTTGTCGGCGCGTTTTATATTTTTCTGCGATGTTTTCATTCAAGTGCGCAAAAAAATAAAACTAAAATTTTCAAAAATTCATATCTCCGTTAAAAATTGTTGAATTTACAAAAACTAAATTAATTTTGAATAAACGATTCTTTGACCATTGAAGATATTGTTTTAAGGAATTTTTTCTACGCGTTTTATATTTTTTTCTGCGATGTTTTTATTCAAGTGCTCAAAAAATTAAAACGAAAATCTTCAAAAATCCATAACTCTATTGAAAATTGTTGAATTTCCTAAAACCAAATTGATTTTTAATTAGCTATACTTCGGCCATTGAGGATGATTTTTTATGGAATTTTGTCTGCGCGTTTTATATTTTTTTCTGCGATGTTTTCATTCAAGTGCTCACAAAAATAAAACTAAAATTTTCAAAAATCCATATCTCCGTTAAAAATGGTTGAATTTACAAAAACCAAATTGATTTTGAATTAGCTATACTTCGACCATTGAGGATGATTTTTTATGGAATTTTGACGGCGCGTTTTATATTTTTTTTCTGCGATGTTTTCATTCAAGTGCTCAAAAAATTAAAACGAAAATATTCAAAAGTCCATAACTCTATTGAAAATTGTTGAATTTGCAAAAACCAAATTGATTTTGAATTAGCTATACTTCGGCCATTGAGGATGATTTTTTATGGAATTTTTTCTGCGCGTTTTATATTTTTTCTGCGATGTTTTCATTCATGAGCGCAAAAAAATAAAACTAAAATTTTCAAAAATCCATATCTCCTTTAAAAATTGTTGAATTTACAAAAACCAAATTGATTTTGAATTAGCTATACTTCGACCATTGAGGATGATTTTTTATGGAATTTTGTCGGCGCGTTTTATATTTTTTTTCTGAGATGTTTTCATTCAAGTGCTCAAAAATTAAAACGAAAATCTTCAAAAATCCATAACTCTATTGAAAATGGTTGAATTTACAAAAACCAAATTGATTTTGAATTAGCTATACTTCGGCCATTGAGGATGATTTTTTATGGAATTTTGTATGCTCGTTTTTTTTAATTTTTTTCTGCGATATTTTCATTCAAGTGCTCAAAAAAATAAAACAAATTTTCAAACATTCAAATCTCCATTAAAAATTGTTGAATTAACAAAAACCAAATTGATTTTGAATTAGCTATACTTCGGCCATTGAGGTTGATTTTTTATGGAATTTTTTCTGCGCGTTTTATATTTTTTCTGCGATGTTTTCATTCATGAGCGCAAAAAAATTAAAACTAAAATTTTCAAAAATCCATATCTCCTTTAAAAATTGTTGAATTTACAAAAACTAAATTAATTTTGAATAAATGATTCTTCCACCATTGAAGATAATGTTTTAAGAATTTTTGTCTACGCGTTTTATATTTTTTCTGCGATGTTTTCATTCAATTGCTCAAAAAAATGAAACTAAAATTTTCAAAAATTCATATCTCTATTGAAAATTGTTGAATTTACAAAAACCAAATTGATTTTGAATTAGCTATACTTCGGCCATTGAGGATGATTTTTTATGGAATTTTGTCTGCGCGTTTTATATTTCTTCTGCGATGTTTTCACTCAGTGCTCAAAAAAATAAAACTAAAATTTTCAAAAATCTATATCTCCATTAAAAATTGTTGAATTAACAAAAACCAAATTAATTTTGAATAAACGATTCTTCGACCATTGAAGATATTGTTTTAAGAATTTTTTTCTATGCGTTTTATATTCTTTTTTCTGCGATGTTTTCATTCAAGTGCTTAAAAAAATAAAACGAAAGTCTTCAAAAATCCATATCTCTATTGAAAATTGTTGAATTTGCAAAAACCAAATTGATTTTGAATTAGCTATACTTCGGCCATTGAGGATGATTTTGTATGGAATTTTGTCGGCGTGTTTTATATTTTTTCTGCTATGTTTTTGTTCAAGTGCTCAAAAAATAAAACTAAAATTTTCAAAAATCCATATCTCCATTAACAATTGTTGAATTAACAAAAACCAAATTGATTTTGAATAAGCAATACTTCGACCATTGAAGATATTGGTTTAAGGATTTTTCTCTACGCGTTTTATATTTTTTTCTGCGATGTTTTCATTCAAGTGCTCAAAAAATTAAAACTAAAATTTTAAAAAATCCATATCTCTGTTAAAAATTGTTGAATTTACAAAAACCAAATTGATTTTGAATTAGCTGTACTTCGACCATTGAGAATGATTTTTTATGGAATTTTTTCTACGTGTTTTATATTTTTTTTCTGCGATATTTTCATTCAAGTGCTCAAAAAATTAAAACGAAAATCTTAAAAAATCCATAACTCTATTGAAAATTGTTGAATTTACAAAAACCAAATTGATTTTGAATTAGCTATACTTCGACCATTGAGGATTTTTTTTATGGAATTTTGTCTGTGCGTTTTATATGTTTTTCAAGTGCTCAAAAAATAAATCTAATTTTTAGTTTATCTAAATTCTCGGTCGATTTAAAAGATACTTTTTAGATTTGTTTTTCTGTTGTTATTATTACTATTTAATGTATTATTATATTTTCGACATTTCCCTATTATTGGATGAGTTTCTGTTGGGAAATAAATAAATCACAACTGAAAAAAATATGTAAGGCCGAACAAACTTTATTTGTTAAAAATGAGGCACTAAAAATTAAAAAAAATCGCGAAACCAACCAAGTGCATCATTTCAGCAACATTTAATATTAAAAATGTTTCACCACGTGATAAACGAGAACCAAATTCAACAAAACTTTATTTGATTTATTTTAAAGAATATTTTCTAAATCCCTTCCACAACGATTCATTACACCGAAATACCGGTAACATTTTTACAGAAATAGATTTTGGAGGAACTGTTTATATTTATCTCGGTGCCAAGTGACATTGAAATCTAAATGCCGCAAGAAACCTTCACAGATAAATTTGTTCATTAAGCGCGTAGATTTTTTTAAAATAAAAAATTACTTTACTTATGTACCAACGAGACAGTTACTGACGAACCAATGTTGCCTTGACGATTATGACGTAGCCTTTTATTTAGATCAATTAATATTTCACTTTTGGATTTAAAAAATGGCGGCCATCATATAGATTGATCGTGATCATATTTAATATATTTCTAAAAAATAATATCCTTAACTCCGGTCGATGGCCATTGTATTTATTATGTATTAAGTAAGTACAATAAACGTTTATTATTATTAATGTCAATAAAATAAATTACGAATACGTGTATATTGTAACAGTTAATTAATATAAACATTTTGTGGTTTCGCGCCTGTTTTCTGGTTCGAGGTTTAGTTGACGTTTTTGTAACTTTATTTGATAACGAATGACAATTTTATTACGTACTTATTGTTTTCAAAGGTATAAACTAGGATTACATAGAAATAGAATTTTGATTCTTTGCAGAGAAAAGACCTAGAAATCCATCCAATATTGGTAAAAATTTGATAATAAATTATACAATTTGTCTGATGATCATAAGAAATCAAATTCTGTAGAAGCATAGTTTAACCCTTTCTCTATAAAAGTGCAAAATACATTTTCTTATTTTTTTGTTTTTAACTTCGGAATTACGTATATGCAAAAAGGCATCGATTTGCGAGGCGGCACTCAGCCCCTTAACTCTTCGAAAATGAAAAGGGAAATGCCGTTACCGAAATCTGAGATGATTACCAACTTTCTATGGCAAGTAATTACATCATTAATGTCAGGCCGTGACGAGGAAGTGGAAAATTATTATTATTATTAAGTCTTTATATACAAACATCTTCATTTAAAGATATATTTACAATTTTTAGTGTTGCTTTACATTATAATATCACAATACTTCAATAGGCTATCGACCAGGAGGTCTTTCCGCCGTCTTATTATGTTATCTTCGGCTTTTTTTTTAATAGGGGGGCTAGCTATAGGAGTTTTGTGTCAGTCTTTATTTTCCTCAAAAATACATAACAACGCATACATACAGTACATTACAGTAAAAACATTCTGTTATACTTTATTTCTTATTTTTGTAGATAACCGAACATGATTCAAATATTTTGTTTTTGATAAATTTATTTAATGCAGTTGCAGCAATTAAGTCGTCGTATTTACTCACTTATGCTGACGTTTATAAACAATTTTCCACGCAAAATAATTCTTCGAAATTCATCTCTGTGTGCACTGCAAAAAAAAAAAATGTTACAAGCACGGAGAGTTTTGCATGCGCATGCATGTCTACGATAAGCTATCTACTGTGTGATGGCTAATTTACAAACAAAGGGAGGATACATGTTTTCGCATAACCCGCAGATTGCTGGAACGTGTTGCCCATGTGGAATGATGAGCAAGAGGTGCGTTTTGTATTAAAAGTACGGACTGAAAATAGAAGACATTGGAAATTACGGTGGGCGTCAATTGCTCACATTATGAAACGGTTTTGCTCATTTTAGATCGCCAAAAATATAATAATCGTGTTGATAAACACGCACGTGAATAATAGAAATTTGAAAAAATACGGTTTGTTTGATAAATACAATAATACATATTGTATTTATCTAATGATTTCTGCAACAAGTAAGGTTATTCCCAATTTGTTTGTTTGATGTTCAAAAATTATTATTTTGGAATCACTGAATAAAACACTATGCTCTTTACCACAATTTATGGTAATTGTGGTAAAAAACATAGTAAGTGTTTTATTCAGTGATTCTATAATGAATTACCACGTAGTAACGGTCGCAACCATCACCATGATTATTATTTTGATTTCATTCAGGTGAAGAAATGTGATTTTTGCTCGCAAATATATGTCCCGATTAGATCTTCAATAATAATAATATTTATTTCGTGGTAATGCAAGAATGCTTACATATGTGAAATTACAAGAGATTGTCGTAAATATAAGAAAAAATCAAACATACGGGTAATAAATAAGTCAATCAGTAATTGAAATGATTTCCTGAAGAAACCACTGGTTCGATTCGGGGTTTCTATACATCACTGGAAAGATCTGTTCAAGACGCTCCAGAAAATGTTTCGCAAGAACAAATGTCAATTTTAAGCCCGTGGCGCGTCAGCAAAGAAAACTCGAAAATGGAAAAAATCGAAAAAGTAAACTTTTTTAATAATCATCGTAGAACTTATGTAATACCTTTTTCTTCATCAGAAGAATGAGATAAATTGATTGGCGTTAAAAAATTTCATCCAGAAAAAATTGCAAGAAAGTTAGCAAGTCACCATGAACTTTATAGAAAATTTTGATAAAAGTCGATTTTTTCAGACTTTGATCGGCTGCAGCGGCTGAACGAAGAATCCAATTTGATCGCGGATTTCAAATCCGTGTTCATTGTGTGCCAATTAGTTGGATCTAATTAAAATCGGCGATTTAAAATTTTTGACGAAAACCTGAAAAATCATCCAAGGGTCCCCCCTTCTTACTTTTTCCCAAAAATTGCATTTGAAATGATTTCCTGAAGAAGTTATTGGTTCGATTCGAGGTTTCTATGCATCACTGGAAAGTTCGCTTCAAGACGCTCCATAAAATGTACTTTCGCAAGAACAAATGTCAATTTTAAGCCCGTGACGCGTCAGCAAAGAAAACTCGAAAATGGAAAAAATCAAAAAAATCAACTTTTTTAATAATCATCGCAGATCCTTACGTAATACCTTTTTTTCATCAGAAGAACGAGATAAATCGATTGGCGTTAAAAAAATTCATCCAGAAAAAATTGCAAAAAAGTTAGCAAGTCACCATGAACTTTATGGAAAATTTTGAAAAAATCGATTTTTTCAGACTTTGAACGGCCGTAGCGGCTGAACGAAAAATCTAATTTGATCGCGGATTTCAAATCTGTGTTCCGTGTGTGTCATTTAGTCGGATTTAATTAAAATCGACGATTTAAAATTTTTGACGAAAACCTGAAAAATCATCCAAGGGTCCCCCCTTCTTACTTTTTCCCAAAAATTGCATTTGAAATGATTTCCTGAAGAAGTTATTGGTTCGATTCGAGGTTTCTATGCATCACTGGAAAGTTCGCTTCAAGACGCTCCATAAAATGTACTTTCGCAAAAACAAATGTCAATTTTAAGCCCGTGGCGCGTCAGCAAATAAAACTCGAAAATGGAAAAAATCGAAAAAATCAACTTTCTTAATAATCATCGTAGATTCTTATGTAATACCTTTTTCTTCGTCAGAAGTACGAGATAAATCGAGTGGCGTTAAAAATTTTCATCCAGAAAAAATTGCGAAAAACTTAGCAAGTCACCATGAACTTTATGGAAAATTTTGAAAAAAGTCGATTTTTTAAACTTTGAACGGCTGGAGAGGCCGAACGAAGAATCCAATTTGAACGCGGTTTTCAATTCTGTGGTACTTGGGTGCCAATTAGTCGGATTTGATTAAAATTGGCGATTTTTTATTTTTGACGAAAACCTGAAAAATCATTTTACTTTTGCTCAAAAATTGCACTAAAAATGATTTCCTGGAAAAATTACTTGTTCGATTCGGGGTTTCTATACATCACTGGAAAGATCCCTTCAAGACGCTTCGGAAAATGTACTTTCGCAAAAACAAATGTCAATTTGAAGCCCGTGACGCGTCAGCAAAGAAAACTCGAAAATGGAAAAAATCATAAAAATCAACTTTTTTTTAATAATCATCGTAGACCCTTATGTAATACCTTTTTTTTTCATCAGAAGAACGAGATAAAAAATTTCATCCAGATATGAATCACTTAATTGCATTACAAATGGCATAAAAAACACAATGACCGATTATTTCAATTAGATCAATAATAAATAATTGTAGCTCCTTATTAAATGGACATTAAGGATGATTGTCAGGCTGTCCCTTTCTGTCATGCATTACTCACGTGTCATGCCTATTGTTAGTCGGGGTTAACGAAGGTTATTCATATTTTGTCACATCACACACTAACCATCATCGATGATCACCAATTGAACGAGGCAAATAGACAAAGCAGATGTTGACGAATATTTATGATAAAGTGCATGCGATAATTTACTTGCAAAAATCAACTCTTAAGGTTAATAAGAGTAACAATTTCAGCGTAAAAATGTCCATACGTAGTATATAACTGTTAAGGTTGAAAATAAGGTCAATACAGATCGTTATAATATTCAATAAAAATGTCCATGAATAGTTTATATCATGAGACACAATTTTCGAAACACATCTACAGATAGCGACTGACAAAATAATTTAAGCTGTTAAGGCTAAAGAGGCAAATACAGATCGCCCAAGTGAGTTACAATATTCAATGTAAAAATATCCACAATTAATAAAAAAAGTAAAACAATTTTCTAAACACGTCTATACATAGCGACTGACTTAAAATAATTTAAACTGTTGAGGCTAAAGAGGCAAAGACATATCGTGCAAGTGAGTTACAGTATTCAACGTAAAAATGTCCACAAATAGTAAAAGATTTAAATTAAACAATTTTCCAACACGTCTACAGACAGCGAATGACTTTTTTTTAATTGGCTTAGGCCTGGCCTTAGTATTAATTACACTGGCCAAAAATTACTTGATTAGTATTTAAATCGGATATTATAATTTTTGTAATTTTTTTAGAATTCTACGTTTTTTTAATTGAAAAAATTTTGGAATTTTTTTTTCAAACACGTCTACAGCTTGCGAATGACTTCATCTAATTTTAACTGTTAAGGTTAAAGAGGCAAATACAGATCCTGCTTAGGCCTGGCCTTAGTATTAATCACATTGGCCAAAAATTACTTGATTAGTATTTTAATCAGATTTTATAATTTTTGTAAAATTTTTAGAATTCTACGTTTTTTTAATTGAAAAAATTTTGGATTTTTTTTTTCAAACACGTCTACAGCCAGCGAATGACTTCATCTAATTCAAACTGTTAAGGTTAAAGAGGCAAATACAGATCGTGCAAAAATTCAACGTAAAAATATCCGTTAATAGTAAAAAAAGTAAGACAATTTTCCAAACACGTCCATAGATAGCGAATTACTTTTTTTTATTGGATTACGCCTGGGCTTGGTATTAATTGCCATCTGTCAAAAATAACTTGATATTTTAACTTTTGCAATTTTTTTTAGATTTCACGAAAATTTTTTAGATTGCAAAATTTTAACAACTTTACCTTCGCGGGTTTCCATTATTAAAATAACCTTCTTAATCACATTATATATCCAACACGTCTTATTGGTCATGGTTATTGCCCCTTACTGCTAAATATAAGTCCGGGCATAGTCTTATTTATAAATAAATGAGCGGTATACTGTATGCGCCAAATGAATTCATAATGATTGATTCTTCCTGAAATAATTTAACATATCTCGTAGTGAAGATGCAGATAACGCGTATTTTTAGCAATACATTTTAGGACGCTTATAATAATTTCAGTAAGTTCAGCATCCGCACATCCTCAACTAAAAATACCGCAAATCTCTCACGTTTTAGTAATCGAATTGAGCGAGAGTGCCAATGCTTGATAATTCTTGAATAGTTGAAATCTGTAAATGGCAATTAATTGTGGTTAAAACATAGTGAATATTTTTAAAATTTTCTTTAATGCATTTATTTATCTAAGAAATTACATGTATCACGTGAATTGGGTTTCAGAGGAAGTTCATTCTGTGAAGTGAATTCCGCCCGTGCTCCTTTCATCTGAAATTTTGAGTATGATTTTTTTTCTGACTCAGGCATGTGACATTCAGTCACATCGAATATATATTTAATTTTAATTTTGGGATGAATAAATGAATAATGTCAGACGTATACACAACAACCATGGACGCGACCGTATACTTCTCGATCCCCGAAAAATCTTTCGGCCGGGCTGGGATTCGGACCCAACCGGCACAAGCGCTCGCCTGTACCCACTACACTAGCGGGCCGCCTGATTTTTTTATCTTTTGTAATACTGTGAATTTTATTTTATAAGAACGGAGAACAAAGATAAATTATATGATTCTTGTACACATAAAACATGTCAACGATTTGGCTGCAAGTAAGTCTACCGAACCTGCAGCAGTTATTGTTGGGACGCCACGAAAATATTAATTATGGACGTAAACCTTCGTCGAATTCAAAATTGTAAACGACGCTTTAAACTACACGTGTTGTTATTTTCATACGAATTCGTTTGTTTTTGTTTGGTAATGAATACTAACAGGTAGTAATGGTGCTGCAAGTGCAGTGGACCACAACCACGACGAAGTGTGTATTGAATATTAATTTTTACACCGGTCGTGACTTAATGACAAAAGCTGAAGACAAAAAAAAATACACGTACCATTATCGTTAATGATGACTTTGGGTTGATTGTACTAATAAAATCACATGGTACGTTAATGATTTCCCATTACAAATGTATTAAAAAAGACTCGCACATACTCAAAAAGAAAAATAAACTTTTTTAGTATAATTAAATAAATAATGACGAAGATTCTCCGTATATAGCTGAATCAAAAGTGTGATTTAATAACCTTGGCGGTAGAATTTTGTATTTTTTTTTCTCACACATACAAATTGTATTTTCTTTGTTAAAAAGGGGTTTCCCGTATATATTTTAAATAAATAAAAATAAAAACATGCGACAGGAATCGAACCTGCAACCCTCCTGTCGGACGCATGTTCACACTTTTGATTCAGCTACATACGAAGAATCTTCGTCATTATTTATTTAATTATATTAATACTCCGTAATTCGGGAAATCATCGAATATTTTTTTAATATCCGTCCAAATCCGTAATAAGGAGTTTTAAACATTTTGAAGACGATTCCACGAGTAATAAAGCTTTTAGAATTTTTCTAATCTCAAGATACAAATTTTACTTACTCCGATTCAAGTTTCGAATGTCGCCATTTTGCTTCTGGCTTAAAAATATGAATTGTTTTCTAGTATATCAAACATGCATTATTGCTACGTAGTTTTGTAAATTTTAATGACAATTCCACTAATGTTAATGTTTTTAGAATTTTTTTAATCCCTAGACGCAAATTTCGCTTACTCAAATTCAAGTTTCGCTATGTCGCCATTTTGTTTCTAGCTTAAAAATATCATTTATTTTCCAGTATGTCAAAATTCCATTATTTCTAAGTAGTTTTAGAAATTTTGAAGACAATTCCACCAGAAATAAAGCTTTTAGAATTTTTATAATCCCAATATGCAAATTTTGCTTCCTTTAATTCAAGTTTCCAATGTTGCCATTTTGTTTCTGGCTAATTTTTTTTGTAGTATGTCAAAAATGCATTATTTCTAAGCAGTTTTAGAAATTTTGAAGACAATTCTACCAGAAATAAAACTCAGAATTTTTATAATACCAATATGTAAATTTTGCTTGCTTTAATTCAAGTTTCGAATGTTGCCATTTTGTTACAAGCTTAAAAAAATCAATTGTTTTCTAGTATATCAAAAACGCATTATTTCTAAGTAGTTTAAAAATTTCGGAAACAATTTCACGATTGTTAATTTTTTTCAAATATTTGAAAAAGTTTCGAGTGTCGCCATTTTGTTTCTGGCTTAAAATTATTTTTTTTATAGTATGTCAAAAATGCATTATTTCTAAGCAGTTTTATAAATTTTGAAGACAATTCCACGGGTAATGAAGCTTTTAGAATTTTTCTAATCCCAACATGCAAATTTCGCTTACTCAAATTTAAGTTTCGATTGTCGCCATTTTGTTTCTGGCTTGAAATTACATTTTTTTTACAGTATGTCATAAATGCATTATTTCTAAGCAGTTTTGGAAATTTTTAAGACAATTCCACGGGCAATAAAGCTTTTAGAATTTTTTTAATCCCAACACGCAATTTTCGCTTCCACCAATTCTAGTTTCACCAATGTCACCATTTTGTTTCTAGCTCTTAAAAATATCAATTATTTTCTAGTATGTCAAAGACGCATTCTTTCTAAGTAGTTAAAAAAATTTCGGAGACAATTTCACGATTGTTAATTTTTTTCAAATATTTCTAATTCCAAAGTTCGCTTTTTCGAATTTAAGTTTCGAGGGTCGCCATTTTGTTTCTGGCTTGAAATTACAATTTTTTTTACAGTATGTCATAAATGCATTATTTCTAAGCAGTTTTGGAAATTTTGAAGACGATTCCACGGGTAATAAAGCTATTAGAATTTTTCTAATCCCAACACGCAATTTTCGCTTCCTCCAATTCTAGTTTCGAATGTCACCATTTCGTTTTAGCTCTTTAAAATATCAATTATTTTCTAGTATGTAAAAAATGCACTATTTGCAAGTAGTTTTGAAAATTTTGATGACAATTCCACGAGCGATATTGTTTTTAGATTTTTTCTAATCCCAAGATGTAAATTTCGCTTTCTCGAATTTAAGTTTAGAAAGTCGCCATTTTTTTTTCTAGCTTAAAAATATGAATTGTTTTCTAGTATATATCAAAAATGCATTATTTATAAATAGTTTTGGATATTTTGAAAATAATTCCACGAGAGATATTTTTTTTTACATTTTTTTTATCAAGATGTGAATTTTGCTTATTCAAATTCAAGTTTAGACTGTCGCCATATTGCTTCTTGCTTAAAAATATGTATTGTTTGCTGGTATATATCAAAAGTGCATTATTTCTAAATAGTTTTGGATATTTTGAAAATAAGTCTACGAGAGATGATTTTTTTTTTACAATGTTTCTAAACAATATGCAAATTTTGTTTACTCGAATTCATATTTCGAATGTCGCCATTTTTTTTCTAGTTTTAAAATATTAATTGATTTCTAGTATGTCAAAAATGCATGATTTCTAAGTAGTTTTAAAATTTTTGAAGACAATTCCACGTTTGTTATTTTTTTAAATTAATTTTAATCCCAAAATGCGAATTTTGCTTTTTTTCTAATCCCAAGATGCAAAATTTCTTGTCACGAATTCATGTTTCGAATGTCGCCATTTTGCTTCTGGTTTAAAAATATCAATTGTTTTCTAGTATGTCAAAAATACATTATTTCTAAGCAGTTTTAGAAATTTTGAAGACAATTCCACGCGCAATAAAAGTTTTTAGAATTTTTCTAATCCCAAGATGCACATTTTCTTCACACGAATTCAAGTTTCGAATGTCGCCATTTTGTTTCTAGTTCAAAAATATCAATTATTTTCTGGTATGTCAAAAATCCATTATTTTTAAGCAGTTTTAGAAATTTTGAAGATAATTCCACGAGTAATAAAGCTTTCACAATTTTTCTAATCCCAAGATGCAATTTTCGCTTTCTTTAATTCAAGTTTCAAATGTCGCCATTTTGTTTCTAGTTCAAAAATATCAATTGTTTTGTAGTATATCAAAAATGCACTATTTCTAAGCAGTTTTAGAAATTTTGAAGACAATTCCACTAGTAATAAAGCTTTTAGAATTTTTCTAATCTCAAAATGCAAATTTTTTTGTCACGAATTCAAGTTTCTAATGTCGCCTTTTTGTTTCTAGTTCAAAATTATCAATTGTTTTCCAGTATGTCAAAAATGCGTTATTTCTAAGTAGTTTTAGAAATTTTGAAGACAATTCAACGAGTTATCAAGTTTTTAGAATTTTTCTAATCCCAAGATGCAAATTTCGCATTCAAATTCAAGTTTCGAATGTCGTCTTTGTGTTTCTGGCTTAAAAATATAATTTCTTTTTCTAGTATTTGAAAAATGCATTATTTCTAAGCAGTTTTACAAATTTTGAAGACAATTCCACGAGTAATAAAGTTTTTAGATTGTTTTTTAATCCTAAAATGCAAATTTCGCTTCCTCGAATTCTAGTTTTAAAAGTCGCCATTTAGATTCTAGCTGAAATTTTCATCAAATGTTTTCTACCATGTCAAAGATGCTATATTCATAAGTAGTTTTAAAAATTTTAAAGACAGTTCTGCTAGCGATAATTTTTTTTTAAATTTTCTAATCTCAAGATTCCTCAAATTTAAATTTCGAAAAATTTTTTTTCCAGTATTTGAAAAATGCATTACTTCTAAGCAGTTTTAGAAATTTTTAAGATAATTCCACGAGTAATAAAGCTTTTAGATTTTTTCTAATCCCAAAATGCAAATTTCGCTTCCTCAAATGAAAGTTTAGAATGTCGCCTTTTTGTTTTTGGCTTAAAAATATAATTTCTTTTTCTAGTATTTGAAAAATGCATTATTTCTAAGCAGTTTTAGAAATTTTGAAGACGATTTAACGAGTAATCAAGTTTTTAGATTTTTTCCAATCTCAAGATGCAATTTTCGCATCCTCAAATTCAAGTTTCAAATGTCGCCTTTTTGTTTCTGGCTTAAAAATATAATTTATTTTTCTAGTATTTAAAAAATGCATTACTTCTAAGCAGTTTTAGAAATTTTGAAGACAGTTCCACGAGTAATAAAGCTTTTAGAATTTTTTTAATCGCAAGATGGAAATTTCACTTCCTCAAATTCAAGTTTCGAAAATCGTCATTTTGTTTCTTGCTTAAAAATAAACATTTTTTTTCTAGTATTTGAAAAATGCATTACTTCTAAGCAGTTTTAGAAACTTTGAAGACAATTCCAAGAGTAATAAAGCTTTTAGAATTTTTCCAATCCCAAGATGCAAATTTCGCTTGCTCGAATTCAAGTTTCGAACGTCGCCATTTTGTTTCTAGTTTCAAAATATCAATTGTTTACCTAGGATGTCAAAAATGCATCATTTCTAAGTAGTTTTAGAAATTTTGAAGACAATTCCACGAATAATGAAGTTTTTAGAATTTTTCGAATCTGAAGATGCAAATTTCGCTTACTCGAATCAAAATTTCGAATGTTGCCATTTTGTTTCTGGCTTAAAAATATATTTTTTTTTTCTATAGTGTTTGAAAAATGCAATATTTCTAAGCAGTTTTAGAAATTTTGAAGACGATTCAACCAGTAATCAAGTTTTTAGAATTATTCTTATCAAAAGATGCAAATTTCGCATCCTCAAATTCAAGTTTCGAATGTCGTCTGGCTTAAAAATACAATAGTATTTGAAAAATGCATTATTTCTAAGTAGTTTTAGAAATTTTGAAGACGGTTTCACGAGTAATAAAGCTTTTAGAATTTTTCTAATCGCAAGATGCAAATTTTGCTTACCCGAATTAAAGTCGCCAATTTGTTTCTGGCTTAAAAATATAAATTATTGCAGTTAGTTGCTGTGTGTATAAATTGGGTTTAGTGCAACATTCAGGCAACAGATTCCGCCACTTTGGCGTTTCTACCTTTAACGGTGTTTGGAATATTTATATTCCAATAGTAATTTCCGTTTTTTTTTCAGTTTTCACTGATGAGACAAAAAAGATCGAAATCGGTCTAGACCAATAAAGTGTATATTCTTTTTCGTCAGATTGTCTACGATTTGATAGTGTTAGACATGTCGAATACACACCAAACGGATCAATACTTTGAATGTACTGTCACTTACACTGCGTGTTTAGTTTAGTATTTACGTGATAGATGTTGGTAATTCCGATTAAATTCGTCATGAATATAACGGGGTGCACACCTACCAGACGTAAACACGCGCATCCTAAATTAGAATCCATCTGGAGCCGAGTTGACCATCAAAAAAGTAATACGGGAAAATTGCGAAATTCCGAAATTGTTTACTTGAGGAAAGCGTGACTGGCCCGGTGGTCTCGAATTAATTGAGACGGATAAGATTTTGATTTCGGTACGCCAAACAAATCTCTTTTTGAGGGGGTCCGATGACCACGCAACTTCTTCAATGAGCTTGTTTAATTATGACGCCACTTTATCACTGCTGGTACTCGTGCGGGATAATTAATCATAATAATTTTAAACGCACTTAAACGCGACGTGTTTGATTAGAAAATATAAGTTGGGAAATTTAAATTATTGTTAGAAATTACTGTCTGTCAACTTGCTGGACTTGAGTAGTTAGAGATGTCAGTGATGAAATTTTGTCTTACAAAGGCTAAAAGTAAATAATAAACAAGTTGAATGAATATATATTCAAGCTGCACTTCATTTTTATTTTCTCCGTTACGAAGTACGAGAAAATATTGTGATCGTGAAATTTTTTGATTTTTTTTAAATATTTTTTTAAATATGAAAAATATCACAAAAATATTTAAACAAATATTGAAGACAACAAAGAAATTAACATCTTCTGCTTGAAAGAATTTTTCATAAAATCATTGTTATTCGAGAAAAAAATTATCAATTTTTTTTTAATTTTTGGTTTATACTTATGATACGGTAATAGTTACAGCAAATTTATGTGAATAATAATTGTAGAGAATGCCAAAATGAACAACTTATAAAAAATAAGTTTTTTTCAAAATCTCTTAAGTTTTTGAGTAAACTAAGTTTTTTTAATTTGAAGTATAATTTTTCCATCTTTCATAATTTTGACGTTTTAAACGTCAGTTTCATCCGGGTCTACAAAACGCTCGATGTACATTTAAAAAATGATTTCAATTGAAAATAAACCACGAAAACGTAAATATAAATGATACCATCAAGTTGGAGAAAGTAACATGATTGTCACACATTTTTTTTTTAATTTGGCCCTCGCACAAGAATTTTGTCTGCAGATTTTTATGTTTTATGAATACAATGAAACATCAACTTGTTTGTAAGATGTTTTGAGTTTCTCTTGAATGATGGGATTCACTGGTAAATCTGTTTTGACCAAATCCAATTTTTTTGACTATTCAGTCACGACATTTTTAATCAATTTTGTTTAATATTAATAAAACAATTTAAAAAAGTGAAAACTAACGCAAATGTTATTGTAGACGCATTGATCTAATTTACATATTATAAATGCCTTCGGGTGCACCTAGAAATTTAATTGAATGGTGATTGATGAGGTCGAGCGATAGCATTGTTGCCGGACGAATTTATTTACATATCTGGATGTGTTCGTGTAATGGAATACGTGCACGTACTGATGTAAACTTCTTCTTTACACGCGGTTCAACAAATCTGGCTTAGAAATTCAGGAAATGGACGAACGTGTGTTTGTGATGTAACGCTAATAATTTTCAGCCGAGAGATTTTTTTCGTATCTTCACGTTGCGCTTTTTCCGATGCACAACAATAAATTGGGTTACGACCGACGTGACTTACTTCCTTGCCAAAATGTTTAGTTTGTGGGAGGAGTGGATTCATTAAGGAATTTGGGCCAGCTATTATTTTTATTTTTAAATAGCCCGATGCAACTGTAGCGGACGCATAGAAACCGAAACGTTCTAACGGATTGTTGTATTTATTTGCAGTGGATATTATGGCTACGATAATAACATCTAAAATTAATCATACGGCTGTGTAGACTCGAAGCACCATGGATGTCGTCAGCATGCTCATAAATAATAATAACAATAATATAATTATATCGTTTGGCTTCATGTATCTTTTAGCTATAAGTTCATAATAATAAATGAAAGTGAATTATGCAATTAATATGCAACATAAACAGGTGTGTAGCCGACGCCAAAAAAAACAAAATTGGTGTTCCGCCGGAGTCGATGTTAGGACCGGTTTATTTTCAAATTAAATATTTTCAACTAAAAAATTTGAAAAAATTAATTTCAACATGTACACAGTAGGGTTAAAAAATGGGATTTAAAGGAACGATTAATTTCAATCACGTTCCGTCCGCCGTATACGCCAGGAATGACAGCGTAGTGTATTTCCCGTAGTGCAACGGAATACAAAACAAGAAATTTTCTTTACATCACTTTTTGTCGATGCAGTGCCCCTTCAATTAAAATCACATTACACCTAACGCTATCGGATTGCGGACATTGTTCTCGTTTTTTTTTTCCTCGAGTGTCGGCCGTAACGATCCTTTGTTAATTAATTTATAGCCTTTTGATAAATTATCGTTATTTGCCTTTCGCAATGATCATTACATCAAATCGGGTTAAGGCTTTAATTTACTATTGCAAATCTGATTTGTGTTATAAAAAAAGAAACTTTCCTTTAATAACAAATCTAATTGTAGAGATTTTTTTTAATTAGGTACTTCTATTTCCATAAAAAAGATATAAATAATTAATTGTGCATTAATTATAAGGTATGAGCTTCATAATTTTGTTGCCGAGTTGGCCATGCCTTAATCATTATTTTTTTAATCTAATTAAATAGTCGCGGCCGCGGTGGCCTAGTGAGTAGAGCTCCTGCTCACGGGCCTCGTGGTGGTGGGTTCGAATCCCATCCGTGCGGTCACTTTTTTGGAACGAAGAAGTGGCCGTGCGTATGTCCCCGCAATTATTAAATAATATATAATTGAGTATATACACTCAGATGCAAAAAAACCGGGTCGGTCTTTGGGTTATTTTTGCAAAAAACGCGGGTAATTTTTTGTTTTAGTACTTTGAATAAAACTTTTAGTGTTTTACAACCAAAGAGACCATCAGAATGTAGATAAAAACAACATATGGTACTTATTACTTTATTTAATGAACATTAATACGTATACACGAAAGAAAATGCATTTCTGCAAAATAAACTTAAGAGGGATTAATAATGAAAATTTCTGTTAAATATGATTTTAATTCTTCGAATTGCCTCCTCGAGCCCTAACTATTGCCTGCATACGGCGCGGCGGCCCATGCCACTAATGAGTGGAATATTCTGCCATTCTTCCTGAAGTGCCACACGAAGCTCGTTTATTGTGGTTGGTGCAACTGCACCTCCTCTAACACACCTGCCTAGATTGTAAAACACTAAAAGTTTTATTCAAAGTACTAAAAGAAAAATATACCCGCGTTTTTTGCAAAAATAACCCAATGACCCGTTTTTTTTGCATCTGAGTGTATATATATACAGGGTGTATTTGAAATAACGAACAGGCTCGTAACCACAAAGAGATTATATTAGTTTTAAACAATATTCACAATTATTGTTTTATAACTGTAACAAAAAGCCCGCAATTAATTATTAAAGTTAATGAGTGAAAATATGCAACATGTTTGGGGGCAGTGGTAATGAGACCTAATTTTTAAACGACATCGGCTTTAGATATCGAGTTACAACAAGCGCGTAGGAAATATCTGAGTGCTCTTTAAGCGTCAATGAACTTGAGGACTGTTTATCTTTTACAAAAAAAAAAAAAACGTTGCGATAACACTTCAAATTTCGGAGGCAAGAAATCGTATCTCGCGTTTTAAATAAACAAACGCACATTCCATGCAGACCTAATTAAATGAGAAAAGCATCGGTTCTCAAAATGTTTAAAATTAGGAAAATTAAAAAAAAAATTCGAATAAATTTTGACGGAAATGGGTTCACAATTATTTTGTGTATGTGCCCTTAAATGCCTGTTCGTTATTTCAAATACACCCTGTATAATAAATAATTAGAAATCAATATATACAGTTAATTGAAAACTCTGGCGGAATGGACCAGTTTCCTATTATTATTATTATTATTTATTGATAACGGATTCACCAATTTATAATAAGAAAGCAAAACGGTAACAAAAGTATAAATATAAATACAAACATAAATAAATTCAAGTGTGCCATTGACTACCATTAACAAAATTTAACAAAACATAAACTGTGACAAGAAAAAAAAATTCAATAGTCTCATGACGTAATAATATGCGAAATACCTCATTTATCTCACAGCCAACTCTGAAACAAAATTTTGTGGCTCACACACGATATCCTACCATAATGTTTTTTTTTTATCAGTGGCGGCTCGCGGGGTGAGGTAGCAGAGGTGGGTCGGTTGCAGAGATCTGTATTACCACCTCTGCTACCTCGGAGTCTACTGCTGTTTTTTTTTGAGTAAAAATAAATAATACGCACTTCCTTTTTGTCTTCTAAACACACCTTAAAATCCAACTCGGGACGTACCCACCACGCACGACTTACTCACTCGGTTCATTTATTCTTATCTACTTTGTGTTGTTTGGTTAATAATTACCTCGGTGTTAATAAACCATCTGAGGTCATTTGGACAAACAATCGCCAGTTTGTTATTGAAGACAATGGCGCATTATAAATTATTACCATATCCTTCTAAATGCTGCTCATGCTGTATATTATCTATCCAAACTGTACCTTTTGATTTTCACAATCAATTAATTATTATTAATGCACTCTCGATTTGCAATATCCACCGTTACCTATAATTAGTTTAAAGTGCAATTAATTAGAAAGCCGAAACGCTTTTTTAACCTCTCACTCTCTTTTCGACGTAAATGTGAGTGTGTGTGTGTGTGTCATCATTCGAAAAATGATCAGTTTGAGTTGTAAAACGTGTTTTCCTGTTTTCTGTATGTAAAAATGGGTCTATTCTGAAGGTGTTTAGAAATTTTGAGGACAATTCCCTGAGAGATTTAATTTTTGTAATTATTCCAATCGTTGAATGCACTTTTTGTTTTCCTAAAATTGTGTTTAGAGTGTTGTTATTTTGTTTCCTGCTGTGTTATGTCATTTGTTTTTATTGTATGTCAAAGTGAGTGTATCCTGGAGGTGATTATAAATTTTGAGGACAATTCCGTGAGAGATTTAATTTTTGTGAACACAATTTCGTTTTTCTAAATTTGTGTTTGGAGTGTTGTTATTTTGTTTCCTGCTGTGGTTTGTCATTTATTTTTTAATGTATGTCAAAATGAGTGTATCCTGGAGTTAATTATAAATTTTGAGGACAATTCCGTGAGAGATTTAATTTTTGTAAACGCAATTTTCGTTTTTCTAAATTTGTGTTTGGAGTGTTGTTACTTTGTCTCCTGCTGTGGTTTGTCATTTGTTTTTATTGTATGTTAAAATGAGTGTATCCTGGAGGTGATTATAAATTTTGAGGACAATTCCGTGAGACATTTAACTAATTCAAGTTACTAAATACGATTTTAAAAATTAAAATTTCTAAACATTTTACGAGTGTATAATACAATATTCCTAGTGAACGTAAACGCACTATTAGGCAAAGCTTAACATAATTTACCGTTCGTATTTTACAGGTAATGTGAGATGCGGCACGTAGCTTGAGGAAGGCTGGCTTTTATCTCGGAGAGTTTATACGACTGTCCGTCGCTTTTAATATTTTAGATGTTAACTTATCAAAAGATCATTTACATAAATATCAAATGGATTTACACCGAAAGGGTGAGGAATTGTTGTTTTTTTTTCTCTTCCATTCCACGGCCAACTCTAATCGCCGTAATTTAATAGCATCTAAACTCCAGACTACTAATGACTTCGGGTTCAATTAAAGCTCGTCGGATTTATTGTTATGGTTATTAGGATTTAAAACTGAACTTATTTACATCGTTGACAATGGCATCTTCTGCCGGAGGTACATACGTCAATTTACATCGTTGTAGAGTGCTGGAGGTATGTCAATTTGCCTCTATATTTAAATCGTGCTCTTATCTGTTTTTTTGGAGTGGTTGTCGTTGATTGATTTGTTGAGTTTCCTGTTGTAAAGCATCGGAAGTAGATTAGGGTCGGCTCCCCATGGTCCCAAAACAAGACCACTGGAACTGGATTTGTTCGTTTATTATTCCGGTCCGGATCACTACCTGTTATATTTCAGCCTATGGGAAAATTACATGAAGAATTTTTAGTGTATGCTGAAAAAATAAGAAATTCCGATATTTGTGATTGTTAAAATGAGGCACTTGGCTGGTTTCACATTTCATAACCAAGCGCCTCATTTTAACAATCCTGAATATTCAAAATATTTCACCACGTGTTAAACGAAAATTTCAGCAAATAAGAAATTCTGAATTGAAATTTTTACACAAGCCTAGTTTTTGAACGATGAGAACCAAATTCAGCAAATAAGAAATTCTGAATTGAAATATTTACTCAAGCCTAGTTTTTGAACGATGATTCGCTATATATATAAAAAAAAAACGTTATTGCCTCATAATCGAATTACGCAACGTGATTAAAGCTGCCCATTTTGATTTCCTGCGTCCCGAATTAACGTGCGATGGCAAGAGATTAATTGCGAAGAAAGTCGGAGATGAAAACTACACAAGGCGCGGTAAATCAACGATCCGATTATGTAACGCAGGGCCAATTTAAAATTTTAATTAAGAGGAAATTATATAAGTCACTTGCACACCGCGTGTACCGAATGGGATGCAAGATAAATCATTTTCTCCTTTTGCACGAGAGAAAGCGCCCGATTGTTATTTATTCCTCGGTGAAATTAATTATGGAAATAAGTCGTACCTTTGCATATTTTTGATGGGTAAAAATTGGAAAGAAATAATGTTAATGGTGAAACTCTCCTCCTCATTCTGAAATGCACAATATGTATAAAAAAAAAATCAGCTGACCGGTGCATGTACAGGACGGCAAATGTAAGTTGGCCAGACGCGCAGAGAGCAAGCGAAAGTTCTCTCTCTACAGAGAACAGTCTCTGTAATAAGCAAGCACATATTCTTCGCGTGCGCTATTTATTTACTTATCACTTTTGAAAATGAATGTACCAGGCGCGTGAACTCTTCACGAAATCTATCGAGGGCGCCCTTCGAAGGTGTTCCGCCCACAATTTTGCCACTGCGCAACGGCAAGTTACGTTTGCCGTCCTGTAGATATGTAAATGGTGATTCTCGTAGTTTTCGATGAAAATTTATAAATGTTCGTAACCGTTGAATAATAACATGCTAATGTCCATTCCGAGGACGTATCAGTTAACACCTTATTCGATTATTCGAGCTAATCTACAACACGGCGCGACTTTTGTTCGTGAAAGAAAATTTGACCCAATAATTTGCCGTTTAAGTATTTAATTGGATGAGTCATACGTGTTATCGTTTAATATTACAACGCCATTGTGTCTCGATTAATCGAAAATTTCTCTTCATAGTTTAAAACAGGCACTGGTTTCTCCTGCAATTAAAAATTTCTAATTGTCGCAGTTGGCTTGAATTTGGTTAAAAAACAATTTCTGATAAAATAATCAATTCAAAACAAATGTCTTCCGTCAGAGCACTTGACGAACTTTAAATCTGTAAAAATATCAAAAAAGCTCGAACTTGGCCCATTAACACACATTAAGACACTTTCTTTGTTTCAGGTTTACGACAAAAAAAAACATCCTTTATGATCTGTTGATTTTTACCATATTTTCCAGTGGCATGGGGGCATTAGCTACTGAAGTGGCTTCAAGAGCTATTTTTATCGCCCGACAGACTTAATAACCATTATTTTTAAAATACGGGGGCATGAGCCATTTGTAAACACGCAAAGCCAATGAGACCCATTAAGATCATGTACTGTATAAATAAAAGTCCATTTAAAGATCGGCTTCTGGTGTTTGCGCGTTATGCCCATCGTAAATCAAGTATCCATTAAATGTGTCTACGTTATTACAGTGTATCAAAAAAAGAAGGGTAAATATTTACACGTTATTGAATGAATCGTTGAAAGTCGTACGCTGAACAACTCAAAGAGGCAAGTTTTGCAAAGAACTTAATTTGAGTAAAAGTTTTTTGCCGTAGATACACGAAATCTACGCTAAACAACTTGAAGAGGCCTTTGAAGTTTCGTAAAGAAATTAATTTCAGAAAAAGTGTTTTTGCGTAGATACGCGAAATCAAAAATTTACAAAAAAAAATTATTCCTACAAATAATTCTTGTAATCAATCTTGGAATTAAAAAATGTAATAATATACAGGGCGTTCCATTTGAAAAACGAAAAGTTGCCAAATTTCCGTAATAAAATGAACACCCTGTATATTAAAAATATATTAAAAAATATATTTTTTTTGAAATTTTTTACGGTTGGATAGTTATTTAGGCGTTTCGGTAATTTGGACGAACCCTGTAAATATGCAATGAACTAACTTTAATACCATAGCCATCTAGAAGAACGTGTGTTAATTATATTATCACCGGCATGTCTGGACTATAATTTACCAGCGAAGGCCTATAAATACACTCCTCGTACTCTCATTGGATTCATTTTGTACGGCACACAATTGCCACGGTAATAAATTAATGGGTTGGTTGAGGGCCGTACAAAAGATGGGGATTTATTGCCTTTAGTAGAGTAATTTGGAAACAATAATAGAAAGTTAAATTAGTTTAGTCTTTAAGGGCGGTTACAGTGCTTGTTATCTAGATTTATGTATTGATTAAAAAACTTTTTTTTAAACTTTGTTATAGATTCTGGCGAAATACACACATCCTGTATCTTGAAGTTTTGTGAACATTGTTTTATTAGGCAGCAAAGTGTCAATAGAAGATTTGTTTATTATAGTTTTTTCAAGACTTTTAAATTGAAATTGTATTAGCGGTGGATTTCACGAACATTTATTTAAGCCAGGTTTTTTGTAAGCCGGTATTATATTTTCAGCTGTGTAAACGTTCTTGTCAGTCACCGAATGATTTTTTGAATTGTTATTATTTATACTAGAAATGGAGCCTTTAAGGTAAAAAATACATCGAAATAGAAAAGAATTTGTTAATAAACATTGTGACAGAGTAAATTTCAATTAAAATATGTGTAATATAATCGCAGAACCAAACCTCAAATTATGCATTCCGTTCACTTAAAAGATCGTTTACACAGCCCAAAAATATAATACCAGAGTAATGTCAATTTAAGCCTGTGTTATATTTATTAACACCTTTGTGAAATCTACTGTGGGTGTATTATATTCTCATTTTAATTTCATTTTCAAACTTTATTGTCGAAACCACAGTCACAAGTCTTCAATCAACTGGGTGTTGAGTGATAAAAACGGTAAAATTTGTAGTTAAAACTGAGGGGGGTTACAAAAATTTACAGAAAATAATCACGAGTCGGGTTTCTTCGTATTTACCAATACATTCAGATTTTATTCTGAAATTTCCATCATTTACGTCAGGAGAAAAATCAATTTGAAATTTTTGTGGTTAAAACAGTGATTTTTTTAATTCAATTAAAAAAAAGACAAGGGTTACAAAAATTTACAGAAAATTATCACGAGACGAGTTTCTTCGTTTTTGCCAACATTTTCAGACTTTATTTAGAAATTTTTATCACTTACATCAGGAGAAAAATCAATTTGAAATTTTGTGGTTAAAACAATGATTTTTTTAAATTCAATTCAAGAAAATATGAGGGTTACAAAAACGTACAGAAAATAATCTCGAGTCGAGTTTCTTCGTGTTTACCAACATTTTCAGACTTTATTCTAAAATTTCCATCACTTACATCAGGAGAAAAATCAATTTGAAATTTATGGTTAAAACAGTGAATTTTTTAATTAAATTAAAGAAAAGATGAGGGTTACAAAAATTTACAGAAAATAATCACAAGTCGAGTTTCTTCGTATTTACCAACATTTTCAGACTTTATTCTGAAATTTTTATCACTTACGTCTTGAGAGAAATCAATTCAAAATTTTGTGGTTAAAACAGTGAATTTTTTAATTAAATTAAAAAAAAAGATGAGGGTTTCAAAAATTTACAGACGAGTTTCTTCGTATTTACCAGCATTTTCCGACTTTATTCTGAAATTTTTATCACTTACGTCAGGATGGAAATCAATTTGAAATTTTGTGGTTAAACAGTGAATTTTTCAATTAAGAAAAAAGATGAGGGTTACCAAAACTTACAGAAAATAATCACGAGTCGAGTTTCTTCGTATTTACCAACATTTTCAGACTTTATTCTGAAATTTCCATCACTTACATCAGGAGAGAAATCAATTTGAAATTTTGTGGTTAAAACAGTGAATTTTTTAATTCAATTAAGAAAAGATGAGGGTTACAAAAATTTACAGAAAATAATCACGAGTCGAGTTTCTTCGTATTAACCAACATTTTCAGACTTTATTCTAAAATTTTGATCACTTACGTCAGGACAGAAATCAAATTGAAATTTGGTGGCGAAAAAAAGTTGGGGGTTATAAAAATTTATAGAAAATAACGGACCGAGTTTCATCGTACGTACAAACATTTTCAGATGTGGGTACAGAAATTTTTATCACCTACGTCAGGATTTTATTAGGAAAAGCCATCCAATTACCAACGTAGCGAATCAAAAATGGGTCAACGCCAACTTACTCTATCCTCGTAATTTAATCAAGCGAGACGCCATTTTCTCCCTGTTTTGCGCCTAATTGCGAAATGCAGTTTTAATTTTTGATACCAAACGAAAGTTTGTAATTGTAACATCACAATTAGCTTAATTACCTAATTATTTATAGCGAATTTTTATACTCTCGATAATCATTTCGTTTCTCCACGCTTCGTTGCGATATGAAAATTCGAAATTTGAAAATTGTTACTTACTAATTCCGATTTCTCGTTAATTGTAAGCATCGACCGAACTGAAAACATAATCATTATATACGAATTAATTTAAGATTAATTAAATAGTGCATGCACTTAAATAAAAGACTTATACAGGGTTTATTTGAAATAACGAACAGGCATTTAAGGGCACATACACAACAAATTTGTGAAGCCATTTCCGTCAAAATTTATTCGAAAAAAAAAACTTGAATTTTCTTAATTTTTCGAGGTTTTTAAACATTTTGAGAACCGATGCTTTTATCATTTAATTAGGTCTGCATGAGATGTGTGTTTGTTTATTTAAAACGCGAGATACGATTTCTTGCCTCCGAAATTTGAAGTGTTGTCGCAACGTTTTTTTTTGTAAAAGATAAACAGTCCTCAAGTTCATTGACGCTTAAAGGGCACTCAAATATTTCCTACGCGCTTGTTGTAATTCGTTATCTAAAGCCGTTGCCGTTTAAAAATTAGGTCACATTACCACTGCCCCCAAACATGTTGCGTATTTTCACTCATTAACTTTAATAATTAATTGCGGGCTTTTTGTTACAGTTATAAACAAAATAATTGCGAATATTGTTTAAAAATAATATAATCTCTTTGTGGTTACGGGCCTGTTCGTTATTTCAAATACACCCTGTATAGGAAAAAAACATAGTGGGCAAAAAAAAACGGTACAAGTAGTTTTGTACTCTTATATATAATATTTTTAAATAATTAACATAACAGTCAAAAATCCATTTTTTATAAATTAGGTGATGTACTATCTACAAAGTGTAAATATTTTGTTTTTTAAAGCAATATTTAATGCGTTAATTATTATTGAAAATATGAGTATAAATTTGTACCGTTTTTTTTTTTGCCCACTGCATATTTATAGAATATATGTGGTATGATACAACACAACCAGTTAGACATGGATATATTCTTCAATAAATTTAGAAGAATATATATTGAAGAATATTTACAATATACGATTTGTATACTTCATTTTTAACGCCCTTTCCGAAAATTCATGTTGCCCACGAGGTTTTAAAAAATCGATCCACGTAATGTACAAGTAATTTATTAGTCATGAAGAAAGTTGGGACTGTAACTGGGTGGTAATGTATATTTTTTTTGCATGAAAAAAAGTTTTTGGTGTATTTCATTGTAATGTAAAATTTAACGTTTCCTAAAATGTATCAATCACGCGAACATATCGTAAAAGTGGAGCAAATAGTTAACAAACAACACGCAAATTTTATTGATTGAAAAAAATGAGGGCTAAATATAAAGAACTTTGATTGATCAATTTATTACGAAACTCCAGTATTTTGTCATGGAAAAAATAATTCTTGAGTACAAAGAGCTTTAAACTTTTACATTACTAAAGTCAAAATAGTTAAATTTTAATGTCAATAAATTGTTTTTCAAAGTCACCTTCGATTTTTATTTAGTGAAATGGTTGATAAAACGAGTTTTCTGTAAATAACTTTTAATGCGTTAGGAATTGGGACAGCGTTGTTATTAGGAAAACTGTTTGTTTTTTAATCCCGCATGGAATGACATAAAAATATACAGGGGCTCCAATTTAAAATAAGAAAAATAACGTGCTTTAAAGTTTGAAATTTTTGACACCAAATTTTGGATACCCTGTATAATTCATATCGATCAAACTTGGTTAACGGGAACATCAGACCTTATTTAATAAGCACCTTGTATGATTTTATTAACAAGGCACTATTTTTATTTTTTATTAATTTTTTAAAACAATGATTTTTTTTAGTTTTTTTTTTTTTTTTTTGCTGATATCCCTAAAGCGATTCCAATAAAATTATAGGAGTATGTAGGCAACCATAAAAGGTACCCAAATAAACAATAAAATACATGGCATGTAATTTAAAAAAAATCAATCATCATGACGTCACGCGTTTTTGGCACACCCTGTAGAATCAAAAATATTTTCCCCAAATGCATAATAGGATACAAATATATTCTACAAAATATCGAAATCCTAACTTAATTAGTAACTGAGCTATAGAGGACGGGAGGTGAGATGCAGGACCCTGTATAGAAGGATTGATATAGTCTGTTCGCTGAAATCTGGCGGCTGAGGTCGTAAAACGATCGGTCCGCCCTGAGGATCGACGCACACTCGAAGAAAAGGTATTGGTGGTTCGTCTAATTGCATCCCATACATTTATTACTGTCCTTCGCTCCTACTTTTACACCAGTACTTTTGAACAAAGATTGGTTTGACATAAAAAAATATTACGTCCCCTACTTACCGAGCTCCGACCCTCTTTTACGACCACAGTCGCCAGATTCCAGAGAACGGGCTATACACAAAATATTGTGTGCTCTATTTTAAACTAATTTATTCGAAAAGAGTTCTTTGGGGAGGAGCTCACACAAGGGCATTTCTTGTGCAATACAGTCAATACTAATTTTAACCTACAGAATTTTACATTCTGAAGGAAAAGCCTATACTTTTAATCTACAAAGTTGGTAAATACAATAAAACGAAATGTAGCCTGAATATATGAATATTCAACCTGTTCGTTAATCTGCAAGCAAAAATTAAGTCTATAAACAAATAACTTATTGAAACAACTACTTCCCTGGCTAGTGCCACGACGGATACTGAATGATACAAAAGAAATTTGCATGTTATTACTAGTATTACTAGATAATAACATTGGTTTAAGATCGTTTATTTCTACATACAAGACTAACTTAGAAAATTATTCTAAAATGAAATGTGAAACTTTAAACTGTAAATGTTATTATTAAAATGAAAAAACCAGAAAACATTTTGACAAGGACACACAGTGCTAAACTTAACAAGTAAGGTTATTCCCAATTTGTTTACAAAGTTGTTGATGGCTAAGAATTTTACAATGATTCATTCTGGAGATGGGCCTACTTACCACAACGGTATTTCTTGTAAGACAATCCCCTTGCGAGGGTTGCTGCGTCTAGAACGCGCGTGCCGAACGCGACATACCTTCTTCCGTTCCCCCCTCCACCATCAATTTTTACCTACCTTAACATCGAGCCACCTTTACTGCGCCCATGTCAGTCAGTCAGATACACAAGAGACGTCGTCGAGTGCACGTGTGTGCCTCCTTCACAACAGGTGTACCATCGAATGGTTTGAGTGTGTGCTTGTGTTGTTTTCTGTAACCAACCATCGGCGGTCACTTCCGTGACCGATACACAGGGACTCAAAACGAAAGTGTGCATGTGCGGTGCGATTCGTACCAGTTGTGCCCTACGGGCGGGAAAGTAAAATTTGGAATATGTGGACCTACTTGGATTAAATGCTCGAAGGTGTGTTATTTCTTTTGATCGATATCGTAACGTTTAATGAGGCTTTAAAATGAGACGATCGTGTTTGTTATTCAATTTTTCAGTTATACAAAAAAATAACTGAAATAGGCAGAAAGACCTTTGGACGATAACCATTTAACATGCAGTAGAGAAAAGTATGTTTACTTTATTATTAAAAAGTAAGTTGAGGTTACGCACTTATATTCTATTAAAAAAAAAATCAGTTGCCTAGAACCCAAAACTTCCCAAATTTATTCAAAATTAGTACCGCTATAAGGTGCACTAAGAATCTTGAAACATTTCCACTTTGGATTTCGAGAAAATTGCACGTAATCAGATTGATGTAATTCTCGAGCTCCTAAAAATATTTCTGTATTATCATGATTTGGCTTTTCTCTTAGAATTCCGTTTAAAACTTTTTTAATCATCCGCAAACAGTTGAAATGGCTAAGAGATATTAATTGATATTAAAACAACAACGAACTGCAATGCGATCCTTGTGGCACACCAGAAGAAACACGAATAGGATATGATAAGAAATCAAAGCGCCACCACTTTTGACTTGAGTTTTCAAAACTTCGCTTGTATCGACGAAATGAAATTCGAATGAATATTAATTCTTCAGCTAAGCTTTGTTCCCAGATGAATTATTTTAAGAATTTAAATACAAGGGGGATGTTAAATACTGGTTCCTAAAATCGTGCCAGATGTTAGGGGAAACACAGACAACTGAACAATGCCAGAATACCCTAATGCGACGTCTTGGGCATGGAACATGTTACTTGATACAGGGGATTTGATAATTCACAGTTATTTTCGTTTCGAGAAAAGCAACGAAAAAAAAAATATCTTATTTTCGTCAAGGCGCATTAAACAGTACTCGGCGTTCTCGTTGATTATACCATGACTCGATTTCTTATAAATTCGAGAAAGCGAGAGCTGGATAATAAATAATTGCATTTCTTTCGTATTTAAATTTCAAAAAAGTAACGATCGCATTCAGGCCGTTACTTTCGTTCAACGTATGGAAATTATTAAATCGATACGCGTTTCTGCTTATATGCAAACGACTGATTATCTTAGATAGATAGATTATTATACAGGGTATTACAAAAAAATTGAACTTTGGTTTTGTTGGAATTTCGCCAAAAATGTATTCTCCATAACAGTGTTTCTCAAAACTTCGACATCCATCCCTTCTATAATTTTCGTAACACTGAGTTTTTTATTTTCTTATTTTTAAGTACATAGACCAAGTAGTGATAATAAATAATAAACTATAAATAAAATTCATTCATAACAAAATATAAATAAACTAAATAAATAAATTCAAAACGAAATGTAGCCTGAATATATAAATATTCAACCTGTAACTCTGCAAGAAAAATTAAGTCTTAATTTATATGATTAATTAATTTCTCACTTAACCCGTGGTGAAACATAATTATATAATTTAGGAGAGAAAAATAAAATCAGTGAAACGAAACCAAGTGTTTTAATTAATCAAAAGTCTTAATTTATTTAATGCTTTCTGCAAGAAGTAAGGTTGTTTCTAATTTATAAACTAAATAAAAGTTATATTATAAATAATATTAATTGTAATCAATGAGAAGAATTAAATTGTTGATCATAATTTGATTTCCCGGTTGTAAATTTTAATCTGTGATGCGTTTCCACATCCAAAAGGTCGTTCCTTTCTTCGTTCCCCACCCCAGCAAACTCTTTCATTTTAAGAATCAGTAATCAAAATCATCGATGTATAAAAATTACACATCATGCCGCCAATCTAACCTTGACGTTGCTAATAAAATTGCTCTTTGCAACATTTCATCTGAAAAGTCACGTGTTTCGACTTGATTTTTTTTTTCAATTCACTCAGTTTTATCAAAGGTCACTTTTTGTATAATAATAGACATACATGTATTAACAATTTATATCTGTTGTCTTGCATTGCTTCTCTCTGAAAGCACCATCTATCAAGATCTTTCTGCACTACTGTTCTTTTTTTTTAAGGGTGGCGGGAAGGAGAATTTTGGTTATTTATTAGGTAGTACGTAAAAACTGAAATGTTGCATTGAGTTACCAAAAGTATCGTATTTTTTTGTATTATTAAAAAAAATCACCGTCTTGTTCCCATACCATTGTATTCTATGATTACCACAACAATAATTTTGGCAATGAAATATTTAATCATTTCCGGCTTACATCACGTCATTAACGTCCTGCCACGAAGCCAATTAGAACATAAATTCATAATTTGTTTTGGCAGTCGAGTATTTATAGTGTATTCCAGTTCAAAACAACAGCGTTTAAAATGTAAATATTTTGATTAAGTCATTAATTAATTTTTTTATGAGTGTGAAGTTAGCCATAGATTTCGGTTATTCATATTTTTGGCAGTTTTCGTAATATTTTTTTTTGCATTAGACTTAATGCAAACTACCCCAATTTTCAACCCCTAATATTTTTCTGTAACAACCCCTAAAGATTAAAGATGAAACATTAGAAGCAACAGACGAAATCTCACAAATTCCAATAACTTCTTATCATTAAATCATTAAAGAAAATAATTTAACCAATTCCAATTTTTTTTTTGCATATATGATCTGGATCACATGCGTGATCAACTCTGATCAGTCCCGAAAATCAAATGGCGAATGAAGACATTACTTGGGAATTAAGAAAGGGAGTTTTCGTGGGACCGACACGATAAAGGAATTACTTGCTCAGGGATTGACCCAACTCGAAATTTAAAATCAATAACAGATATCGATTAAGCATACACGAAACTGTAATTTTAACAAACAAAATTGGGCACACGACCCCTAAAACAAGGGCGAAAGAAAAAAATAAAATCATACAACTCTTGCTTCGGCACGCGGCCCTATAAATTATGAAGTGAGTCAATGTTCACCCACTTGAAATTAAAAATTAAAAACAGTGTATAAGTGGCGCTACCATAAACATGTTCCACGAGCCGCCATTGAAATTAAGTACAGTTTTTGAAAATCCATGAGTTTTTGAAAATTTTAATTTTCGAATTGTGTAATACTCGAGCAAAAAATAAAAACAAATATATAAAACGTGTTGACAAAATTCTGCAAAAATTAAAATACATTTGCAAATCACCGTTTTATCAAATTAAATGCAATTTTTGAAAATCCATCAATTATTTCGCGAGTTGTGAATTTTTGAAAATTTTAAATTTCCAATTGTGCAATACTCAAAATATATATATAAAACGTGTCGACTAAATTCTACAAAAATTAAACTAGATTTGCAAATCATTGTTTTATCAAATTAAGTGCAGTTTTTGAAAATCCACCAATTTCGCGAGTTCTAAATTTTTGAAAATTTTAGTTTTCGAATTGTGTAATACTCGAGCAAAAAAAATGTGTCCACTAAATTCTGCAAAAATTAAACTGGATTTGCAAATCATCGTTTTATTAAACTAAATAGAGTTTTTGAAAATCCACCGATTATTTCGCGAGTTGTGAATTTTTGAAAATTTTAGTTTTCGAATTGTGTAATACTCGACTAAAAAATTTAAAAAAAATATATAAAACGTGTCGACTAAATTCTACAAAAATTAAACTGGATTTGCAAATCATCGTTTTATCAAACTAAATAGAGTATTTGAAAATCCACCGATTATTTCGCGAGTTGTGATTTATTGAAAATTTTAGATTTAAAATTGTGCAATACTCGAAAAAATATATTGAAAAAATATAAAACGTGTCGACTAAATTCTACAAAAATTAAAATAGATTTGCAAATCATCGTTATATCAAAATAAATTGAGTATTTGAAAATCCACCGATTATTTCGCGAGTTGTGATTTTTTGAAAATTTTACATTTCCAATTGTGCAACACTCGAAAAAAAATAGAAAAATTATAAAACGTGTCGACTAAATTCTACAAAAATTAAACTAGATTTGCAAATCATTGTTTTATCAAATTAGGTGCAGTTTTTGAAAATCTACCAATTACTTCGCGAGTTCTGAATTTTTGAAAATTTTAGTTTTCGAATTGTGTAATACTCGAGCAAAAAATTTAGAAAAAATATAAAACGTGTCGACTAAATTCTACAAAAATTAAACTGGATTTACAAATCATCGTTTTAACAAACTAAATAGAGTATTTGAAAATCCACCGATTATTTTGCGAGTTGTGAATTTTTGAAAATTTTAGTTTTCGAATTGTGTAATACTCGAGCAAAAAATTAAAAAAAAATATAAAACGTGTCGACTAAATTCTACAAAAATTAAACTGGATTTACAAATCATCGTTTTAACAAACTAAATAGAGTATTTGAAAATCCACCGATTATTTTGCGAGTTGTGAATTTTTGAAAATTTTAGTTTTCGAATTGTGTAATACTCGAGCAAAAAATAAAAAAAAAATATAAAACGTGTCGACTAAATTCTACAAAAATTAAACTGGATTTACAAATCATCGTTTTAACAAACTAAATAGAGTATTTGAAAATCCACCGATTATTTTGCGAGTTGTGAATTTTTGAAAATTTTAGTTTTCGAATTGTGTAATACTCGAGCAAAAAATAAAAAAAAAATATAAAACGTGTCGACTAAATTCTACAAAAATTAAACTGGATTTACAAATCATCGTTTTAACAAACTAAATAGAGTATTTGAAAATCCACCGATTATTTTGCGAGTTGTGAATTTTTGAAAATTTTAGTTTTCAAATTGTGTAATACTCGAGCAAAAAATTAAAAAAATATATATATTGTATAAGTGGCTCTACCATAAACATGGAGCCACTGGAGCCACTTAGCATACAATATCGGAAAATAAGACTAGCAATTGTACGTCGTCAGAATTTATTTGGCTCCAAATGCACGTTCTGAACGCCCCCCCCCCCGTGTGAACAGTGTTTTTGAATTTGATTTTTTTTTGCTGAGCTCAAAACTAGAGGTAGTGCAATAGCTCCTTGGCGCTATATGACGAGCCGCCCCTGGTCAAATGCATCATCAAATATTCATAACATTTTAGTAGTAGGATTTTTTTACTCTGATTTTTAGTTCACCATCATTTAAGTTTTGTATTTGGTCAGGCGATTCATTTAATAATTCGCTACCCATAAAATTGACTTGGTAAACGTCAGCTTTGGCAATCTTAAATTTTCCTTTCCCTGATAAGGTATTCGTGGCCTACGTTGGCCGATTGGAATGTCAATGTTTTTTACGATTGACCAAGTTTATAACTCAGTGTCATCAGCGTAAAGTATAGTTTGCACCGACGAAATATATTCAGACAAATCATTTATGTCAACAATTCAAAGTACAGGTCCAAAAATCGATCCTTGAGGTACACCGATGTTTATTGATTTTTTTTACCAGTACAAGTCTTGTTTCGGCACGCGCCCCAATAAATCATAAAATATTTCAGTGTTCGCTAACTGGAATTTTAATTCTGTTTACTGATGTGTTCGCAATAAATCTATATTCTATTTTAAATCTAGCCTCGTCGTGAGGACAGACACCTTTGAAGCTGTAATCTTGTTGCCAATACTCCCATAAATATCTTTCGAAATATACAACTTATTAAATCCATATACGATTTTCCTAGAAGTTTATAACAGTCAAGGCCGAAACAATTGCGTATCCTGTAATGTTACGACACGAATCGTATTTTATCTCCCGAGCACGTTCCGGTGTTTTATTTTTTCTTAATTTTCAAATAGGTAGGAGAGTCGTGAGAATTAAAAGCCATTTTTTTTTAAGAACCAAAAGAAGGTTGTTGATAGAAATTCGGGTTAGGCTATGCGGATGATTAGGAATTGGCTTAGCCAGCTTGAGTTGATAATAATAATAATAATAATTTTATTCGTGCTACTAGTGATGTTACACTTTGCTCTTGTAAAATTTACATGATTAATTCAATGGTCGCGACTTTATATTTAAACACAAAAAATGCGAATGAGTAAAATAAACCCTATTAAACGGAAACAACAGGTTAATAGTAATTTACGATACAAGTAACGTTATGAAGGTTTTTACATTATGAGAGAAAATGTAAAAGCAAATAACGTTACGTGTGTTGTAACACGGTTTATTTTATCTTATTTCTATTTTTTTTAAATTAAAAAAAAATGTTTAATGAAAACCGTCAAAAAGCGAAATCATGTTTGTTTGCCAATATCTCCATAGCAACGGGTTGTGTTGTTAAAGGTGCCTTAACGTTACTCGTTGTTAGGAGCAAGGAGTTATTGCCATGTTAACACTTTTTGAGCGGGCGTTATGACCAAGGTGACTTGCCTGTGTAGCGTTGCGGGTTGGATTTGCAACGCAAGCGAAAATATTGCGCGCGCCGCCGTGTATGATGAACTGTATGCAACCCATTCTGCATGTTTGCGCCTAAAAATAGATGACCCGCCTATAGCACACAGTTTGCAAAGTGTCTGGAAATAAACGCTCCCGCTCAAAGTGTCTTAACATTATAGGATAAAATAAAATTATAAATAATATTACAATAAAATACGTGAATTAACTTTTTTTTCCTTTTTTTTAAATTTTCGAATAGACAGGAGAGTGATGAGAATTTTGAGAAAGCATTTGTATCCAAAAGCTTATGAGTGTGTTCATTTATTTCGAGCGATGATGGTTCGGATTTTCTGTAAGCTTTTGCGTGTATTTATGTTTCTTCAACGTTTCTAAAGAAGTGAAATAAAGAGTTAATTACATAAATTTCTTAATTTTCGAATGAGCAGGAGAGCCATGAGAATTAGAAGGCATTTGTGTCCAAAAGCTTACGCGTGTATTTATTTATTTCGAGTGATGAGAGTTCCAACTTTCTGTAAGCTGTTGCGTATTTACGTTTTTAAAGAAGTAAAATAAAGAGTTAATTACATAAATTTCGCCACATACAAACTGTAGATTGTTTTTCCGTTTCGGTGCGCGGCCGGCAAGGACTTTGAATTAGAAATCTTTTCTTGCGTTACCGCATTGATTGGGTTTAAAATGTTTGACCTCGAATGGTTGGGTTTTTATAGACTGACGGTTGCAAAAGCGAAGTGTTTGTTAACCAATTTATGATTCTTTCAATTATTGTAATGTTTCGATCCATGTGCAACTAATTTAGAACTATTTCAGTGATTGTAATGTTTTGATTCAAGTTTTGAAACAATATATTGAGCGAAACCTATTTCTCTATGTGAAGAAATATCGATGTGATCGCTTTCGATTTCAAGATAAAAATAAGCATTTACAAAAGTCAAGGATTAAATATATGTAATGATTAATCTTATTGACGGACTAGGCATTTTCTAGAAAGATCCTATAATGGCTAATTTTAATTTACACTCTCATTGTTGATGAATGTTACTTTTTATGTAGCTTTAAATTAAGTTTAACCATTTTTTAATACCGCCATCTGGCATCTATCATCAAATATAGCTGACAATTAAATTAAATCCTTGACAGCAATTACGTTTCCTAACATGATCAACCCTACTACAAGTTGATCGTGTACGAACTATATGTCCTCTTAAGTAAAAAAAAAATGAATGGTATCGTCTCATTTTGGTCTCATTATTCAGTCTTTTATGTAACAACTAGTGTTTTGCAATACGTGATCGTAATGACATAAATTTCTTCCTTGCAGGTTATTATCGAAATTGCACCTGTGGCTTGATTGCGGAAATTGCTCATTAAATATTGATTTTGTTCAGCAAAGTTTTATTGCCTATATGCAAATGATCTAGTATTACACTTTTGCATCGCTTAAATTATAGATTCTTCATAATCGTGAAAGAAATTCAATTATTTGTCCAATTTTAAAGTATATTTTAATCTTTCCCTTTGAGTCCCAAGCAACACGATCTCGTTGTTGAGACTTTTTGTCGATAAATAAAAGTGCTTTTTGGTGTTTTTCGATCATGTGCCTTCAACGACCCCTGGGATCCAAAGGGTTAATTACAGGAGTGGCATTTCTTGGTTCAACCAAAGAAAGTATTAATTTTATGTTATTTATATAATTTGAATTTTTCCAGCCGCACGCCTTTCTGATGAATAACATCAGTAATAATCAAAAGGCTTTCAATTTATTTCCATGAATATTTAATGTCAACGCATGATTCGACACATTTCATGCATTGTACTCCGAATGACGGACAAGTTCATGATAATTATGTAATTCATTCGGTCTAATCGTCTCGTGAGACCCGTGCTTATGACATTTAAATGTCGGCTGCGTTTCATAAAAAAGTAATGTGCCATTGTGTCTTCTGTGTTCATGAAATGTTTAATTTAAGTAATTACAACATAGTTGTCTTTAAATGTGCTCAGAGCTATCTTGTAGTTTATTAAAGACAGACATGCAATTCAAAGATTTGCAACACTTTTCTTTGCCAGTACAGTCCTATTTGTAAAGTTAAATTGTTCAAAAAGCGTACACACAGTTACGTCTTAGAAATTTTTTAGGTCAGACTTGATCTAGCGACGAAGTCTAATTTATGTTCATAACTAAATAATAATGAATTTTAGATGTCGATGCGTCTTAAACCCAAAAATGCAATAATTAATTTTCGCTGAACCTTACCCAGTTGATAATTTGGGCTTGATGATTAAATCCTGACATGATTGATGGCTATTTAGGCACTACCAAACTAATGTTCGGCACTTAAGAAGCCGATTATACCGGGAAGTATGAGTCTCGGAAATTTTTTGAAAAAAAAAATGTATTCATTGTGTTTTTCATAAAATAATGATTTATTGCGTGGGATATAGAGGGCGCTAACTACACTTCTTCTAGCACTACGTACGTCCGTGTCTTAGAATTTTGATTTTCAATATAATTCAGTAAATCCACAATAAACTAAGGGTGTTTATTTTGAAACCTTAAACATGCCAACGGACGCAATCATCAAACAGATTGATTAGCAATGCTTTACCGACATCACCCAATCATAATTTATTCGTTAGCTGATGAACGACACGTTAGGTAAGGCCAAGAAATAATTTCTCCGCCCGAAGGTGAAGCCTTTAAAAATTTTTCATCTCCATGTCTGGAACTCCTCCTCGAGTGTTATATTATGCAGATGATCTTTTAATGAAATGCTAATCGCGCCTCTCCCAACCGAGTCTCACGTGGAATGTCCCGTGAATCCCAGCTGGGTTTCCTTACACTTAAATTCTCGACCTTAGATTGACCCTTAAGCAGTGACGGTTCGTGGGTTTTTTTTCTGGTACGGCCAAGAAACAAGAGGTGGTAATACAGATAGGTAGGGTCAGTTGCACGTGACCGCACCTATCTGTATTACCACCTCTTGTTCCTCGACCGTACCAGAAAAAAACCCCCCAACCGTCACTGCCCTTAAGTGCTCCTCTACCTTAGATTCTTTATGAGCGTTATTAAACGAATTCACCATGCCTAGTCAATAACGAATGCGGTCGCGGTAATTGACACCCACAAGTTGCGGGATCTGTATCCGTTACATTTCTCACAAAACGAAAAAGCGTGACTTGTTTGTGATACTGCGCAATTTACTACGTACTATGATTTTTTTTTAAGGGAGGGTGTTTGAAGGAAAATGCAAATATTGGTTGTTCAACCACAACCGAAAATAACGTTTAAAACCATAATGGGTTTATTAGGCTTTTATGGGATGCGTCGAAGCCCATAAAAGACAATTTCTGTATACAAATGCAAGTTTCAATTAAAATTGGCGATTTTTAATTTTTGTCGAAAATTGTCAAAAATTGGTTTTGAAATAATTTCCTGAAGAAACCAGTGGTGCGATTCGGGATTACTATACATCACTGGAAAGATCCCTTCAAGATGCTTCAGAAAATGCACTTTCGCAAGAATAAATGTTAATTTGAAGCCCGTGACGCGTCTGCAAAGAAAACTCGAAAATGGTAAAAATCAACTTTCTTAATAATCATCGTAACCCTTATGTAATACCTTTTTTTCATCAGAAAAATGGAGATAAATCGATTGGCGTTAAAAAAATTCATCTAGGAAAAAATGCAAAAAAGTTAGCAAGTCACCATGAACTTTTTTTGAAGAGTCGATTTTTTCAGACTTTGTACGGCCGTAGCGACTAAACGAACAATCCAAAACATACGCGGATTTCAAATCTGTGCTCCTCTGGTGCAAGTTAGTCGGATTCGATTAAAATTGGCGATTTTGAATTTTTGTCGAAAACATGAAATTCGATAGAAGGGGACCCTTCTTACTTTTTCTCAAAAATTGGCTTTGAAATAATTTTCTGAAGAAACCACTGGTTCGATTCTGGGTTTCTACACATCACTGGAAAGAGCGCTTCAAGACGGCTCGGAAAATATACTTTTTCAAGAACACATGTCAATGTCAATTGAAAATCGCACGATTTTGACGTTTTGTGTTGATGTTTCACAAAACTTTCTTAATCTATATTTGAAGTATATTAAGCTGCCATCACGTTGATGTTAGAAACATCAAAATCGAGCAATGTTCTTGGAAGTTGTGAATTTTCAAAACATCAAAATCGCATTTTGCACTGAAAATCGTGCCAATTTGACGTTTCGCGTTGATGTTTCACAAAACTTTCTTACTTAACATTTGAAATATACTAAATTACCCTCATGTTGATGTTAAAATCATTAAAATCGAGCAATGTTTTTGGAAGTTGTGAATTTTCAAAACATCAAAATCGCATTTTGCACTGAAAATCGTGCCAATTTGACGTTTTGTGTTGATGTTTCACAAAACTTTCTTAATGAATATTTGAAGTATACTACGTTGCCTTCACGTTGATGTTAGAAACATGAAAATCGAGCAATGTTTTGGGAAGTTGTGAATTTTTTAAACATCAAAATCACATTTTGCAACCAATTAAAAATTCTTGCTGAGCTTAAAACTGAAGGCTCCTTGGCTGTATATAGCGAGCCGCTCCTGATGGTGACATCGGAATTAATACTTCCACATCTTTATTAAAGAAATTGTACATTTTATTTGTTAGTGTTTTTCTTAAATGTTATTTCCTTAAATAATTCTTCTATTTACATCGAATATTTTTTCTAGTCAAATTTTGTTATTGTTGCCAGTTTGGGTTTTAGATGTATTTGCGTTCAGACTTTCGTTTTCGTCAGCTGTGCACTGTAACATTCTCATAATTTGATTTAAAGACATTCACCACATTCACGCAAATAATTAAAGGAAAGTCAAATGGAGCGTTTACTTTTTCCTCTTAATTATACATTTAAATTGATCGCACGTAATTTTGAGAGGTTGGCAGCCATTCCGTATTCATGGATATGGGTGAAATGTCTTAACGACGTTTCAGCCATTCCGCCGTTGTCGTTGTGCAACGCGCCGCAATAAAGTTACTTATAAGGAATTATGGCTGTTATTTTTTTCTTCATTTTGAAATCTGTGCCATATCTTTGGTGTGTTGCAAAATGGAGGCGTGTGCGCCACGATTGTAATTGTACATAGAATGGAATGTTTGTTTTTTATTCATTGTTGCATTCGTTATTGTAAACCCAGTTTTCTTTTTAATTCAATTTTCTTGATTAATTAAAAAAAAACGGAGGGTTGCAGGTATATATTTTTTTACTTTTGTCATAAATATGCCTACTTACGGCTGAGTAAGAAAAACTCAAATTTAATCTAAAATTCAGGAACTTTTCAATAAAAATGTACTTATAATTGCCCCTCCGCCCAATCGCTGTTAAGGCGGCGAAGCCTATTTTGCCACGACGGATCGCTGAGTTTACGACAAATTCATCACGGTATAACGAACGGACTGTACTATACTTTTTCCACACTTCTGATAAAATTGGATTTTAGCCGCAAAACATATTAACATTTAACTAAAACATCACTCTCTCCGACCTCTTCTTGTTTTATCTCGATGGCGCTGAATTTGGAGAGAAGTGGAGTGGAAAGATGGCAGCGTGCAAAACTGAATCGCGTCGGATTTTCCGGAGTGGTCTTTAATTATAACATCTTGTAAACGAGAAGCGACACCACGGGCTGAACTAGTTTTTGTTATGGAGAGCATTTTCTATTTACGAATGCAGAACTGGATCGTTGATTTAATTAGGATGGAAATAGTGACGGCGGTTTCGTTTCTTCTTTTGGGCTAGGTCTTTCAAAGAAGTGATTCATCGGTATTTGGGAAATGAGTTCACGCGTATTAAACCAGATACAACTTTAATAGAGGAAAATTATTCACACACACACTAATTATTTACTGTACATGTAGGCGAAGTAATTATAAAAATGTACCTTTAGAGCAGTGGCGGCTCGTAGAACATGTAGATGGTAGAGCCACTTCTACAATTTTTTTTTAAGAAAGAAGGAACGATCTATCTTCCTAGACCAAAGTAACTGGCAAAAAGTGTTTTAAGAATTAATTAAAAAATTCTAGCTGAGCTCAAAACTAGAGGCTCATTGGCGCTATATAACGAGCCGCCCCTGCTTTAGAGTAATGTATAAAAAATAGACTATGTTTTAGAATAAGTCATGAAGCCGTTTCTCGATAACGACATTGGAAATTGCTGAACACTACAAGAGTTTGAATTATATTAGCCGTAATGATTTTATGGTAATCTTCAATAATGCTTCAAAACAGCGGCGGCTCGTGGATTTCCGATGATGAGGCAAAGACAAAGATGCCGCTCGTGCTGCACTACTTACTCTTATAGATGAAGCAAATATTCCGTTGCTTTTTCGGTCAATTTTTTTCCGTAGGGGAGGCAAAGACAAAGATGCCGCTTTAATAGATGAAGCAAATACTCCGTTGCTTTTTCGGTCAAATTTTCTTCCGTTGCCTCACCGCCGTACATCAACGAGCCGCCGTTGTTAACAACAATTAATTTCACGTCTTATCGCGTCTAATTTGAAAGTAGTAATTTTGTACCGTTTCGCGTCAACATTTCGTGTCTCAAGACCGCCGAATCGCGGCTTATTAAGAAAGTGTGCATGTGCCCGTTAAGAGTGGAAGATGAGCATTAATGGATTTACTAGGCTGTAACGCCATGAATCTTTTTTCATCTGCAGACGATGATGGTGCTAAATGAGCACCATTCCACTCACGCGAGCCAAAGATTCAGCTTAAATATGAAGATTTAAAACGTCACCTTGAATCACAACAATTAACCTTTATCATCAAGGAATTATCTGTCTAATGGGTAGGATTATAAATTTTCCAAACAAATAAGGTTGTTAGAACTAATTAAAAACTAATGAGCGTTTTAAATTTTAACAATCATCGAATTTTTATTTTAAAACGTTAAAAAAAATGTGTGTAAAAACCCCGAATCGAACGAGTGGTTTCTTCAGGAAATTATTTCAAAGCCAAAAAAGTAGTTTTTCAGGTTTTCGTCAAAAATTTTAAATCCCCAAATTTAATTGAATCCGACTAATTTACATACAAGGAGCACATATTTGAAAACCGCGTTCAATTTGGAGTTTTCGTTTAGCCGCTACGGCGGATCAAAGTCTGAAAAATCAATTATTTTTTTTAAATTTTCTAAAATGTTCATGGTGACTAGCTAATTTTTTTGCTAATGAAGATAGCTGAAATTTTTTAACGGCAATCAATTTCTCTGATGAAAAAAAGGTATACTTCAATAGTCTACGATGATTATTAAGAAAGTTCCACTTTTTAACAAAAGTTCCAAGTTTACTCGTGTATTTTTTCTCGTTTTCGTCAAAAATTAAACATCTCCAATTTTAACTGAATCCGACTAATTGGCATACGAGGAGCTCAGATTTGCATTCAATTTGGAGTTTCCGTTTAGCCGCTACGGCCGTTCAAATTCTGAAAAAAAATGTCGAGGGTCGATGGCCATTTGTAACTCGCATAGTTTCAATACACTGTGTTTATTATTATTATTATTGTTATATCTACAGCTCTGTATTCAAATAGTACATTTGCGGAACGTCATTGTACCGAAATGCATATCTAATTAAAATAATAACACCGCAATTTCGTTCAATGCGAGATTGATATCTTATGGGAACTACAGGACGACCATTGGAAATGCAAACAACAAAGGAGTTAATTGTTGCGGCGTTCGATAGGAAAGAAAGTTATTAACAGCCGGCGATTTGATTGTTGTTTAAAATTCTCATGTTTTACCAAGTTTTCAACAAGAATTCCAAAATAAAAATCTGCAAAATTCTCATGTTTTTACTAAGTTTTCAACAAGAATTCCAAAATGAAAATCTGCAAAATTCTCATGTTTTTACCAAGTTTTCAACAAGAATTCTAAAATGAAAATCTACAAAATTCTCATGTTTTTACCAAGTTTTCAACAAGAATTCCAAAATGAAAATCTGCAAAATTCTCATGTTTTTACCAAGTTTTCAACAAGAATTCTAAAATGAAAATCTGCAAAATTCTCATGTTTTTACCAAGTTTTCAACAAGAATTGTAAAATGAAAATCTGCAAAATTCTCATGTTTTACCGAATTTTCAACAAGAATTCTAAAATGAAAATCTGCAAAATTCTCATGTTTTACCAAATTTTCAACAAGAATTCCAAAATGAAAATCTGCAAAATTCTCATGTTTTTACCAAGTTTTCAACAAGAAGTCTAAAATGAAAATCTACAAAATCTGCAAAATTCTCATGTTTTACCAAGTTTTCAACAAGTATTCTAAAATGAAAATCTGCAAAATTCTCATGTTTTACCAAGTTTTCAACAAGAATTCTTAAAATGAAAATCTGCTAAATTCTCATTTTTAACCAAGTTTTCAACAAGAACTCCAAAATTAAAATCTGCAAAATTATCATGTTTTTACCAAGTTTTCAACGAGAATTCTAAAATAGAAATCTGCAAAATTCTCATGTTTTTACCAAGTTTTCAAAAGAATTCTAAAACGAAAATCTGCAAAATTCTCATGTTTTACCAAGTTTTCAACAAGAATTCCAAAATGAAAATGTGCAAAATTCTCATGTTTTTACCAAGTTTTCAACAGGAATTCTAAAATGAAAATCTACAAAATCTGCAAAATTCTCATGTTTTACCAAGTTTTCAACAAGAATTCCAAAATGAAAATCTGCAAAATTCTCATGTTTTTACCAAGTTTTCAACAGGAATTCTAAAATGAAAATCTACAAAATCTGCAAAATTCTCATGTTTTACCAAGTTTTCAACAAGAATTCCAAAATGAAAATCTGCAAAATTCTCATGTTTTTACCAAGTTTTCAACAGGAATTCTAAAATGAAAATCTACAAAATCTGCAAAATTCTCATGTTTTACCAAGTTTTCAACAAGAATTCCAAAATGAAAATCTGCTAAATTCTCATGTTTTACCAAATTTTCAACAAGAATTCCAAAATGAAAATCTGCAAAATTCTCATGTTTTACCAAGTTTTCAACAGGAATTCTAAAATGAAAATCTACAAAATCTGCTAAATTCTCATGTTTTACCAAGTTTTCAACAAGAATTCCAAAATGAAAATCTGCAAAATTCTCATGTTTTTACCAAGTTTTCAACAGGAATTCTAAAATGAAAATCTACAAAATCTGCTAAATTCTCATGTTTTACCAAGTTTTCAACAAGAATTCCAAAATGAAAATCTGCAAAATTCTCATGTTTTTACCAAGTTTTCAACAGGAATTCTAAAATGAAAATCTACAAAATCTGCAAAATTCTCATGTTTTACCAAGTTTTCAACAAGAATTCCAAAATGAAAATCTGCTAAATTCTCATGTTTTACCAAATTTTCAACAAGAATTCCAAAATGAAAATCTGCAAAATTCTCATGTTTTTACCAAGTTTTCAACAGGAATTCTAAAATGAAAATCTACAAAATCTGCAAAATTCTCATGTTTTACCAAGTTTTCAACAAGAATTCCAAAATGAAAATCTGCTAAATTCTCATGTTTTACCAAATTTTCAACAAGAATTCCAAAATGAAAATCTGCAAAATTCTCATGTTTTACCAAGTTTTCAACAGGAATTCTAAAATGAAAATCTACAAAATCTGCAAAATTCTCATGTTTTACCAAGTTTTCAACAAGAATTCCAAAATGAAAATCTGCAAAATTCTCATGTTTTTACCAAGTTTTCAACAGGAATTCTAAAATGAAAATCTACAAAATCTGCAAAATTCTCATGTTTTACCAAGTTTTCAACAAGAATTCCAAAATGAAAATCTGCTAAATTCTCATGTTTTACCAAATTTTCAACAAGAATTCCAAAATGAAAATCTGCAAAATTCTCATGTTTTACCAAGTTTTCAACAAGAATTCCAAAATGAAAATCTGCAAAATTCTCATGTTTTTACCAAGTTTTCAACAGGAATTCTAAAATGAAAATCTACAAAATCTGCAAAATTCTCATGTTTTACCAAGTTTTCAACAAGAATTCCAAAATGAAAATCTGCAAAATTCTCATGTTTTTACCAAGTTTTCAACAGGAATTCTAAAATGAAAATCTACAAAATCTGCAAAATTCTCATGTTTTACCAAGTTTTCAACAAGAATTCCAAAATGAAAATCTGCTAAATTCTCATGTTTTACCAAATTTTCAACAAGAATTCCAAAATGAAAATCTGCAAAATTCTCATGTTTTTACCAAGTTTTCAACAAGAATTCAATAAAATCCGAGCTATCTTGCATGAGTGGACACAAATGGGCGTGATTGGAATACTCTCAAAGATATTTACAACTTTCTCTTGACCTTACTTCTATATGCGGATCAATGGGTGTCTGTAAATGTTCTGCATTGAAATTGTATGTTACAATAATTGCTGTAGCCGACATCAACATGAGGGCAACTTATTCTACTTCAAATATTGTTTAAGAAATTCAGTTCGATTTTCAATTCTTACATCTGCAAAATGTGATTTTGATGTTTAAAAATTCACAACTGCCGAACGCATTGCTCGATTTTGATGATTCGAACATTAACGTGAGGGAAATTTAGTATACATCAAATATTGTTAAAGAAAGTTTTGTAGAACATCAACGCGAAACGTCAAAATCGTGTGATTTTCAAGTTCTTGCACCTGCAAAATGTGATTTTTATTATTTGAAAATTCACAACTACTGAATGCATTGCTCGATTTTGATGATTCGAACATTATCATCAGCGCAATTTAGTATACTTCAATTATTGATTAAGAAAGTTTTACAAAACATCAACGCGAAACGTCAAATTCGTGCGTTTTTCAGTTCTTGCACCTGCAAAATGCGATTTTGATGTTTGAAAATTCACAACTTCCAAAAACATTGCTCGATTTTGATGATTTTAATATCAACATGAGTGTAATTTAGTATACTTCAAATGTTAACTAAGAAAGTTTTGTGAAACATCAAATTGTCACGATTTTCAGTGCAAAATGCGATTTTGATGTTTTGAAAATTCGCAACTTCCGAAAACATTGCTCGATTTTAATGATTTTAACATCAACATGAGGGTAATTTAGTATACTTCAAATGTTAATTAAGAAAGTTTTGTGAAACATCAACGCGAAAAGTCAAATTGGCACGATTTTCAGTGCAAAATGCGATTTTGATGTTTTGAAAATTCACAACTTCCAAAAACATTGCTCGATTTTAATGACTTTAACATCAACATGAGGATAATTTAGTATACTTCAAATGTTAACTAAGAAAGTTTTGTGAAACAAACAAATTGACACGATTTTCAGTGCAAAATGCGATTTTGATGTTTTGAAAATTCACAACTTCCAAAAACATTGTTCGATTTTAATGATTTTAACATCAACATGAGGGCAATTTAGTATATTTTAAATGTTAATTAAGAAAGTTTTGTGAAACATCAACGCGAAACGTCAAATTGGCACGATTTTCAGTGCAAAATGCGATTTTGATGTTTTGAAAATTCACAACTTCCAAAAACATTGCTCGATTTTGATGATTTTAACATCAACATGAGGGTAATTTAGTATACTTCAAATGTTGATTAAGAAAGTTTTGTGAAACATCAACGCGAAACGTCAAATTGTCACGATTTTCAGTGCAAAATACGATTTTGATGTTTTGAAAATTCACAACTTCCAAAAACATTGCTCGATTTTGATGATTTTAACATAACATGAGGGTAATGTATTATACTTCAAATGTTAACTAAGAAAGTTTTGTGAAACATCAAATTGTCACGATTTTCAGTGCAAAATGCGATTTTGATGTTTTGAAAATTCACAACTTCCAAACACATTGCTCGATTTTGATGATTTTAACATCAACATGAGGGTAATTTAGTATACTTCAAATGTTGATTAAGAAAGTTTTGTGAAAGATCAATGCGAAATGTCAAATTCGTGCGATTTTTAGTTCGGAAAAATCTAATTTTGATGTTTTCAGGTGCAACGTGTAAATTATAACTTTTTCAACTTTGTTATTTCATTATGTAATGGAACAATAACGTTAACGTTAAAAGCGTTTTTATTCCAACTCACAATCAAGATCTGTCACGAAGTAATCGCCTCCAACAATAAACATTCAACAATGTCATGACTTTAGTAAATATTTCTGCTTGTTATGAATCAAATGAAATGTTTATCAGTAAACATACACAAATGGAATTTACAAAGGTCGGAGTATCGACTCGACAATGCAGACCTACCCAACTATAAACATGTAAATGTCACTTGCGAAAACTCAAAATGTCGCCGCAACTGGCCGCCTAGACCTTGCGAGCTCGTTTAAAAAAAAAAAACGCCGAGAATCCTCGCGATGGGAATTTCCATTCATATTTGTCCAAGGTGACAAAGGCTTTATTGTAATGTTAACAGTGGAATTAAACTTCCTCATATCGTTCTGCTAGAAGTGGGTCAGCGACGATGATAGCCGTAGACGTGAAATCGATACGGACTTGGAATGTTTCGCACTGTTTCAGTTGTGTACATTAGTCCGGTGCCGGTGATACCACACGAATTATTATTAATATAATTAAATAAATAATAAACGAAGATTCTCCGTATATAGCTAAATCAAAAGTGTGAACATGCCTCCGACAGGGATCGAACCTCCAGATTATTTATTATTATTATTATGTCGTTACCGTTCACGTTTTGCAATACACCACGTGACTTTTAATTATTTTGAATATTTTGTGTCCAACAGGCGTTGTTTTATTGGAACGGTGCAGCACTGCACCATAGACGACACGTTGGAGTTCCACGTGGTTGATGCACACGTTTTAATATCTTTGGAAGGATAGCAAAATCGCGAGATTTTCGGTGCTTCGGACGAAAGTTTAAATCATTAATTTTCGTGCGGCGAAATCGAAAGATTTGAATTGTTGATGTTTCTTTAAAAAAAAAGGAAATTATTATTAGAAATAATCGAGAAAACTATCTCCAATTGCCAAATCTTCAACTGTGAAGATTTGCACAGAAAAAATTGAATCGCAAGAGCAGAAGATCCAGAAAGTGTCGGCAATCGTTGGAGTTTCTTATAGAAAATGAAAATTGTTATTCGAAATAATCAAGAATTGCACAAAAATTGCCAAGATTTGCACAGAAAAAATTGAATTGCAAGAGCAGAAGATCCAGCAAGTGTCAGCAACCTTAATTGTATGAGAATCTAAAGATTCGTTTTTTGAACAAGAATCGGCCAGCATCATTCGTTTCTGAAGGATACCACCTGGAAATATTCCTCATCATCTCCATATACAATACTGTGGATTTTGAAGAGCACATCACCACGTGGAAATATTCCTCATCATCTCGTTATACAATACTGTGGATTTTGAAGAGCATATCACGTAGTTTTCCTGAAGATTTCCAAACAACGCGCGATTTCATTTAAAAGCATTGCTGATGAAACAAGTGTCATCGTCCTTAATTGCAAACAGCAACTGAGGAGTATATCATTTTATTGCAAATAAAAAATAAACCGCCAATGGAAACGTGTCAGCATCACTCTAAGCAGTATCTTAGACAGTGTTTACTGCTGAAAATAGTAGACCATCTGATGCCAGAGTTATTTCTACATCTACAAATACAAAACACGAAGCCAGTATCTTCGAGATAACGTAGACTTTTCTCATCATCTTCGAAAACTGTTGAAGTAGCTGAATACAATTTGAGAAAACAGTAGCAATGACAAGGTCTCTTCTCCATAAATTCCAAAGTATAAACTCTACGAATATATTACTGCCATAAAAAGACCACACAGTATCTTAGAAAGCTGTTTCTGAGAAACAGCTGAATACAATCTAAGAAATCGGTGGCTAGTAAATTATCCAATTTTCTTCATATCTTCCAAACTATAAACTACTGAATCTCTACGAATATATTACTGCCATAAAAAGACCGCACAGTTTCTTAGAAAACTGTTTTTGAGAAGAGAAAACTAGCTGAATACAATTTAAGAAATTTACTGCCATAAAAAAGACCGCACAGTATTTTAGAAAACTGTTTCTGAGAAGAGAAAACTAGCTGAATTTAATTTAAGAAATCGGTGGCTTGTAACTTATCCAATTTTCTTCATATCTTCCAAAGTATAAGTCACTGAATCTCTACGACTGTATTGCTACCACAAGAAGACCGCACGAGTGCATTGATTACAAGGCCACCAGTTGCAGAATTTCCTCCATCGCTCACACGCGCCGTCGTTAATCGAGGAATGAGATCGCGCTTTGATATCGGCCAATAATAAGCTATCGCCGTATTTGGAGGAGAGGAGGATGTATTTGGTGCAGGTAAGGTCGCGAGAACTCGTTACGTTTAGAAATATTTATCATCGCGCGCGATAATTGCAACGTAATTAAAGATCGAGTATCTGCGGCCTGCATGTCGTCCCTTCCCTACCAGCCTGAATATTTATTGCGACGCAATTCACTAATTGTCTTTTCTTCTTCGGAAACCGTTGTAAATTTAAGGATGTTCAACAGTTTTCATATTCGAAATAAACACTATGTTTATATAACTGCATTTGAAAAATTGTTGTTTTTTTGGGTGCAAGCATCACTGAAATATCCTTGAATGGGTAGAGCCACCCTAAAATGTCGCGACACCTGGATGTAAAGTTTGCGCAGAGTGAGGAAGTATTCGAAGAAAACGCGAGAGAATGCGCGTAACTGCATAACCAAATTGAAGGCTAATCATCACTTCGCGACTCGAGATTCTGTGTCTATATTTACATTATGTTCACGCGGCAATTTTCTCTTGAAATTCAAAAATTACGGAAATATCCGTTTTGTTGTCCCTAGATGTTATTTCAACAATTTCTGGAAAAAAAAATGTGTCTGTGTGTGTGTGTGCAAATATTGAAGACAACAAAGAAATCAACATCTTTGGTTTGAAAATATTTTTCATAAAATCATTGTTATTCGAGAAAAAAATTGATTAATTTATTTTTTAATTTTTGGTATATAATTATGAAACGCTAATAGTTACAGCAAATTTATGTTAATAATAATATTGTAGAGAATTCCAAAATGAACAACTTATAAAGAATAAGTTTTTTTCGAAATCGCTTTACTTTTTGAGTAAACTGATTTTTTTAATTTGAAGTATAATTTTTCCATCTTTCATAATTTTGCCAGTTTCATCCGCTCGATGTACATTTAAAATATGATTTAAATTAAAAATAAACCATGAAAGCGTAAATATAAATGATAACATCAAGTCGGAGTAACATGATGATCACCATTTTTATTAAAGATTTTTGATTGGTTACGATTGACCGATCGACGAATTCATTACGAACTGTAATTTTTTTTGCGGTTGAAGTGACAATCCACAATCCTTCTTTCACAACTGTTGCGAGAATGGTCTTGTGACTGGCATTATTTATTTATTCATCTACGGTACACCCTTTTTACAAACCAATAACACTGCAAATTAAATACACAGAGTAAACAATAAATAAAAGAAAAGTCGTAATAATAAACACAAAACAATTATGTTACGTTTTCCCACATCTACAAGCGCCGCACAGTTTAGATAATGAATGAATGCATTTTGGGTTTAAGGCGCAACGACATCTATGGTCAGTTTACATAAGATCTGAATTGTTTCCACTTGGTCTTCATTCATGAAACTCTCAAAAATGAACACTTCTTAAGCTTAAATATTGTTCCCCCATCAGAACACCAACAGACCGGTTTCGACCGTTCAGGTCTCATCAGTGTAGTTAGTTGCTGATGGGGAAACGGATTTGGTTCAGTACAGCATTCAGGCGATAGATTCCGCCACTTTGGCGTTTCTACTTCTTAAGCTTTCAAATATCAGCAATTATTAAAAACTGCAGTCACGCGTATGAAATGCAGCGCTTCCTGCGTTGTATCTCTTTAGTGAAACAAGGAAGTAACATTGCTCAAGTACCATTCTCTAAACAATATACCCGACAATGAGTTTCGCAACCGTTGGTCTAGGAAGCGTCCGCGCGGTGCATTAATCAAGGAACAAATGGCGACAATGTTAATTGCCATTGCAGAATCGGTTCCGAGACACAACTGATAAATAAATAGGAGCAATCGCGCAATCCGTGCCCAACGAAAGAACAGTTGAATTGGTGATCGCGTAATTTTCGGTGCGCGGTGGAAGAACGAATTGCAATGGCACCATCCTATTGACCGAGAAACCCATCAAGTGGGGAGAAAACTTAGTAGTGTTGTAATTTTTAAGTACGATGGAGTATTGTGATCGTATATTTTTTTTAAATAAAACGAGTCCCTAAAAAATAAAGTGTGATATTAACAAAGAAACCGTTAATATCACACTTTATTTTTTAGGGACTCGGATTTCGATCAAAGCTGATCATTTTCAAACTTCAAGTCTTAAACTTTAAGTTTGAAAATGATCAGCTTTTGATGAGCTTCATGCTTGGTGCCATTCCAAAGTTACGTATTTTCACGAACGATTAAAAAAATATTAAAACAATTGCCACAGCCTTGAAACTTCTCAAGGTCATTCAAAATGGATTATACTTGATAATTTTGTAAAAATTCCAAATTAGATTCCAAAATAATTGCACTAGAATGGAGGCAAGTGTCATTTTGAGGTGGTGAATTTTTCGAGCGATTAAAAAAAATATAAAAACAATTGCTACAGACTTGAAATTTTCCAAATTTATTCAAAATTGATTCTACTTGATAATTTTGTAAAAATCTGAAAACACCCCTATACTATATTTCAAAATAATTGCCCGAGAACGGAGCTCGGAGTAATTTTGAAGTCGTGCATTTTTCGAGTGATTAAAAAAAATATAAAAACAATAGCTACAAACTTGAAATTTTCCAGATTGCCTCAAAATGAATTCCACTTTATTACCCTGCAAAAATCTGAAACCCCTTCTGCACTAGATTTCGAAATAATTGCACGAGAATGGAGCTAAGTGCCATTTTGAAATGATGCATTTTTCGAGTGATGAAAAAAATATAAAAACAATTGCCACACAATTGAATTTTTTTAGATTGCCTCAAAATAAATTCCACTTTATGACCGTGTAAAAATCCGAAACCACCCTTGCACTAGATTCTGAGATAATTATATTAGCGTGAAGCTTAGTGCCATTCGAAAATTATGCATTTTCTTGAATAAAAAAATATTAAAACAATTGCCACAGCCTTGAAACTTTTCAAGGTCATTCAAAATTGATTATACTTGATAATTTTGTAAAAATCTGAAAACACCCCTTTACTATATTTCAAAATATTTGTTCGTAAACGGAGCTCGATGTCATTTTGCAGTGATGCATTTTTCGAGCGATTAAAAAAAATATAAAAACAATTGCCACAGGTCTAAAACTTTCAAAGTTTCAAAATTAGTTCTACTTGATAATACAAAAATCTCAAAACATCCCTTAGATTTCAAAATAATTGCACGAGAATGGAGCTCGGTGTCATTTTGAAATGATGCATTTTTCGAATGATTAAAAAAAAATATAAAAACAATTGCTACACACTTGAAATTTTCCAGATTGCCTCGAAATTAATTCCACTTTACGACTCTGTAAAAATCCGAAACCACCCCTGCACTAGATTCCGAGATAATTGCTCGAACGAGAAATGCGTGCCATTCAAAAATTATGCATTTTCTTGAACGATAATAAAAAAATATTAAAACAATTGCTACGGCCTTAAAACTTCTCAAGGTTATTTAAAATTGATTATACTTGATAACTTTCACTCTATGACTCTGTAAAAACCCGAAACCATCCCTGCACTAGATTTCGAGATAATTGCACGCACGTGAAATTAGTGCCATTCAAAAATTATGCATTTTCTTGAACGATAATAAAAAAATATTAAAACAATTGCCACAGCATTGAAACTTCACAAATTCACTCAAAATAGATTCTATTTGAAAATTTTGTAAAAATCAACAACACCCCTATACTAGATTTCAAAATAATTGCACGAGAATAGAGCTCGGTGTCATTTTGAAGTGGTCCATTTTTTGAGCGATTAAAAAAATATAAAAACAATTGCTACAGACTTTAAATTTTCCAGATTGCCTCAAAATTCATTTCTCTCTATGACTCTGTAAAAATCCGAAACCACCCCCACACTAGATTTCAAAATAATTGCACGAGAACGGAGCTCGGTGTCATTTTGATGTGATGATTTTTCGAGCGATTAAAAAAATATAAAAAACAATTGCTACAAATTTAAAATTTTCCAGATTGTCTCAAAATGCAAGCACTGCATGATATCTGAGTACCATCCGTTTAACAAGTTCTGTCCCATGTTAAAAAAAAATAAGTCAGAAAAAAAAATGTATTGTACAAATTGATCCTATATTGAAAACATACTGAAGTTACTTTATTATTGGGCAACTCCTTCAATAGTTATTTTGAAAAGTATTTCGGTTTTTGAGACGTTTTGAAGATATGCTGCAAATTTAATAATAATAATCATTAATTGGTGTTTTAACAAAAAACTTTTACACAGGTCAATTCAATTTTTTATTCAATCAGAAAATACATTACGAACAAAAGGACTATACTGAAACGGATAGAATGTTAACAGTCACAAGAAACAGGGTTTGTGAGTTAAGTTAAAATTAATACTGAGGGTGGTGGGTGGTCCGTATCCCACCCTCCAACTAATGAACATAAACCAGGGTTTTGCAGGTAAATAATAAGAGACAAAACATAGAAGCAGTCGCGTGGAAATAAAATAGTAGCGGAAAGAAAATAATAAATTTTGAAAACTCAATTTATTCAGATTGTAAGTACAGCAAGTTTATATCTGATGTAAATAATATTAAGTAGCAACAAGTTTAGGTACAGTTTTAGTTCTGATTGTTATATTTGGTGTAAATAATAGGAAGTATACCATTGCATTCGAAAGTTTCTGCCAACTTTCTTTAATTAACACTCATTGGCAGTAATGCCACCTATATGTTTTACCTGAATTTTTAATTTTAAGTAGTCTCATTTTTGTATTTTCAATTTTTTTTCTCTTTTCTTGACCTGTGTAAAAAACTGTGCGTTTTCTGGCACCAATAAAAAAATATTATTATTGGTCATACATTTAGTATATGTCTTACTCTACACTTAAACAGTGAACTTTATCTTAAAAATAAATAAATTGTTGTATAATAACTTCTTGTCTATGTCTAAAACTCTTTATTTTTTGTGCTTATGTATTTATTTTATTTCTCGTTACTAATTTATATTTTATGTAACAAGACTTTTCTCGTGTGTGTTTTTTTTATATTACGAAATTAGTGAGCGTTTTGTGGCATGATCTAGGCCACCCGTCACAATTGCATGATATTGTCTATTTATTTCGACTGTGAGGACCGACCGCTCCCGAACTTCCTGCTTTTGTACTAGAAAGTCTTGCCGCATTGAATTATGAGCGGCGGAAGACACGAATTTTCAGGATGACTTGAGATATACCCCACACGCCCACCATAAACGCTTCATTTATTTTAACGGCCATCTTGCATGCAAATTTTACATTCCGGTTAACTCGGATGTTAATTAGTTGTTAACTCGTATGAATTTTTCACAATAAGCAGAAGCGGTTAATTATCATTTGACGAGGCACACTCACACGCATACACTTTTGGTTTTTAAAGTTTGCTTTAACAAACAAGATGCTAGAATTGACAATCATGGCATTTTTTCGGCACTTTTGATTTTTAAAAAAGTTTTCTTTATTGCTGGAGATGGCAGAATTGACAAGAATGGCATTTCTTTGGCATTTTTAAAAGTTTTCTTTATTGCTGGAGATGGCAGAATTGACGAAAATTGCATTTCTTTGGCACTTTTGGGTTTTCAAAGTTTTCTTTATCGCTAGAGATGTCAGAATTGACAACAATGGCATTTCTTTGGCACTTTGGATTTTTAAAAAAGTTTTATTTATCACTGGAGATGGCAGAATTGGCAAGAATGGCATTTCTTTGGCATTTTTAAAAGTTTTCTTTATTGCTGGAGATGGCAGAATTGACGAAAATTGCATTTCTTTGGCACTTTTGGGTTTTAAAAAGTTTTCTTTGTCGCTGGAGATGGCAGAATTGACAAGGAATGGAATTTCTTTGGCATTTTTGGGTTTTTGAAGTTTTCTTTATCGCTGTAGATATCAGAATTAACAAAAATGGGATTTCATTGGCACTTTTGATTTTTAAAGGAGTTTTATTTATCCCTGGAAATAGTAGAAACGACAAGAATGGCATTTCTTTGGCATTTTAGAAAGTTTGCTTTATCGCTGGAGATGGCCGAATTGACAAGAATGGCATTTCTTTAGCACTTTTGATTTTTCAAAGTTTGCTTTATCGCTGGAGATGGCAGAATTGTCAAGAAAGGCATTTCTCTGACACTTTAAAAAGTTTTCTTTGTCGCTAGAGATGGCAGAATTGACAAGAATGGCATTTTTAAAAGTTTTCTTTATTGCTGGAGATGGCAGAATTGACGAAAATGGCATTTCTTTGGCACTTTTGGGTTTTCAAAGTTTTCTTTATCGCTAGAAATGTCAGAATTGACAAGAATGGCATTTCTTTGGCACTTTGGATTTTTAAAAAAGTTTTCTTTATCGCTGGAGATGTCAGAATTGAGAAGAATGACATTTCTTTGGCATTTTTAAAAGTTTTCTTTATCGCTGGAGATGGCAGAATTGACGAGAATGGCATTTCTTTGGATGATTTTCGTTTTCTAAAATTTAAGAGTATTGAAAAGATTTTCAATAGATTATTCGTTTATTGTAGTCTTCTCAAGGCTCTTAAATTGTGGAAGATGAACATCATCGTATTTCTCATTTGAGACGAAAATGTGATGTAAACTGCCTTCAGGTCGACACTTTTCGTCTTCTAAAAGTCACGAATCTTGAAAAGACTTTCAACAGATGATTTGTTTACTATAGAAGACAAAAAAAAATTCAAAGCAATATAAGTTGGCTTCAATTCTTGGGCTGACCTTGAAATGCAAAACTTATGCAAAGTTTCTCGATGAACGTCCAGTCGCTGTGAAAGATGCCGGATGGATTTTTTGAGCAGTCAACAACACCTGCTACGTTTACCACGACGGTATCTTTTGCTTCTTCAGAGAAACGCTTTCCTCAAATTTTTCGATAATTCTTTTGCTTGCAAGCACTCTAGGTGTGTTCTGTACAGCGAATTTTGTATTAAAAAAAATTGTTTCGGCAAAACCGAAAATGTGTAATATATGTTTAAGATAAGCACGCGTTGTCTAATCATTTTAATAACTTTAATGTTTCATCTGTAAAAAAAAAACAATATTTAAGTTAGAAAATTGTAATTGTCAACATACGATATATTTCTTGATCGCTTGTGCACTGAATGGTAACATACAATTAGATCATGATTTATTTAAACAATTATTTCAACGTGTTTCTTTTTACATCACGCATCTTTTACACGAAAGCCAAAAAAAATTGATTACAAGCAAATTACCATTATTATTTGGAACAAACTCTGAATGGATAATTAGATATTTATTTGTATTCACTCGTGCTCAACTTGGCATTGAAACTAACAAGTTTTTACCATCTATATAAGTTGTTGTTATAATCTATTTTAATTAAATGGCCTTGACTTGAAAATCGGAACGTTCGTGGAAAGCTGCTGAGCACATGGCGGCCATACGACGAGAATTATATATTTTTTTTCTTTAGTTATAAATATGAATGCATGGCATGTTTAGCCAGATACTCTTCTCTCAATTATAGATAGATATTATTAGACACCACTCGAGGTGATTTATAGTCATTTCTTATCAAATACTTGAAGATTTCTTGAGTTCTGACATTTTTGTTCAGTATTAATTTGAGTACGTTGAATTGAATTCTGATTGCACACTTTGTAAAGGCAGTATTTTAACTCGAAATTTAAGAATGAATTGGTGTACATTAAAATATATGCGTAATTTTAGTTTAAATGTAACACACACAACCATCCCGAGTTTGCATTCACACGGCATCTCGGAACAACGGCGAGAATTAATTGCTGGCGATCGAACGGACGGCGAAGACATGGATTTAAAAATAATGCAATATCATTTATCTAATGCATCTGCAACGAGTTAGGTCGTCTCAAATTTATTTATTAAAAATAAATGGTTGTGGCTGAATGCCCTAGCTGGCTAAGCCAAGTCCCCATCATCCTCGATTCCCTAACCCGAACTCCTGTCAATCAGCTTTCCTTAAAAAAAAAAATAATAATAATGCCCTTAAAGAAGTAAAAATTCAACTCGATAAATTATTCGCTCCAGGAGATTTTTAATGATTAGAAATTTACGCTAATCTCTTAAAAGAAGTACAAATTCAACTCAATCAATTATCCTCTACAGGAGATTTTAAATGATTAGAATATTACGCAAATCTAGACGCTCTTGAACATTTACTTGTAGATATTTTAACCAGCTCAAAAAAATTTGAAAATATTTTTTAAGGAAGTACAGACTTCACCTGTCTTCATAAGTTTAAGGATGCCAACCAGGCAGAAATCACGAAGGTCGCGTTTGAATACGGTAGATTATCCGAAGACCTTGGTATTGATACCGACCAGAATCCCATAATACGCAACTTCTGACTTTATTCGAATCCTCTAATTTTAGAACCGCGCCGCGCGTCAATAAAAAGATGGAAATAGAAACTCCCGTTATTTTCAATTTTTCGAATACAATTTTCCACGCCAACCATCTAATGCCTATTAATTTTTTCCAGACGGTTACCAGTAGGCCGAGGGCCTGGTCGTCCCACACAAATGTGAATGTCGACGATGGGCAGCGCGTCGTGAAGAGGAGCATGAACAGCGTGGAGGAGATCTCGACCTACAGACAAGGCTACATCGAACGGTCCCCGCGGATCACGATCAAGACGGCGGCCACCACGTACGATTTCCCGGAGCATCCGCCGAAGAAGGAGAAGAAGTGGTCGTTCGGGAATCTGTTCAGGCGGAAGAAGAAGGATGAGAGCGACAGCAGCAGCGAGGACGAGGCGCAGAGGAACAAGAAGCGGAAGCAGGAGAAGCGCAGGAAGGTGAAGGGCGCTGGCGGGTTCGATCATATAGTCGTTCCGCCGCAGAACGGGTACAACAGGCACGAGGACACGGGGGTGCTGTCGGAGCCGAGCGGGTGGCACGTCGTCGGGCGTCCGTTACCAAGGATACCGGTCGACGGCAAGCAGGAGAGGAACGAAAGCGTTACCTCTTCGAATAGTCCGGGATCGTTGGATTCGACGAGGAAGAGTAGGAGGGACCGCGCGAAGGCCAGGGCGGCGGCGCGGCGGAACGGCAGCAGCTCCGACGAGGATTCCCAGCGCTCGTACTCCTCTTCTAAATTCAGGAGCGACGAAAGCTTAACCAGGCAACGCGACAGTTCCGCAAACAGGAAGTCGCGTATAGCTAGAACGGAGCGTTACATCCGGCGTTTATCGAAGGACGAGGAGTCGATCTTGAACAGGGAAGCGCTGCAGCGGCAGGCGAGAGAGAACTGGCAGCTGAAGCTGCAGGAGGAACGGGCGAGTCCGGAAACTCCATTCTCGGGATTATTCACGATACCACCTAGTCACAGCAACTGCAAGTATCGGGGTAGTAATGATGGCAACAACACCGTCGAGCAATCTTCGAACACCAACTGCTTCAACATCCGAAGTTTATCGTGCGATTCGAACATCCACAAGAGTCCGTCTCCGGAAGACCATCCGGAGATCATGCACGTGCAGTTTCCTATCGGGAGACCTAATAGGAGTCGGAATGTGTTGATGAAGCAACCGCCACCTCCTCCTCCGAGGGATCCTAGGCGGGTCGCCGCTGCGCAGGCGGAAGTTCGTCCGGCGTCGCATTGTTTCGATAAGATGTTGCAGCGCAGAAACAGAGGGCCGAATGATTTTTCCTCGCATTGGCACGCCGGTTACAGAACGGCCTCGGAGGATCACATACCGACCGAGCCTAGGCAGCCGTTGGCGCCGCGGCCCGCTTCGGTTACCAACGAGACGAGGCAGAGCAGGTACATCAAGCGCCACGTGCAGGAATCTGCGGATCGGTTTCAGTACCTCACGGAGAAGAAGCCCAGGAGCAGGAAGCCGATTTTCATCCAATCGACGGATAAGATCAACAGTCAAAGCGCGAAGTCCTCGAGCTTCAACGAGGAGAAAAAAATCGCAAGCCCCAATCAGCAACGCTTCAACGAAGACAGGCATCTACAGGCGAGTCCGTCTGGCTTGAGTCAACAAACGAGTTCCAACGAAAATTCACAAAAATACACAAAGTCCTCGAGCTTTACTGGCGACAAAAAAATCGCAAGCTCTCACCAGCAACGCTTCAACGAAGACAGGAATCTACAGGCGAGTCCGTCTGGCTTGAGTCAGCAAACGAGTTCCAACGAAAATTCACAAAAATACACAAAGTCCTCGAGCTTTACAGGCGACAAAATAATCGCAAGCTCTCACCAGCAACGTTTCAACGAAGACAGGAATCTACAGGCGAGTCCGTCTAGCTTAAGTCAACAAACGAGTTTCAATGAAGACGAAAATTCATCCGGTTTTCATCAGTACGCAAAGTCCTCGAGCTTGAATCGACGAACGAATTCGCCAGTCGTCGATTCCTTGTATCAAAATACGATGCACGAAGACCAGAAGCTCTCAAGCTACAATCGGCACGCAAACGCGAGGTCCTCGAGTTTGAACGCAGACGAAAATTCCTCCACCAGCTTCAAGCGATACACGAAATCCTCGAGCTTGAATCGACAAATAAATTCGCCAAGCGTCGATTCCGCAAATCAAATTATCATACACGAAGACAAGAATCTTTCAAGCTTCGATCAAAGGCACGCAAACAGGAGATCCTCGAGCTTGAACGAAGACGAACATCCCTCCAGCGTCAATCAATACGCGAAATCCTCGAGCTTGAATCGACCAACAAATTCGCCAAGCGTCGATTCCTCACATCAAATTACGATGCACGAAGACAAGAATCTTTCAAGCTTCGATCAGGGCTACAATCGTCACGCAAACGCGAGATCCTCGAGCTTGAACGAAGACGAAAACTCCTCCAGCAGCTTCAAGCGTTACACGAAATCCTCGAGCTTGCATCGACAAATAAATTCGCCAAGCGTCGATTCCTCACATCAAATTACGATGCACGAAGACAAGAATCCTTCAAGCTTCGATCAAAGCTACAATCGTCACGCAAACGCGAGATCCTCGAGCTTGAACGAAGACGAACATCCTTCCAGCTTCAACCAATACGCGAAATCCTCGAGCTTGAATCGACCAACAAATTCGCTCGATTCCTCAAATCCGAATATCGATCAAAGCTACAGGAGATCATCGAGCTTTAACGAGGACGAAAATTCCTCCACCAGCTTCAACCAGTACACGAAATCCTCGAGCTTGAATCGAGAGACGAATTCCTCAAGCTTAAACCAACACGCGAATCGATCGTCTAGCTTCAATCCGCACCTAAAATCTTCAACAAATTTCAACCAAGATAATAATTCACGCGCGAAATCTTCGCGCCAAAATCAAGCCTCAACTTTCGGAGGAGATAAAAATTGTTCAAGCTTTAATAATCAACACGCAGATTCCTCGAGTTTTAATCGTCACGTAAATCCCTCAAGTTTTAATGAAGAGAGAACATCATCCAGCTTGAATCCTTCAAGTTTTAACAATCAAGACATAAAATCCTCAAGCTTTAATCGACAAATAAATCCCTCGAGCTTTAACGAAGATAAAACATCAAGTTTTAATAATCTAAGCTTTAATCAACACACGAATGCTGACGACTTGAATCAACAAACAAATCCTTCAAGTTTTAACAAACAACACGCGGAGTCTTCAAGTTTTCATCGACAGATCAATCCCTTGAGCTTCAATGAAGACAAAAAATCCTCAGAGAAAACATCAAGTTTTAATAATCTAAGCTTTAATCAACACACGAATGCTGACGACTTGAATCAACAAACAAATCCTTCAAGTTTTAACAAACAACACGCGGAGTCTTCAAGTTTTCATCGACAGATCAATCCCTTGAGCTTCAATGAAGACAAAAAATCCTCAGAGAAAACATCAAGTTTTAATAATCTAAGCTTTAATCAACACACGAATGCTGACGACTTGAATCAACAAACAAATCCTTCAAGTTTTAACAAACAACACGCGGAGTCTTCAAGTTTTCATCGACAGATCAATCCCTCGAGCTTCAATGAAGACAGAAAATCCTCCAGCTTGAATCAACGAACGCATCTTTCAAGTTTTAATAATCAACACGCGAACGCTTCAGGCTTCAACGAAGAGAGAAAATCCTCGAGCTTGAATAATTACACGAAGTGTTCAAGCTTCAAACCACAAATGAGTAATCAACTCACGAACCTCTCAAACAAAAATCTCGCCAACTTCAATCAATCAGCGCACGCGTTAAGCTTTAATGAAGAAAAACAATCGTCGAGCCTTCATCCACAAATAAATCCTTCGAGCTGTAATCATCAACACACGAATCTCCCAAACCAAAACCTCGCCAACTTCAATCAATCAGCGCATACTTTAAGCTTCAATGAAGAAAAAAAATCGTCGAGCCTCCATTCACAAGTAAATCCTTCGAACTGTAATCAACAACACACGAATCTCTCAAACAAAAACCTCGCCAACTTCAATCAATCAACGAATGCTTTGTGCTTTAATGAAGAAAACAAATCCTCAAGGTTTGATCCACAAATAAATCCTTCGAGCTGTAATCATCAACACACGAATCTCTTAAACAAAAACCTCGCCAACTTCAATCAACCAGCGAACGCTTTAAGCTTTAACGAAGAAAAAAAATCCTCAAGCCTCCATTCACAAGTAAATCCTTCGAGCTGTAATCAACAGATGAATCTCTCAAACAAAAACCTCGCCAACTTTAATCAACCAGCGAACGCTTCAAGCTTCAATGAAGAAAAAAATTCCTCAAGCCTCCATTCACAAATAAATCCTTCGAGCTGTAATCAACACATGAATCTCTCAAACAAAAACCTCTCCAGCTTTAATCAACCAACGAACGCTTTAGGCTTTAACGAAGAAAGCAAATACTCAAGTTTTGATCCGCAAATAAATCCTTCGAGCTTCAATCAACAACACACGAATCTCTCAAGCAAAAACCTCGCCAACTTTAATCGTTCAAGCTTCGGCCGTCAAACGCATGACAATTCCTCAAGTTTCAATCAGTACGTGAAGTCTTCAAGCTACAACCAGCAAACACATCCTTCAAGTTTTAACAATCAACACGTAGAGTTCTCGAGTTTTAATCGCCAGAGCTTTAATGAAGGCAAAGATCAAGCCGCAACTTGCAGTGGAGATAAAAATTGTTCGAGCATTAATCAACAAACGGATCCTACAAGTTTCAACAATCAACAGTCCTCGAGTTTTAATCGACTCGTAAATCCTTCGAGCTTTAATGAAAACAAAAAATCCTCCAGCTTGAATCAACAAGCACACCTTTCAAGTTTTAATAATCAATTAGGCTTCAATGAGGATAACAAATCCTCAAGCTTGAATAATTCAAGCTTCAATCACCAAAGCTTTTACAATCAACACATGGAGTCCTCAAGCTTTAACCGACAAATTAATGCAGACAAAAAATCCATGAAGATCAGTGAAGATCATCATTCAAGCTTCAATCACCACCTTACGCATCCGTTAAGTTTTAAACGCACTGATTCACAAAACTCGCTCGATTTCTGGAAACGGAAAGAACTCGAGAGCGGCAAGAGCACCTCCAGCAGTCCGCAGATGTTCACCGCGCAGAGCCACGTGCAGACCAAGATCTTCCTGCCGAGCGTGTTGAGCAACGAACCGGATTCCGTAGACACTGTCGACTTCATCAAGCGCAACTCGAGTCCCTTCAAACCGATCTCCTCTCCCAGCCCTTTGGATAAGAAACGCGACATCACCAGCTCCGCCGATAGTCTTTCCAGCGAGTTCAGAACCTCGGAGGAGGTCAGGCGAAAGTCCGCAAATTTAGAGGAAGCTCTTGACGAGTTGGAGGCCATCTACAAAAGCCTACACCTAGGCGATGAGGATTTGCTGGAGCGCGCCGAGCAGCGCGAGATTTCCATTGCCACGAGGCGATTGGTCGACTCGAATTCTGAAGCTTTTCCCGCCTGGGGATCGATCCCGCGCGGCGCCCTAAGCGACTCGAGCTTCTCCTACGAGCCCTACAACTCCATCGAATCTCCCAGGAGGAAGAAGGTGTTGAAGAAATCGCAAACCTTGGATCGCAGGAACGATGACATGGCTTACAGGAAGTTGAACAAGGATCGCGCGAACACAATCAGCAACCCTCAATCCGTTCTAGCCAGCGTCAGCTATCTACTAGCGTCGCCGGTCCACTGCCCGCAGGAAGACGCCGATGAGGAAGATCCGAACGACGAACCGGACGTCACGCTCGACGACGTGGTTTATCGCAGCATCAAGCACGCGAATAACAGTTTGAAGGTCGTCGACCCTCAACCGCCGTTCGGGATTCCCATTGGGCCGATCACGCCCGCGCCCAACAGCGATTACTTGCACGCCGTGCCCGAGGACGCGCCGCGCTACAGTTTCAAGCACAAGAAGATTCCGGACGTCGTCAAGGACGATCTCGCGTTTCGCAACCTGCGCAAGGATTGTAGCAAGGAGCCCGCGCTGGAGCACAAGAAGAAACGCGCGGTGCGTTCGTTATCCGCGAACATTTCCGGCATCATGCACGAGGATTCGGATTTCGGTAACGAAAACAGCTTGACGGATATTGCGGACGCTATGGAAATCGCGCGGCAGATCCTTAAGGAGAAGGAGGAGAGGATCGCGTCGACGAAACGCGCGTTTTTGAGCGACAGCGAAACCAAGTACCGAAAGACCGGGTTGGTTTCGGCCAGCAGCACTGAGACCATCACGGAAAGCCGCCTGAATTTCCTCAACGAGATGCGCACGAAGGACGCGGTACACGCGAAACCTCCCCGCGGACGAACATCCAAGGAATCCACACCGGAAAGGACGCTCGAAAACAAACCCAGCTCCTTCGAAGATTTGTTAACAGCCCTGGCCGTGGAAGCGAGGGAGACGAGCGATCGGATCACCAGCGAGCTGAACAATTTGGACGAGGATTTGGGCAAGCGCGAGGACGCCGAGGTCTCCGAACACGCGAAGATGTGCGAGAAGCTCCTCGAGTGCGTCGTGGAAAGCACCGAACTAATCGCGGCGACGAAGACCGAATCAAATCCCGACGAACGCGTCGAGCAGATCGACACCCTCATCCCCGAATCGGTCGCCAACATCGTCACCACGATCGAAGAAGAGGAGGCCAACGCCCGCAATCCCCTGGACGCGGAGGTGCACAGCGAGAACGAAAACCCCGAGGAACACAAATCGCCCACCTTCAAGGAACTGCACGTCTCTTCCTCCTCCTCCACCTCCTCATCCGATAAAGAGGACGCCAACTCCGAAAATAAAGGAGGTGAGGAGTGTGTTGTTGTTTTAGCGACAGCTTTGCCCGTTTACCGGGAGTGTGCCTTTGTTTCGGAATCGAAAATTAACATCTCACCCGCTAGAGCATCGGCGATCACTTACACAACTAACTGCGATATCTTTGTTGGCGACAGCCAGAGCGAGTCCGGGTTTCACAGTAATTCCTCTTGCACCGATTCCGCGTCTTGCGCCGATAGTAATTTTAGCAGCAACGTAGACAACCTGAATGACACCATCGATCAGATCCCCTCCCTGCTCTTAGAAAGCTTGAAGTCTCCGAAACTGGTCACGTCCGCGATGAGACGCGCCGGTGAACGGCGGAGGTCGAACGCGGAAGAACACGATCCTTCGACGTCGTGTTCTTCCGGTCGGCCGAGTCGTCGCGGGTCGCGCGATGCCGAGAAAACTCGGTCGTGGTACGGGGATCCCATAGTGCTAGCGTTTGCATGTTCCTACGGAGTTGCATGCTCGTACCAGCTGGTTTCTTTAGATGTCGTTGCTATACTAGGACTGTTGTTTGTGATAATTTCCATAGCCGCCGCACTTATTATGGAATAGAGAGTTTCAAACGGGGAAAACTGAAAAAAAAATTGTGATTTCTTGCCCTCCTGAAGAGCCAAGGCTGTTGAAATTTGATTGGGCTGTTCAAGACCAAAGTTCAGGTTTTGGAAAATGTGACATTTTGTCTTATTATGGAATAATGGGGAAATATTCAGGGCTAGAAACAATTACTTGCCCTCTTGAAGAATATATTGGAGGAGCTAAGGCTGTTGAAATTTGATTTGAAAGTTTAGGTTTTGGATAGTGTGAGTTTTTGCCTTATCGAAACTGGAGGTGTTGCTATTTGGTTTATTGGTTGAACTTAATTACAACGAGAGAAGATTTTGATGTTGGAAAAATTGCCCAAAATTTAGGACTTGTTATTTTTTGTCCCTTTAAAGTTAAGGACAACGAGAGGAGAATTTGGTGTTGGAAAAATTACCCAAAATTTAAGACTTGTTATTTTTTGCCTTTTTGAAGTTGATGACAAGGAAAGACGATTTTAGAGTTGGAAAAATTGTCCAAAATTTATGACTGTTATTTTTTACGTTTTTGAAGTTAATGACAACGAGATGAGAATTTGGTGTTGGAAAAATTACCCAAAATCTAGGACTGTTATTGTTTGCCCGTTTGAAAGATTTTGGTGTTGGAAAAATTGCCCAAAATTTAGGACTGTTATTTTTTGCGTTTTTGAAGTTAATGACGAGAGGAGAATTTGGTGTTGAAAAAATTACCCAAAATTTAAGACTAGTTATTTTTTGCCTTTTTGAAGTTGATGACAAGGAAAGACGATTTTAGAGTTGGAAAAATTGGCCAAAATTTATGACTGTTATTTTTTGCCTTTTTGAAGTTAATGACAACGAGAGGAGAATTTGATGTTGGAAAAATTACCCAAAATCTAGGACTGTTATTGTTTGCCCTTTTGAAAGATTTTGGTGTTGGAAAAATTGCCCAAAATTTAGGACTGTTATTTTTTGCGTTTTTGAAGTTAATGACAACGAGAGGAGAATTTGGTGTTGGAAAAATTTCCCAAATTGTAAGACGTGTTATTTTTTTGCCTTTTTGAAGTTAAAGACAACGAAAGCAGATTTTGGAGTTGGAAAAATTGTCTTAAATTTAGGACCGTTATTTTTTTGCCTTTTTGCAGTTAATGACAACGAGAGGAGAATTTGGTGTTGGAAAAATTGCCCAAAATTTAAGACGTGTTATTTTTTGTGTTTTTGAAATTAATGACAACGAGGGGAGAATTTGGTGTTGGAAAAATTGCCCAAAATTTAAGACGTGTTATTTTTTGCCTTTTTGAAGTTAATGACAACGAAAGCAGATTTTGGAGTTGGAAAAATTTTCAAAAATTTAGGACCGTTATTTTTTGCCTTTTTGCAGTTAATGACAACGAGAGGAGATTTTGGTGTTGGAAAAATTATCTAAAATTTAGGGCTGTTATATATACAGATATCTTTATTAACAGCAGTTTATACATTTTAAGACATATTCAAAAATTTTGTTATACAGTTGTGTTAATTGGCTATCGACCAGAGGTCTTTTAGCTTAGCACTGTTATTTTTTGCCCTTTTGAAGATAATGACAACGAGAGGAGATTTTGATGTTGGAAAAATTGCCCAAAATTTAAGACTTTTTATTTTTTGCCTTTTTGAAGTTAATGACAACGAGAGGAGATTTTGGTGTTGGAAAAATTGCCCAAAGATTAGGACTCTTATTTTTTCCCTTTCTGACTATAAATTTAGTAATTTTGGTTGAATTTTGGTTGGTCGATAAATTGCCCAAAATTTAAGACTTTATTTTTTGCCTTTTTGAAATTAATGACAACGAGAGGAGATTTTGGTGTTGGAAAAATTGGCCAAAGATTAGGACTCTTATTTTTGCCCTTTCTGACTATAAATTTAGTAATTTTTGTTGAATTTTGCTTGGTCGATTTGAAGTGGGGGGAAATGGAAAACCATTTCAGATTCTTTGGCATTGAAAAGATTAAAGCTTATTCAATTCGCGTTCTAGATGGCCATGATTTTATTTGAGCCTGATAGTTGATTTTAAATTAGTTCTACTTTAAAAACAAGATGAAAATTAAAGTTCAAAAATTGGTAAAAAATATTAAGTTTCAAATTTAAATTTTAGAAAAATTACAATGGCTTCTCAAAAGATTATTCTTTGAACATAAATTCGTTTCATAAAGATATCTTAATTTTTGACCAAGTTATCTTATTTTTAAGACAACATTGCGGTGGCGTGTCTTAAAAATTAAAGTTGAAATTCAAAAATCTGAAAAAATATTAATTGTCAAATTTAAATTTTAGAAAAATTACAACGGCCGTTCAAAAGATTGTTCTTTAAACAAAAAATCGGTTCATGAAGATATCTTAATTTCTGACCAAGTTATCTTATTTTTAAGACGACGAAGCGCTGGCGTGACTTAAAAAAATAAAGTTGAAATTCAAAAACCTGTGAAAAATACTAAATTTGAGATTTAAATTTCTATTGAAATTTCAACGGATTTATAGAATACTTTTCTTTAATTTACAATTTGTTTTGGGACGATATCTTCATTTCCGCAGGTGATATCTTATTTTCAAAATAACTTAAAACGTAAAATACTTTATTTCAAAATTAAATTCTTCACATTTTGACGTTTGAATCATCGAAACCAAACAAAGCGTTTGACAGTTGCGCAATTAAAAAAAATAAATAAAATTGCAATTTTAAATCTTCGGACATTGAAAACGTGCAATTTTGACTTTTTGCGTTGATTTTACGAATATATTTTAAAATGCACTGAATTCTTCACTTTTTGACGTCAGAATCACCAAAATCGAACAATGCGATTGTCAGTTATGTAGTTTCGAAAACCAAATTCACGATTTTGAAATTTTAGAAATACGATTTTTGCATTTCACGAAAAAAATTTGTAAACAGTTTTAAAATTACACTAAATTCCCCACATTTTCACGTTTGAATCATCAAAATCGGACAAAGCGTTTGACAGTTGCGCAATTTAAAAAAAATCAAAATCGCAATTTCAAATCTTCGAACTTTAAAAAAACGTGCAATTTTGACGTTTTGTGTTGATTTCACGAACATATTTATTAACCCGTTTTTAAATTGCACTAAATTCTTCACGTTTTGACGTTAGAATCATCAAAATCGGATAATGCGTTTGGCAGTTATGCAGTTTCGAAAACCGAAATCACGATTTTGAAATTTTCGAACTTTAAAAAAAATACGATTTTTGCATTTCACGAAAAAAAATTTGTAAACAGTTTGAAAATTACACTAAATTTCCCACATTTTTACGTTTGAATCATCAAAATCAGAAAGGGCATTTGACAGTTGTGCAATTAAAAAAAATCGCAATTTCAAATCTTCGGATTTTCAAAAACGTGCAATTTTGACGTTATGCGTTGATTTCACGAACAAATTTATTAACCCGTTTTTAAATTGCACTAAATTCTTCACGTTTTGACGTTAGAATCACCAAAATCGAATAATGCGTTTGCCAGTTATGTAGTTTCGAAAACCAAAATCACGATTTTGAAATTTTCGAATTAAAAAAAAAATACGATTTTTTGGATTTCACGAAAAAAATTTGTAAACAGTTTTAAAATTACACTAAATGTCGCACATTTTTACGTTTGAATAATCTAAATCAGAAAAGGCGTTTGACAGTTGTGCAATTTAAAAAAATCGCAATTTCAAATCTGCGGACTTTAAAAAACGTACAATTTTGACGTTTTGTATTGATTCCACGAACATATTTATTAACCCGTTTTTAAATTGCACTAAATTCTTCACGTTTTGGCGTTGGAATCATCAAAATCGGATAATGCGTTTGGCAGTTATGCAGTTTCAAAAACCAAAATCACGATTTTTAAATTTTCGAACTTAAAAAAAATTGCGATTTTTGCAGTTTGTGTTAATTTTACGAAAACAATTTGTAGAAGACAGTTTTCAAATTACACTAAATTTCCAACATTTTTACGTTTGAATCATCAAAATAGGACAAAGCATTTGACAGTTGTGCAATTTAAGAAAAACCAAAATCGCAATTTTAAGTCTTTGGATTTTGGAAACGTACAATTTCACGTTTCACAAAAATATTCATTAATCGGTTTTTAAATTGCACCAAACTTTACACTTTTTGACGTTAGAATCACCAAAATCGGACAATGCGTTCGACAGTTGTGCAATTTAAAAAAAAATCAAAATCGCAATTTTAAATCTTCCTACTTTAAAATTTTGCCCAATTTTGATAAACACTGTTCTAAGGTATAATATAAAGGTATAAAATAGTTAAATATCCTTCGTCACATATGACTTCAAATTCGCCTAAAACAATTCAAGTAAAGTTTTATTTTTCGACGTTTTTTTTTTAAATTAAATCTTCAAAATAAACAATGAATCAAGGTCTGTCACCTCAAGGGTCTGTCTTCAAGTCAACCAATCACTTAAGGAATATACTTACCTCGACTCCACCTTCGACAAAATCAATGAAGGATGCCCAAACCTCATCAACTCCACAAATTTTAAAAGCGATAGATTTTGAAGGAAGAATTATGTGAATTCCGCCAAAATTTTGAAGCGTTGGATTTTGAAGGACAAAAAATTATTATTGAATAGATAGATATTGCAGGAAGGATTTTAAGCATGTTTTAAAAATTTTGAAGGACTAAAAATTATTATGAAATAGTTAGATTTTGAAGGAAAGATTTTGAGCATGCATCCAAAATCTTGAAGCGTTAGATTTTGAGGAAGGACTAAACATTGTTATTAAATAGATGGATTTTGAAGGAAGGGTTTTGAGCATGCCTCCAAAATCTTGAACCGTTGTATTTTGAAAAAAAGACCAACAATTATTATCAAATCAAGCCAAAAATTCTACCTTAACTTCAACCAATCAATCAAAGATGGCAAAACCTTGTGAACTTGATAATCTTTATTTCATTATTAGAGCAACAAAATTGTGGCCATTAAAGAAGCAAAATCAGAAGTTTTAATACAGAATTGTAAAATAAAGATGCCACAATCAATTTTCATTATTGGAGCAACAAAATTGTCGCCTTTAAAACGGCAAAAACAGAAAATCTTTATTAAAATGCATTAAATATAATCAGTGGATACATGTGTTCACTGGCATATTTCACCGAAATATTTTGCATAGTGCTGTCCGAAGTTCCTTCACCTTAAAAGACAACAAAATTAGTATTTATCAGTGAATAAATTACTAATTTTTGTGCCTGTACTTTAAAAACTTTATAAACCACCAACCAGTCAGTAATTTAGGTCGGAGTAGTTTTACGAAGAAGTTAAGTTTTAGCGACCTTCCCTGCGAAGTTAATAAAAGCACGTACCTTTTATCAGAGGTTGCTCTGGCCGACTTAAATCATAAACCGAGCCGTCGCTCGTACGAAATAAACCAGACACGTAACGAATATATTTTTAAGATTGTACATTAAGTGTTATGCCAAATATATTTTAATAAATAAACGAGTGTGTTGTTTCTTTTACACCGTAGCTTAACAAAAAAAATACTCTAACGCTTGTGTGGTTTGGAAATTTTAACACAATAACGATTTTTTTTCAAATTAAATTTTGAAACATGCGAGTAAATATGTTGCATTTTTGAAAGCACAATACGGAAGAATTTTTTTGAATCGACTCTATTTGAAGGAAACGCAGACTAACAAAACACCGACACGCATTTTCCAGTAAAAAAAGGCTTTGAAGCACCGCTTGGTAAACACTAACCTTTGTAACACTGCAACCCTATAATCAAAAAAACCCTTTTCAATTATGTCTTCTATTTTTGGTTATAGGTGTTGTGTAACAGACTACAATCCTTATAGGTGAGCGTCTTCAGGTAACCATCTAACAAACATCTCCAAAAAAAAAACGTAGACTCAATTAACACACAACAATTACCTAACCGAGCGAATGGATCTACGCTTCAGTTCTTCGGTATTTTTGCCTTGTAGTTAAAAAAATAAAAAAATTAGAGATTAACACGAGTATTTTGATTAGTGATGAAAGTCTTGGCTGAAGGGACATTTTTATTATCGGAATGTTGAGGATTTGGTTATGTAAACTCGATTTTTGAATTACCCGCCAAAATTTAAACAAAATACGATCGATTACGTGCCACTTTTCTTTCGCAGATGTTTTGTACAGTTTTCGAATTAAATTGATTTTAAAGCATTTTTAATATCGAAATGTTGAGGATTTAGTTATCTATACAACTTAATTTTTGTATTAACCGCCAAAACTTAAACAAAATGCGAGCGCTTATGTGCCACGTTTCTTTCGCAGAAATTTAATGTTTTGTACAGTTTTCTAATTAAATTTATTTAAGCCGTTCTTAAAGTGAAAATAAGAAAATTGAGGATTTAGTTATGCAAACGAGTATTCGATAACTTCAAGTTGCATTTTTATTTTTTAACATAATTTCTCCAATGAATTTGGAATTTGTTTCATTTAAAGCATTCGTTGGGTTGCATATTTTAATTGTAAGTTTCTTGATACGCTATTTTATATTAATACTCTCACTACTACGAAATCTTTATTTTTTATTACATTAAGTTGGGTAATAATATATACAAATAGAATTATTTCTTCTAATTTATCGATCTTTTTGCCATTAATACTCAACATCTCAAAATACTCACAATACTTAAAAAAAATCAACAAAGTCAATATTGTGTACACAGGAAAATAAATTCCTGTTTAATTTAATTTAATTCAATTTATTTGGGAATTCACCTTTTTTACAGATTTATTAAATGTAAATAATATAATCAATTAATTATGTAAACAAAAATCCTCACGATCAATTTTATATTCGCCCGAAACTGATTTAAAAATGTTCTTTCTGCATAGCCTTTTTTTTAATTCAAGTGCCATTTGAACATAGGCAACCAAACATATCTGATATCTGTAACATCGGCTGCCTACCTCTGTACATACTTTTAAACTTAATTCACCCATATCAAAACTAATTTATGGATATATTTATATAGCTAGTTGTTAAAATTAAAAAAATAATAATACCATGTAAAGATATATTTAATAAACTATATTTATTTATCTACAACCTTTTTATTTATTGATAATTAACCAATTAACGACTTTGTGCGCCCCTCCCCCATTTTCATCACTAATACCTTTACAAATAAGTCGATCAAAACATTCTTCATTTATCATTAAAGAAAAAGGGTGATTTGTGGAGGGCAGCATATAGACCATTCGTTGGTCCTTTGTGCCAGTAAAGAAAAAGGGCGCTTTCCATCAATAATTTTTAATTTTGCAAAATATTTAGGCGTTATGAATGTATCATAATTTTTTTTATCTACAGCCTTTCATTTATTGATAATTAACCGATTAACAATTTTATGCCCCGCCCCATTTTCATCACTAACACCTTTACAAATAAGTCGATCAAAACATTCTTCATTTATCATAAAAAAAAGTGCTTTTCATTAATTATTTTTAATTTTGCAAAATATTTAGGCGTATTTAATAAACTATACTTATTTATTGTGACCCCCTCCTCCCCCCCATTTTCATCACTAACACCTTTACAAATAAGTCGATTAAAACATTCTTCATTTATCATAAAGAAAAGTGCTTTCCATTAATTATTTTTAATTTTGCAAAATATTTAGGCGTATTTAATAAACTATACTTATTTATTGTGACCCCCTCCTCCCCCCCATTTTCATCACTAACACTTTTACAAATAAGTCGATCAAAACATTCTTCATTTATCATTTAAAAAAAATCGTGCTTACATCAATTATTTTTAGTTTTGCAAAATATTTAGGTTGCGCTGTTTTTTTTTTTGGAGTCTCAATCATCTTTCCCCCATTGGATATCGTCCCGAAATAGACGCCATTTCTTGATTTACACTGTGCGTCATTGTATATATAGATGTCGAAAACAGGATGTGTATGAAACGTTCTATCCTTATGTTTTTTTTTGTGTTTTTTTTGGCACAGGCTTCGATCCTTCAGCCACTAATGATGAATATCCTTAGGTTGACCATTTATTTGATGGTGCAATGACCAGTGGGTGAGGTAAGGGTTGGATTTAAGTTGTTTTGCATTTTTTTTAGCGCATTGCAATTTCTTCCAGAGATTTATTGCCGATTTTTCGAAAAAATTGAATCTGCCAGTGTCAGGGTCGATTTTATTTTTATTCATGTAATTTTTAATTTAATTTTTTTATATTTATTTAATTTTTAATTTTTTTTTTCATTTATTTAATTTTTTTATTTTTTATTTTATTTTTCTAGAGATTTATTGTCATTTTGTTAAGAAATTTGAATCTGTCCATGTTAGGGTTGAATTTATTTGAATTTTTATTTATTTAATTTTTAATTTAATTTTTTTATATTTATTTAATTTTAAATTTTTTTTAAATTAATTTTTAATTTTATTTTTCGAGAGATTTATTGTCATTTTGTTTAGAAATTTGAATCTGTCCATGTCAGGGTCGAATTTATTTGAATTTTTATTTATTGATTTTTTTAATTTTTTTTTTTTATATTTATTTCATTTTTAATTTTATTTTTTTTATTTATTTGATTTTTAATTTATTTTTAATTTTATTTTTCGAGAGATTTATTGCCATTCTGTTTAGAAATTAGAATATGTCCATATCAGGGTCGAATTAATTTTTATTTTTATTTATGTAGTTTTTAATTTAATTTTTTTAAATTTATGTAATTTTTCATTAATTTTTTTTTATTTATTTGATTTTTAATTTTATTTTTCGAGAGAATTATTGCCATTTTTTCATAAATTTGAATCTGTCCTTGTCAGGGTCGAATTTATTTTTATTTTAATTTATGTAATTTTTAATTTAATTTTTTTAAATTTATGTAATTTTCAATTATTTTTTTTTTATTTATTTGATTTTTAATTTTATTTTTCCAGAGGTTTATTGCCATTTTGTTTAGAAATTTGAATCTGTCGATGTCAGGGTAGAATTTAATTTAATTTTAATTTGTTTAATTTTTAATTTATTTATTTTTACTTATTTAATTTTTAATTTTATTTTTCGAGAGAATTTATTGTCATTCTGTTTAGAATTTTGAATCTGTCCGTGTCAGGGTCGAATTTATTTTTATTTTTATTTATGTAATTTTTAATTTAATTTATTTAATTTTTAATATTTAATTTTTTTTAATTTAATTTTACTTTTTTCATTTATTTTGGAAACAATTTTTAAATACACTAAATTACCCATATTTTGACGTTTAAATAATTGAAATGTAACAATTCGTTGGGAAATTGTGCAATTTTTAAAAATCAAATTTCGGACTGGGAAAATTTGTGATTTTGGGAAAGAAAAATTTGAAAAAAATAAAATATTATATTATATTATAAATAAATATTTTACGAATATTTTTTTAACTACACCAAGTTGCCTACATTTTGATATTTAAATTATTCAAATGTAACGATGCGTTTGCGAGTTGAGAATTTGTGAAAATCAAAATCGCGATTTTTCAATTAGGTAATTTAAAAACATCAAAATCGCTATTTTTACATTAAAAAAATCAAAATCTAACAAAGCGCTGGACAATTTGGAATTTGAAAATCGCGATTTTGTTGACGCCAGACTTGGAAAATTCGCGATTTTGGGAAATTGCTAAAAATTTAAATGAACATTTTGCGATAATTTTTTTAAATAAACTAAATTGCCTTCGTTTTAACATTTAAATCAACGACATCGAACAACACGTCTGTCAGTTTAGTATTTCCAAAAATCAAAATCGCATTTTTGACTTAAAAAAAATCAAAATCTAACAAAGCCTTGGACAATTAGGTAATTTAAAAACATCAAAATCGCGATTTCGACATTCGAAACATCAAAATCTAACAAAGCGTTGCACAATTAGGTAAAATAAAAACACCAAAATCGCGATTTTGACATTCGAAAAATTAAAATCTAACAAAGCGTTCGACAATTGGGTATTTGAAAAAAAATCAAAATCGCGATTTTGTTGACGTCAGACTTGAAAAATTCTTAATTTTGACACGATCATTTTTTGAAATAAACTAAATTGCCTTCATTTTAACATTTAAATCAGAAAGAATTAACAATACTGTAAGATATATAGGAAAAACAATGAAATAGTTATTTGTGTGGTCTGTTTCGGAGAATTCAGTGGCGTGCTTATTTTTTTTATTTCTACTTTTAATTTAAAATGAATGATGAATGCAATCGTTTTTTTCCCGTTATTGTATCATTATTTGCAACTTATTCAAGTTGCAAATTGCTCCTTCGAAAATAAGTTGAGCGAAACGAATACAAATCCGCAACATTTGGTCCTTCGAACCGGATATAAAACCGCATACAGACCCAATGGTCTATCTGTGCTGACTTTTCTATTGATTTTGAAAAATCATGTTTGAAAGCATAAAAATGCCAAACCCAGCGAAAGCCTTCGAATACTTTTCCTTATCCAATAATTACCATATGAATAAATTTATGCCAAGCACAGTGTGTTCAACTAATAATTATCATCATCATTCTTTAGATATCATTGTTGCATGCTTGAATATTATCGCAATCAATGTCTAATACGTTTTACACATTCGACATGAGTCATTAAAAAAATTAGAATTTCAAGTTCTAGTTGTGCGTAACAGGCGATAATCATTTTACACGTTGAGATTATGATTCAAAAAATAATTGCAGGCCGTGATACATAAATCGATAGTGTTTTAGATTGAAGTTGATTTGTACATTGGACAGGTGGCCAATTTATGTTGGAAAGACTTGGGGTGAATTCGAGACTCATGGGGATTTCAGAAACGTAAGTAGTTTGATGTAAATCGTTTGTTTGAAGGAGTTAAATTTATTTAATCAATAAGAATTTAAATTAGAAAATTAATCTACCATTCTGAATGTTGAACTACACATTTAATCGATAATTGTAACTTTCACAATAACGCAAGTTGTTTTCTAAATGCCTGTAAGTTGTACAATTCGTAGTGTTTGCAAGAATTTATATAAATCAAACATGTCTTTATCAGATCTGGAGTTATCCTAGTTTGCATTTTATAAATCAAATCACAAATTATTATGTATTATTATTATTATTAATAATAATAATAATAGGCCTTTATTTTCATAACCTGTACATAAAATATAAATAAACCAAAATTCATAAAATTATACATAAATTGGAAATAAAAAAAATAAAAAATAAATGTTGGATTAGATCCTTCAATCTAATTATAAATAGATGAAGGAAAGCTTTGTCTTTTTGAAATCGTATTATTGTGTTATACTAGAGCACAATTATAAAGTATAAAGTCTGACCGCCTACCCATTCATTCGTGATGATTTTCGTGGAAATTTCCAAGGGATGAATTGCAAAGTCAAAAGACTGAACAGTTCATGCGATTGAGATATCAATTCAAATAAATTAACATATTTCTATATATATTTTTAAGTTGCACAACATGTATACTATTATTTTAAATTATGAATTTTCCTGTGTAAGTTTTTCTGTTGGGAAACAAATTTACTTATTATTATTATAGCCTGGCCGCGCTGCGAAGGCAACTGATGTGAGCCGCCGTCATCAGAAGTGCTTGGACATTTGGTTACTTTGGTTATTTTAACTATTAGTGCACTACCGCCTTCTATTTACAAATCGTTGGTTCTTAAAAGGCAACTTTGGAAATAGATATGCATGCAACATCTATGTTTGCTTATTGAAAACCTCAGGCATTCGAGACGCGTAAAGCACCCGTCCAACACGGTTCAAGTTATTCACCTTCGATGCCATCGTAGCGCGGCCAGACTATACATATATAAATATATTAATTTATTTGAATTGATATCTCAATCGCATAAACTGTTTAGTCGTTTGATTTTGCAATTCATCCCTTGAAAACTTTTCCACGAAAATCATCTCGAATGAATGGGTAGGCGGCCTCTCCCATAAATACGATTGCGTCCTAAATCATCCGGATTACCAACAGGTGGCAAATTTCTAAGAAATAGGAAAACACAATTACCGTAATGTATTTCGCGCAGCTGGAAATGGTTCGCAGATAACAATGATACCTTCATTTGTGACAGGTAATGTGGAATTAGAATTTCTGAAAATTGAGGATAAACGTATTCAGTGAATACCATCGTAGCCTGATTACTTCTTTAAAACAAATATCACAGAATATTTGTTTTATTAAAGATGTGACACAAGCAACCCTTTTCATTATTCCTGTTAATAATAATTATTATTCAATTTCGTCCTTGTACCTAATAATAAGCGATATTAAACCAATGTCACACACTTTGTCGAGTATAAATTATTAGCAGAAGAACAAAAAGGATGTTTTGGGTACAAAACTTTAAATTGTTTTGTAACGACATAAAATACAAACATCGCAAAACATTTTCAATAAAAAAAACTGTTGAAAAGACTACGCATTAATTTTTATTTATTTAAACGTTTCAACTTAAATATATTATGTTACAATAATGATACAAAATTAATAACAAAATTTTACCGATGTGAAGATAGCCACGGATTTCCCGGCGCCTCGACCACCGAATAAAATTTCTATTAAATTTTATCAATTTTTGATAAATCAAACGCTGAGAATGTAATTAACATAAGCCTGTAGATGTACAGTCAATCCACAATTTCAATTATTTTTTTTTCGAGTCCACGCGAACTCCTTTTTTAAAATGACAAGAATTCAAAGTCCAATATGGCACTGTTTGACGCGTTTCAAATTCAATTTTTTGGCAACAATGTGTAGATAAGAGTCTACTTAAACGATTTAAACGATGAAATTGTTGGTAAAATTGTTTATAACTTTTTTATGAATTTTTTTTCGCGGATCCACCCAAACCATATACATAATATAACAAACTTTCAAAGGCCAAAATGGCACTGTTTGACGCGTTTCAAATTTAATTTTTTAACAACAACGTGCAGATAAGAGTCTACTTAAACGATTTAAACGATGTAATTTTTGGTAAAATTGTTTATAACTTTTTTATGATTTTTTTTTCGCGGTCCACTCAAACCATATATATAATATGGCAAAATTTTAAAGGCCAAAATGGCACTGTTTGACGCGTTTCAAATTCAATTTTTTTACAACAATATGTAGATAAGAGTCTACTTAAACGATTTAAACAATGAAATTGTTGGTAAAATTGTTTATAACTTTTTTATGAATTTTTTTTTCACAGTCCACCCAAACCATATATATAATATGGCAAACTTTCAACGCCAAAATGGCACTGTTTGACGCGTTTCAAATTCAATTTTTTAACAACAACGTGCAGATAAGAGTCTACTTAAACGATTTAAACGATGTAATTTTTGGTAAAATTGTTTATAACTTTTTTATGATTTTTTTTTCACAGTCTACCCAAACCATATATATAATATGGCAAACTTTCAACGCCAAAATGGCACTGTTTGACGCGTTTCAAATTCAATTTTTTTGCAACAATATGTAGATAAGAGTCTACTTAAACGATTTAAACAATGAAATTGTTGGTAAAATTGTTAATAACTTTTTTATGATTTTTTTTTTCGCAATCCACCCAAACCATATATATAATATGGCAAACTTTCAACGCCAAAATGGCACTGTTTGACGCGTTTCAAATTCAATTTTTTAACAACAACGTGGAGATAAGAGTCTACTTAAATGATTTAAACGATGAAATTGTTGGTAAAGTTGTTTATAACTTTTTTATGAATTTTTTTTCGCAGTCCACCCAAACCATATATATAATATGGCAAACTTTCAATGCCAAAATGTCACTGTTTGACGCGTTTCAAATTCAATTTTTTTGCAACAATATGTAGATAAGAGTCTACTTAAACGATTTAAACAATGAAATTGTTGGTAAAATTGTTTATAACTTTTTTATGAATTTTTTTTTCACAGTCTACCCAAACCATATATATAATATGGCAAACTTTCAACGCCAAAATGGCACTGTTTGACGCGTTTCAAATTCAATTTTTTTGCAACAATATGTAGATAAGAGTCTACTTAAACGATTTAAACAATGAAATTGTTGGTAAAATTGTTTATAACTTTTTTATGAATTTTTTTTTCACAGTCTACCCAAACCATATATATAATATGGCAAACTTTCAACGCCAAAATGGCACTGTTTGACGCGTTTCAAATTCAATTTTTTTTGCAACAATATGTAGATAAGAGTCTACTTAAACGATTTAAACAATGAAATTGTTGGTAAAATTGTTAATAACTTTTTTATGATTTTTTTTTTCGCAATCCACCCAAACCATATATATAATATGGCAAACTTTCAACGCCAAAATGGCACTGTTTGACGCGTTTCAAATTCAATTTTTTTACAACAATATGTAGATAAGAGTCTACTTAAACGATTTAAACGATGAAATTGTTGGTAAAGTTGTTTATAACTTTTTTATGAATTTTTTTTCGCAGTCCACCCAAACCATATATATAATATGGCAAACTTTCAATGCCAAAATGGCACTGTTTGACGCGTTTCAAATTCAATTTTTTTGCAACAATATGTAGATAAGAGTCTACTTAAACGATTTAAACGATGAAATTGTTGGTAAAGTTGTTTATAACTTTTTTATGAATTTTTTTTCGCAGTCCACCCAAACCATATATATAATATGGCAAACTTTCAACGCCAAAATGGCACTGTTTGACGCGTTTCAAATTCAATTTTTTTGCAACAATATGTAGATAAGAGTCTACTTAAACGATTTAAACAATGAAATTGTTGGTAAAATTGTTAATAACTTTTTTATGAATTTTTTTTTTCGCAGTCCACCCAAACCATATATATAATATGGCAAACTTTCAACGCGAAAATGGCACTGTTTGACGCGTTTCAAATTCAATTTTTTAGCAACAACGTGTAGGTAAGAGTCTACTTAAACGATTTAAACGATGAAATTTTTAGTAAAATCTTTTTTAAATTTTTTACAATTTTTTCTTCGCGGGTCTACCTAAACTATATTTATATAATATAGCAAACTTTCAAAGTCCAAAATGGCACTGTTTGACGCATTTACAATTTTACCCAAAATTTCATCGTTTAAATCGTGACTGTACATCTATAGGCTTATGTTAATTACATTCTTAGCGTTTGATTAATCATAAATAATTAATATTGAAGAAATTTTTATTCGGTGGGAAATCCGTGGCTATCTTCACATCGGTCAATTTTTTTTTATAGGTGTGTCGACAGTACAGAGTCATATTTTTTTTTTGTATTCACGCAAAATTTTAATTTTATTTTACATCTGTGTCAAATTTGGGTTATTTATCAATTTAATTATTCTGTTATCTTCATTTTCCGGTTTGCATGACATAGTGAACTAAATCTTTGTGTTTAATGTGGTTTACGGAATATTTGAGTAGATGCGCCTAGTCTATAGCGTCTTATAAAAATCAAGCTCAATCTTGCACGCATCTCTGCTAATTGAATATAAATATTCAGAATTAAAGTGACCTCGAAGAATAATTAATCATTTATAATGTAGAACGGTTTGCGTATAAATATTAATAGTTTCGATATTTGCATGTTCGTAGTATTGAGTAAAATAATCCATTGAATCAGATGGTTCAAGAATAAAAAAAAAATTGGTGAGAACGTCGGAGAAAGTAACATGATGGACAAATCACCATTTGTTTAACTCTTAAAATTACAAATTGATGATTTTTGAAAATTCGCAATTACCGAACGCGTTGTTCGATTTTAAAGATTCGTTCGTCAAAATATAAATAGCTCATATATACAAGATCTTTATTCAGACAATTAGTTACAAATACAAAATACAAAATGAACATTGATTTTGAAAATGTGTTAGTCTGTCTGGGCTATCGACCATCGGTCTTTCACCCCATTTTTAGTCAATGGTTATTTAGGTTAGCCCAGGGCCCCCTTCACGGTCCGCCTCTGCATTATATGGATATCTGTGCCCCGCATATAAGATGCGTAATACATCCAGTTCGCGCAAGAAAAGGGTTAATTTTTCGATTTTTTAAATAATAAAAATTAACGAGTCGTACATTTTTAAAATTAATTCCAGAAATAGCGGCGACATCGTAACAATAATACCATTTATTTCCAATGTACGAAAAGTAACCATTAATCATACAATAATACAGTCAATCGGTACGGCACAAGCATGGAAACACGTCAAGAACAATTTGCAATAATAAGAGAATTATCACTTACCTTAAAACTTCCAAATGCAGCTTCCAACAGTGAATTCTGTGTCCATAGAATCAGCACGGTTCCACATTCACAAACATCACTTGCACTGTTAATCACTCGATATATTTACAATAATAAACACCCGTAATTATTACTCCAGCGTTACAATTTAACACAAGAAATAAGACTAGGAGGCCGCCGCCGGCCGCGATGTACGCGCGCTGTTGAGTTTGGCGAGAGCGAAAAAAACAAAAACGTATCGCTGGTCCTCAGCCACTCGATAGTAATCATCGTCATTTTGTAACGCGGTGGCGTCTCGCTATTTTCAATGAATTTCGAGTATTCTTTGGATATAATCGTGAGTGTATTAGGTGAACGTGTAGTGTAAATACGGAAGAAGAGTACTGTGTAAAAATTGCCGCTGGTTATACATTGCAAAGTGAAGAAATCGTAAATAATAGTTGTGGCGTCGGATCTTCGTCGACCGGGAGCGAAAACGGGCAAATATTAGGAAACGAAATGCGCCGGACATATGGAAAAGGTCAGTACTTTTGATACAATACAATACAATGTGTAATAATAATTGGTTAGTAATCGTGTTTATAATCATAAGAAGAAGTGATGTGTACAAACACACAGACAACAAGGGTAATAAATTAATCGCAAAATTAATTATACACATTATTCCAAGCAACAATAAACACAGTGCGGATCTATGCAAAAATGTGAACAAACGAAACGTTTTATAACAACAATAAATGTACAGGGTGTTCCAAGCTATTTCATGCAATTATAATGATTTGTGCAAAAATATACAGAAACAAAATACACAAGCAAGGTTTTCAACAATAAATATACAGAGTGTTCTAATTTGTAATGCACAATATACGCAGTGGTTATTACAAAATTTAAAGAATGCAAAATACACATACACGTACAAATACATACGGCAACTATAAAAATACAGACTGAACCCATTTTTTTTTTAAATTTACAATATGGTGAATATAATTGACATAATATTATTTACAACAATTTACAATAACGTGAATGGCTCGAACACTGGTGTTGTATAAATTTATAATTTATATTATTTGTGTGTTGTATTATATCAGCCCTTAATTATATAACGTTCGTTACGGATGTGTTCTCAATTAAAATTGAGCTTCAGTGATTGCAATGGTGGTTTCTACAGGGTGTTACAAATTCGAAGTATTAGTATTGCCATCTGAATAACTGTAAGAGATAGAGAGTTGGTTAACAAGAGGCGCATTTTAATAATCTATAAAGAAATTAAAAATATTCCTGTTCATGTTGTTTGGTCGATTAAGGTAGTCGTAATTCTGAAGGTCAAAATAAAATACGGAGATATTCGAAGAAAAAAAACTGAAAAAAATCAATTCTGGTTTTTATTTTTTACGGCTTTATTACTGGTTATAAAAAAAACAGAGGCACTTTCTTACGACACAGCATTAAAAAAAAGTTTGTATTTTTTCTCGTAGAATACGATCCCGCAATAAAAAAATGGTGATGTGGCCATCATGTTACTTTCTCCGATTTGATGGTGTAGTTATTTATGTTTACACTTTCATTTCAACAATTATGTGGCAATTGTTTTTCTATATTTTTTCGCCCCAAAAAAGTTAAATCTCAGAATCGCGATACGTTCTGTTCTCCTTAAATTATTTCAAAATCTTATCAGGAGTTAGTTTAAGATCATTGCAGAATCGTGATTGACAATGTATTTTGAGTAAATTTGAAAAAATTTAATTGTTTTTCTATCTTTTTTTTCACTCTAGAAAAAGTTCAATCACTGAATGGCGATACGTTCTGTTCTTCGTAAATTATTTTAAAATCTAATGAGGAGTTAATTTAGGATTATTACAGAATCGTAAAGAGCAATGTATTTAAAGTAAATTTGAAAAATTTCAAGTATGTGGCAATTGTTTTTCTATTTTTTTACGCTCGAAAAAAAATTCATTCTCGGAATAGTGATTCGTTCTGTTTTTCGTAAATTATTTTAAAATCTAGTGCAGGGTTTATTTCAGATTATTACAGAATCGCGAAGAAGAATGTATTTTGAGTAAATATGGCAAGTTTCAAGTATGTGGCAATTGTTTTTCTATTTTTTTTTCTGCTCGAAAAAACTTTAATCTCAGACTGGCAATACATTATGTTCTTCGCAAATTATTTAAAAATATAATGTGGAGTTAATTTATGATTATTACAGAATCGTGAAGAACAATGTATTTTGAGTAAATTTTAAAAATTTCAAGTATGTGGCAAGTGCTTTCCTATTTTTTTTTTCACTTGAAAAAAGTTCAATCTCAGAATTGCGATAGTTTCTGTTCTCGGTAAATTATTTCAAAATCTAGTGCAGGGTTGCTTTAAAATCATTGCAGAATCGCGAAAAAGAATGTATTTTAAGTAAAAATGGCAAGTTTCAGGTATGTGGCAATTGTTTTTCTATTTTTTTTTTGCTCGAAAAAACTTCAATCTCAGAATTATGTTCTGTTCTCCTTAAATTATTTCAAAATCTAGTGCAGGGTTTACTCAAGATTATTGCAGAATCGCGAAGAACGATATATTTTGGGTAAATTTGAAAAATTTCAAGTCTGTTCCTATTTTTTTTTCACTTGAAAAAAAGTTCAATCTCAGAATTGCGATAGTTTCTGTTCTCGGTAAATTATTTCAAAATCTAGTGCAGGTTTTATTTAAGATTATTACAGAATCGTGAAGAACAATTTATTTTGAAAAAATTTAAAAAATTTCAAGTATGTGGCAATTGTTTTTCTACTTTTTTTTCACTCAAATCTCAGAATTGCGATAGTTTCTGTTCTCCGAAAATTATTTCAAAATCTAGGGCAGGGTTAATTTAAGTTTATTGCAAAATAGTGAAGAAGAATTAATTGTGAGTAAATTTAAAAAGTTTCAAGTGTGTGGCGGTAAATTTTCTATTTTATTTTCTTGTAAGAAAGCGTATTTTCAGAATGGCGATAAGCTTTCGGCTTGGATGATTATTTCAAAATCCGGTGGAAAGGTATTTTCTATTTTATGCAGAATAGTGAAACACAATGCATTTTGAGTAAATTTGAAAAATTTCAAGTATGTGGGAATTGTTTTTCTATTTTTTTTATGCTCGACAAAAAAGTTCAATCTCAGAATGGTGATTCGTTCTGTTTTTCGTAAATTATTTTAAAATCTAGTGCAGGGTTTATTTCAGATTATTACAGAATCGTAAAGAACAATGTATTTTGAGTAAATATGGCAAGTTTCAAGTATCTGGCAATTGTTTTTCTATTTTTTTTTTCTGCTCGAAAAAACTTCAATCTCCGACTGGCAATACCTTATGTTTTTCGTAAATTATTTCAAAATCTAATGATAAGTTAATTTAGGATTATTGCAGAATCGCAAAGAAGAATCTATTTTGAGTAAATTTGGAAAATTTCAAGTATGTGGCAATAGTTATTCAATTTTTTTTTTCATCTGAAAAAAGTTCAATGTCAGAATGGGGATACGTAAATTCTCCGTAAATTATTTCAAAATCTAGTGTAAGTTTATTTTGAGATTTATGTATAATAGTGAAGTGGAATGTATTTTGAGTAAATATAGCAAGTTTCAAGTATGTGGCAATTGTTTTTCTATTTTTTTTTTGCTCGAAAAAACTTCAATCTCAGACTGACAATACTTTATGTTCTTCGTAAATTATTTCAAAATTTAATGATAAGTTAATTTAGGATTATTGCAGAATCGCGAAGAAGAATCTATTTTGAGTAAAATTGAAAAATTTCAAGTATTTATCAATTGTTTTTCTATTTTTTACGCTCGAAATAAAGAGTTCAATCTCAGAGTGGTAATTCTTTCTGTTTCTCGTAAATTATTTTAAAATCCAGTGAAGGGTTAATTTAAGATTATTTCAGAATCGCGAAGAAGAATGTATTTTGAGTAAATATGGCAAATTTCAAGTATGTGGCAATTGTTTTTCAATTTTTTTTTTCATCTGAAAAAAGTTCAATGTCAGAATGGGGATACGTAAATTCTCCGTAAATTATTTTAAAATCCAGTGGAAGGTTATTTTGAGATTTATGCATGATAGTGAAGTGGAATGTATTTTGAGTAAATTAGGCAAGTTTCAAGTATGTGGCAATTGTTTTTCAATTTTTTTTTTCACTCGTAAAAAAGTTCAATCTCAGAATGGCGATATGTAAATTCTCCGTAAATTATTTCAAAATCTAGTGGAAGGGTATTTTGAGATTTATGCATGATAGTGAAGTGGAATGTATTTTGAGTGAATTTGGCAAGTTTCAAGAATGTGGCGATTGTTTTTCAATTTTTTTTTTCACCCGAAAAAAAGTTCAATCTCAGAATGGCGATATGTAAGTTCTCCGTAAAATATTTCAAAATCTAGTGAAAGGGTATTTTGAGATGTATGTGTAATAGTGAAGTGGAATGTATTTTGAGTAAATTTGGAAAAGTTTCAAGTATGTGGTAATTGTTTTTCAATTTTTTTTTCACCCGAAAAAAAGTTCAATCTCAGAATGGCGATACGTTCTATTCTGCGTAAATTATTTTAAAATCTAGTGGAAGGTTATTTTAAGATTTATGCATGATAGTGAAGTGGAATGTATTTTGAGTAAATTTGGCAAGTTTCAAGTATGTGGCAATTGTTTTTCAATTTTTTTTTGCCTGAAAAAAGTTCAATCACAGAATGGCAATACGTTCTATTCTGCGTAAATTATTTTAAAATCTAGCGAAAGGGTATTTTAAGATGTATGTGTAATAGTGAAGTGGAATATATTTTGAATAAATTTGGCAAGTTTCAAGTATGTGGTGATTGTTTTTCAATTTTTTTTTCACCTGAAAAAAGTTCAATCTCAAAAAGGCGATAAGTTCTGTTCTTCGTAAATAATTTCAAAATCTAGTGGAAGGGTATTTTGAGATTTATGCATAATAGTGAAGTGGAATGTATTTTGAGTAAATTTGACAAGTTTCAAGTAGGTGGCAATTGTTTTTCAATTTTTTTTTCACTCGTAAAAAAGTTTAATCTCTGAATGGCGATATGTAAATTCTCCGTAAATTATTTCAACATCTAGTGGAGGGTTATTCTGAGATTATGCATGATAGTGAAGTGGAATGTATTTTGAGTAAATTTGACAAGTTTCAAGTATGTGGCAATTGTTTTTCAATTTTTTTTTTCATCTGAAAAAAGTTCAATCTCAGAATGGTGATACGTAAGTTCTCCGTAAATTATTTCAAAATCTAGTGGACATGTATTTTGAGATTTATGCATGATAGTGGAGCGGAATGTATTTTGAGTAAATTTAGTAAGTTTCAAGTATGTGGCAATTGTTTTTCATTTTTTTTTTCACTTGTAAAAAAGTTCAATCTGAAAATGGCGATACGTTCTGTTCTCCGTAAATTATTTCAAAATCAAGTGACGGGTATTATAAGATTTATGCATAATGGTAAAGCGAAATGTATTTTGAGTAAATCTGGTAAGTTTCACGTATGTGGCAATTGTTTTTCAATTTTTTTTTTCACTTGAAAAAAAGTTCAATCTCAGAATGGTGATACGTTATGTTCTGTAAATTATTTCAAAATCTAGTGGACATGTATTTTGAGATTTATGCATGATAGTGGAGCGAAATGTATTTTGAGTAAATTTGGTTTCACGTATGTGGCAATTGGTTTTCAATTTTTTTTTTCACTTGAAAAAAAGTTCAATCTCAGAATGGTGATACGTTATGTTCTGTAAATTATTTCAAAATCTACTGAAAGGGTATTTTAAAATTAATGCATAATAGTAAAGTGGAATGTATTTTGAGTAAATTTGGCAAGTTTCAGGTATGTGGCAATTGTTTTTAAATTTTTTTTTCACTCGTAAAAAAGTTCAATCTCAGAATGGCGATGTGTGAATTCTCCGTAAATTATTTCAAAATCTAGTGGAAGGTTATTTTGAGATTCATGCATTATAGTGTAGTGGAATGTATTTTGAGTAAATTTGGCAAGTTTCAAGTATGTGGCAATTGTTTTTCAATTTTTTTTTCACTCGAAAAAAAAGTACAATTTCAGAATAGCGATACGTAAGTTCTCCGTAAATTATTTCAAAATCTAGTGAAGGGTTAATTTAAGAATATTAAAGAATCACGAAGAACAATGAATTTTGAGTAAATTTGGTAAGTTTCAAATATGTGGCAATTGTTTTTCAATTTTTTTTTCACTCGAAAAAAAGTTCAATTTCAGAATGGCGATACGTAAGCTCTCCGTAAATTATTTCAAAATCTAGTGGACATGTATTTTGAGATTTATGCATGATAGTGGAGCGGAATGTATTTTGAGTAAATTTAGTAAGTTTCAAGTATGTGGCAATTGTTTTTCATTTTTTTTTTCACTTGTAAAAAAGTTCAATCTGAAAATGGCGATACGTTCTGTTCTCCGTAAATTATTTCAAAATCAAGTGACGGGTATTATAAGATTTATGCATAATGGTAAAGCGAAATGTATTTTGAGTAAATCTGGTAAGTTTCACGTATGTGGCAATTGTTTTTCAATTTTTTTTTTCACTTGAAAAAAAGTTCAATCTCAGAATGGTGATACGTTATGTTCTGTAAATTATTTCAAAATCTAGTGGACATGTATTTTGAGATTTATGCATGATAGTGGAGCGGAATGTATTTTGAGTAAATTTGGTTTCACGTATGTGGCAATTGGTTTTCAATTTTTTTTTTCACTTGAAAAAAAGTTCAATCTCAGAATGGTGATACGTTATGTTCTGTAAATTATTTCAAAATCTACTGAAAGGGTATTTTAAAATTAATGCATAATAGTAAAGTGGAATGTATTTTGAGTAAATTTGGCAAGTTTCAGGTATGTGGCAATTGTTTTTAAATTTTTTTTTCACTCGTAAAAAAGTTCAATCTCAGAATGGCGATGTGTGAATTCTCCGTAAATTATTTCAAAATCTAGTGGAAGGTTATTTTGAGATTCATGCATTATAGTGTAGTGGAATGTATTTTGAGTAAATTTGGCAAGTTTCAAGTATGTGGCAATTGTTTTTCAATTTTTTTTTCACTCGAAAAAAAAGTACAATTTCAGAATAGCGATACGTAAGTTCTCCGTAAATTATTTCAAAATCTAGTGAAGGGTTAATTTAAGAATATTAAAGAATCACGAAGAACAATGAATTTTGAGTAAATTTGGTAAGTTTCAAATATGTGGCAATTGTTTTTCAATTTTTTTTTCACTCGAAAAAAAGTTCAATTTCAGAATGGCGATACGTAAGTTCTCCGTAAATTATTTCAAAATCTAGTGAAGGGTTAATTTATGAATATTAAAGAATCATGAAGAACAATGAATTTTGAGTAAATTTGGTAAGTTTCAAATATGTGGCAATTGTTTTTCAATTTTTTTTTCACCCGATAAGTTTTGTCCAAATCTATAAGTTTTAGCAAAAAAATGTTGGAAATAAAACTTTAAGCCAATTTCCTATAGAACGAGAAACAATTAGGATTCTAGGATCGCAATTTTTCTAAACTTTAACCTCAGTGAGGCATGGGTTAACGTTATCAAGTCGAGCTGAAACTTTGTTTACATTTTCTAGACAATTGGCAATTTTTTTGGCTTAGATAGGTGAAAAAAACCTTCTGACCAGCGGCGGCTCGTGGATTTCCGTAGGGAGGGCAAAGGCAAAGATGTCGCTAGTGTCACACTACTTAGAGGTTTTAGAGAAAGCAAATATTTCGTTGCTGTTTCGGTCAAATTTTCTTCCGTTGTCCCGCTGCCGAACATCCACGAGCCGCCACTGCTTTTGGCCACACTAATCCTCGTGTCTCCAGTGGCGGTTTCAAGGGGGGTAATCGGGTAATTCGGGTAATTACCCCCCTAAGAATTTTTCGCTTATCAATTTTTATTGTTAAAAACTACCGATATTCCATATTCCAAACAAATTTTCCCCAAATATTTTATAAAAAAAAATAACTGATTGATGTAGGTGGCACTTACTTCGTGATACATTTTTAATTAAATAAAAAATAAAACTAAGTAAAAGTGTGTTTTATTTTTTATTTAAAAAAAAATATTTTTTTATAACCCCCCCTAGACTAGTTGTCTGGAAACGCCCTTGCGTGTCTCTAAACATTTTCTTCAAAGCTATAGGCCTCATAAAAGATAAAATTTTAAAATCATTAATTATAGTAGAATAAATTTTTGTTAGTTTTATAATACCATAATCATCTTCATCATTGTTATTGTTAATATGTTTAGTTTTAAATTACACATTACATTGTTTATATTTGTAGACCCTTTAATTGGACATAATGTTTGTTGGGTTTTTGTAACAAATAAATAAATAAATAAATAGATAGCAACATGATGACTCGTAGTCAGTGTGCCTAAATGTGACAGTTTTCGGAATAAAATTGCACGTTTGTAAATATTTATGTTTTATTTCTTTGCGTAAAAATTCCATTTCTCACTCACTCAAGTACTTGTTGAAGGTAAGCTGTTTTACCTTAGAATGTTGACTGGCAGCGGATCGTTGGTGATATTACAAAACGGTACGTCTTTGTTCGGCGAGGCGTAAGAAACCAATAGCAACCGACATTCTCTCGCTCGGCAGAAGAAATCCCCGTTTCGTGCCCGGTTGAGTCAGCGCAAGGTTGTCGGATGAAATGCGTGTGTAATCCACAGGTTGTCGAATGATCCTCAGTGTCTGCCCGATTCGCGTGCGCCTCCGTTCTGTTTTGTGTTGCCGTCGCCGCCGTCGTCGTCAGGCCGGAGGCAGTGTGCTTCTGCTCCCTCACCAGCACAGAGGGCTTCGTCGAGAAATCTGCGAAAAAATTATCAGTTCGTGTTTACGTACACACAGAGTGCATAATCTGGTGATAACTCGCGCGGCGAGTGTGCAGTGTGTGCCATTGTTTCGACGCAAACGGCAGTCTGTAAACTGTAAGTCCAATTATTTAATAATTTTCGCGATGTTTACAAATTTTCCAGTAGCTAAATGCAATCACGTACGGACCTTGGAATTGCCATTCACACTTCCGATAGTACTAATGATTTTATTTGTAACGCTGATACGGGTACGCCTTGAAGTAATTTTCATGTTTTCCTCAACATATCTAAATTAGAAACAACCTTACTTGTTGCAGAAAGTATTAAATAAATTTACTCGACATATCTGTTTAATTTGCTTAGGATGTTTTATGGAAAAATATGCTAAGAAAATTCAGAGTTGGAAAGGTCTATTGATAATATTTGTTATGTAGGATAATGGCAAGCTGAGTTGCCGAAACTGCAGTCAAACAAATAAAAACAAAAGTGTTATACAAAGTAAAAAAGTGTTCGATAATCTTAATATTTAATGCTGAATCCGTTTATTTCGTGGTATATCTTGAATGCAATTTGAAGTGAGACAGAATAATTGTTTTTTGTTTTTTACTTAGGCTGAGCCATTCAGTCACAGACGGCTGTAATTGCACAAAATAATTGTTATTATGTCTAATTTCAAATAATCATTATTATTAATAATAATAATAATGATTATAATATTATTTATTTCCCAACATAATTGTTAAGGCTGTTCGACCCGTTCGAAAAATGAAGCATTTTTGGTACTGATTGTGGCGTAATCGTTAAAAATAATGTAATAATTTTTTACACACGGTTACATGAAGGATGCATGTTGGATTCTAAAGGATTATATTTTTTATAAGTATTTCCAATAATGTGTAATTTAATGTTAAAAAATTGGTGAAAATTTGAATGAACGCTGAAAATTTATACTATAGAGTCACAGATTGATTCTTCAGTAATAAAATCCATTACGCCGAATTAGTTTAACCTGAAAAATAAGGGCGCAATTACGTACGAGCCAGACCCTTCCGCGAGATATTTTAGTTGGCGTGTAAAGTAGAAAATATTAATTTGTCTGTGATAGGATTTTTAAAGGTTGTATTTATGTTTTTGCGGTCTTAAGGTACAGTCAGAGAAAATACAAATGCGAAATTCGCTCAGCGAGGGAATGCTGCCGCATTTCGTTCGGTCGAAACCCGTCCCCACTTAAAATACAATTATGAGGTAATAAAATTTACAAGCCTAGTTCACTTCTCGCCCTTAAGTGATCGACTGACGAAAAATTTGATTTCGTTATATGAGTTCTATCAGTTAATGCCATATTTGTGATTTTTTCATCTTCCAATTTTTCAAAAATTCGAATAACTAAAATGTTTGTTTTGATATTTTTTTAATATATTCATCAATAATTTTATACAAAATTATTGGTAGTATTTTAGTAGTAATTTTCTTTTCAGTTTCGTATAAAAATGTAACCCCATTTTTGCCAAGATATGACCTTGAAACCCTCGAAAAATAAGATTTTATTTTTTTAATCACTAAAAATTATTATAATAATCTGAAAAATTCACATATATTTTTTACCCAAATAAAAGTTTATTTAGGGTATTTTTTTTTTAAGTTTTCACCATTTTTTTTGTCGCTCTAACCTTGAAAAAATTTACTTAATTTGGTATTTGGGATAAAAATATTTATGATTTTTTTCAGTGGTTAAAAACAAAAACCCATTTTTCGAGGGTTTCATGGTCATATCTTGACAAAAAAATGGGTTGTTTATACGAAACTGAAAAAAAATTAATACTGAAATACTAATAATAATTTGACATAAAATGACTGTTCAACTGTTGATAAATATACAAAAAATATCGTAAAAATATTAGTTTACGAATTTTTGAAGTTGTCGCACCAAACGTTGAAAGATGAAAAAATCACATAGATGGTATTTATTGATAGCAATCATATGACGAAATAAAATTTTAAATTACACTTTTTTAAGACTTTTAAGCATTTTTTCGGGCCAATTTTTTTAGTACTCTTAAAACTCTTTGGCATTTTTTTCAAGACAATTTTTTCAATGACTCTTTTTGGCATTTTTTTATCAGTTCAGTTTTTCAAGACTTCTTAGCATTTTTTTGGGACAATTTTGTTTAGTACTCTTTGGCAGTTTTTCAAAGACAATTTTTTTCAGTACCCTTTTTGGCATTTTTTCAGTTCACTTTTTTAAGACTTTTTAGCATTTTTTTTCAGTTCAGTTTTTCAAGACTTTTTAGCATTTTTTTGGGACTTTTTTTTACTCTTGAGACTCTGGCATTTTTTTCAAGACAATTTTTTTCAGTACTCTTTTTGGCATTTTTTTCAGGACAATTTTTTCCAGTACTCTTTTTGGCATTTTTTTTTCAGTTCAGTTTTTCAAGATTTTTAGCATTTTTTTGGGACAATTTTGTTTAGTACTCTTACGACTCTTTGGCAGTTTTTCCAAGACTATTTTTTCCAGTACTCTTTTTGGCACTTTTTTCAGTTCACTTTTTCAAGACTTTAGCATTTTTTTTGGGATAATTTTTTTTGGACTCTTGAGACTCTGGCATTTTTTCCAAGACAATTTTTTCCAGTACTTTTTTTGGAATTTTATTCAGGACAATTTTTTCCAGTACTCTTTTTGGCATTTTTTCAGTTCACTTTTTTAAGACTTTTTAGCATTTTTTTGGGACAATTTTGTTTTGGACTCTTGAGACTCTTTGGCATTTTTTCCAAGACAATTTTTTTCAGTACTTTTTTTTGGAATTTTATTCAGGACAATTTTTTCCAGTACTCTTTTTGGCATTTTTTTCAGTTCACTTTTTCAAGACTTTTTAGCATTTTTTTGGGACATTTTTTTGGGACATTTTTTTTTGGACTCTTGAGACTCTGGCATTTTTTCCAAGACAATTTTTTCCAGTGCTTTTTTTGGAATTTTATTCAGGACAATTTTTTCCAGTACTCTTTTTGACATTTTATTCAGCACAATATTTTCCAGTACTCTTTTTGGCATTTTTTTTAGTTCACTTTTTTAAGACTTTTTAGCATTTTTTTGGGACATTTTTTTTTGGACTCTTGAGACTCTTTGGCATTTTTTCCAAGACAATTTTTTTCAGCGCTTTTTTTGGAATTTTATTCAGGACAATTTTTTCCAGTACTCTTTTTGACATTTTATTCAGCACAATTTTTTCCAGTACTCTTTTTGGCATTTTTTTTAGTTCACTTTTTTAAGACTTTTTAGCATTTTTTTGGGACATTTTTTTTGGACTCTTGAGACTCTTTGGCATTTTTTCCAGTGCTTTTTTTGGAATTTTATTCAGGACAATTTTTTCCAGTACTCTTTTTGGCATTTTTTCAGTTCACATTTTCAAGACTTTTTAGCATTTTTTTGGGACAATTTTTTTTGGACTCTTGAGACTTTGGCATTTTTTCCAAGACAATTTTTTTCAGTGCTTTTTTTTAAATTTTATTCAGGACAATTTTTTCCAATACTCTTTTTAGCATTTTATTCAGGACAATTTTTTCCAGTACTCTTTTTGGCATTCTTTTTTAGTTCACTTTTTCAAGATTGTAAAGGCAATATAATGATCTAATAAAATTGTATTTTATTCTATTCTATTCTTTTAGGCATCTTTTTAGACATTTTTTTCCGGTACTCTTTTTGACATTTATTTTCTGTACTCTTTCAAGACTACTTTTGGCACTTTTTTTTAGAACAATTTTTTTTCAGTACAATTTTTTTTCAGTACAATTTTTTAGTACTCTTTTCGCAATTTTTTAGACAATTTTTTCCAGTACTCTTTTTGGCATTTTTTTTTCTGGACAATTTTTTTTAGTACTCTTTTTCAAGACTACTTTTGGCATTTTTTTTCCGTACTTTTTTCATGACTCTTTTTGGCATTTTTACTTTCTCCGTTACGAAGTACGAGAAAGTATTGTGATCATGAAAAAAATTTCAAACATTTTTTTTACGGAAATATCCGTTTTATAATAATAATAATTGTGCTGTGTTAAGCAATTTTATCCGATGCGTGCCGTCCGTCCGATCTCGACGAAGAAAAAAAAAACTATTCGTTGCGGGGCGAACAACGCCCAGTGTATTTTAATAGAATTTTTTTTTTGGCTTCGGCGTTAACCGTTCAGCCAAAGTCCTTTTTCTTGCTTCTCTAAAAATATCTAGTTTGATACATTAATAAATTAACTTACAAAATTTGAACAGTGTAAATGTTTAAATTAAATTTAAAATGATGTAAGCAAAAGTAGTTTTCAGCACGAACCAATTAATTTAACATACGTTTTTTTTTTCATTTTATCATTCTAAATGCCACTTACGTTTTATTCATCAAGACACGCAATATTACTGTGCAAACTAGTTATACGTCTACATCAGTGGGTGTTTCTTATATATACATTTTTTTTTGTTATACCAATGATTCATACGGCCACCTCGCCGATTCCTATTTCGATACGTCGTTAATTGCAAGACTCGATTTTTTTCGTTATCATTATTTACTTCGCGATGAGATTATGGCGATAACGAGATAACCGGTTTTGGGCGAAATTGAAAAATGCGAAAATATCCTTTACGAGTTCTAGAAGTGAGCTCTCACCAAACCCAAGCTGCGCCACTGTTGGTATTCTTGACAATCTGCGTTTGAATGAAATTAAGGAAAACGTACTTGAGACGAAGGTTTTGGGTGAAATTGAAAAATGCGTTTAGACATGTGAAGAAATATCCTTTACAAGTTCTAGAAGTGAGCTCTCACTAAATCCAAGCTACGCCAGTGTTGGGATTCTTGAGAATCTGTGATTTAATTAAATTAAGGAAAACGTACTTGAGACGTATTCGATGACGTTGACCGAAATAACTCGTCAATACTCGATATTCTACTTTTTGATATTTCGCGTTTGTATTTTTCAATTTGCAAAATGAAACACACGAACACTCACTCACGTTATATTTCCATTTGGGTCGCGCATTACCAAACAATTTTTTATCATTTATGTTCGTTGTTTATTTTCCATGCAAGAACTTTTTACATTACTTTCATTATTCGTATTGACATTGGCATTAGCAGTGGATGTTGTTTACTACGTACATTCGGCACTATTGAAAAAAGGTAATAATAATAATAATAATAAAAACTTTCAGTTTGTTTTTCCGGAAAATTAAAAGCTTTACGTATGTATAGAATGTTTCCTGAAAGGTTTCTTTCAATTCATCGAAGGGTTTTTGAAAAAAAGCAGTCGAAAATGGGCATTTTGTAACGCAGTGATTTTGCATGGGAAATTCCGGAAAAACTAATGATAACCCATTTTCGGTTATTACTTTCATTCCACAGCTGCGTATCCCTAGAATGTTTCCTGAAAAATGTATCAAAATTCATCGAAGGGTTTTTGAAAAAATTAACGAAATGCAGCCGAAAGTGGGCATTTTGTAACGCAGTGATTTTGCATGGGAAATTCCGGAAAAACTAACGATAACCCATTTTCGGTTTTTACTTTCATTCCACAGCTGCGTATCCCTAGAATGTTTCCTGAAAAATTCATCAAAATTCATCGAAGGGTTTTTGAAAAAATTAACGAAATTCAGCCGAAAGTGGGCGTTTTGTAACGTAGTGATTTTGCATGGGAAATTCCGGAAAAACTGATGATAACCCATTTTCGGTTTTTACTTTCATTCCACAGCTGCGTATGCATAGAATGTTTCCTGAAAAATTTATCAAAAATCATCGAAGGGTTTTTGAAAAAAATAACGAAATGCAGCCGAAAGTGGGCGTTTTGTAATGCAGTGATTTTGCATGGGAAATTCCGGCAAAACTAACGATAACCCATTTTCGGTTTTTCCTTTCATTCCACAGCTGTGTATGCCTAGAATGTTTCCTGAAAAATTTATCAAAATTCATCGAAGGATTTTTGAAAAAATTTACGAAATGCAGAAAGTGGGCATTTTACAACGCAGTGATTTTGCATGGGAAATTCCGGAAAAACCAATGATAACCCATTTTCGGTTTTTACTTTCATTCCACAGCTGTGTATGCCTAGAATGTTTCCTGAAAAATTTATCAAAATTCATCGAAGGGTTTTTGAAAAAATTAACGAAATGCAGCCGAAAGTGGGCATTTTGTAGCGCAGTGATTTTGCATGGGAAATTCCGGAAAAACTAATGATAACCCATTTTCGGTTTTTACTTTCATTCCACAGCTGCGTATGCCTAGAATGTTTCCTGAAAAATTTATCAAAATTCATCGAAGGGTTTTTGAAAAAAATAACGAAATGCAGCCGAAAGTGGGCGTTTTGTAATGCAGTGATTTTGCATGGGAAATTCCGGAAAAACTAATGATAACCCATTTTCGGTTTTTACTTTCATTCCACAGCTGCGTATGCCTAGAATGTTTCCTGAAAAATTTATCAAAATTCATCGAAGGATTTTTGAAAAAATTTACGAAATGCAGAAAGTGGGCATTTTACAACGCAGTGATTTTGCATGGGAAATTCCGGAAAAACTAATGATAACCCATTTTCGGTTTTTACTTTCATTCCACAGCTGCGTATGCCTAGAATGTTTCCTGAAAAATTTATCAAAATTCATCGAAGGGTTTTTGAAAAAATTAACGAAATGCAGTCGAAAATTGATATTTTGTAACGCAGTGATTTTGCATGGGAAATTCCGGAAAAACTAATGATAACCCATTTTCGGTTTTTACTTTCATTCCACAGCTGCGTATGCCTAGAATGTTTCCTGAAAAATTTATCAAAATTCATAGAAGGGTCTTTGAAAAAATTAACGAGATGCAGACGAAAATGGGCATTTTGTAACGCAGTGATTTTACATGGGAAATTCCGGAAAAACTAATGATAACCCATTTTTGGTTTTTACTTTCATTCCACAGCTGCGTATCCCTAGAATGTATCCTGAAAAATTTATCAAAATTCATCGAAGGGTTTTTGAATAAATTAACGAAATTCAGCCGAAAGTGGGCATTTTGCAACGCAGTGATTTTGCATGGGAAATTCCACAAAAACGAATGATAACCCATTTTCGGTTTTTACTTTCATTCCTCAGCTGCGTAGCCCTAGAATGTTTCCTGAAAAATTTATCCAAATTCATCGAAGGGTTTTTGAATAAATTAACGAAATTCAGCCGAAAGTGGGCGTTTTGTAACGCAGTGATTTTGCATGGGAAATTCCGGAAAAACTAATGATAACCCATTTTCGGTTTTTACTTTCATTCCACAGCTGCGTATGCCTAGAATGTTTCCTGAAAAATTTATCAAAATTCATCGAAGGGTTTTTGAAAAAATTAACGAAATGCAGTCGAAAATTGATATTTTGTAACGCAGTGATTTTGCATGGGAAATTCCGGAAAAACTAATGATAACCCATTTTCGGTTTTTACTTTCATTCCACAGCTGCGTATGCCTAGAATGTTTCCTGAAAAATTTATCAAAATTCATAGAAGGGTTTTTGAAAAAATTAACGAGATGCAGACGAAAATGGGCATTTTGTAACGCAGTGATTTTACATGGGAAATTCCGGAAAAACTAATGATAACCCATTTTTGGTTTTTACTTTCATTCCACAGCTGCGTATCCCTAGAATGTATCCTGAAAAATTTATCAAAATTCATCGAAGGGTTTTTGAATAAATTAACGAAATTCAGCCGAAAGTGGGCATTTTGCAACGCAGTGATTTTGCATGGGAAATTCCGGAAAAACTAATGATAACCCATTTTCGGTTTTTACTTTCATTCCACAGCTGCGTATGCCTAGAATGTTTCCTGAAAAATTTATCAAAATTCATCGAAGGGTTTTTGAAAAAATTAACGAAATGCAGTCGAAAATTGATATTTTGTAACGCAGTGATTTTGCATGGGAAATTCCGGAAAAACTAATGATAACCCATTTTCGGTTTTTACTTTCATTCCACAGCTGCGCATCCCTAGAATATTTCCTGAAAAATTTATCAAAATTCATCGAAGGGTTTTTGAAAAAATTAACGAAATGCAGCCGAAAGTGGGCATTTTGTAACGCAGTGATTTTGCATGGGAAATTCCGGAAAAACTAACGATAACCCATTTTCGGTTTTTACTTTCATTCCACAGCTGCGTATCCCTAGAATGTTTCCTGAAAAATTCATCAAAATTCATCGAAGGGTTTTTGAAAAAATTAACGAAATTCAGCCGAAAGTGGGCGTTTTGTAACGCAGTGATTTTGCATGGGAAATTCCGGAAAAACTAATGATAACCCATTTTCGGTTATTACTTTCATTCCACAGCTGCGTATCCCTAGAATGTTTTCTGAAAAATTTATCAAAATGCATCGAAGGGTTTTTGAAAAAATTAACGAAATGCAACCGAAAGTGCGCATTTTGCAACGCAGTGATTTTGCATGAGAAATTCCGGAAAAACTAATGATAACCCATTTTCGGTTTTTACTTTCATTCCACAGCTGCGTATGCCTGGAATGTTTCCTGAAAAATTTATCAAAATTCATCGAAGGGTTTTTGAAAAAATTAACGAAATGCAGTCGAAAATGGATATTTTGTAACGCAGTGATTTTGCACGGGAAATTCCGGAAAAACTAATGATAACCCATTTTCGGTTTTTACTTTCATTCCACAGCTGCGTATGCCTGGAATGTTTCCTGAAAAATTTATCAAAATTCATAGAAGGGTTTTTGAAAAAATTAAGGAGATGCAGTCGAAAGTGGGCGTTTTGCAATGATATAAATTGTGAAATTTTGCGTTCGCCTCAGAATTATTTAATTATTTATATTTTAAACTCTAAACTATTAAAAGGGATTTTTTATTTATAAGGGCTACTGATTGACGGTTAATATGAATTATCCTCTATTTCATGTAAATTCAGTTGCTAATTTTGCGTGTATTGTATTGATTCATGCAGATTATCAAGTTTTCGAGGTTTTGTTAAATAAATAAATATCTATTTTCGAAACCGAAATAATCCTTATAATCAAAAGCGGAGAACTTGAGCTTAATTCCATAATTTACTGAAAAATTACATTTTTATTGCTGTTACTTTTTTGTACGAAATATTACTTCACTGTCACAAACTTACTCATTTATGCAAAAAAATATGAAAACAATATTTATGGCGCTAAAGGCGTAATTTGTTTTTGTTCAATATTTTTGATTTTTTTTTTGTTTGTCGCTACATGTGGCGACCTGGGCGCGAAGAGGTTAAGCCACCACAAATACCAATTCCAGCGCGAATGCGAAAAGTTGTTAAGCTCCTTGGGTACTTCATTAATTTAAAATTAAATTTTTTTATTTACACATTTTTTTTTTTATTGATATCGTTAATGTTTCCTACTAATACAAGTAGGTACAGATTTACATCAGTATTTAATTTTCATTTTTTGTGTGGAATTTAAAAGTACGAAACTTTTCATGATTCTCACATAAATCTGATCGAAACTACGAAACGAGAACGAGTAACTCAAAAATCAATTAAAGCGATTTTATAATGATTCATCCACTCGAAAAGTGGTTCGCTTAGTCAGATCGTAGCTTTCTCCGCACAAGGATGTAAACGCTAAAAGCAACACACAATTAAAAGTATCCTCGCGTGTGCCGGTGATATTTATGTCACATTCTAAATTTTAAATCCAATTTGTAAATAAGTGAAACTAGTCCTCGCCGTGCGTAAATTGCAAGACCTACTTTACTGTTAAAATCTGTAGGCAGTTCTACCCGTCTAACCTAACCGGCCATCGACTTGACATCAGTAGATGTTGCCTCAAAGGATTTTTAGATTTGGCCAAGTCACCATGAACTTTATGGAAAATTTTGAAAAAAGTCGTTTTTTTTCAGACTTTAAACGGCCGTAACGGCTGAACGAAAAATCCAATTTGAACGCGGTTTTCAAATCTGTGTTCCTTGTGTGTCAATTAGTCGGATTTAATTAAAATTGGCAATTCAAAATGTTTGACGAAAACCTGAAAAATCATCCAAGGGTCCCCCCTTCTTACTTTTTCTTAAAAATTGCATTCGAAATGATTTCCTGAAAAAACCACTGGTTCGATTCGTGGTTTCTATACATCACCGTAAAGATCTCTTCAATACCCTTCAAAAAATGCACTTGCGCAAAAACAAATGTCGATTTAAAGCCCGTGACACGTCCGCAAAGAAAACTCGAAAATGGAAAAAATCGAACATAAGTTTGTGTTGGCACTCCCTTGTGGGTCTACAGGGTGACATAAAAATATTTTCCAATTATAGAGTCGATGATTATTTACAACTTTTATATAAATCTTAAAAATTTGACTCGGTATATATATATATATATATATTTTTTTTTTAAATTAAAGTAATTTATAAAATGCTTCGAGGGCCGCAGAGAATTAAGACGCGGGTCGGATTTAGTTCAGACCTGCATATACGGGGAAATTTTAGCGAATGACTCATAGCGCCCTCCCGAATCCAGTGGGTGGTGTCTTTCGCGGAAATGTTTAATCAAATAATTGAAGGTGAGCTCCGCGAATTTCGCATCAAAATTAAACGAGTACATTAATTTCTCGAAAGTCGCACACGAGTACGAGGCTTTTAGCATATCGCATATATTAATGATGAATTTGAAAGTTATTTCGAACGCAAGCATAAGCGTGCCATTTATTGGATAGCGTGTAATTATTTTAAAATAAATATTACAATGAAAATGAAAAGAAAACATTGCTAAGGCGTCTTATAATCCTTAAAAGCAGGTTTTCATTGACCAAAGATGATGAACTTACAGGTACTTAAATATATTTGTGTTCACATAAGATAACGAAAATAAATCAATCGAATACAAGAAGAATAAGTCAACATAATCAACATGTTTATGTTTCTTATATTACTACATGCCACTTGGGTTAATATTTACTTTTTCATTTACCTATTTATATGTTTATATTTTTTTATATGTAAAAGATTATTACATTATATTGTAGAAAGGTGATTTTCCGTAAATAAATTAAATTAAATTAAATGTCCAAGGCTGAAAGATTGCCTGATGAAAATGTCTCAATAAATGTATTCTCTATCTCTTTCTCTCTCTGAACATGTACACATTATAGAGCGACCACGAAAACATAGATTTGTAATCGATTTGGATTTATTTTTCGAAACGTTATGACTCATAAATGGTTTGAAATGACTGGGAAGATCTGCAATTTCTAAAGCTGCGATGTAGACACGATGTGCTGGATAGAATTTTTTTTATAAATATACGCGTGAATATTATTACCATAACAAAAGAGGCGTGTTGCGATTCAATGGTCAATCCTATTTTCACGGCCAATTTAACTAGTTGCATATTAAAACTACTTAAGTTACATTTCCATTAGTTTCTAGTGAAAGTTAAGCTAAATTGTAAACGTATATTTCAATTTTTAATGACTTTAATATCGTGCATTTGAGTGAAACGCATCTGTTTGCATTAACACTTTTTCTATTATCGGTCCTAAAGTCCACATTTTGACCTTAAAGTATAGTTTTTACTTTTAAAGTGAAGATTATTGTTGTAATTTGAGCGGAACGCATCTGTTTCTGCGTTAACGCTTTAGGAATATACCTTTTTTACGATCGGATTTGAACTTTACGCACTAGGGCGTAAATTATGTTGTTCTAAGCATTGTTGAATAGAAGGTGGGCTATGAAATACAAATAGCTGCGCATAATTAATAATAATATGATTTTTCAAAAAAAAAACACTCGCCTAATAGTCGCAATATTGTTGATAACTATTTATTCTAGTACAAATAATAACAAACAACAACAAAAAAATAGATGATCAAAATATACACCTTGAAACTGTTGGCACTTGAGAATTTGATCAATTGATCAATTGTAATTTTTTTTCATATTTTAAAAATACACCTAAGAATGACATATTTTTGGCCTTTATTTTTAAGCCTCTATTGTTTTGTTACCATGGCAACAAACAGCGACTCACCTTGATTACGTACTTTTTGGACGCGGGGTCACCGGTGGCCATGCTTGAGAGAGAGAAACATAGCAGTTATTCATTTTTTAAAATCTAATTTAATAGTCTCATGACGTAATAATATGCGACATACCTCATTTATCTCATAGCCAACTCTGAAACAAAATTTTGTGGCTCACACGATATCCATGTACAATTGGCATACGCTTTAAATGTATTTAAAACAAATTCCACCTCGTGATTATGTAACGGTCTCGAAATTCTCCAATGCTAATTTTCTAGATAACTCAATTTGATTCGAACCACCGCTGTTGCTGGCTTTGACGTATAGGCCTTCAAATATCCGGTGTCACGGGTGGGTAAAGTTTGCGCAGAAGTATTCGGAAAGAACGCGTTAAAAAATCTCCGCGACGAGTCCGCGTCCATATTTACATTGTGTTCGTGCGACGTTCGCTGGATAATTATCGAGTTTTCGGCGCTCTCTTGAAATTTAAGATGATCACTCCGCAAATGACACGAGATATTTGGAGGCCTCTACTCAGGTTGATAAAAAAATTTAATGTTTCAAAATCCATGCCTATTCTTCAATTAAAAAAGAAAACTTAAAATAAGAAGGAAATCTTAAAAAATATGTTTCAAAGTCAATGCCTACTCTTCAATAAAAAAAACAACTTCAAATAAAAAAGTCATCTTAAAAAATATGTTTCAAAGCCAATGCCCATTATTCAATAAAAAAAAAAAAGAAATCTTAAAAATTATGAGGGTGAAAATTAATTATTTTCATAGTGTTCGGGATGCGGTGATCCGAATTTTATTTTTTCACTGGTTGGTACGGTTAATGAAGAATCTATTCATGTGCTTATATTTTTTATGGCGATGTGCGAAATTTTAAAATTTTTGCAATTCTTAGGACTCTGCGCGTATTCGTTGCGCGAGGGTGAAAATTAATTATTTTCATAGTGTTCGGGATGCGGTGATTTTATTTTATTTTTTTACTAGTTGGTACGGTTAATGAAGAATATGTTCATATGCTTATATTTTTTTTATGGCGACTAGCGAAATTTTAGAAATTTTCTAGTTGCGCTGGGCTGGAAATTCATTACTTGAAAAAAAAATCGTGAAAATAATGACTCTACACGCTTTGATTTTGATTTTTTTCAGATTTTTCTAAGACCCAAAATTTTTGGCAAATTTTCCTGACTGGAAAAATGGGCGAAAATCATGAAATGGCTAAATAACTTGCAATATACATCAAAATGTTCACAATAAAACGGAGAATACGTGGTTAAATTTTTAGCAGAATCGTACTTGCAGTTTTCTCGTTTTCAGCTCTTAAAATGAGCACTCATAAATTGGCCAAAAATTTCGGTCGATTTTGGGATTTTTTTGGCGCGGTCTCACAAAACGGATATGGATGATATTACATGAGTCTGTAGCTACATTTTTCTAGAATCTTATGTTTTCATTCATAAACATCTGCCGTATTCACCACTCGAGATTTTTGCGTTCGAATTAATCGGTGTTCCACAGCGTCAATCTGCAAGGTCCCAGTATTCGCTTCCCATAAGGCCACATGTTAATTTTCAGTTGGTGAAAAATGGTAGAACACATTTTTTTTCCGGGAAAATAATGACTCTACACACTTTTTCTCATCATTAAGAATCGTCATGAATTTTTTCAGATTTTTCCAATATCCAAAATTTTTCGCAAATTTTCCTGACTAATGGAATGGAAAAATGGGTGAAAATCATGAAATGGCCAAATGACCTGAAATAGACATCAAAATGTTCACAAAAGAATGGGGAATACATGATTAAATTTTCAGCCCAATTGTTTTTGCAGTTTTCTCGTTTTCCACTCTCAAAACGGGCACTAATAAATTGGTCAAAAAATTCGGTCGATTTTGGGATTTTTTTGGCACGGTCTCACAAAACGGATACGGATGATATTACATGAGTTTGTAGCTACATTCTTCTAGAATCTTATGTTTTCATTCATAACCATCTGCCGTGTTCACCACTAGAGATTTATGCGTTCGAATTCATCGGTGTACCACAGCGTCAATCTGCAAGGTCTCAGTATTCGCTTCCCATAAGGCCCTGTGTTAATTTTCAGTTGGTGAAAAATGGTAGAACACATTTTTTTTTGGGAAAATAATGAGTCTACACGCTTTTTCTCATCATTAAGAATCGTCATGATTTTTTTCAGATTTTTCTAATACCCAAAATTTTTCGCAAATTTTTCTCACTTATGGTATGGAAAAATGGGCGAAAATCATGAAATGGCCAAATGACCTGAAATATACATCAAAATGTTCACAAAAGAATGGGGAATACATGGTTAAATTTTCAGCCCAATCGTTTTTGCAGTTTTCTCGTTTTCCGCTCTTAAATTGGGCACTCATAAATTGGCCAAAAATTTCGGTCGATTTTGGGATTTTTTTGGCGCGGTCTCACGCAACGAATATGGATGATATTACATGAGTTTGTAGCTACGTTTTTCTAGAATCTAATGTTTTCATTCATAACCATCTGTCGTATTCACCACTCGAGATTTATGAGTTCGAATTAATCGGTGTTCCACAGAGTCAATCTGCAAGGTCTCAGTATTCGTTTCCCATAAGACCCTGTGTTAATTTTCAGTTGGTGAAAAATAGTAGAACACATTTTTTTTCGGGAAAATAATGACTCCACGCGCTTTTTCTCATCATTAAAAATCGTCATGAATTTTTTCAGATTTTTTCAATACCCAAAATTTTTCGCAAATGTTTCTGACTAATGGTATGGAAAAATGGGCGAAAATCATAAAATGGCCAAATGGCTTGTAGTGTACATCAAAATGTTCCCAAGAAAGCGGGGATTACGTGGTTAAATTTTCAGCTGAATCGTACTTGCTGTTTTCTCGTTTTCCGCTCTTAAAATGAGCACTCATAAATTGATCAAAAATTTCGGTCGATTTTGCGATTTTTTTGGCGCGGTCTTACAAAACGGATATGGATGATATTACATGAGTTTGTAGCTACATTCCTCTAGAATCTGATGTTTTCATTCATAACCATCTGCCGTATTCACCACTCGAGATTTTTGCGTTCGAATTAATCGGTGTTCCACAGCGTCAATCTGCAAGGTCTCCGTATTCGCTTCCCATAAGGCCCTGTGTTAATTTTCAGTTGGTGAAAAATGGTAGAACACATTTTTTTTTCGGGAAAATAATGACTCCACGCGCTTTTTCTCATCATTAAGAATCGGCATGAATTTTTTCAGATTTTTCCAATACCCAAAATTTTTCGCAAATTTTTCTGACTAATGGTATGGAAAAATGGGCGAAAATCATGAAACGGCCAAATGACCTGAAATATACACCAAAATGTTCACAATAAAACGGTGAATATGTGGTTAAATTTTCAGCAGAATAGTACCTGCAGTTTTCTCGTTTTCCACTCTTAAAATTGGCACTCGCAAGTTGGCCAGAAATTTCGGTCGATTTTGGGATTTTTTTGGCGCGGTCTCACAAAACGGAGATGGATGATATTACATGAGTTTGTAGCTACATTTTTCTAGAATCTTATGTTTCCATTCATAACTATCTGCCTTATTCACGAACCAAGATTTGTTCGTTCGAATGAGTCGGTGTCCGATAGCGCCAATCTGCGGGGTCTCAGTATTAGCTTTCCATAAGATCCCGTCTTAATTTTTGGTTGGTGAAAAATGGTCTTCAATTAAAAAAAAACTTCAAATAAGAAAGTAATCTTAAAAATTATGTTTTGAAGTCAATGGCTACTTATTAAAAAAAAACTTGAAATAAAAAAATAATTTTAAAAATTAAGTTTCAGTCATTTTTTCAAAACTTCAAATAACACTTTTAGCAAATAATTTTGGTCTTCAATTAAAAAAGAAACTTCAAATAAAAGGTAATCTTAAAAATTATGTTTCAAAATCAAAGGCTACTAATTTAAAAAAAAACTTCAAATGAAAAAGAAATTTAAAAATTAAGTTTCAGTCATTTTTTCAAAACTTCAAATAACACTTTTAGCAAATAATTTTGTGACATACCAAAGTGCGACATATCAATAGTTTTGGGAGGTGAAAAACTACTTAAAAATTCAGTAAAAAAATCCAGGTTCGCATTTAAGAAAATTAGAAAGTTGTCTCAATAACGAAATGTCGTATATGAAAAATAAAATTAGTTTCTGGAAGAGCTTACAAAGAAAGTGCTCCTGTTTTTTTTTCAAAACAACGAGTAATAAGTCGTAAAAAATAAAATCCAAAATCGATTTTTCGGTTTTTTCGAATATTTGAAATTTCCTTACAAATCCATTATTCAGTAGCAGGGTTCTGAAAATATCCGATATTTATATAAATATCAATATATCCAATATATATCAACTTCTTGATATTTATTCTTGGTCATTAAAATTAATGTTTATATGAGTTATTAATTATATAATGCACATACTTTATTTATATTACATTTATTTATTGCAACACAGTTGCTTAGAATATAGTAAAAAATAACATTAAAATTGTTAAAATATTTGACATCAAATTGAAAATTTTTTGAAATAAGGACTTTTTTGCTCTTCACTATATTTTCAGGGATAAATTGTAGAATTTTCAAAGTGAGGACCTTTTTTTTGTTTCATTTTTGCTCACACTTACTTTTTCATTTTTAACGGAAGAAATCTTCAAAAATCGACTCTTTCCGATAAAAAAGAGTCATTTCGCCCATCTCTAGTTTATATTAGAGCACATGCTTACTATTCATATTGCTGTAACTGAAAGAATTTGAGAAACGGGGGAATTTTTTGGTATTGTGTGTTTCATAAATATCCATGATATATATCGTGATATATATCCGATGATATATATCGTCCGAACCCTGTTCAGTAGTAATTAATTTTTCGGTTTTTTTGAATATTTTAAATTTCTTTACAATACATTATTCAGCAGTAATCGATTTTTTGGTTTTTTCGAATATTTTAAATTTCCTTACAAATCCATTATTCTGCAATAATCGATTTTTCGGTTTTTTCGAATATTTTAAATTTCCTTACAATACATTATTCAGCAGTAATCGATTTTTTGGTTTTTTCGAATATTTTAAATTTCCTTACAAATCCATTATTCAGCAGTAATCGATTTTTCGGTTTTTTTTGAATATTTTAAATTTCCTTACAATACATTATTCAGCAGTAATCGATTTTTCGGTTTTTTCGAATATTTATTCATTATTCAGCACTAAATTTGCCTTCATTTAACCAACTCTCCATCTCTAACAGTGATCGAGATAGCAATGCCAATGGATCGAATTTGCAACAAACACTTTTTGGGACACGCTGTATATTTATTTTACCGATCATATCCGTATTAATGAGCAACGAAACGGTTTTTCGCTCGTAATTCATTTACAGCTTGATCGTTGCATTACTAGACCGATTCAAATTACAAAATAATTCCAGATGATTTCGTAATAAATAATTAATGAGGTTATTCCTACTCGTACCCGTAGAAACTCTATAATTATCTCGGGGAATGTTAATGGTGTTTTCAAGATTCCACCTTCTAAACTTTGCATAAGCTTATTATACGAAATTTGATTAACATTTGCATAATATCCAAACTGTATATATATGGCCAAGGATTTTATACGCAATTTGTTCTTTCAAAAAAAAAAGAACAAATGCTACCACTAACAAAAAAGTAGAGCGAGGCAGCGTAATGCTTTGGATGCTCGAAAAATATGAACGAAAATCGCGTCATCCCTTTAAAGCTACGCGCACACTTGTCGGAATCGGACGGACGGCACGCATCGGCTAAAATTGCTTAACGCAGTTGTAAACGAGTCAACGCATACAGGGTGTATTTGAAATAACGAACAGGCTCGTAACCACAAAGAGATTATATTATTTTTAAACAATATTCGCAATTATTTTGTTTATAACTGTAACAAAAAGCCCGCAAATAATTATTAAAGTTAATGAGTGAAAATACGCAGTGGTAATGTGACCCAATTTTTAAACGGCATCGGCTTTAGATATCGAATTACAACAAGCCGTAGGAAATATCTGAGTGCTCTTTAAGCGTCAATGAACTTGATGACTGTTTATCTTTTACAAAAAAAAAAAAACGTTGCGATAACACTTCAAATTTCGGAGGCAAGAAATGGTATTTCGCGTTAAATATACACACACACATTTCATGCAGACCTAATTAAGTGAGAAAAGCATCGGTTCTCAAAATGTTAAAAAAATTAGGAAAATTAAAAAAAAAATTCGAATAAATTTTGACGGAAATGGGTTCACAAACATTTTGTGTATGTGCCCTTAAATGCCTGTTCGTTATTTCAAATACACCCTGTATTTATCTGTACAGCATGCGTTGACTCGTTTACAACTGTGTTAAGCAATTTTTGCCGTCCGTCAAAATTTCGAAAATAAAAAAAAACACTTCAAATTTCTTAGGCAAGAAATCGTATCTCGCGTTTTAAATAAACAAACACGCATTCCCTGCAGACCTAATTAAATGAGAAAATCATCGGTTTTCAAAATGTTTAAAAAACCTCGAAAAATTAGGAAAATTCTAAATTTTTTTTTCGAATAAATTTTGACGGAAATGGGTTCACAAATATTTTGCGTATGTGCCCTTAAATGTTCGTTATTTCAAATACACCCTGTATTTATCTGTACGGCATGCGTTGACTCGTTTACAACTGTGTTAAGCAATTTTTGCCGTCCGTCAAAATTTCGAAAATAAAAAAAAAACGTGCATTTCAAATTTTAAATTTGGCGTAATATCATGTTGTGGATGGAAAATAGAATTAGCCCGAATAGTGTCATTAACCTAGACCATGCAATATTTCATCGCACATAACCAATATCCGGATTGCACGAGCACGCAAACATCAAACCGCTTTAATAATTAGTTTGCCTTACCGCAGTAACTCCAGTTGAACGTGATTTTTACTAATAATAATAACTAATTAACACCGAGGACTTGACCCACATTTCGTGTGGAGACACGTCTAGAGAACTGCAACCATAACATTCGCTCGTTTCGAAAAATATTTCCCCAAGAAGGGAATAATAATAATAATAAATTAATTATGTATACCAAGGCTAAACGTTTTACCGCCATCTAGCGTCAAAAACCGCCGCAGTTGCGCATACGCAAGCACACCATCTTTTGAAAACAGTAATAATGCTTTCTTAATTATTTTCTCAGGTATTACTTGGTGAAATATTATTAAAAAAAATGTTCCTGTTTTGCAAATATCCTAGAGCTGGATACATGGACGTGCATCGTAGGCAAAAAATATGATTTTTTTTTTAAATTTCATGCGCTGACTAGTCCAGAACTTAATTTAGTGAAATTCGGTTTTGAACGAAAATTAATATTTCAAATGCGATTAATGTAATCGTCCAGTTTTGACACATTCCCAATATTTTTAATCGTCCATTAGAAAAATTTTAATTTTTTACTTTCTCCGTTACGAAGTACGAGAAAGTATTGTGATCGTGATTTTTTTTCAAATTTTTTTTTTACGGAAATATCTGTTTTGAGGTCCCTAGATGCCATTTCAACAATTTCTGGAAAAAAAACATTTTGTGTCTACGTGTGTGTGTGTGTGTCTGTGCGCGCCATAAAAGCGTAAATATAAATGATACCAACATGTCGGAGAAAGTAACATGATGGCCACATCACCATTTTTTAATTGTTGATCAACCTCTCATCAGTGTGTAATCCACGTTGTGCTGTTTTTGAAAAAACATGAATTGGCCTCCTTCCCTGGCAATTTTCAATATCGATAAAATAACCACATGTTACGTGTCACACTCCTATAAATATCTTGTATCCGGCTACACTATTTAAGACTCTCTCGTGTCCTTTGTTGATATTTTATGCGGACGAATTTAGAACGCCTTTGCGAACAAAGCCTCCGTCTTTTCCCAGAAAATGATGCATTTTTCGGTGCGAGTGTTAATATCGCGAACCGGTCAAGGATAATACGTGTTAATCGTTCGCAACACAATGCACGATTTAATCTCATAATTCGGAATATAGAAGTCCGCGGCGAAGGACGATGGTCTGCAAGTAAGTGCATGCAAATTACACACACCGTTAGACGGTTTCGCTGATGTAATTATTTCTCGTTTAAATATTTGTTGATAATTGAATTATTTTAAATATTACATGCATGTCTAGAATTTAGATTGCCGCCGTATTCGCGAAATTATAAATTAAGTACCGGCGCATCCACCAGAAGATCAATTCACAAATGAGCTCATTTTAGTTGTCTGTAAAGCGAAGAATATATTAAATTACCAGCGCATCCACCATGATTTTAATTTATAGCTGAGCTCATTTTAGTTGTCTGTAAAGAGTTGGTTGTCATTATTATAAACTAGATAGTTAGCTAAGGCTTCATTATGAACTTTTCCTCGCTCTAGCAATTAATTTGTTAAAATTCCGTCGATCTACTGGTCATTGTTCTATAAAAATGCGCTCGTTAGTTAAGGGTTAATACACAAGACAAAATATCCTATCCCACATCTTTAGAAGATGAATTTAAATTAAGAACTATTGTACTGTTGATAATTTTCAACAGTTACATAGGCAGAAATATTCATCATACAGTCGAGAAAAAGACAGTTAATCGAAAACAAATTATTTACTTTTCCTTATCACACAATTCTTGAAATCGAACCGCATTTTCTTTCATCGAAAAGATCATTTTCAACAGTCATCGTCATTATATATATACAGAAATATTTGTGCTACCGTTGAGAAAAAGACGGACCGATAGAAAAATTATTTGCTTTTGTTTATCATTCAATTCTGACCATGATGTTGCTTTCTCCGATTAATTATAAAAAGGTTTTTGGGGATATTTTTCAGATTTATTGATTTTTTTTTCAAAAAAAACCTTATTTTTTATAAATGGTTCATTTTGGCACTCTCAATAATTATTGTTAATGTAAATTTGATGTAACGTTTACGAATTAATAATTATAGACAAGAAACTTCAAAAAAATTATTTTTTAAGTTTTTATTCAAAAACCAAAAATTTTAGGAGTAACATTTATCAACAAAGGGTACCCATTTATTTGCTTTTGTTTATCATTCAATTCTTGAAATTTTGTAATGTGGCCATGATGTTGGTTTCTCCGATTAATTATAAAAAGGTTTTTGGGGATATTTTTTTTCTTAAAAAAAAACCTTATTCTTTTTAAATTGTTCATTTTGGCGCTCTCAATAATTATTGTTGTAAATTTGATGTAACCTTTACGAATTAATAATTATAGACAAACAACTTCAAACAAATTAATTTTTAAACTTTTATTCAAAAACCAAAAATTTTAGGAGAAACATTTATAAACAAAGGGTACCCATTTATTTGCTTTTGTTTATCATTCAATTCTTGAAATCGAACCGCATATCCTTGATTTTCAATCAAGGAAATGCAAGGAAAACGAACAAATTTAATGGGAATCGATTTCTAGTTTAATGAAGCTTGAGCCTGACTGACCTGCATTTCCGGTGGAGCTACACCGTAACAATGCCCCCGAGCTATTAAAATTTACTGCAGTTTAGAGATGTAATTTCACCTCTCGGAGGCAATAATGTTTACGAATTGTGAGAGGTCATGGCTTGAGAATAATATCCGTGTTTCAATAAATATATTAAATAATGCTGCTGTTATCTGGTTCTGGATTAAAGGGACTATATTTACAAGCAAATCAGCTATGGTTTTGCGGAAATGCGTTTGCGTCCAGTCACGAATTTAACACGGCGGAAAAATCTTGTAAATATGATGGCCAGAAACTTTTCAAAACTACCCAAAATACCTCCTTCTTCGCGATTCTGCAAAAATCTGTAAGTAACACCCTTCACTAGATTTTGAAATAATCATCGGAGAGCAGAACGTATCGTAATTTTGGGATTAAACTTTTTGTTCGAGCGAAAAATAAAAATTCTAAAATAATTGATATATTCTTAAAACTTTCCAAATTTATTCAAAATACATTATATTTTATGATTCTGCAAAAATCTAGAAATACTTCTTCACTAGATTTCAAACTTCATCATCCTAGAACCAAGCATCATTAAACAAGCACATTATAAGCAAAAAAAATAGAAAAAATTGCCACATACTTGAAATTTTACAAATTGACTAAGAATATATTCTACTCCAAAATTTTGCAAAAACCTCCAAATACTCCCTTACCAGATTAAAAAATAATAATAATTAAAAAGAGACCTGAAAATGCGTTTTTTTTCACAAAGCAAAATAATTGTGGAAAAAAATTTGCCACATTCTTGAAACTTTTCAAATTGACTGAGAATACATTCTAATTCGTAATTTTGCAAAAACCTTAACATGATCCCTTACTAGAATTTTTTTTTTTTTTGTTGGAAACACACCTGAAGATGCGTTTTTCACAAAGAAAAACAATTATGGAAAAACAATTGCCACATACTTTAAACTGACCAAAATATATTCTTCTGCTCGATTTTGTAAAAAATGTAAATAACCCTTCAGTAAGTTAAAAAAAATCATCGGAGAACAGAACGTATAATAATTCTGGGATTACACTTTTCGTTCGAGCGAAAAAAAAAATTAAAAACAATTGATACATTATTGAAACTTTCCAAATTTACTCAAAATACATTGTACTGTACGATTCTGCAAAAATCTAAAAACACTTCTTCACTAGATTTCAAAATAATCAACCAAGAACCAAGCGTTCCAAAGTTTCACCATATTATAAGTAAAGAAAAAATAGAAAAACAATTGCCACGTACTTGAAACTCCCCAAAATACATTCCAGTTTGTGATTCTGCAAAAATCTGTAAATAACTCTTCACTAGATTTTAAAATAATCATCGGAGAACAGAACGTATCGTAATTCTGGGATTCAACTTTTTGTTCGAGCGAAAAAAAAAATCTAAAACAATTGATACATTCTTAAAACTTTCCAAATTTACTCAAAATACATCCTATTTTATGATTCTGCAAAAATCTAGAAATACTTCTTCACTAGATTTCAAAATAATCAACCAAGAACCAAGCGTTCCAAAGTTTCACTATATTATAAGTCAAAAAAAAAAATAGAAAAACCATTGCCACATATTTGAAACTACCCAAAATACATTATTCTTCGCGATTCTGCAAATATTTGAAAATATCCCTTACTAGATTTAAAAAAAATCATAGGAGAAGAGAACTTATCGTAATTCTGGGATTTAACTTTTCGTTCGAGCGAAAAAAAAATTCTAAAACAATTGATACATTCTTAAAACTTTCCAAATATACTCAAAATACATTCCACTTTATGATTCTGCAAAAATCTGAAAATACTTCTTCACTAAACTTTAAAATAATCATCCAAGAACGAAGCATGCAACCATTCCATAAGCAAAAACAAAATAGAAAAACAATTGCTACATATTTGAAACTACCCAAAATACGCAATTCTGCAATAATCCGAAAACAACTTTTCGCTAGATTATAAAAAAATAATAAGAAAACCAAACTTATAGGATTGAACTTTTTGTCTGAGAGAGAAAAAAAAATAAAAAACAATTAATATATGCTTAAAAATTTACTCAAAATATATTATTCTACAAAAATCTCAAAATTTTTCTTCAGCCTTTAAAAAGTTTCGCTATATTACAAGCAAAAAAAAAGAAAAAAAACTTCAAAAATCCACATCTCTATTGAAAATTGTTGAATTTACAAAAACCGAACTAATTTTGAATAAACGATTCTTTGATCATTGAGGATATTGTTTTCAGGAATTTTTTCTACGCGTTTTATATTTTTTTCTGCGATGTTTTCTTTAAAGTGCTAAAAAAATGAAAACGAAAATCTTTAAAAATCCATATCTCCATATATCAAAAACTAAATTGATTTTGAATTAGCTAAATTTCGGCCATTGAGGATGATTTTTTATGCAATTTTGTTTGCTCGTTTTATATTTTTTCTGGAATGTTTTTATTCAAGTGCTCAAAAAAAAATTAAATTAAAATTTTCAAAAATCCATTTCTCCATTCAAAATTGTTGAATTTACAAAAACCAAATTAATTTTGAATAAGCGATTCTTCGACCATTGAGGATATAATCTTAAGATATTTTTTCTACGCGTTGTATAATTTTTCTGCGATGTTTTCATTCAAATGCTCAAAAAATTAAAACGAAACTCTTCAAAAATCCATATCTCTATTGAAAATTGTTGAATTTACAAAAACCAAATTGATTTTGAATTAGCTATACTTCGGCCATTGAGGATATTTTTTATGGAATTTTGTCTGCGCGTTTTATATTTTTTCTGCGATGTGTTTATTCAAGTGCTCAAAAAAATAAAATTAAAATTTCCAAAAATCCATTTCTCCATTAAAAATTGTTGAATTTACAAAAACTAAATTAATTTTGAATAAGCGATTCTTCGACCATTGAGGATATTGTTTTAAGGAATTTTTTCTACGCGTTTTATATTTTTTTGAAGATGCTCTTTTTTACATTTTTCACAAACAAGAACTCAAATAGAAAAACCCTTCCGAATTTATTTAAAATACATTATACTTTAACGATTCTAAACAAATTTTGAAATAGATAGATTTCGAAATTATCATCTGATCATCTAAATTAACAAATCGCCATTCAGAAGATGTGCTTTTTCACAAGCAATTAAAAGCAGAAAAACAGTCGCCACATTCTTAAAACTTTACAAATTTACTCAAAATACATTTTACTTTATGATCCATGTAAATCTAAACACAACTCTTTACCAGATTTGGAAATAATCGTCGGAAAACAGAACGTATCGTCGTTCTGACATTGAACTTGTTTTCCAGTGAAAAAAAAAAAATAATAATAAATTGCCACTTTACAAAACTGTCTAAAATACATTCTGCTTTGTGATTCTGTAAAAAAACGAAAATAACCTCACTTGATTTTGAAATAATTATCGGAGAACCGAACATACCGTCATTTTGAGATTGAACTTTTTTTTTAGTGAAATAAATAAATAGAAAAACAATTCCTACATAATTGAAACTTTTCAAATTTACTCAAAATACATTCTGTTTCACGATTCTACAAAGAAATTAAAATAAACTTTCACTTAATCTTGAAATAATTATTGAAGAAGATTTTGAGATTGAACTTTTTTTTTGAGTGAAATAAATAAATAGAAAAACAATTCCTACATAATTGAAACTTTTCAAATTTACTCAAAATACATTCTGTTTCACGATTCTACAAAGAAATTAAAATCAACTTTCACTTCATCTTGAAATAATTATTGGAGAAGATTTTGAGATTGAACTTTTTTTTTGAGTGAAATAAATAAATAGAAAAACAATTCCTACATAATTGAAACTTTTCAAATTTACTCAAAATACATTCTGTTTGACGATTCTACAAAGAAATTAAAATAAACTTTCATTTAATCTTGAAATAATTATCGGAGAACAGTTTGAGATTGAACTTTTTTTTTGATTGAAATAAATAAATAGAAAAACAATTCCTACATAATTGAAACTTTTCAAATTTACTCAAAATACATTCTGTTTGACGATTCTACAAAGAAATTAAAATAAACTTTCACTTAATCTTGAAATAATTATCGGAGAACAGTTTGAGATTGAACTTTTTTTTTTTTATTGAAATAAATAAATAGAAAAACAATTCCTACATAATTGAAACTTTTCAAATTTACTCAAAATACATTCTGTTTCACGATTCTACAAAGAAATTAAAATAAACTTTCACTTAATCTTGAAATAATTATTGAAGAAGATTTTGAGATTGAACTTTTTTTTTGAGTGAAATAAATAAATAGAAAAACAATTCCTACATAATTGAAACTTTTCAAATTTACTCAAAATACATTCTGTTTCACGATTCTACAAAGAAATTAAAATCAACTTTCACTTCATCTTGAAATAATTATTGGAGAAGATTTTGAGATTGAACTTTTTTTTTGAGTGAAATAAATAAATAGAAAAACAATTCCTACATAATTGAAACTTTTCAAATTTACTCAAAATACATTCTGTTTGACGATTCTACAAAGAAATTAAAATAAACTTTCATTTAATCTTGAAATAATTATCGGAGAACAGTTTGAGATTGAACTTTTTTTTTGATTGAAATAAATAAATAGAAAAACAATTCTTACATAATTGAAACTTTTCAAATTTACTCAAAATACATTCTGTTTGACGATTCTACAAAGAAATTAAAATAAACTTTCACTTAATCTTGAAATAATTATCGGAGAACAGTTTGAGATTGAACTTTTTTTTTTTGATTGAAATAAATAAATAGAAAAACAATTCCTACATAATTGAAACTTTTCAAATTTACTCAAAATACATTCTGTTTCACGATTCTACAAAGAAATTAAAATAAACTTTCACTTAATCTTGAAATAATTATCGGAGAACAGTTTGAGATTGAACTTTTTTTTTGATTGAAATAAATAAATAGAAAAACAATTCCTACATAATTGAAACTTTTCAAATTTACTCAAAATACATTCTGTTTGACGATTCTACAAAGAAATTAAAATAAACTTTCACTTAATCTTGAAATAATTATCGGAGAACAGTTTGAGATTGAACTTTTTTTTTTGATTGAAATAAATAAATAGAAAAACAATTCCTACATAATTGAAACTTTTCAAATTTACTCAAAATACATTCTGTTTCACGATTCTACAAAGAAATTAAAATAAACTTTCACTTAATCTTGAAATAATTATCGGAGAACATTTTGAGATTGAACTTTTTTTTGAGTGAAATAAATAAATAGAAAAATATTTGCTATGCAATTGAAACTTTCAAAATTTACTCAAAATAAATTCTGATTGCGATTCTGCAAAAAAAAATTAAAAATAACCTTTCACTTGATCTGCAAATAATTATCGGAGAACCGAACTTTTTTTTTCAAGTAAAAATAAACAACTTCACTCAAAATACATTTTTTAGTTCAACATAACATAGAGTAAAAATAAACAATTTTTAAACTCTTGAAATTTTTTTTAATTCGCTGCTCAACAGAACATCATTTTGAGATTGAATTTTTTTTCGAGTAGAATAACAATTTTTCCCCATTTTAAAATTAACACAAGTTCTTCTGACAATTTTGTCTGGTGGATGGTTAATGACCGAGACCTGCAGCAATGTGTATTTAAAATATTTCACATTCATACTTAATATAAAAATTCGTCATTAGACGGAATATTTCGTTGTCTTCTGTATTAATTATGTTCTTGCCAATGCCATGGTGTGAATTTTAAGATAAGAAATAATCGGGGAAACAATATAAATATAAACCTCCGATAACAGCATCCGTCATGTCGTGATAAGTAAATGTTTGTACAGTTCGACTGGCACCACAAACTGGAAAATGAAATCTTCGAATGATTCACTCTACTCGCTTGTTTTATCTTTGGTTGTAAACTTAAATTGCCAATTAGGAGGATATATTACAATTCACAGTTAGAGTGACATGTTTTCCAGATTTTATCACAATTCCAGATTAAAAGCCGCAACGATTGCAGTTATGTAAACACACTCATGCAAGATTAAACACTTTTTTTAAACACCCATAACTTTGTGCCAAATTGCTGTAGGAACTTCGATTTTGAATCCTGCACAGGTAATTGAACACATTTTGGTGGATCGAGTCGACACATTTTATCCAACTCGGTACACTTTGGCAAAGTTTTGCCAAAAAACGTGGTTTTTTTTGTTCAGGGGTTTAAGGCTTCGAAAAGGGATCATTTCAATCTGAGTTTATCCTCTTAAAGTAGGGCCAAAAAGAGATTTTTTCCCGAAAGAATCATCAAATTTGGTTGAAAAGTCGCTATGTGCGAAAAAAACTTCAAAATGCACATTTTTCAAACAGCCATAATTTGGTGCCAAATTATCGTAGGAACTTCGTTCTTCGAATCCTGCATAGGGAATTGATCAAATTTTAATGCCTTTATGGTGGATCGAGTCGAGAAAATTTTTCCAACTCCATAGACATCGTCAAAGTTGAAAATGGTTTCCTGAAAAAAACATTTTTTTTTCACAGGGGTGCTAGAGAGGGGCGGAAGGGGTTACGCTTAAGTTCGTAATATGACTTTAAAGAAGACACTTCTAAGTTTTTTGCTTTCAAAGATTCATCAAAATCTATTGAAAATACGCCGAGTTATGGCGGTTTGAAAATGGTCAAAATTTTAATTTTTTTGCCTCCAGTGTATTTTCATTATTTTTGCGTTTCACGAATAGAGATTTATTGTGTGGAATGCAACTTTTGCTCCGTACCTCTGATTTCAATACCGGACGGTGCGGTACGGTGAAAGTTTGTGTTGCACAGACGCGAGAAAAAAACATTATGTAAAACTCGTTATATCGATAATGTTGCACATGTTATTACTTTTGCGGAATTATTGTCAATTAGGTGGAGAGATTTCTCCGAAGATTAACAACATCGAGATTCTAATAAAATCCGAGATGATAAGTCAGTCAAGCAAGCTGCGTTAGTCGCCAATTAACGGGCGACTTAATCTTTTGACAAATCACTTCGACTACTTTCATATTATGTTTCTATTCGTGGAATTCGCATAAGAAATTTTCATTTTGTCGGGAAGGTTGCAACAGTGGTAATTCATTAATTATTAATATGAATTTAAATGAATTTATAAGGCCGTAAATTGTGATGGGAATAATCGAGATATTGTAATAATCATTTTTACTTAGATTATTGTATCATTCAATAATCGATTATTGTATTGAAGTTATAATCGATTATTGTATTGACGTTATAATCGATTATTTTATTGATGTAATAATCGATTGAAGTAATAATCGATTATTGTCTTAGCGTAATAATAGATAATTTTATCAATGTAATAATCGATATAATAATAATAACCATCATTTTCGAAAGGTAATAATTATAATAATCGATGTAGAATAATCGATTATATATATGATATTTTAAGAATCGACCAATTCGATTATCGCATCTTTCTTATTTCCATCACTGATAAATGTACAGAAAAATATTTTTCTATAAAATAATTAAAACATGAATGGAACGGCCGTTATTAAGCAAAACCGGAAGATCCCACTCTGTTTTATCGATACTCCAATATCCAAATATCTCGTGCCTCACAATACACGCTGACGTGACCATTTGTGAAACTGTTCGCTATCTTCGGTGCCCCATCTATCGATTAAATGACACACGCTGATGGTTTATTCGGATTTGCGACACGCTTTACGCAAAACGTATATTTAAATCGCCCGCATCCGTAAAAATGTTGACGACCTCTTTCTCTTTCTCTCTCTCGAACGAAGATCACTGCCCCCATTTGCGAACCGATAAGCCGCTCAACAAATCCATTTAAATAAATAATTAACTCGCGCATTCACCGCTAGGTGCATTAATTAAATTTAACGATTATAAATCAAGAGCGATTAATCACTTTTAATAAACACGCGTTTGCAATAACAAAGCGGAATCGTAAAATTCCCGCAGGAAGGTGCGCGTCCTGCGGGAATACGCGAGTCCGGTATTCATGAGATCCAGTAGTGTGGCGTCTAGACTCCAGACGACAAAGTTGGCGGTGCAATAACTTCTATTGTTTTCGTGAGTTTTTTTTGTGTTGCGGGATGTGCAGTATTGCGCTTTCTGCATAATTTTGTTTATATTTAGAATGTTTTCGGTTGTCCGCACAACGTGTGCATATTATAAATAATTTGCCTTGGAAATTGTGCGGGTTTATAATTATTTTTCACGGGAAGAAATTAATGTTTTCTTTGTGCTATTGTTGTATATTTGGAGTTCAATGATTGGGAATGTTGCGGTCAGTAACAGGAATTTTATAATATGAGTTTTCTTAAATTCAATTATTTGGTACAAACGAGATGTTTAAGCTGGAGTGAGCCAACCTGACGCAAATTTAATGGTGACGCCGGTCTCAAGCCACCGGGGCTTGTATTTTTTATGGCAATGTGCGCAATTTTAAAAATTTTCCAATTATTAGGACTTTGCGCGGGGATGAAAATTCATTGCCTAAAAAAAAATCGGGAAAATAATGACTCTACACGCTTTTTCTCGTCATTAAGAACCGTCATGATTTTTTTCAGATTTTTACAATACCCAAAATTTTTGGCAAATTTTCCTGACTTATTGTACAGAAAAATGGGCGAAAATCATGAAATGGCTAAATAACTTGTAACGTACATCAAAATGTTCACAAGAAAACGGGGAATACGTGGTTAAATTTTCAGCAGAATCGTACTTGCAGTTTTCTCGTTTTCCGCTCTTAAAATGAGAACTCTTAAATTGGCCAAAAAATTCGGTCGATTTTGGGATTTTTTTGGCGCGGTCTCACAAAACGGATATGGATGATATTACATGGGTTTGTAGCTACATTCTTCTAGAATCTTATGTTTTCATTCATAACCATCTGCCGTATTCACCACTCGAGATTTTTGCGTTCGAATTAATTGGTGTTTCACAGCGTCAATCTGCAAGGTCTCAGTATTCGCTTCCCATAAGGCCCTGTGTTAATTTTCAGTTGGTGAAAAATGGTACAACAAATTTTTTTTTCGGGAAAATAATGACTCTACACGCTTTTTCTTGTCATTAAGAACCGTCATGAATTTTTTCAGATTTTTCCAATACCCAAAATTTTTCGCAATTTTTCCTGACTAATTGTATGGAAAAATGGGCGAAAATCATGAAATCGCCAAATGATTTGTAATATACATCAAAATGTTCACAAAATAACGGGGAATGCTTGGTTAAATTTTCAGCCGAATCGTACTTGCAGTTTTCTCGTTTCCCGCTCTTAAAATAGGCATTCGTAAATTAGCCAGAAATTTCGGTCAATTTTGGGATTTTTTTGGCGCGGTTTCACAAAACGGATATGGATGATATTACACGAGTTTGTAGCTACATTATCCTAGAATTCAATGTTTCTATTTATAACCATCTGCCGAATTCACCACTCGAGATTTTTACGTTCGAATTAATCGGTGTTCCACAGCGTCAATCTGCAAGGTCTCAGTATTCGCTTCCCATAAGGCCCTGTGTTAATTTTCAGTTCGTGAAAAATGGTACAACAAATTTTTTTTTTGGGAAAATAATGACTCTACACGCTTTTTCTCATCATTAAGAATCGTCATGAATTTTTTCAGATTTTTCCAATACCCAAAATTTTTCGCATATTTTCCTGACTAATGGTATGGAAAAATGGGCGAAAATCATGAAATGGCTAAATGACTTGTAATATACATCAAAATTTTCACAAAAGAACGGGGAATACATGGTTAAATTTTTAGCCAAATCCTACGTGCAGTTTTCTCGTTTCCCGCTTTTAAAATGGGCACTCGTAAATTGGCCAGAAATTTCGGTCAATTTTGGGATTTTTTTGGCGCGGTTTCACAAAACGGATATGGATGATATTACACGAGTTTGTAGCTACATGATCCTAGAATACAATGTTTCTATTTATAACCATCTGCCGTATTCACCACTCGAGATTTTTGCGTTCGAATTAATCGGTGTTCCACAGCGTCAATCTGCAAGGTCTCAGTATTCGCTTCCCATAAGGCCCTGTGTTAATTTTCAGTTGGTGAAAAATGGTAGAACAATTTGTTTTTTCGGGAAAATAATGACTCTACACGCTTTTTCTCATCATTAAGAATCGTCATGAATTTTTTCAGATTTTTCCAATACCCAAAATTTTTCGCAAATTTTCCTGACTAATTGTATGGAAAATTGGGCGAAAATCATGAAATGGCTAAATTACTTGTAATATACATCAAAATGTTCACAAAATAACGGGGAATCCGTCGTTAAATTTTCAGCAGAATCGTACTTGCAGTTTCCTGGTTTTCCGCTCTTAAAATGGGCACTCGTAAATTGGCCAGAAATTTCGGTCAATTTTGGGATTTTTTTGGCGCGGTCTCACAAAACGGATATGGATGATATTACATGAATTTGCAGCTACATTCTTCTAGAATCTTATGTTTTCATTCATAACCATCTGCCGTATTCACTACTCGAGATTTTTGCGTTCAAATTACTCGGTGTTTCCCAGCGTCAGTCTGCAAGGTCTCAGTATTCGCTTCCCATAAGGCCCTGTGTTAATTTTCAGTTGGTGAAAAATGGTAGAACACATTTTTTTTTCGGGAAAATAATGACTCTGCACGCTTTTTCTCATCATTAAGAATCGTCATGAATTTTTTCAGATTTTTCCAATACCCAAAATTTTTCGCAAATTTTTCTGACTATGTATGGAAAAATGGGCGAAAATCATGAAATGGCTAAATGACTTGTAATATACATCAAAATGTTCACAAAAGAACGGGGAATATATGGTTAAATTTTCAGCCACATAGTACTTGCAGTTTTCTTGTTTCCCGCTCTCAAAATGGGCACTCGTAAGTTGGTCAGAAATTTCCGTCGATTTTGGGATTTTTTTGGCGCGGTCTCACAAAACGGATATGGATGATATTACATAAGTTTGTAGCTACATTCTTCTAGAATCTTATGTTTCCATTCGTAGCCATCTGCCGTATTCACCACTCGAGATTTTTGCGTTCGAATTAATCGGTGTTCCACAGCGTCAATCTGCAAGGTCTCAGCATTCGCGTCCCATAAGGTCCTGTGTTAATTTTCAGTTGGTGAAAGATGGTAGAACACATTTTTTTTTCGGGAAAATAATGACTCTACACGCCTTTTCTCATCATTAAGAACCGTCATTAATTTTTTCAGATTTTTCCAATACCCAAAATTTTTCGCAAATTTTCTTGTATGGAAAAATGGGCGAAAATCATGAAATGGCCAAATGGCTTGTAGTGTACATCAAAATGTCCACAAAAGAACGGGGAATACATGGTTAAATTTTTAGCCAAATCGTACTTGCAGTTTTCTCGTTTCCCGCTCTTAAAATTGGCACTCGCAAGTTGGCCAGAAATTTCGATCAATTTTGGGATTTTTTAGGCGCGGTCTCACAAAACGGATATGGATGAAATTACATGAGTTTGTAGCTACATTTTTCTAGAATACAATGTTTCTATACATAACCATCTGCCGTGTTCACCACTCGAGATTTTTGCGTTCGAATTAATCGGTGTTCCACAGCGTCAATCTGCAAGGTCTCAGTATTCGCTTCTCATAAGACCCTGTGTTAATTTTCAGTTGGTGAAAAATGGTAGAACACATTTTTTTTCGGGGAAATAATGACTCTGCACGCTTTTTCTCATCATTAAGAATCGTCATGAATTTTTTCAGATTTTTCCAATACCCAAAATTTTTCGCAAATTTTCCCGACTAATTGTATGGAAAAATGGGCGAAAATCGTGAAATGGCCAAATGATTTGTAATGTACATCAAAATATTCACAAAAGAACGGGGAATACGTGGTTAAATTTTCAGCAGAATCGTACTTGCAGTTTTCTCGTTTTCCGCTCTTAAAATGAGCACTCGCAAGTTGGCCAGAAATTTCGGTCAATTTTGGGATTTTTTTGGCGCGGTTTCACAAAACGGATATGGATGATATTACACGAGTTTGTAGCTACATTATCCTAGAATACAATGTTTCTATTTATAACCATCTGCCGTATTCACCACTCGAGATTTTTACGTTCAAATTAATCGGTGTTCCACAGCGTCAATCTGCAAGGTCTCAGTATTCGCTTCCCATAAGGCCCTGTGTTAATTTTCAGTTGGTGAAAAATGGTAGAACACATTTTTTTCGGGAAAATAATGACTCTGCACGCTTTTTCTCATCATTAAGAATCGTCATGAATTTTTTCAGATTTTTCCAATACCCAAAATTTTTCGCAAATTTTCCTGACTAATTGTATGGAAAAATGGGCGAAAATCATGAAATGGCCGAATGACTTGTAATGTACATCAAAATGTTTCCTAGAAAACGGGGAATACGTGGTTAAATTTTCAGCCAAATCGTACTTGCAGTTTTCTCGTTTCCCGCTCTTAAAGTTCGCACTCGCAAGTTGGCCAGAAATTTCGATCAATTTTGGGATTTTTTTGGCGCGGTCTTACAAAACGGATATGGATGATATTACATGAGTTTATAGCTACATTTTTCTAGAATCTTATGTTTTTATTCATAACCATCTGCCGCATTCACCACTCGAGATTTTTGCGTTCGAATTACTCGATGTTCCACAGCGTCAGTCTGCAAGGTCTCAGTATTCGCTTCCAATAAGGCCCTAGTGTTAATTGTCAGTTGGAGAAAAATGGTAGAACACATTTTTTTAGGGGAAACGAAAACACGCTTTTTCTCATCATTAAGAATCGTCATGAATTTTTTCAGATTTTTCCAATACCCAAAATTTTTCGTAAATTTTCCCGACTAATTGTATGGAAAAATGGGCGAAAATCATGAAATGGCCAAATGATTTGTAATATACTTCAAAATGTTCACAAAATAACGGGGAATGCTTGGTTAAATTTTTAGCCGAATCGTACTTGCAGTTTTCTCGTTTCCCGCTCTTAAAATTCGCACTCGTAAATTGGCCAGAAATTTCGGTCAATTTTGGGATTTTTTTGGCGCGGTCTCACAAAACGGATATGGATGATATTACATGAGTTTGTAGCTACATTTTTCTAGAATCTGATGTTTTCATTCATAACCATCTACCGTATTCATCACTCGAGATTTTTGCGTTCGAATTAATCGGTGTTCCACAGCGTCAATCTGCAAGGTCTCAGTATTCGCTTCCCATAAGGCTCTGTGTTAATTTTCAGTTGGTGAAAAATGGTACAACAAATTTTTTTTTCGGGAAAATAATGCCTCTACACGCTTTTTCTCATCATTAAGAATCGTCATGAATTTTTTCAGATTTTTCCAATACCTAAAATTTTTCGCAAGAGCCCACCCACCTGCCCCTCGCTCCACTTAAGATTAAAACTACAAAATCGCGTTTTGTCTACTTTGAACTTTTCCATTATTTATTGGCCACAACATAAAATATTATCATTTGAATAAACAGTAAATAGTGTAAATTGGAACATTTCCATTTCGACCGAACGATAATAATTCCGACCCAATATTTACATGTTTGCACAACGATTTAATATTACGATAATCCCGCTGTTGTCTTCCACCGGGACTTCATGTAATACGACTTACGGAATTCATGTATTTCCGTAAAATACTTGGCGGATGCATCTTTCAGTCGTGGCCAAAACATTAAACCGCGCGCTTCGCGTTTTAAACATTTCGCAACACCGCTGTGCAGATTTATCGGAAAATTCGCAATTATTCGGCGTTTTTGCGTTTCCTTTGCGCAACGGAGGAAATTGCGGCTTGTTGTGTTGCGTGTGTGTGTGTGAAGAAATCGATTCGTCACAATTATTGTTGCTCAAGCATCTTTAGTTAATTTCCTGCCGGAGTGGATTTTTTGCCGTCATGCAGATGGGATATAGAAGTGAGGCATTGAACACACATTGTGTGTGTGAAGTGTGGAATTCAAATATTATTTTCGGCACGTGTGTTATTTCCATCAACTTGACGTAATTTGTATTTATGGTCTGCTTGCTTTAGTGCAAGATGATTATTATTTATACTTTTCAAAAAAAAATTTGATGTAACTCTCTGCGATTTGTTGGTAACTAATTTTACATATTAATCGATTCTTTTTTCTTAAAAAAAAAACTAGTGGAATTCCAAAAATAAATAATAAAAAGTGCATTTTTGAAAAGAAATTTAGCGCTGTTTTCCGTCGATAATCTTGAAAACCAGTGATGGGGTGTTTCGAGTTTTTTTGCAGGATTATCAAAATTAATGTATTTTGAGTAAGTTTGGAAAGTTTCCACTGTCTTGCATATTTTTCGATTAATTGTGGAATTCCAAAAAAAAAAATTTGGCAATTTTTTTTAACATAATTATAGACCAAAATCAGTAACGGCTCGCAGGATGACTCATGGTAGCAGAGGTGGTAATACAGACCTCTGCAAACGACCCGACCTATCTGCACTGCCACCTCTGCTATCTCAGCCATACCATGAGTCACCACGCCAAAATATCTAAAAAATTTCTATTCTTCATTTTTTTGATTAATTCATAGCTTATTCTCATCCACTGTCAAACTCCAATGAAATCAATTTTAGTAGTTTATCGCATCTTGTTTTTTTTTATTTACAAGCAGACTCCTTCATCTAGTGCTTTTGCACTTGAGCTTATCCTTCAAACGCCAATGAAATTTTTCTTTTTTAATTTTCAGGGAGACGAAATCGCAGACGCGCAAAACGAAATACGGCCCGGGAAAATTCGTCATGCGGCAACTCTTCGGACATGTCTGAGACACAGGAGAAGACCAGGGCCGACCGCATGGCCCGCTACAAAGAGGAGCGACGCCGTCAGTTGGCCGCCCAATTTAACGAGACGACCAATCGATTGATCTGCAAGGAAGGGTCGTCGAGCAGCTCCGAAGGGCCCCGCATGACCAGAACGGCCAGACTGCGGGCCGCCGCCAATTCTAGTCCATCCACCCCTTCCGGCAAAGAGGTAAGCGCCCCCTGTGCTACGCGAACGTAAAGTTTTTTCCGTCGCATTTGACGGTCGGGGTCAGTCCTCTTTGGGTTCATCCGCGTCGCGAGACGTGAATTGATTCAACAAATTTTCCTGCATAAAGTAAGGATAGTGAGTTTAAACAAAACAATTAAAAAAAAATTAACCACTGCATAGTAACCACATCTTCATTAAACAAAGATGAGTTGAGAGGATGACTAGATGGCGTCATACATCATTCCATTATTATAAAATCTATTGGTCTTGTGACCATGCTGACTCTTACGGAGTAATTTCGAGATCGACGCTTTAAAAAAAAAAACAATAAACAATGTTCGTAAGGTTAGAGTTAAGATAAGGTCCCTCCCCTTCAACAGCAATGACTTAAGTTAAGAGCGAAGCCATCACGCATGAATTAGAAATAGTTTTGCGGGATCACCATGATCGTTGGCTCCGCTACGCTTCGCCATTGATCAGCTACGCTTCGCCATCGATCTCCAGAAGTTTCCAATTATTAAAATCCTACGCTTGATCTCCGCTGATCTTGTTTGAAATGATCGATGCTGCCTTTACAGTTCAGGAAAAACTTCCCTGGATAAGACAGTCTGCTTAAGTTTAACCCAAGTTGTTGCTATGGACGCAGCTATTCCATTTTTCATGGGAAATTTGGAAAGTTACAATTGTTTTTCTAATTTATTTCGCCTTCTTAAAGCAGCAATTTTGGAATAGCAATAGGTTCTGTTATCGGATGATTATATCGAAAACCAGTGATGAGGTGTTTCGAGTTTTTTGCAGGATTATCAAAATTAATGTATTTTGTGTAAGTTTGGAAAGTTTCCACTGTCTTGCAATTTTTTTAATATTGTTTTTTCACTCGGAAAAACTGCATTTTTGAAAAAAAAATTTGCAATGTTTTCCGTCGATTATCTTGAAAACCAGTGATGGGGTGTTTCGAGTTCTTTGCAGGATTATCAAAATTAATGTATTTTGAGTAAGTTTGGAAAGTTTCCACTGTCTTGCAATTTTTTTAATATTGTTTTTTCACTCGGAAAAACTGCATTTTTGAAAAAAAAATTAGCAATGTTTTCCGTCGATTATCGTGAAAACCAGTGATGGGGTGTTTCGAGTTCTTTGCAGGATTATCAAAATTAATGTATTTTGAGTAAATTTGGAAAGTTTCGACTGTCTTGCAATTTTTTAAATATTTTTTTTTTCGCTCGGAAAAAGTGCATTTTTGAAAAGAAATTTAGCGCCGTTTTCCGTCGATTATCTTGAAAACCAGTGATGGGGTGTTTTGAGTTCTTTGCAGGATTATCAAAATTCATGTATTTTGAGTAAGTTTTGAAAGTTTCCACTGTCTTGCAATTTTTTTAATATTGTTTTTTCACTCGGAAAAACTGCATTTTTGAAAAAAAAATTAGCAATGTTTTCCGTCGATTATCTTGAAAACCAGTGATGGGGTGTTTCGAGTTCTTTGCAGGATTATCAAAATTAATGTATTTTGAGTAAGTTTGGAAAGTTTCCACTGCCTTGCAATTTTTTTTATATTTTTTTTTCACTCGGAAAAACTGCATTTTTTAAAAGAAATTTAGCGCTGTTTTCCGTCGATTATCTTGAAAACCGGTGATGGGGTGTTTTGAGTTTTTTGCTGGATTATCAAAATTAATGTATTTTGAGTAAGTTTGGAACGTTTCCACTGTCTTGCATTTTTTTTTTAGATTTTTTTTTCACTCGGAAAAAGTGCATTTTTGAAAAGAAATTTAGCGATGTTTTCTGTCGATTATCTTGAAAACCAGTGATGGGGTATTTTGAGTTTTTTGCAGGATTATCAAAATTCATGTATTTTGAGTAAGTTTTGAAAGGTCTAACTGTCTTGCAATTTTTTTAATATTTTTTTTTCACTCTGAAAAACTGCATTTTCGAAAAGAAATTTAGCGCTGTTTTCCGTCGATTATCTTGAAAACTAGTGATGGGGTGTTTTGAGTTCTTTGCAGAATTATCAAAATTAATGTATTTTGAGTACGTTTGGAAAGTTTCAACTGTCTTGCAATTTTTTTAATTTTTTTTTTCACTCGGAAAAAATGTATTTTTGAAAAGAGATTTAGCACTGTTTTCCGTCGATTATCTTGAAAACCAGTGATGGGGTGTTTTGAGTTATTTGCAGGATTATCAAAATTAATGTATTTTGAGTAAGTTTGGAAAGTTTCCACTGTCTTGCAATTTTTTTAATATTGTTTTTTCACTCGGAAAAACTGCATTTTTGAAAAAAAAATTAGCAATGTTTTCCGTCGATTATTTTGAAAACCAGTGATGGGGTGTTTCGAGTTTTTTGCAGGATTATCAAAATTAATGTATTTTGAGTAAGTTTGCAAAGTTTCAACTGTCTTGCAATTCTTTTTATATTTTTTTTCACTCGGAAAAACTGCATTTTTGAAAAGAAATTTACCGCTGTTTTCCGTCGATTATCTTGAAAACCAGTGATGGGGTGTTTTGAGTTCTTTGCAGGATTATCTAAATTAATGTATTTTGAGTAAGTTTGGAAAGTTTCGATTGTCTTGCAATTTTTTTTATATTTTTTTTTCACTCGGAAAAACTGCATTTTTGAAAATAAATTTAGCGCTGTTTTCCGTCGATTATCTTGAAAACTAGTGATGGGGTGTTTCTAGTTTTTTTGCTGGATTATCAAAATTAATGTATTTTGAGTATGTTTGGAAAGTTTCAACTGTCTTGCATTTTTTTTTTTACTCAGAAGAAGTGCTTCTTCGAAAAGAGATTTAGCGCTGTTTTCCGTCGATTATCTTGAAAACCAGTGAAGGTTGTTTTTAGTTCTTTGCAGGATTATCAAAATTAATGTATTTTGAGTAAGTTTGGAAAGTTTCAACTGTCTTGCAATTGTTTTCATATTTTTTTTTCACTCGGATAGAGTGCAACTTTGGAAAAATTTTAAGCACTGTTCTCGGTTGATTATCTTAAAAGCTAGTGATGGGGTGTTTTGAGTTATTTCCAGAATTATCAAAATGAATGTATTTTGAGTAAATTTGGAAAGTTTCAAGTGCGTTATAGTTGGTTTTGTATTTTTTTTTTCACTCGAAGTGAGCGCAACTTTGGAAAAATTTTAAGCACTGTTCTCGGTTGATTATCTTGAAAACTAGTGATGGGGTGTTTTGAGTTTTTTGCAGGATTATCAAAATTAATGTATTTTGAGTAAATTTGGAAAGTTTCAAGTGCGTTATAGTTGTTTTTGTATTTTTTTTTTCACTCGTAATGAGCGCAACTTTGGAAACATGTTAAGCACTGTTCTCGGTTGATTATCTTAAAAACTAGTGATGGGGTGGTTTGAGTTATTTGGAGAATTATCAAAATAAATGTATTTTGGGTAAATTTGGAAAGTTTCAAGTACGTTACAGTTGTTTTTGTATTTTTTTTCACTCGTAATGAGCGCAACTATGGAAACATTTTACGCACTGTTCTCGGTTGATTATCTTAAAAGCTAGTGATGGGGTGTTTTGAGTTATTTCCAGAATTATCAAAATGAATGTATTTTGAGTAAATTTGGAAAGTTTCAAGTGCGTTCTAGTTGGTTTTGTATTTTTTTTTCACTCGCAATGATTGCAACTTTGGAAATATTTTAAGCACTGTTCTCGGTTGATTATCTTGAAAACTAGTGATGGGGTGTTGTGAGTTTTTTCAAAATTATCAAAATTAATGCATTTTGAGTATATTTTGTAAGTTTTAAGTATGTCGCTATTGTTTTCATATTTTTTATGTCACTTGAGAGGAGTGCAACAACGGAAAAATTTTAGGCGCTGATCCATGTCGAATGTTTTTAAAACCAGTGAAGGTGTGTTTTTAAATTTCTTGCAGATTTCTTAAAATTGAAGAATTTTGAGTAAATATATTAAGATTTTAGAGTACGCAGGGTCTATTATAAATCTTGTAAAACTGTTAAATACCTTTTTTTATTGGAGGAAGAATATTTCAAGTTAATCCGAGAAAGTAATTTTACCACCTTTGCTAACAGATTCCGATGATTCATTTGAAACGAGTCAGTAGCCCGCGATGGCCATCGTGGGCGTTGCAACTGGACACACTTGTGTTGGTGCACCTGACTACACCTGACCACCGTAGATCATTGCCCTTATCACTTACCTGTTGCATTATGCAGGTGTGTACGTTTATTGCACCTCCAGGAGGAAACGTTACCTTGATGTATCGCCGAAGTTATTCTAAATTTATGTTGCAATAACGTTACACACACATTTTTGGGCGATCCTCACGTGAGACTTGTTTATGGTATTTGCACGAATTTTCGCTCCGACGACCTCTTCTGCTCAATATATAAACAAATGCTTTCGTGATGAGATTGTTAAAATATAAGGCCGTCCACACTCCGATTTTGAAAATTAAATCATCAAGTTTGTCTTAAAAAAAATTTTGTTCATCTGATGAAACTAACATTTATCTGACCGAATGTAAATTCCTAAAGCAGATTTTGAATTTACGGTACTTCTATTGTCATTGTGGTGGACTGGATGGTATAAATAATGAACAATGTTGTTCGAAATTTAGTCTCGCGTGAAGTGAAGTGATGATGTGATCTGTTTTTTATGGATCGTGTCCGTTTTGGATTTTCCCTCAGTGCAGCATTTTGAGTGCTAATAACAAATCGTAAGGACTGTTTTTTTGATACCGTCGTAAACATTATAATAACAATTAATTTTTCAATTTGGATCAATTGTGGATAATTCTATCGTGTGAGCCACAAAATTTTGTTTCAGAGTTGGCGGTGAGATAAATGAAGTATGTCGCATATTATTACGTCATGAGTTCAATTGAATTAGCTATAAAAAATTAATTAATCTCAGACATAACTGATATGTTTCTCTTATATTTTTATTTATATTAAATTTATTTTTTTAAGACATTCAAAAATTTTGTTATACAGTTATTAACTGGCTATCGACCGCAGGTCTTTCAGCCTATTATTTCTCATTAATATTCAAATCAACGATTATAATTACGTTTCACCTTCACTAATACTATCTACGTGAATAATTTCTATCCTCAACTAAGAACAGAAAAAAAAAACAAAAACGCGGCCTTGATCAATTCACGCACTGCAATCCAATTCCAACGCGTTCCGATCAGTGTGAATTTTAACGCCATCGTGTTAACACCATTTACTTCCAAAATTTTACAAAATGTTAACTTCACCGACGACGCTTCAACTTCACAGTCGCTTTGCACGCGTGAAACTCAGGAACACGCAATCCTTATAATCACCATTTTCCAAAATGAAATTCGTCACGTTGAAAAAAGTAAATCGCCAAATTTTTTTTTAATTGAAAATTAATTGTTCCTTTTTTTTATAGCCGCGGAGCAGTCCGGCCTCCTCTCTTGCGAGTCATGGCGATCTACCTCGACGCCCGGAGAAAGAGAAGGACAAGAGCAGCAAGAGGAAATCCAATTTGAACCGTTCGTTAACTTCCGAAGAAGTTGCTATTGATATAAATGGTGAGTCTCTCTTTTGTTTTAATTGATTTGCAGCGCCGCCGCCGCAATACTCTCGTGTGTGCAATTATCTCAATCAATCAATTTCTTTTGTTGGCTTTATAATTGAGTTTTCCTTCTCGTCGTGTTATAAATCGATTCGAGGCAAGGAGAAAATGTCTAATGGATTTTATTGGAAATGTGGTACAATTAATGTTCAACAAATACATACGTTGCTGAATGATCTTTATTCTTTGTTACATTTATGTAGACAATAATATCGTGTGAGCCACAAGATTTTGTTTCAGAGTTGGCTGTGGGAGTTGCCTGTGAGAGTTGGCTATGAGAGTTGGCTGTGAGAGTTGGCTGTGAGAGTTGGCTGTTAGAGTTGGCTGTGAGAGTTGGCTGTGATAGTTGGCTGTGATAGTTGGCTGTGAGAGTTGGCTGTGAGAGTTGGCTGTGAGAGTTGGCTGTGAGAGTTGGCTGTGAGAGTTGGCTGTTAGAGTTGGCTGTGAGAGTTGGCTGTGAGAGTTGGCTGTGAGAGTTGGCTGTTAGAGTTGGCTGTGAGAGTTGGCTGTGATAGTTGGCTGTGATAGTTGGCTGTGAGAGTTGGCTGTGAGAGTTGGCTGTGAGAGTTGGCTGTCGCATATTATTACGTCATTAGCTCAAAGAAATGAATTAATCTCGGACATGGCTGCTATGTCTCTCTCTCTCTCTCAGGCATGGCCAACTCGGCAACAAAATTCTGTGCGTCACACCTTTTACAAATAGAATTTTAAAATACATTCACTATTATTACTGTCGCAATTGCAATTTTTGCGAGTTATAAAATTTGCTTTGTTTAAAGTGAATTAAAAAAATCACTATGTTTTAACATAAATAAATTATTTTAAACGTGAGAAGGCAGTTATATAAATCCATACAATAAATCACGACTCTATTTTCCACGTGTTCATTCAATATTCAGTGAATTATTGAAAGTATAATATTTTGATCAATTTGAAATGAAAGTTGTGCAACCTGGAAATAGGACGCGATGTCTTCAAGTGCGATTATTTCGAAATTTCACTAATTTGTAATTTAAAATTTTTATAGAATCATTAAGTAGATTTATTGTAGAGGTTATTTTTAAAGATTCAAGTTTGCAGAAGGTGTTTTTTCAATTTTTTTAACGAACTTGAAAGTTTTGCAATCTGAAAAAAAATACGGTATGTTCAAGTGCGATTATTTCGGAGTTTCGGAAAAAATCAATTCCAGATTTTTACGTAATCATAATGTACAATTATTGGGGAGGTAATTGTAAAAGTTTTAAATTTGTGGCAGTTGTTTTTAATTTTTTTGACCAACTTAAAAATTGCGCAATCCGGAAATGCTACGCGATATCTTCAAGTGCGATTATTTTGGAATTTCAGTAATTGTTAATTTCAAATTTTTATCGAATCGTTAAGTAGAATTATTGTAAAGGTTATTTTTAAAGTTTCAAATTTGTGGAAGATGTTTTTTAATTTTTTTGACCAACTTGAAAGTTGTGCAACTTGAAAACGAGATACGGTACGTTCAAGTGCGATTATTTTGGAGTTTCGGAAAAGATCAATTCGAGATTTTTACATAATCATAATGTACAATTATTGGGGAGGTAATTGTAAAAGTTTTAAATTTGCAGCAGTTGTTTTTATTTTTTTTTTATCAACTTGAAAGTTGCGCAATCCCGAAATGGGACGCGATGTCTTCAAGTGCGATTATTTTGGAATTTCAGTAATTGTTAATTTCAAATTTTTATCAAATCATTAAGTAGAATTATTGTAACGGCTATTTTTAAAATTTCAAGTTTGCAGAAGGTGCTTTTCAATTTTTTTAACCAACTTGAAAGTTTTGCAACGTGAAAACGAGATACGGTATGTTCATGTGCGATTATTTCGAAGATTCGGAAAAGATCAATTCGAGATTTTTACATAATCATAATGTACAATTATTGGGGAGGTAATTGTAAAAGTTTTAAATTTGCGGCAGTTGTTTTTAATTTTTTTTTATCAACTTGAAAGTTGCGCAATCCCGAAATGGAACGCGATGTCTTCAAGTGCGATATTTTCGGAATTTCAGTAATTATCGCATCATTAAGTAGAATTATTGTAATGGCTATTTTTAAAGTTTCAAATTTGTAGAAGATGCTTTTTAATTTTTTTGACCAACTTGAAAGTTGTGCAATCTGAAAAAGAGATACGGTATGTTCAAGTGCGATTATTTCGAAGTTTCGGAAAAGATCAATTCGAGATTTTTACATAATCATAATGTACAATTATTGGGGAGGTAATTGTAAAAGTTTTAAATTTGTGGCAGTTGTTTTTAATTTTTTTTAATCAACTTGAAAGTTGCGCAATCCCGAAATGTTACGCGATGTCTTTAAGTGCTATTATTTTGGAATTTCAGCAATTATTATTTTTAAATTTTTATCGAATCATTAATTAGAATTATTGTAACGGCTATTTTTAAAGTTTCAAATTTGTGAAAGATGCTTTTTAATTTTTTTTACGGAAAAGTTTTTGAGTTATTGAGGATTTGGCAATTTTCCTTCAATACTCACATTTAATCTAATTACTTCAAGATCCTTTGATAGATTCAAACTCGATGCAAAGATTGTCAAAAAATGCCAAGAGACATCCAATGACATCAAAATCCGAAAATACGCATTCCTAGTTTTTGCAATATTTTGACTTGGAGGATTTTGTTACATTCCTCTGAGGCTCAGCACAAAATTTTGTGTAAAGATTGCCAATAAGTGCCTCTTGCGGATGACGTCAAAATCTGAAAATAAGTTTAATCCAGTTTTTAAATTATTTTGACTTTAATGTGAAGTTTTAGGAAATTTCCTTCAAAATTCTAATTATTACAAGTTCCCCAAAAAGACTGCCATCAAACTTAGTGTATAGATTTTGAAAATACGTCACAAAATCCGAAATTACGCCTTATCTAGTTTTTGAGTTATTTTGACTTGAATGTAAATTTTTGGTGATTTTCCTTCAAAATTAACATTACATTTTATTATTTTAAATTTCCTCGGGAGATTGCCACCAAACTTGTTGTATGGATTGTAAATAAGACACCCTTTCAGATTACGTCAAAATCTGAAATCACCTCATGTCTAGTTTTTGAGTTATTTTGACTTTAATGTAAAATTTTGGTGATTTTCCTTCAAATTCACATTAAATTTAATTATTTCAAATTTCCTCAAGAGATTGTCACCAAACTTGTTGTACAGGTTATAAACAAACCACTCTTTTAGATGACGTCAAAATCTGAAATTACGTCATTTCTAGTTTTTGAGTTATTTTGACTTAAATGCAAAGTTTTGGTGATTTTCCTTCAAATTCACATTTAATTTAATTATTTCAAATTTCCTCAAGAGATTGTTACCAAACTGGTCGTATAGATTGCAAACAAATCACACTTTTAGATGCCGCCAAAATCAAAAATTACGTCATATCTAGTTTTTGAGTTATTTTGACTTTGATGCAAAATTTTGGTAATTTTTCTTCGAATTCACTTTAATCCAATTATTTCAAATTTCCTCAAGAGATTGTCACCAAACTTGTTGTACAGGTTATAAACAAGTCACTCTTTCAGATGACGTCAAAATCTGAAATTACGTCATTTCTAGTTTTTGAGTTATTTTGACGTAAATGTAAAGTTTTGGTGATTTTCCTTCAAATTCACATTAAATTTATTTATTTCTAATTTCCTCAAAAAAATCGTCACCACACTGGTCGTATAGATTGCAAACAAATCACACTTTTAGATGCCGCCAGAATCTAAAATTACGTCATTTCTAGTTTTTGAGTTATTTTGACTTTAATGCAAAATTTTGGTAATTTTTCTTCGAATTCACATTAAATCCAATTATTTCAAATTTCCTCAAGAGATTGTCACCAAACTGGTCGTATAGATTGCAAACAAATCACACTTTTAGATGCCGCCAAAATCCAAAATTACGTCATATGTAGTTTTTGAGTTATTTTGACTTTGATGCAAAATTTTGGTAATTTTTCTTCGAATTCACTTTAATCCAATTATTTCAAATTTCCTCAAGAGATTGTCACCAAACTTGTTGTACAGGTTATAAACAAGTCACTCTTTCAGATGACGTCAAAATCTGAAATTACGTCATTTCTAGTTTTTGAGTTATTTTGACGTAAATGTAAAGTTTTGGTGATTTTCCTTCAAATTCACATTAAATTTATTTATTTCTAATTTCCTCAAAAAAATCGTCACCAAACTGGTCGTATAGATTGCAAACAAATCACACTTTTAGATGCCGCCAGAATCTAAAATTACGTCATTTCTAGTTTTTGAGTTATTTTGACTTTAATGCAAAATTTTGATAATTTTTCTTCGAATTCACATTAAATCCAATTATTTCAAATTTCCTCAAGAGATTGTCACCAAACTTGTTGTACAGGTTGTAAACAATCCACCCTTTCAGATGACGTCAAAATCTCAAATTACGTCATTTCTAGTTTTTGAGTTATTTTGACTTAAATGTAAAGTTTTGGTGATTTTCCTTCAAATTCACATTAAATTTATTTATTTCAAATTTCCTTAAAAAAAATTGCCACCTCACTGGTCGTATAGATTGCAAACAAATCACACTTTTAGATGCTGTCAAAATCCAAAATTACGTCATATCTAGTTTTTGAGTTATTTTGACCTTAATGTAAAATTTTGGTAATTTTTCTTCGAATTCACATTAAATCCAATTATTTCAAATTTCCTCAAGAGATTGTCACTAAACTTGTTGTACAGGTTGTAAACAAACCACCCTTTCAGATGACGTCAAAATCTCAAATTACGTCATTTCTAGTTTTTGAGTTATTTTGACTTAAATGTAAAGTTTTGGTGATTTTCCTTCAAATTCGCAATAAATTTAATTAGTCCAAATTTCCTCAAGAGATTGTCACCAAACTTGTCGTATAGATTATAAACGTGTCACCCTTGCAGATGACGTCAAAATCAGAAATTACGTCATTTCTAGTTTTAAAGATTTATTTTTCACATTAAATTTATTTATTTCAAATTTCCTCAAAAAAATTGTCACCAAACTGGTCATATAGATTGCAAACAAATCACACTTTTAGATGCCGTCAAAATCCAAAATTACGTCATATCTAGTTTTTGAGTTATTTTGACTTTAATGTAAAACTTTGGTAATTTTTCTTTGAATTCACATTAAATCCAATTATTTCAAATTTCCTCGAGAGATTGTCACCAAACTTGTTGTACATGTTGTAAACAAACCACCCTTTCAGATGACGTCAAAATCTGAAATTACGTCATTTCTAGTTTTTGAGTTATTTTGACTTAAATGTAAATTTTTGGTGATTTTCCTTCAAATTCACATTAAATTTATTTATTTCAAATTTCCTCAAGAAATTGTCACCACACTGGTGGTATAAATTGCAAACAAATCACACTTTTAGATGCCGTCAAAATCCAAAATTACGTCATATCTAGTTTTTGAGTTATTTTGACTTTAATGTAAACTTTTGGTAATTTTTCTTCGAATTCACATTAAATCCAATTATTTCAAATTTCCTCAAGAGATTGTCACCAAACTTGTTGTACAGGTTGTAAACAAACCACCCTTTCAGATAACGTCAAAATCTAAAATTACGCCATTACTAGTTTTTGAGTTATTTTGACTTAAACGCAAAGTTTTGGTGATTTTCCTTCAAATTCACATTAAATCTAATTACATTCAAATTTCAATGACCGTCAAGGGCCATCGACCATAAGTCTTTCTGTCCGTTTATTATTACTGTAAAAAAGAAATATTTAATGAAAAACCGTATTCCACGTCTTTAATTATGATATCGAATGAATATGAATGGAACGAACAAATTGGAGACCGAATGAAAAATTCACCTCGTCCTCGAGGCTGAGAGCAAACGAGAGACGGTTTCCATGCCGACCGTCCAGACAGACGCGCCAACACGGGGACACATACATATCGCCGAAGCCCTCTGTAAACGAGTCGTGAATTTATTCCGTAATTACAAATACCTGCGTCCTTCAAACGGTACAGAATGTAATCACGAAGAAGAAAACGTGCGCAAATATTAACTTTTTTATTTAAACAAGCAAATATCATTTTTTAACTTTGTTTTACTATCACTAGTCATCTTCAAACAGTACCGAAATTATATCAATATCAGTTTGCTTTAATAATATTAACAGCCATCGTTTAATTGTTACAGATGATAGCAAAAACAGACGACGCCGTCGCCGATTCTTCCCTCCAGAAGTGCTCCAGCAGTCCTTAAACGCCAGTTCCACCGAAGACAAACGAAGAAGCGATGCTAGTCTCACTGCCAACAACAACATGTCACCGCTGTCTTCACCCATCACTGCCGCCACCACAGTCAAATCACTTCCCCGAAGATCGGAGCTCAGCATCCACATGGAGAACGCCCGCAAGGGCGTAACGGCGACGTTCTCCTCCCTGGGGAAAATCCGATCTTCGCCGAAACGGGGCATCGTCTCGCCCAAAGAACGCTCCTCGCCGCGACTCCATTCCGACGGCGAAGCCCACGACTTCGACGGAAATTCGAAGCAGTCCAACAAAGAGAACGTCAAGACGACGAAAAAAGTGCCTAACGCGAACAACGATTCCTCTCCTCCGGACACGAAGGTGCGGAGCAGCAGATTCTCGCGACGGTTGGACGAACTGACGGCGCTGACCAGGGACACCCTGGCCAGGGTGGAGCGGATCGCGAACAAAACTCGGGAGTCGCCGAAGAAGGAGAAGAACGTCAACGTCACCACCCGACCCAGAATGAACGGCGTCGCTCCGGCTCCGCTGAAAGTCGTGGAGGAACCGAAGAACTCCGAGTCGCTTCCGGTTTCCATTTTGAAACGCAAGGTATCGCAGGACGAATCCAAGTCCATGGTCACGATCAACACTCCCCCGGTGACGTTCTCCCCCAGCGTCATCGAACCGAGTTCCACCAAGCGGAAGCAAGGGATACTGAAGAAGAGGAGGAGTTTGGACGAATCGCAAGTCTTGCGCCACCGCAGCTGCAGCCCTGACATGGCGTACTCGAAATCGGATTCGAAATCGATTTTGAAGAACCAGCGGCGCTCCTCGCTCGAGGAAATTACGCACCTGACCGCCGACTCTAACCTGCAAAGCATTTTAAAACGCAAGACCTCGAGATGCGAGGAGGAATTCGATAACTCCCTGAACTCGCCCCAAGGGATCCTCAAAAGACGTTCCGGCGCTAGCAGCGCGGGATCCACCACCAGCACCCACCACCACGTGTCCATAACCACCGCAGTGATTCTCGCCGCCGCCGAGGGCGCGGAAATGATCTTAGACAACAATAACGAGACCGTCAGGCCGATTTTGAAGAAGAAGAGCATCTCGGATGAGGGCACCAACGGCGAAAGCGACAACCTAAAACCGATCCTGAAGAAGAAATCCAGCACCGACACCGACGACGGCGAAGACAGACCGAAGCGACCGATCCTAAAGTTGTCCAGGAGCTTGAACGAGGGCAAGGAGCCGAACGACTTCTGCAGGTACAGCGCGAACGAGTCGGGCTCGGAGTGCGAGGTGCGTCCGATCTTGAAGAGCTCCTCCAAGGAAGAAACACCCCGGCCCAGGCTGTCCTTCTGCGCCGACGACGACGTCTCCGTGCAGGACGACGACGAGGAGCACTTCCAGAGAAGGCGGACGCACAGGAGGTCGCTGCAGATGGAGTTCGTGTCGCTGAACAATACGGGCGGTGCGAGGGAGCTCGACCGCGACATCACCCGTCCGAGGGTGGTTTCCGTTTCCGAGCTGGTGATGAACTTCGAGAAGTCGACGGGGGCGATTCCGAAGAAGTCCAGCTTTAAGAGGAACAGCGACAGGTGCAGGACGCAGCCGATCACAATAAACGAATTCGAAGCCAGGTGAGTCCTAAATATATACAGGGCTTAGATTTATCAATTGTTTTGATGAGAAATCAGAAATACAATATTTCTGAATGGATTTGGAAACTTTCAAGTTAATTCCTCAATTTGTAAGTTCTGCACAAATTTTCTAATCGTTGAATGCAATTTTCGTTTTCCCCAATTTAAGTTTAAGGCGTTGTGGTTTTGTTTCTAGCTTAGATTTATCAATTGTTTTGATGAGAAATCAGAAATACAATATTTCTGAATGGATTTGGAAACTTTCAAGTTAATTCCTCAATTTGTTAGTTCTGCACAAATTTTCTAATCGTTGAATGCAATTTTCGTTTTCCCCAATTTAAGTTTAAGGTGTTGTGGTTTTGTTTCTAGCTTAGATTTATCAATTGTTTTGATGAGAAATCAGAAATACAATATTTCTGAATGGATTTGGAAACTTTCAAGTTAATTCCTCAATTTGTTAGTTCTGGACAAATTTTCTAATCGTTGAATGCAATTTTCGTTTTCCCCAATTTAAGTTTAAGGTGTTGTGGTTTTGTTTCTAGCTTAGATTTATCAATTGTTTTGATGAGAAATCAGAAATACAATATTTCTGAATGGATTTGGAAACTTTCAAGTTAATTCCTCAATTTGTTAGTTCTGGACAAATTTTCTAATCGTTGAATGCAATTTTCGTTTTCCCCAATTTAAGTTTAAGGTGTTGTGGTTTTGTTTCTAGCTTAGATTTATCAATTGTTGTGATGAGAAATCAGAAATACAATATTTCTGAATGGATTTGGAAACTTTCAAGTTAATTCCTCAATTTGTTAGTTCTGGACAAATTTTCTAATCGTTGAATGCAATTTTCGTTTTCCCCAATTTAAGTTTAAGGCGTTGTGGTTTTGTTTCTAGCTTAGATTTATCAATTGTTTTGATGAGAAATCAGAAATACAATATTTCTGAATGGATTTGGAAACTTTCAAGTTAATTCCTCAATTTGTTAGTTCTGGACAAATTTTCTAATCGTTGAATGCAATTTTCGTTTTCCCCAATTTAAGTTTAAGGTGTTGTGGTTTTGTTTCTAGCTTAGATTTATCAATTGTTGTGATGAGAAATCAGAAATACAATATTTCTGAATGGATTTGGAAACTTTCAAGTTAATTCCTCAATTTGTTAGTTCTGGACAAATTTTCTAATCGTTGAATGCAATTTTCGTTTTCCCCAATTTAAGTTTAAGGTGTTGTGGTTTTGTTTCTAGCTTAGATTTATCAATTGTTTTGATGAGAAATCAGAAATACAATATTTCTGAATGGATTTGGAAACTTTCAAGTTAATTCCTCAATTTGTTAGTTCTGGACAAATTTTCTAATCGTTGAATGCAATTTTCGTTTTCCCCAATTTAAGTTTAAGGTGTTGTGGTTTTGTTTCTAGCTTAGATTTATCAATTGTTTTGATGAGAAATCAGAAATACAATATTTCTGAATGGATTTGGAAACTTTCAAGTTAATTCCTCAATTTGTTAGTTCTGGACAAATTTTCTAATCGTTGAATGCAATTTTCGTTTTCCCCAATTTAAGTTTAAGGTGTTGTGGTTTTGTTTCTAGCTTAGATTTATCAATTGTTTTGATGAGAAATCAGAAATACAATATTTCTGAATGGATTTGGAAACTTTCAAGTTAATTCCTCAATTTGTTAGTTCTGGACAAATTTTCTAATCGTTGAATGCAATTTTCGTTTTCCCCAATTTAAGTTTAAGGTGTTGTGGTTTTGTTTCTAGCTTAGATTTATCAATTGTTTTGATGAGAAATCAGAAATACAATATTTCTGAATGGATTTGGAAACTTTCAAGTTAATTCCTCAATTTGTTAGTTCTGGACAAATTTTCTAATCGTTGAATGCAATTTTCGTTTTCCCCAATTTAAGTTTAAGGTGTTGTGGTTTTGTTTCTAGCTTAGATTTATCAATTGTTTTGATGAGAAATCAGAAATACAATATTTCTGAATGGATTTGGAAACTTTCAAGTTAATTCCTCAATTTGTTAGTTCTGGACAAATTTTCTAATCGTTGAATGCAATTTTCGTTTTCCCCAATTTAAGTTTAAGGTGTTGTGGTTTTGTTTCTAGCTTAGATATGTCAATTGTTTTGATGAGGTATCATAAATACAATATTTCTGAATGGATTTGGAAACTTTGATGTTAATTCCTCAATTTGTTAGTTCTGCACAAATTTTCTTATCGTTGAATGCAAATTTCGTTTTCCCCAATTTAAGTTTAAGGTGTTGTGGTTTTGTTTCTAGCTTAGATTTGTCAATTGTTTTGATGATAAATCAGAAATACAATATTTTTGAATGGATTTGGAAACTTTGAAGTTAATTCCTCAATTTGTTAGTTCTGCACAAATTTTCAAATCGTTGAACGCAATTTTCGTTTTCCCCAATTTAAGTTTAAGGTGTTGTGGTTTTGTTTCTAGCTTAGATTTATCAATTGTTTTGATGAGAAATCAGAAATACAATATTTTTGAATGGATTTGGAAACTTTCAAGTTAATTCCTCAATTTGTTAGTTCTGGACAAATTTTCTAATCGTTGAATGCAATTTTCGTTTTCCCCAATTTAAGTTTAAGGCGTTGTGGTTTTGTTTTTATCTTCGATATGTCAATTGTTTTGATGAGAAATCAGAAATACAATATTTCTGAATGGATTTGGGAACTTTCAAGTTAATTCCTTAATTTGTTAGTTCTGCACAAATTTTCTAATTGTTGAATGCAATTTTCGTTTTCCCCAATTTAAGTTTAAGGTGTTGTGGTTTTGTTTCTAGCTGAAATTTATCAATTGTTTTGATGAGAAATCAGAAATGAAATATTTATGAATGGATTTGGAAACTTTCAAGTTAATTCCTCAATTTGTTAATTCTCCACAAATTTTCTCATTGTTGAATGCAATTTTCGTTTTTCCCAGTTTAAGTTTAAAGTGTTGTGGTTTTCTTTCTAGCTTAGATATATCAATTGTTTTGATGAGAAATCAGAACCACAATGTTTTTGAATGGATTTGGAAACTTTCAAGTCAATTCCTCAATTTGTTGGTTCTGCACAAATTTTCTAATCGTTGAACGCAATTTTCGTTTTCCCCAATTTAAGTTTAAGGTGTTGTGGTTTTGTTTCCAGCTTAGATTTATCAATTGTTTTGATGATAAATTAGAAATACAATATTTCTGAATGGATTTGGAAACTCTCAAGTTAATTCCTCAATTTGTTAGTTCTGCACAAATTTTCTAATAGTTGAATGCAATTTTCGTTTTCCCCAATTTAAGTTTAAGGTGTTGTGGTTTTGTTTCTAGCTTAGATTTATCAATTGTTTTGATGAGAAATCAGAAATACAATATTTCTGAATGGATTTGGAAACTTTGAAGTTAATTCCTCAATTTGTTAGTTCTGCACAAATTTTCTAATCGTTGAATGCAATTTTCGTTTTCCCCAATTTAAATTTAAGGCGTTGTGGTTTTGTTTCTAGCTTGGATATATTAATTGTTTTGATGAGGAATTAGAAATACAATGTTTCTGAATGGATTTGGAAACTTTCAAGTTAATTCATCAATTTGTTAGTTCTGCACAAATTTTCTAATCATTGAATGCAATATTTGTTTTCCCCAATTTAAGTTTAAGGTGCTGTGGTTTTGTTTCTAGCTTAGATTTATCAATTGTTTTGATGAGAAATTAGAAATACAATGTTTCTGAATGGATTTGGAAACTTTCAAGTTAATTCCTCAATTTATTAGTTCTGCACAAATTTTATAATCGTTGAATGCAATTTTCGTTTTCCCCAATTTAAGTTTAAGGTGTTGTGGTTTTGTTTCTAGCTTAGATATATCAATTGTTTTAACGAGAAATCAGAAATACAATATTTTTAAATGGATTTGGGAACTTTGAAGTTAATTCCTCAATTTGTTAGTTCTGCACAAATTTTCTAATCGTTGAATGCAATTTTCGTTTTCCCCAATTTAAGTTTAAGGTGTTGTGGTTTTGTTTCTAGCTTAGATTTATCAATTGTTTTGATGAGAAATTAGAAATACAATATTTCTGAATGGATTTGTAAACTTTCAAGTTAATTCCCCAATTTATTAGTTCTGCACAAATTTTCTAATCGTTGAATGCAATTTTCGTTTTCCCCAATTTAAGTTTAAGGCATTGTGGTTTTGTTTGTGAAAAATATCACCCATCCCTAGTAATCCTAGTAATTACCACTACTGTAGTAGTAGTTGTTTTCGTTGACTATTTTTGATTTTAAAAGCGACATCTCGAGCTTCTTCCACAAGAAGCTCCTTTCATCATTCAAATTTTTTTTTTCGCTCTTTGCCCTCTCGTGTATTTTAAGATTTAAAGTATCATTAGCGCGAAAATGTATCCACCCCCTATTCGAGCTACGTAAATACGCGAGGAGGAAAAAAAAAACTGGCTTAGGGCGACATCATCGGTTATTTTCATTGCGCACTTCCGCGCTTTAAATTTAGAACGTTTTACGGGTGCACGGATAAAGGTCTTCGTTTATTTTCGTACAATCGTACGTCTGCAGTTTAAACGTATAAACACACGTCCCCCCTATTGTATAGTTTTACAAAAGCATAAGATAAAAACGCCCACTCGATCGAAAAGTTGGGCGAAATGAGTCTTTTTGTAAACTGCTTCACAAGCTCTGACTTGGTGGAAGGAATCGACTCGGAGACTTGGCTGAATAAATAAAACTGACTCTATTCTTTACACATCTTGCTTTAGAAAATTCATGATTTTCTAAAATACACAATTTTGATTGCTCAAGATGTTCACAGTATGTGATTTTCCAAACAGAAGCACGATCTCAGCGATTTCTGGCGAGGAAGTGAATATGCATATAATCAATTCACGATCAGGAAAAAAATGTTTTTTTCACGCGTGAAATTTTTGAATAATCTGTATGTAAATTCTTGATCACCTCGTAACTGTAGCAACCACCCTGATGATCAAAAATCTGTTCGATAAACTCTTCCGAAAAGAAAATCATTTCTATATATACATGCACACACTGGAAACACTCCATTTCGCTTTTCGTAAATAATAAGTTTTCCCTCTGCCAAATAAACGTTCTAAAATTAGTCGACCAATTCTTGCAGTTGCGTACGAACCATCGAGCCAGACGCACACCGAGCTCTCGATTTCAGCTGCGTTATTACGCCAGCAATTTGTTAACAATCAACACGTGTCTTCCGCATTCGTGTCCTAAAAGACTTCTCGTTGCTTTACAGCCTGAGTTACATGCAGAGTCCCCAGCTGGAGGACTTTCCGCGCTTGGCACAGTCGAGCCCGTCCGGCAACACGACGCACAGCTCGCATTCGCTGTTGGACTTGGGCAATGCTGAACGGCTGAGCACGTATTTTTCGACTTCGCTGCCGATTACTAGTACCGATTGCGGGACGAAGATGTCTTCGGACTCGGCCTTCCAGTCGCTGGGCGATGGGTTGGAGCTGGAGCAGGAGGAGAAGGAGAACAGAAGCATCTCTTCCAAAGGTGGTTTTTGGAGATTTTTAAATGTTGCTGAATATAATTTGTTGGTTTTGTTGTAGTGAACGCTGGGATACAGAGGCATAAGAACAAGGGGTCTTTGGGTGCGGACAGGGCTAGTTATAGCCGGTATCCCACGCAACCCGTCACCTTGGATGAGGTGCAAGAAGCTGCGAGGATTAACATTGACGCTAAAATCGGTGAACAAATCGCAGGTAAATTTTTTGGGAGTTTTGTGTTTTTTTGCGGTGTATGAGTTTGAGTAATTGGAGAACTTTGGTTTATTTCTTATGTAAATATTCTTAAAATTCGAGCTTTCAATTTCATTAGTGAATTTCAGTCACAGAAAATTGGAGATGGCGATGCAATGGCTGTTCTGTTATCTACAGTTAAATTTGAGCTTTCAATTTAATTAGTGAATTTCAGTCACAGAAAATTGGAGACGGCGATGCAATGGCTGTTCTGTTATCTACAGTTAAATTTGAGCTTTCAATTTAATTAGTGAATTTCAGTCACAGAAAATATTGGAGACGACAATGCAATGGCGGTTCTGTTGTCTACAGTTAAATTCGAGCTTGGATTTTGACTTTCAATTTTATTAATGAATTTCACTCACAGAAAATTGGAGACATTGGTTGATCTGTTGTCTACAGTTGTAGATGATATTCAATTCGTCTTCTGTCGCAACCATTTCAACTTGTACAATTTGATTACAGATTAATCTTTTAAAGTTACGGGCATTTGTTGAAAAAATAAGGAATTTACAAAGCTATTTCTGGAGACGGTGTATTTTCTCTCAGCAACATTTGGTTACAGTGAAGATCAGACATCTGTACCCTATACATATAAAATGTAAAAATAAATAGTACCAATATACCAATAGTGCCAACACTACTTGAAAGACCGAATGTCTTGGAAAAAACCGTTTTGATTTTGCAAATTCTTCTATCGAATTATAAAGAGTCTTGGCGAATCACATCGGTCATCCATCCAACTAAAAAACCTCATCTAACATTGTTCGGATGCTGCAATGGCCATTCCAGCGATTCCAATAGTGCCAACATTAGTTAAAATTAGAGACTGTTGAAACACATAATATCTTTAGCAATATCTTTTCCTTGGAAAAAAACTACCAATAGTGCCAACCAAGATATATAAATTAGTTAAAATTAGAGACTGTTGGAAAAAAAAACGAATGTCTTCAGCAAAACCTTTACCTTAGCAAAAACAGTTCTGATTTTGCAAATTTTTTCGACCGAATTGAACATCATTGGCAAATTATATCCAACTACAAACCGCAACTACATTGTTCAGGTGTCGCAATCGTCTTTCGCTGGCGTTACATTTTGACACATTATATTCGGTAATTTTTGTTTTGATGTTTCGGAATAATTATGCCGAAATACGGTTAATTAATCCTGAAATTACAAGTGTAAATTATATATAGCCTTTGGTCCGCATTGTACACACACAAATCCATGCTCTGATTATCACATTGACAGTAACAAAAATGTACTTTTTGAAGTGAAAAAGAAGAAGAAACGGGAGAGATTTCGTAGTGACAGTTTAAAAAGTACTTTTTGAAGTGAAGAAGAAGAAACGGGAGAGATTTCGTATGTAATTTATTGCTACTCTTCACCTTGACACTAACAGTTTAAAAATATACTCCGTGAGGTAAAGAAGTAGAAGAATTAAGTCGCAATCGGCATTCTACCGATACATCCATTGCCGGCGTTACATTGACACATTATATTCGGTAATTTTTGTTTTGACGTTTCGAAATAATTATGCCGAAATACGGTTAATTAATTCTGAAATTACAAGTGTAAATTATGTATAGTATTTGGGCCACATTGTACACACACACACACAAATCCACGCTCTGATTGTCACCTTCAATCGTTTGTTAATTGATAATATTACAAAAAAAAAAAACAGAATATAATGGTGTAATCTGTTTTTAATTTTATTTTTTTTTTCTTGTACTCTTCACTTTGACAGCAACAGTTCAAAAATGTACTCCTTGAAGTGAAGGAGGAGAAGAATGTGGAGAGCTTTCGTACCCGAACTCTTCACCTCATAGTTAAAAAATGTGCTCCTTGAAGTGAAAAAAGAAGAAAGAGGTTTCGTATGTAATTTTCTTGCCACTCGTCATTCTGACAGCAGTTCGAAAATATACGCCGTGATGTGAAGGAGTAGAAGGAATAAGAGAGCTTTCGTATTTAATTATTTTACAACTCTTTACTTATCGTCAAGAGTTTAAAACTGCCAAAAACCACAATTTTCAGCTGCTGAAAATGACAATTTTTAACTGCCAACGAAGACTTATTTCAACTGCTAAAAATGACCATTTTCAACAGCCAAGAAAGACAATTTTCATCACCCAAAAATGACAATTTTTAACTGTCGACGCCTACAATTTTTAACTGACAGCCAAAAACTTTCAAAAATGTCCATTTTCAACAGACAAAAACTTCGATCTTCAACTGCGAAAAATGACCCGTTTGGACTGCTAAAAATGACAATTTTCAATTGCCAACGACGACAATTTTCAACTGCTAAAAATGACAATTTTCAACTGCCAACGACGACAATTTTCAACTGCTAAAAATGACAATTTTTAATTGCCAACGACGACAATTTTCAACTGCTGATAATGACAATTTTCAATTGCCAACGACGACAATTCTCAATTGCCAACGACGACAGTTTTCAATTGCCAACGACGACAATTTTCAACTGCTGAAAATGACAATTTTCAATTGCCAACGACGACAATTTTCAACTGCCAAAAATGATACGTTTCAAATACCAAAGGATGATCATTTTTCAACTGCCAAAAATGACCATTTTCAACAGACAAAAACTTCAACTGCAAAAAATAACCGTTTGAGCTGCTAAAAATGACAATTTTTAATTGCCAACGACGACAATTTTCAACTGCTAAAAATGACAATTTTCAATTGCCAACGACGACAATTTTCAACTGCTGAAAATGACAATTTTCAATTGCCAACGACGACAATTTTCAATTGCCAACGACGACAATTTTCAATTGCCAACGACGACAGTTTTCAATTGCCAACGACGACAATTTTCAACTGCTGAAAATGACAATTTTCAACTGCTGAAAATGACAATTTTCAATTGCCAACGACGACAATTTTCAACTGCCAAAAATGATACGTTTCAAATACCAAAGGATGACCATTTTCAACTGCAAAAATGACCATTTTCAACAGACAAAAACTTCAACTGCAAAAAATAACACGTTTGAACTGCTAAAAACAACAATTTTCAATTGCCAACGATGACAATTTTCAACTGTCAATACTTACAATTTTCAACTGACAATTTTCCACAGCCAAAAACTTCAATTTTCAACTGCCAAACATGGCATGTTATAAATACCAAAGGATGGTCATTTTTCAACTGCAAAAAATGACCATTTTCAACAGGCAAAAACTTCAATCTTCAATTGCGAAAAATAACACGTTTGAACTGCTAAAAATGATAATTTTCAATTACCAACGATGACAATTTTCAACTGTCAACGCTTATAATTTTCAACTGACAATTTTCCACAGCCAAAAAATTCAATTTTCAAGTGCCAAAAATAACACGTTTCAAATACCAAAGGATGGTCATTTTTCAACTGCCAAAAATGACCATTTTCAACAGACAAAAACTTCAATCTTCAATTGCGAAAAATGACACGTCTGAACTGCTAAAAATGACAATTTTCAATTGCCAACGATGACAATTTTCAACTGCCAGCGCTTACAATTTTCAACTGACAATTTTCCAAAGCCAAAAACTTCAATTTTCAACTGCCAAAAATAACACATTTCAAATACCAAAGGATGGTCATTTTTCAACTGCCAAAAATGACCATTTTCAACAGACAAATACTTCAACTGCAAAAAATAATATGTTTGAACTGCTAAAAACAACAATTATCAATTGCCAACGATGACAATTTTCAACTGTCAGCGCTTACAATTTTCCACAGCCAAAAACTTCAATTTTCAACTGCTAAAAATGACACGTTTCAAATACCAAAGGATGATCATTTTTCAACTGCAAAAAATGACCATTTTCAACAGACAAAAACTTCAATCTTCAACTGCAAAAAAGCACGTTTGAACTACTAAAAATGACAATTTTCAATTGCCAATAATTTTCAACTGCTAAAATTGGCAATTTTCAACAGCCAATGATGACCATTTTCAACCGTAAAAATGACAAATTTCAATGACAATTTTTAACTGCCAATCCTGACCATTTTCAACTGCCAAAAATGATGATTTCCAACAGCCAAAAACTTCATCTACAACTGCGAATAATGATATTTTTTCACTGCCAACGATGAATTCGAGACTGTCACAAACAGCATTTTCAACAATTTGTAACTGCCAAAACTGACAGCTGCCTAGAGTAGCCGAAACTAGTTCGGTAAATAAAATAATTCGATATCGGGAAGTACAGTCTTTTTTAACAATTAAATCACCTGATGACAATGGATTATCACCTCCGAACAATGACAGCTTGTCAAAAATGTCAATTTTCAACAGCCAAAAAAATGTACTCCTGGAGGTGAAGAAGTGTGCAAATTTCATTCATCGGTATGAAGACTGCGAGCTGTCTTTAACCTTCTGGCTAATAGCACAGAAATTTTAATCAACATCATATAATTACGATAATTTCTTGGGGCAAATATGTGAGGTGTCGGAGATTTGGCGACTTACAAAAAAAGTTATTTGAATGTACTTATACCAATTCGGTTATGTTATCTTCGTTTGGTGATATTAATTTTTCAAGTTATACTTTTTTAAGGTTTTAAAGGTCTGTAGGTGTTCTGATGGGGGAACAATATTTAATGTTTTAAATTTTATTTTGAGCGATTGTGACACATCTCTTTATCAACTCAAGTTTCAAGTATTTTTTTACTCAATCGTCTGATTTTGACAGTTGTCAGTTGCAGATACGGATAGAAGGGAGGGTGACGAGATCGCAGTATGCGGACCCTTATACAATTCCATTTGTTGAATAACTATCTCTCCAGCCGTTCTGTGTAAGGTTTAGGTTTCTGCAGATGGTGAACCTGCCTCGCAGGTCGGTCGATCTTAGCCATGAACAAGATTTTCCTTGTTTTCACCAGAGCTACATGACTTCTTCTGTCGACTCTACTGCTTCGTTGAAAGGTGGGGTCTGTTGAAACTTCTTGCTGGTGAAATTGTTTATTTAGCTTGCAATGTTCGGTTAGAATGCTCTTGATGGATTTTTGCAATATCGATAAACCTTTTCATCAGGTGCTCGTGTTGTGTTTGTGGTGTGAGCACTCGCGATGTCCGTCCAAGTTCCCTTATGTGTTCTCCTTGAGAATGACCAAGGTCGAAACTAGTCGGAGAGAAAAATAAAATCAGTGAAACAAAATCAAGTGTTTTAATTAATCAAACCCTTATGTGTTGCTGGAAGTACGGTATTTAAGGGATTTATTTCCACTATTTAAGGAAGCTCTTTGTTTGGCTAGAGTATGCGCCCTATCGTTTGCTTTTGCTTTAATTCACGAGAGCGTTATTCTGTCATGTACAGATGCTGCCTCTAGTGCCAGAACACATTTTTTTACTAATGTTGATGAGATGTTGTAGCGGTAAGGTTGGCTTGAATGACTGGAAGGATGCAGATATCTCAATGTTGATTTTTTGGGCACTTGCAAGTATTCCAGAGAATTCCGCTTGGATAATCTTAGACTGTGTTTTCAGAGGTATTTTTTGTTAAACATTTAAGTCGGCACAGTAAATGCCTGCTACAGCTCCTTCCTTATTTTTGGCTTATTGATCATAGACAAATCTGGTCGAAAGCGAAGAGAGAGAGAGAGAAATCGATCAATCTGTACAATACCACAAACACCTTTCTCAACTTTCTACATTTATCAAAGCTTTCACCAAATCACCAGAGCACCTCAAAGCATAACTAATACAGGGGTAGGGCAGTCGGTAATACAGGGTGGACCATCAGACCCTATGGCTAAGCCCCAACTTTGAATGTAAGCATCAAGATACACCACTTTCATGGCCGCTTTGATCACTTTCACTGGGAAATTGGAAACTGCAGGCTTCAGGACAGTCTGGTTAACTTCTTGCAAGAGAACCCTACAAATAGTTTATATATGTTAATTTTGTAAAATAAATACTATACTGCACATGTACACTGTGCTTAAAAAAGAAATTAATCGCAGTCGCATATAAATTGAAATGCTCATGTCGCTGATTAACGATTCTTTGCACAATGGTCAACATTTATTATGTTAACTGTCAGAACAACAACTATGAATATTTAATCACAGACATGCGTATTTCAATTCATGGGTGGCTGTGATTAATTTCTTTTTGAAACATAGCGAATATTTGTAGTAAATAGAAATTATGATTTTATTATAGAAAAAAAATTAACGGATCTTAAAAGTTAAATCTGACAGTGTTATATGATTTAGCATGCCAAAATTACGTAGGAACACTAGGCATCAAAATGTATCCTGCCCAGTGGTATTAATGTGATGGTATAACTAAGTTGAACATGTTTTTTTTTTCAAATTGAGTAGTTATGTAATTTTGGCAAAAGAAGGTATAAAAATGATATTTTATTTTGGCGAACATGTTACGTATTACCAGCCGTATGCATAGTTCTACAGTTGGTAGATACTAACGTGTTTAACATGTTAAAACTAGTTAGTAGCTACTAATTGGACTATACGTATGGCTGCGTATGTTTATAGGCAATTCGTTTCTTGCTGAAAACATTGTTGCATAACATACGCAACAAGCCATGCAAATAATATTTATTTTACCAGCACTTAAAATTATTTCAAGTTTAATGTATGTATGTATGTATTTATTGTTTATTCCTCGTATTTACATAACATGTCAAGTCATTATTGTACAAAAAAGAAATCAACTAAAATTCTGATCACACGTGGAAAAGGTAGAGTTCATTCCATTGATGATCTTCCACTCGTACCCGTAGTTACCTTCATGGTGTACTTTATATTTAATATAATATTTGCATTTATTACCGAAATCTATTGTTTTCCTTTAATTTTAACACGTTGACTGCCAATGCCTTGCGAACTGCGTTAAACAACTACGAGTATTCTCGTGGTTGGCAGTCAACGTGTTAAAGATCTTTTTGAACCAACATTTTTTTTTTATCATGACATGAAAAGGAATTAAATGTACGGGGTTATGATCGTATAATTGATGTTACTTTTTCGACTGGTAAATTACATTTAATAACTGAAGTTCTCCAATTACTCTGACGGTGTAAGGTTGTTGATAAATCGCTTTTCAAATTTTGTTTATTATGTAGATATGTTGATATATTGCCTAGATATCATCAGTATTATTCATATTTTAGAAGGCAAACGAGGACAAATGCATGCTATTAAAGTCACATCCCAACAATGAATGTTTGTCATTAGTCATCTTTAATTATTTACTGCAACATACTTTCACGTAGTAGAAAAATAAAATGCTTCGATGTTTCCGATTGTTGTTTATTGCCGCCATAATGAAAAGGTTGTGATAATTGTGTAAATATGTTCAGGCAATTTTCTGTAGGAAATATTTTTCAAAATCAAAGTAGCAGGAACTTAACACAATGAAGGGAAAATTTGATCAATATTAATACTTTAATATTAATACACAGCAATTTTTTTTATTAAACATATCTTGGCTATGGTCAGGAACAATTTTTTTAAAGGAAAATTGTGCCAACAAAATTTTGGTAATTGTGAGGAACATTTTTTTTAAGGGAAAATTTTGTCAATATTAATACAGAGCAAATGTTTTAATAAAAACATTTTGGCAATTATCAGGAATAATTTTTTCCATCGGAAAATTTGATCCAAATTAATACGGTGCAATTTTTCACTACAAATATTTTGGGAATTGTTAAGAACATTTTTTTCAAAGAAAATTCGGTTAACAAAATTTTGGCATTTTTCAGGAACATTTTTTTTAACGGGAAAATTTTGTTAATATTCATACAAAGCATTTTTTTGTTAAAAACATCTTGGCAATTGTGAGGAACAATTTTTGTAAAGGAAAATTCTGTCAACGAAATTTTGGTAATTGTCAGGAACATTTTTTTAAAAGTAATATTTGGTCAATATTAATACAGAGCATTTTTTTTTAATTGAAAACATTTTTGCTATTGTCAGGAAAAATTTGATCAAAATTAGTACAGTGTAATTTTTTACTACAAATTAGAAACAATTTTTTGTAAAGGAAAATTTGGTCAACAAAATTGTCAGGAACAATAACTAACACGATACAGTGTTTTGTAATCTACAGAAAACGTAACTTTTAAGCGAAGAAATCATTCCTGTAATGCATGAATCACCATGAACTTCCTTTGATACACTAAAATTGAAATTACGTTAATTTGTCATAGAAATAACCGGAATTATCATGTTAAAAGCACGAATAGCCAAAGTTGTTCAGTTGGAACGAAATTTAAGAAGCGATTTCTTGTTGTCCATTCCCCATTTATTTCCCCTTTGTGTTGTCATGATTGTTGGTGCTTAGCAGAATGTACATTATTTAATTTTAATCGTTTGCCCGGTAATTTCTTACTTAGAGCCGGACGTAGACGAGCCAGACCCGTCGAAACTGAGCTTTTCTGAACGGATCAAGCTGTTCACGAAGAAGCAGGCGGAGGAAAAGCTGCAGAACCTTGACGTTCAGAAACGTCGACTACGCTCTGTGACCCAACCAATAACTCCCGACGAAGTAGAAACGGCACGTTTTCTCAACAGCGACGTACCAACCTTGAGTCCGTGTGCTTTAGGTGTGCTTTTTTACGCTTTATACCTCATTTAATTCGCTTTTTGTGTACCTCTACCTCACTGCATGCCCTAATAGCGGGTGACGCACCGGGCGGTTGTTTCAACTCCTTTTCGTTTTACGTAGGTAACGAGACGTTCGCCGACCGCAGAGGCATCCTGAAGAGCAAATTGGACTTCTCCGCGAATAGACGGAGGGACAAGTCGGGATCTCCGCCGCCCAGGTCCGCCCTGAAGCGGGGCAGTTTGGAGTACGTCAATCCGAGCCTGGTGCTGAAGAAGGACCCCGCCGACTTCACCTACGACGAGGGCATCTCTTCGAATGATTCCGAGAGCGATTCGGAGGTGAAAATTGTGGTTACCGATAGTGAGAACGGGAAGTGCGTTAGTGCGACGAAAAAGTCCAATCGGTATGTTAACGGCAGTGATCACACTTCCGATGAGTCTTCCGGCGGAAGGGAAATTCAGAGCATCATCGGGAAGGAGGCTGTAGCGAAGAGAAGACAGATGCGTGAGAGGTTAGTGTTTTAATTATAAATAAGTTGATGAAATCGTCGTTAATTTCATTAGCCAACAAAAATTGATACATTCATGCGATTTTGACAAGTGTTAGTTTTTTATTTTAATATTCGCCTACTTAATTATTATGTTTGCCGTTTCCTACAAAACAGTCAGAAATATATTTTTTTAGTTTTTCTGTCATTCCTGGTTATTTTATCATCGAATCTAATGGCAGCAAGCAAAAATAGAAACCGTTTTGCCCCACAAGTATAGGTTAGATATATGTTCATCTTAAATTAACGCAAATTGCCAAAATCTCAAGTTTTCCATGTCTACAGTCGACAAAATCGCGTTTTTGAATTTTGAAAATTGCTTAACTCTTAAACGCGTTGTTTCATTTTGATAATTTAAACGTCAAAATATAGGGAATTTAGTGTATTAAAAAAAAGGTTGGAGATATGTTCCTCTTAAATTAACGCAAATTGCTAAAATCTCAAGTTTTCCATATCTACAGTCGACAAAATCGCGTTTTTGAGTTTTGAAAATTGCTTATCTCTCAAACGCGTTGTTGGATTTTGATAATTTTAACTTCAAAATATAGGGAATTTAGTGTATTAAAAAAAAGGTTGGAGATACGGTCCTCTTAAATTAACGCAAATTGCTAAAATCTCAAGTTTTCCACGTCTGCAGTCGACAAAATCGTGTTTTTGGGTTTTGAAAATTGCTTAACTCTTAAACGCGTCGTTTGATTTTGATGATTTAAACGTCAAAATATAGGGAATTTAGTGTATTAAAAAAAAGGTTAGAGATATGTTCCTCTTAAATTAACGCAAATTGCTAAAATCTCAAGTTTTTCACATCTACGGTCGACAAAATCGCGTTTTTGAGTTTTGAAAATTGCTCAACTCTTAAACGCGTTGTTAGATTTTGATAATTTAACCGTCAAAACATAGGGAATTTAGTGTATTAAAAAAAAGGCTAGAGGTATGTTCCTCTTAAATTAATGCAAATTGCTAAAATCTCAAGTTTTCCATGTCTGCAGTCGGCAAAATCGCGTTTTTAAGTTTTGAAAATTGCTTAACTATTAAACGCGTTGTTGTATTTTGATAATTTAAACGTCAAAACGTAGGGATTTTAGTGTATTAAAAAAAACGTTATAGATATGTTCCTCCTAAATTAACGCAAATTGCCAAAATCTCAAGTTTTCCATGTCTGCAGCCGACAAAATCGCGTTTTTGTGTTTTGAAAATTGCCTAACTCTTAAACACGTTGTTTGATTTTGATGATTTAAACGTCAAAATGTAGGGAATTTAGTGTATTAAAAAAATGGTTACAGATATGTTCCTCTTAAATTAACGCAAATTGCTAAAATCTCAAGTTTTCCATGTTTACAGTCGACAAAATCGCGTTTTTGAGTTTTGAAAATTGCTTAACTCTTAAACGCGTTGTTTAATTTTAATGATTTAAACGTCAAAATATAGGAAATTTAGTGTATTAAAAAAAAGGTAACAGATATGTTCCTGTTAAATTAACGCAAATTGCTAAAATCTCAAGTTTTCTACGTCTACAGTCGACAAAATCGCGTTTTAGAGTTTTGAAAATTGCTTAACTCTTAAACGCGTTGTTTGATTTTGATCATTTAAACGTTAAAATATAGGGAATTTAGTGTATTAAAAAAAAGGTTAGAGATATGTTCCTCTTAAATTAACGCAAATTGCTAAAATCTCAAGTTTTCCACGTCTACAGTCGACAAAATCGCGTTTTTGAGTTTTGAAAATTGCTTAACTCTCAAACGCGTTGTTAGATTTTGATGATTTAAACGTCAAAATATAAGGAATTTAGTGTATTAAAAAAAAGGTTAGGGATATGTTTCTCTTAAATTAACGCAAATTGCCAAAATCTCAAGTTTTCCATGTCTACAGTCGACAAAATCGCGTTTTTGAGTTTTGAAAATTGCGTAACTCTTAAACGCGTTGTTAGATTTTGATAATTCAAACGTCAAAATAAAGGGAATTTAGTGTATTAAAAAAAAAGGTTAGAGATATGTTCCTCCTAAATTAACGCAAATTGCTACAATCTTAAGTTTTCCATGTCAACAGTCGACAAAATCGCGTTTTTGAGTTTTGAAAATTGCTTAACTCTAAACGCGTTGTTAGATTTTGATCATTTAAACGTCAAAATATAGGGAATTTAGTGTATTAAAACAAAGGTTGGAGATATGTTCCTCTTAAATTAACGCAAATCGCTAAGATCTCAAGTTTTCCACGTCTGCAGTCGACAAAATCGCGTTTTTGAATTTTGAAAATTGCTTAACTCTTAAACGCGTTGTTAGATTTTGATAATTTAAACGTCAAAATATAGGGAATTTAGTGTATTAAAAAAAAGGTTAAAGATATGTTCCTCTTAAATTAACGCAAATTGCTAAAATCTCAAGTTTTCCATGTCTACAGTCGAGAAAATCGCATTTTGAGTTTTGAAAATTGCCTAACTCTTAAACGCGTTGTTAGATTTTAATAATTTAAACGTCAAAATATAGGAAATTTAGTGTATTAAAAAAAAGGTTAGAGATATGTTCCTCCAAAATTAACGCAAATTGCTAAAATCTTAAGTTTTCCATGTCAACAGTCAACAAAATCGCGTTTTTGATTTTTGAAAATTGCGTAACTCTTAAACGCGTTGTTAGATTTTGATAATTTAAACGTCAAAATATAGGGAATTTAGTGTATTAAAAAAAAGGTTAGAGATATGATCCTCTTAAATTAACGCAAATTGCCAAAATCTCAAGTTTTCCACGTCTACAGTCGACAAAATCGCGTTTTTGAGTTTTGAAAATTGCTCAACTCTTAAACGCGTTGTTTGATTTTGATAATTTATACGTCAAAATATAGGGAATTTAGTGTATTAAAAAAAAGGTTAGAGATATGATCCTCTTAAATTAACGCAAATTGCCAAAATCTCAAGTTTTCCACGTCTACAGTCGACAAAATCGCGTTTTTGATTTTTGAAAATTGTTTAACTCTTAAACGCGTTGTTTGATTTTGATAATTTAAACTCAAAATATAGGGAATTTAGTGTATTAAAAAAAAGGTTACAGATATGTTCCTCTTAAATTAACGCAAATTGCCAAAATCTCAAGTTTTCCACGTCTACAGTCGACAAAATCGCGTTTTTGAGTTTTCAAAATTGCTTAACTCTTAAATGCGTTGTTGGATTTTGATGATTTAAACGTCAAAATATAGGGAATTTAATGTATGTCAGAACGACAGGGTTTTTAAAGGGCGTTGCGTTCTAAGAACATCACCAATATGAAGGTAAGCTTATTCTTCCACACTTTGGGCTTCAACGATGAAACAAAGGCCGTGCCTATCGAGCGGAAAGAGTTCGAAGAATTTCACGCTTCAATTGGCTTCACAAAAATCTTGGAGGCATTCGATACAAAGAAATCGAACCATTCTCGGCGCATTTCCATCATCGTCCATTACGCTACACCTGTTGGTACGGGAAGGCGTGAGTCATCAATTTTCATTTCGGTGGAGTAATCAGGCCAATCGAGTAACGGCACTTCTTCTCTGCGTGCACGCGGACCAAATTTAAAAGGCCCTTCCGCGTGTTTGTTTACTTCCTCAAATTGAAACCACCGTAAGTCGTTAATGAACTAGAAATTTTCATACAAAATATTGTTGATTTATTTTTTTTTCTTGTGAGGGTAAGTAAATAGTTTTCCTTTGTCTTTCTCACTCAACCTATGCTATGGTAGAAGATGGTTTTAGAAAAATCAAGTGTTGAAAGTACTGTCGGTTCAACCATCTCGGTTTTGATCAAAATTTCAGCTGATGATGTCAATGGCTTTTCGGCAAATTTTGTGTTGTACTCACTGTCAGTCACCCCAATGGCCCCATTGGAATACTCCAGTGTCAGTCACCGGTGACTGACCATGCAGTCAATGTGTTAACCATTACATTCAACACCTGTATATTAACGCATAACAGATATGCATCGCACATGTCATTGTTGATCCAGCACGGTTGCGTCATCGTGTGATGCAACTTACTATAGCGCATGACAAATACGTGTGTTCATCTTTTTAGATGAAAGTGTTGTGTTGAAGATCGTTTCCGAGGCGTTCATTACCTGGGGAGCATTTTCACGCTCGAATAAACGAAGGTCGGTCTAACCGTATTTTCTCGGATAACTTTCTGGTTCGGTGAGTAAGTAATGTTGCTTTTACTGAAACTCTATTTTGTATTTATTATTATATGCAATTTATAGTTCGTAGTGAATACATTTGCATACGTTTTACCTGCCCCGTTAAACATCGTTTGTTTACCTTTACGCTGCTGCTGCTGCGGGTTTTCGAATTGAATAAATATTGCTCATCGGCGGTGGCCTTGGACGCGCAAAGTTGAATTGTTGAAAATTCATAATAATAAAACATAAATCAAAAATTAACACTTTTAACAACACATTTTTTTATTATTATATGTTTCACCAAGTGATAAGTGAGAAAGTTATTCAAGAAATTCATTATGTTGATAGGATGCGAAGTTTCTAGAATTTGTAGTTTTTACAGAAAATATTGAAATGGAGCATTTTTGTTTCCAATGTTGTCATTTCTGTGCTCCAGGACTTTCTTTCAAAAATCTGTACAAGCTTATTTTACACACTCATCAGGGAGTGTGTCAAGTTGGCACCCCAATTCTGATAGTTCTGAATAGAGTTCTCAATTCCTTTTGATGTATCTAGAAGTACTATCAACTTTTAAAAAAGAGTTCTGTAAAATTGGGCTGCCGGGAATTTTTTGAAAAATGGGGTGCCAACTTGACATTGTTATCGAATAGTTCTGAACTAGTTTTAAGATGTGTTTGAGTTGGCACTATAGTTCCTAATACTTTTACAAAAGAGTTCTGTTGAATTTCCAGAGATAAAAATTTTCAAAATATTCAAGTTCATATTACTCACTTGATATTGGTCGAATCTAAATATTTAATAACAACTATGGATGGAACTCACAAAGAACTACAGGAAACACCTATCAAAACTATCCGGAACTATAAAAAATATTATTTTGAAAAAAGTCGCGAAGCAAAAAAAAAATTGAGAGTTCCAGGAGTTCTGAGTTAATTTTCTATTTCTACTCATTGAGTACAATCATTCTTCCTTATAAACAAATTCGATACAATCGCGATTTATGGCATTTTTAAATAAATTTAAAATTCGATAATGGAAAAATTAAATTTTGAAAATACCCATTTCTTGTCATTTAATCGAAATTTGCCATTAGAGTTTTTGTTAGAGCTCCTTGAGTACAACGCATAAGTCAAATCAGAACTCCCAGAACGATTAAAAAAAATCAACATTAAAAAAAAAAATTCTAAGCCCGAAAAGAAAAAAAAATTGAGAGTTCCAGGAGTTCTGAGTTAATTTTCTATTTTTACTCATTGAGTGCAATAATTCTTTCTTATAAACAAATTCGATACAATCGCGATTTATGGCATTTTTAAATAAATTTACAATTCGATAATGGAAAAATTTAATTTGGAAAATACCCATTTCCTGTCATTAATTCCGAAAAGAAAAAAAAATTGAGAGTTCCAAGAGCTTGTTTATAAAAAAGAATTATTGTACTCAATGAGTAGAAATAGAAAATTAACTCAGAACTCTTGGAACTCTCATTTTTTTTTCTTTTCGGACAATTTTTTTCAAAATGTTGACTTTTTTAATAGTTCTAGGAGTTCTGATTTGACTTATGGGTTGTACTCAAGGAGTTCCAACGAAAACTCTTACAGCAAATTGCGATTAAATGACAGGGAATGGGTATTTTCAAAATTAAATTTTCTATTATCGAATTTTAAATTTATTTAAAAATGCCATAAATCGCGATTGTATCGAATTTGTTTATAAGGAAGAATTATTGTACTCAATGAGTAGAAATAGAAAATTTACTCAGAACTCTTGAAACTCTATTTTTTTTTTCTTTTCGGACAGTTTTTTTCAAAATGTTGATTTTTTTAAAATAGTTCTAGGAGTTTTGATTTGACTTATGTGTTGTACTCAAGGAGTTCTAACGAAAACTCTAATGGAAAATTGCGATTAAATGACAGGAAATGGGTATTTTCAAAATTTAATTTTTCCATTATCGAATTTTAAATTTATTTAAAAATGCCATAAATCGTGATTGTATCGAATTTGTTTATAGGAAAGAATTATTGTACTCAATGAGTAGAAATAGAAAATTGACTCAGAACTCCTGGAACTCTCAATTTTTTTTTCATTTCGGACTTGGAATTATTTTCAAAATGTTGATTTTTTTTTATAATAGTTCTGGGAGTTTTGATTTGACTTATGGGTTGTATTCAAGGAGTTCTAACGAAAAGTCTTCTGGCAAATTGCGATTAAATGACAGGAAATGGGTATTTTCAAAATTAAATTTTCTATTATCGAATTTTAAATTTATTTAAAAATGTCATAAATCGTGATTGTATCGAATTTGTTTATAGGAAAGAATTATTGTACTCAATGAGTATAAATAGAAAATTGACTCAGAACTCTTGGAACTCTCAATTTTTTTTTTGCTTCGCGACTTAAAATTATTTTCAAAATGTTGATTATTTTTTGATTTGACTTATGGGTTGTACTCAAGAAGCTCTAACGAAAACTCTAATGGAAAATTGCGATTAAATGACAGGAAATGGGTATTTTCAAAATTTAATTTTTCCATTATCGAATTTTAAATTTATTTAAAAATGCCATAAATCGCGATTGTTTCGAATTTGTTTATAGGGAAGAATTATTGTACTCAATGAGTAAAAATAGAAAATTAACTCAGAACTCCTGGAACTCTCAATTTTTTTTTCATTTCGGACTTAAACTTTTTTTCAAAATGTTGATTTTTTAAAAAATAATTCTGGGGGTTCTGATTTGACTTATGAGTTGTACTCAAGAAGTTCTAACGAAAACTCTTATGGCAAATTGCGATTGAATGACAGGAAATGGGTATTTTCAAAATTTAATTTTCTATTATCGAATTTTAAATTTATTTAAAAATGCCATAAATCGCGATTGTATCGAATTTGTTTATGAGGAAGAATTATTGTACTCAATGAGTAGAAATATAAAATTAACTCAGAACTCCTGGAACTCTCATTTTTTTTTCTTTGCGACTTTTTTCAAAAAATCATTTTTGATAGTTCCGGATAGTTCTGATTGGTGTTTCCTGTAGTTCTTTGTGAGTTCTATCCATAGTTGTTATGAAATATTTAGATTCGACCAATATTAAGTGAGTAATATGAACTTGAATATTTTGAAAATTTTTATCTCTGGAAATTCAACAGAACTATTTTTTAAAAGTATCAGGAACTATAGTACTAACCCAAACACATCTTAGAACTAGTTCAGAACTATTCGATAACAATGTCAAGTTGGCACCCCATTTTTCAAAAAATTCCCGACAGCCCAATTTTACAGAACTCTTTTTTTAAAGTTGATAGTACTTCTAGATACATCAAAAGGAATTGATAACTCTATTCGGAACTATCAGAAGTCTTTATTGGGGTGCCAACTTGACGCACTCCCCATCAGGACATTCAAGTTTTATGATTACCTCTTGCCTCCATCAATTTTTACGATGGTATCTATAATTAATATATTTTCAATCAACTAATTTATTCCTGGACGCGTAATTGCGCCATGTAAAACGTCAAAGATAGCGCGAAAAGAGAATTTCAAACACTCCCTCCAGAGCGCACAATAATTCACTTGATTACACCGGGCGTCTAGCCAGTAATGGATGCGATGGTTGTCTTTGGAGCAATGAACCAAGAACCAATTCACTCGTTTAAAGACGCATTACGATTCCCGAAGAAAAAATCCCAACTATATTTAGCGTCCTCGGGTTTAATTGCATCCTTTGTGTCCGATTCACAACTTTAAAACTGGACTAGAGAAAATCCGCCCGAGGCGAAATATCGATGATTTATATTTACAGGCAAATTTCGTACCCTCCCACTCGGCATTGCTTCATTCCGACCCTCGGGCGAAAAGATGTAACATCTATATCCGAGATTATGCGGAGTTTATTGTATAATGTTGAAGTGTTGCGAGGCGGTATTTAATTACCGCGGAGTGCAGGTGTGTTGGTTAGCTGAAGAAACCTTAGTAATATCTGCGGTGTAATTAACTGGGCGCACGCAATTCATACCGGTGTAACCTTGATTAACCGCAAGAGACTGCCTATTAAGATTACCTGCAGATAATAATATTTGCTGGTAAACTGAAACGAATATATCTTCCCAAGTGCAGGCAATAATTTTTTAATAAGTAAAGTTTTGCACTTATTTCAGATTGTGACAAATTATGTATGGAAACAATCCAGCCTAAAACTATAACACGCGAATGACCTTTAGCGTGGTCACAATGTATTGCCAATTGATTGTCTAAAAAATGTATTTGGTAAAGTTTCAACTAAACTTGATAACATTAAACCGTTAGGTCTAGAAAAATTGCGATTTTTTGCGAAACCACACGTCCTACAACCCCAAGTGTTATCTCATTTTATAGGCAATTTTGTTGCCTTGAAGTTTCATTTGCATCATTTTTTTGCTTAAAGCATAGATTTAGTGATATTTAGCTTTTTCAGATCAGATTGTGGTGCATCTCTCTCTATGCCAGGCATCCCCAACATGGTCCAAATTTGTACAGAAATCTTTTCTAAATGTTGATGAATGTTTTAGATACATCTAAATTGATTGAGAACTAACAGAACCATCAGAACTCTATTTTTGGGTGCCAACTTGACATGCTTTCAATTTTGTGTGAAGACAAATTTTTATTTTTTTTTTATTTGAAACTTTCCAAAATTACTTAAAACTTATTAGATATTCATTCTATGGAAAGTTACGTACACCCCATCCCCAGATTTTGGGGTAATTTCATGTGATCGGAACGTGAAGTTCTAAAAAAATTGTAATAATTTCAGCGACTCGAAAAAAATATTAAAACAATTGCCATCGATTCGAAACTTTCCAAAATTACTCAAAACTTATTAGATATTCATTCTATGGAAAGTTACGTACACCCCATCCCCAGATTTTGGGGTAATTTCATGTGATCGGAGCGTGAAGTTCTAAAAAAATTGTAATAATTTCAGCGACTCGAAAAAAATATTAAAACAATTGCCATCGATTTGAAACTTTCCAAAATTACTCAAAATTTATTAGATATTCATTCTATGGAAAGTTACGGACACCCCATCCCCAGATTTTGGAGTAATTTCATGTGATCAGAGCGTGAAGTTCCAAAAAAAAATTGTAATAATTTCAGCGACTCGAAAAAAATATTAAAACAATTGCCATCGATTTGAAACTTTCCAAAATTACTCAAAATGTATTATATAATCATTCTATGAAAAGTTACAGGCACCGCATCCCCAGATTTTGGGGTAACTTCATGTGATCGGAGCGTGAATTTCTAAAAAAATTGTAATAATTTTAGCGACTAGAAAAAAATATTAAAACAATTGCCATCGATTTGAAACTTTCCAAAATTACTCAAAATTTATTAGATATTCATTCTATGGAAAGTTACAGGCACCGCATCCCTAGATTTTGGGGTAATTTCATGTGATCGGAGCGTGAAGTTCTAAAAAAAAATGTAATAATTTCAGCGACTCGAAAAAAATATTAAAACAATTGCCATCGATTTGATACTTTCCAAAATTACTCAAAATGTATTAGATAATCATTTTATGGAAAGTTACAGGCACCCCATCCCCAGATTTTGGGGTAAACTCTAAAAAATCTTAATAATTTCAGAGACTCGAAAAAAATATTAAAACAATTGCCATCGATTTGAAACTTTCCAAAATTGCTCAAAATTTATCAGATAATCATTCTATGGAAAGTTACAGGCACGGCATCCCCAGATTTAGGGGTGATCGGAGAGTGAAGTTCTAAAAAAATTGTAATAATTCCAACGACTCGAAAAAAATATTAAAACAATTGCCAGCGATTTGAAACTTTCCAAAATTACTCAAAATTGATTAAATATTCATTCTATTGAAAGTTACGGACACCCCATTCCCAGATTTTGAGGCAATTTCATGCGACCGGAGCGTGAAGTTCTAAAAAAATTGTAATAATTTTAGCGACTCGAAAAAAATATTAAAACAATTGCCATCGAATTGAAACTTTCCAAAATTACTCAAAATGTATCAGATATTCATTCTATGGAAAGTCACGCACACCTCATCCCCAGATTTTGGGGTAATTTCATATGATCAGACCGTGAAGTTCTAAAAAAATTGTAATAATTTCAGCGACTCGAAAAAAATATTAAAACAATTGCCATCGATTCGAAACTTTCCAAAATTACTCAAAACTTATTAGATATTCATTCTATGGAAAGTTACGGACACCCCATCCCCAGATTTTGGGGTAATTTCATGCGATCGGAGTGTGAGGTTCCAAATTTTTTTTTATAATTTCAGCGACTCGAAAAAAATATTAAAACAATTGCCATCGAGTTGAAACTTTCCAAAATTGCTCAAAATTTATCAGATAATCATTCTATGGAAAGTTACAGGCACCCCATCCCCAGATTTTTCTAAAAAAATTGTAATAATTTTAGCGACTCGAAAAAAATATTAAAACAATTGACATCGATTTGAAACTTTCCAAAATTTCTCAAAACCCTTTAGATATTAATTCCATGGATAGTTACGGACACCCCATCCCCAGATTTTGGGGTAATTTCATGTGATCGGAGCGTGAAGTTCCAAAAAAATTGTAATAATTTCGGCGACTCGAAAAAAATATTAAAACAATTGCCGTCGATTTGAAACTTTCCAAAATTATTCAAAATTTATTAGATATTCATTCTATGCAAAGTTACAGACACCCCTTCCGCAGATTTTGGGGTAATTTCATGTGATCGGAGCGTGAAGTTCCAAAAAAATTGTAATAATTTCGGCGACTCGAAAAAAATATTAAAACAATTGCCGTCGATTTGAAACTTTCCAAAATTATTCAAAATTTATTAGATATTCATTCTATGCAAAGTTACAGACACCCCTTCCGCAGATTTTGGGGTAATTTCATGTGATCGCAGTGTGAAGTTCCAAAAAAATTGTAATAATTTCAGCGACTCTAAAAAAATATTAAAACAATTGCCATCGATTTGAAACTTTCCAAAATTACTCATCAAAACCCTTTAGATATTAATTCCATGGATAGTTACGGACACCCCATCCCCAGATTTTGGGGTAATTTCATGCGATCGCGGTGTAAAGTTCTAAAAAATCGTAATAATTTCAGCAACTCGAAATTTTCTTTTAAACAATTGCCATTGATTTGAAACTCTCAAAATTCACTCATTATGCATGTCAAATGAAGATCTTATAAGAACTTGAAATACTCCATCCCCGGATATTGGAATCATTTCGTATAAACAAAACGCAAGGTTGTAATAATTTTAATGTTTTTTTTTTTGGCTTGGAAAAATATAAAAACAATGTCCGTGGTTTTAAAACTTTCTAAAAATTACTCAAAATTCATTTAATGATTCCGTAAAAGCTATGTATTACATCATTATATTTTTGAAATGATTTCATGTAGAGTAAAAAAATTATTTTTGTGAGTCAAAAAAAAATATTTTTGTGAGTCAAAAAAAATATAGAAAATTCAACCTTCGCTAACAAATCGAATTTCAACATACATAGATGATTGATAGTATATAACAAAACACATTTTTAATTTATTCGTTGCGTAATTGAAAAAGGTCATAATTTTGGTGCGGACGAAGAACTCAAAACGGCCAGTTCGTGACCTTAAGAGAGCAATCACGTTTTTGGCACAGTTCGCCGCGATTCCGAATAAGGTGTGCAATTCCGGAAAACTTTTCGTTTTTATTGTTATCCATTGTTATTGTGTGTTAATGGAGTAGGACGGCGCGTCGTCGGACGGTTTGCGCTATTTGGAATATAAATTATTTTAAAATCGTTGCGTTTACATTGTCGAGTGTATTGAGAAATGCAATTTTACTAATGATCAGGATGGTTGCAATGATAACTGTTGTTCGCAAGGTGCGGTTAATTGTTTCAATTATTCAAGCTGAAAATGTTGCACTATAAATTAAATATTGACTTATTTTTACAAATTTTTTAATATCTTGAAAACGAAGGAAGATAGGTATAGGGAATGCTGGTGTAGATCAATGCGGAATTGAATTCTGCGCTGGAATATGTAAAAATATACAGGGTGGTCCATTTAAAAAGTTCGGGATTTAATCGCTTAAAGTTGACTAAATGTGGACTGAAATTTTAAACTCTCTGTTTATTACAATTCCGAAAATAAATCACCACTGGGTACCTACGGGTATTGCCTTTTTGTAGTGTACATTACATCCCTTTTGTTCAGATTTTTGTATTTTTAAAGTGAATTATCAAAAAATCGCTAAATTTCCAAAAAAATGTCAAATATCTTGAAAACTGTTAAATTTTGAGGTTATGTTATTTAATGATTTTCTTCACAGAATTTTATGTAGAATTCAAATTTGCAATAAAAAAATATAGCATTGCGTTTAGAATAAAGAAATTGGTATTAATTTCCGGTTAAAACGTTTTTTTTTCGCTACATTTACAAAAAATTTCATTTCTGTTTTGAGTAGGAGATTTTCCATTAATAAATCTAATTATTATTATAACCAGAAGTCGTGTGATCTTGAAAATATTTTCATTGAAAAGAGCATGCTCGATTGCATAAATGCATTTGCGGTTGAAGTTAAAGGGCTTAAGCGTAAATAATCCGCGATACGTATACTTGAAACGTTCGCGGAAGGAATAATTGAATGTCGTTCGGAAAGTAAACTAACAGGACGAAGAACCGTTGGCTATTTATTTTCTTAGAGGAGTTTGTAATTGCGACAATTTATCGAGCAATTCCACGAAGACACGTGAAAGGCAATCATGTGTTATGTACAATGTAAAAAGAGCCATTACAAAGACCTTGGAGTTTTATTGACACATCTCGGCATTGTTCGAAAGTAAATGCAATGCCTCTGGTACATAAAAGAATCCATTCAATAATATTAAAATTACAACAAATTTTCTCATCATTAGAAAACAGTTTATAATGTAATTATAAAATGGTTTCAACAAGAGCGTCATATAAAAAAACTAATCAAAGAGAAAAATGTTTATTAGTGCTAAAAATAATGCAACTAAAATATTGTAGAATTAAAAAAAAAAAATTTTATTTATTTATTTTACGGAAACTCCTTTTTACATGATTATTAAATTAAGTGTATAAACATTTACAATCAAATTTAGATCGTAATTTAGTTTATTTGGCTCTTGATGCGCTACACTTGATCAAATTGTCAAAAAAAGGCACTTTTTATTTGCAGTTGCCCGACACGTGTTTCGATCATTATCAAAATTTGAATTTCGATAATGATCTACAATGATTGAAACGAGCGTCAGGTAACTAAAAATATTAAGTGTTTTCCTCCACAAAATTTGTTTATTAGTTAAATAAATTTGAGACAATCTCACTTGTTGCAGAAACATTAAAAAAAGGCCTCTAGACCCCGTTGGTATGGGTTCGAGTCCCGTCCGTGCGGTCACTTTTTCAACACGAAAACTGGCCGTGCGGGTCCCCTATAATCCTCGATTCCCTAAGCCGAACTTCTATCAATCATCTTTCCTTAATTTTTTTTTTAATTACTGCGCGATTTTTCTAAAGAAAATTTAGTGATAACAAAAATTTAATAATTTTTATCTCTACGGGGTTGAACCCTCAATGCCTCAAATAACAGTTGGAGCGTATTATTAGAATTTTTATAGAACGCTTTGCTTTCGGCAAGGCTCAACAATCCCACGGGCAGCCTTGATCAAATTAAATCCAACACTTTCAACACATCAACATCAGTAGGAGGAATGCCTTAAAAGTAAAATGTCATTGCACCTTATAAACCCATATTTGGCGAGCGAATTGTACCGAATTAATTTGGGGCCTTTTCAAAGGCCTTATTGGAAATTGCTGCATTCAAACAGCATCAGTAATTGCCCAATGTTTATCGTATCAACAGGTGCCAGACTCTATTTATAATTGCTCCATTATAGCTGTCCTAGTTCGTCGATTCCTACACACATTCCGAGTTGCAAGTAAATTGGATTATTCCACTTACTGGAATGGGGCGAAATAAAAATCTTTAACTAGGACATTGCCAATGTATTCGAGATTGGAAAATGTTGTACGGCGTGTTTCAAAAAGAAACCATTTATGACGTTTGGGTGGTAAATTTTCACTCGAGTAGTACAACTAAAATTTTCAAAAATTCACAAGTCACGAAATAATCGGTGGATTTTCAAATGCTCTATTTAGTTTGATAAAGCGATGATTTGCGAATCCAGTTTAATTTTTGTAGAATTTAGTTGGCACGTTTTATATTTATTTTTTATTTTTTGCTCGAGTATTACACAATTCGAAAACTAAAATTTTCAAAAATTCCCAACTCGCGAAATAATCGGTGAAATTTCAAATACTCCATTTAGTATGATAAAACTATGTTTTGCAAATCCAATTTAATTTTTATAGAATTTAGTCGTCACGTTTTATATTTATTTTTTATTTTTTGCTCGAGTATTACACAATTCGAAAACAAAAATTTTCAAAAATTCACAACTCGCGAAATAACCGGTGGATTTTCAAATACTCTATTTAGTTTGATAAAACGATGATTTGCAAATCCAGTTTAATTTTTGTAGAATTTAGTCGGCACGTTTTATATTTATTTTTTATTTTTTGCTCGAGTATTACACAATTCGAAAACTAAAATTTTCAAAAATTCACAACTCGCGAAATAATGGGTGGATTTTCAAAAACTGCACTTAATTTGGTAAAACAGTGATTTGCAAATCTTGTTTAATTTTTGTAGAATTTAGTCGTCACGTTTTATATTTATTTTTTATTTTTTGTTCGAGTATTACACAATTCGAAAACTAAAATTTTTAAAAACTCACAACTCGCAAAATAATCGGTGTATTTTCAAATACTCCATTTAGTTGATTTGCAAATCCAATTTAATTTTTGTAGAATTTAGTCGACACGTTTTATATTTTTTTCGAGTATTGCAGAATTGGAAATCAATAATTTTCAAAAATTCACAACTCGCGATATAATTGATGGATTTTCAAAAACTGCACTTAATTTGATATAACGGTGATTTGCAAATGTATTTTAATTTTTGCAGAATTTTGTCAACAAGGTTTATATATTTTTTTAAATTTTTTTGCTCGAGTATTACACAATTCGAAAATTAAAATTTTCAAAAACTCACAACTTGTGGGTTTTTAAAAACTGTACTTAATTTTAATGGCAGCTCATGGAACATGTTGATAGTAGCGCCACTTATACAATATAAGCCCCCCCCCCCCTCCTTTTTTGAAGAAAAAAGAACGATTTATCTTCCTAGACCAAAGGCGAAAAAGTGTTTTAAGAAATTATTAAAAATTGAAAATGAAACTACAGGTAGTGCCATGGCTCCTTGGCTCTATATAACGAGTCGCCCCTGATTTTGAGTGAATTTGAAGAGTTTCAAGTTTGTGGCAATTGTTTTTCTATTTTTTTTTCAACCGCTTGAGATAATGTGAACGTCAAAATTGCAATAGGTGTTGTTCTCGTATGATTATCTCGAAATCTAGTGAAGGGGTGTTTTCAGATTTTTACAGGAATTAGAAGAGTTATCTATTTTGAGTGAATTTGGAGAATTTCAAGTTTGTGGCGATTGTTTTTCTATTTTTTTTTTTAACCGGTTGAGATAATGTGAACATCAGAATTGCAATAGGTGTTGTTCTCGTGTGATTATCTCGAAATCTTGTGAAGGGGTGTTTTCAGATATTTACGGGAATTATAAGAGTTATCTATTTTGAGTAAATTTTGAAACTTTAAAGTTTGTGGCAATTGTTTTTCAAATTTTTTCGGCCGCTTGGGAAAATGTGAACGTCAGAATTGCAATCAGGACTGTTTTTGAGTGATTATCTCGAAATCTAGTGAAGGAGTCTTTTCGGATTTTTACGGTATCTTGAAGATGTATCTATTTTGAGTAAATTTCGAAAGTTTTAATTTTGTGGCGTAATTTGAAACCGACATCTCACACGAGTACCCATCGTAGTACATGTTAATCATTTATTAAATTTATTAACATTACAAAATACAAACACCGGTAAATAGCAAACTCGTGATGAATCGTGTATTTTTAATGTCGGCATTGATTTCGCAACCCGGCAAACGGCAGTAATTTCAAGAAATCGAGTTTTCTTCTCTGATTAAAATATTTCAACCAAGGCAGGCGCGGCCCACCGCGATTATCCAGCCGAGCCTCGTGTTTCGTAAATTGTTAGGAACGACAAAAGGTGGTTGCCTTTTAGGTATCTAGAGAAGAGTCGTGACTTACATCTTCATTGTTTTCTTTATTATTCGCTTAAAGTCGATCGGCTTATCTGTGCGGTGCGTGAAAGATAATTCAGAGTTGCATATAAAGTACATTTAAGATAAATTAAGCACGTTTTCATGCGATGATGATCATCGTCTGCACGTTTCTTTATGAAAGTTGTATTGCATTATTAGTAATTGATTTGTATATAAAGAGTTGATGGTCAGGTATCGTGTTACGTAACTGATTTGCTCCTTTGATTTGTTTAATGGAATACTTGGCATGTGATGGATGTGTGCGGATTCATTAAATAGAGTGCGGCTTGAAAATATTTTTTCAACTGATGGTTGATCGAAGTTTTGTATTTTTTGTAGTGTACGAAATTGTTGCAATTGAATTTTTTGTATGGTTGATGGTGGAAGGCATTTATTGAAAAGTACCTTAATCTAGAATTTTGTGTGTGTGTGTGTGTGTGTGTGTGTGTGTGTGTTATTTTCACCACCACAGGCCCTGGCTTCTCGTCTTTATCTTATCTCTCAATTGCTGGTATCCTATTTTTCTGCACGTCATGTATCGACTATACCATCAAATCGAAGAAAGTAATGATGGCCTTCATCAAACAAATCAATTTTTACCTGTGCTTTAATTGGACTCACGGTGTACGCTCATTTGCTGCAAATACGTTTTAAATGGTAATTCTGCCCTAGTCGAATCCCACAATCAATTTGAAGATATGCAAATGTGATACATTATTTAGCACGGCGCACAACCTTGTCCGATAACGCCTTCAATTAAACTTACTCATTTTGCAAATTCACGCTAAATTTATTTAAATAAATAAATTGTTCAATGTCTTGATAAGAACAGCAAAAATATTTCGAAGAAGGAGCAATTTTAATAAACCCCAGATAATGTTACATGATTCACAGATTAAAGAAAAGTGAATAATTGTTTGCATGTAAATTGCTCCAAAAGTTTTTGTACCTGAATTACAGATTGAACACAAGCAAAAATCTGAGTGCAGGCAAGAACCGCAAGAGTGTTTTATTTTCCGTTTCCCAAAATATTTTAAGAAAGCTTTGAAATGTGCCTCCAATTTATCCCAAACAATCCCTTAAATTACATCCAGCGTCTTAGCCTAACCGAAATATTTCGTTTTGAATGATATCGTATGTTTATTAAAAGAAAACCTCAAGTGTGCCATGATTTTTTATTTTTTTAAATTTAATTTGGTAACACAGATTGAGGTTATTTTACTTATGCTGTGTTCCTACTGATAAATTCATTTAATACTTTATTTACAACTAAAGCAAATCCATGCGGAAGTTACGAGGCTGAGGCGGTAAATTGCGGCTTAAGTCGCATCAAGAACCAATCTGACTTATCCGCGGATTTAGGCTAACTGTACCATTAACGATCTCTTAACGGTTCTCCACTTTTCTGGTATCACAAGAAGTAAACAGCGACCGTCGTTAAGGCAATTAAAATTCGATCAATTAAGCCAGGTGGTCGTGTTTTTGTTCAAATTACACGCCGTGACGCGGTGTACGAATTGCGGTACATTTTTTTTTCTACGAGCACGTGAACGTACTTGACGAGTTAGAAAGTGAAATTTTTCAAATTGGTTTCATTTTCAATTACGTTATAATGTCTTCGAATATTTCTTTGTGCAACTTTGCTCTTCTTGTTTACGCAATTCATAAATAACAACTGGTAAAAATTTAAATAATGGAAATGCATGTACGCGAAAAAATCTCGAAGTTGCAATTTTTATCGAGTAGGAAAACAATTGCCACTAACTCGAAACTTTCCAAATTTACTCAAAACACATAACTCTTCTTAATCCTGTAAAAATCTGAAAACACCCCTTCACTAGATTTCGAGATAATCTCACGAGAACAACACCGCTTGCAATTCTGACGTTCGCATTATCTCAAGCGGTCGAAAAAAAAAATAGAAAAACAATTGCCACAAACTTGAAACTCTCCAAATTCACTCAAAATAGATAACTCTTCTAATTCCTGTAAAAATCTGAAAACACCCTTTCACTAGATTTCGAGATAATCACACGAGAACAACACCGATTGCAATTCTGACGTTCACATTATCTCCAGCGGTTGAAAAAAAATAGAAAAACAATTGCCACAAACTTGAAACTTTCCAAATTCACTCAAAATAGATAACTCTTCTAATTCCTGTAAAAATCTGAAAACACCCCTTCACTGTATTTCGAGATAATCACACGAGAACAACACCAATTGCAATTCTGACGTTCACATTATCTCAACCGGTTGAAAAAAAAAATAGAAAAACAATTGCCACAAACTTGAAACTCTCCAAATTCACTCAAAATAGATAACTCTTCTAATTCCTGTAAAAATCTGAAAACACCCCTTCACTAGATTTCGAGAAAATCACACGAGAACAACACCAATTGCAATTCTGACGTTCACATTATCTCAAGCGGTTGAAAAAAAATAGAAAAACAATTGCCAAAAACTTGAAACTCTCCAAATTTACTCAAAATAGATAACTCTTCTTAATCCTGTAAAAATCTAAAAACACCCCTTCACTGTATTTCGAGATAATCACACGAGAACAACACCAATTGCAATTCTGACGTTCACATTATCTCAAGCGGTTGAAAAAAAATAGAAAAACAATTGCCACAAACTTGAAACTCTCCAAATTCACTCAAAATAGATAACTCTTCTAAATCCTGTAAAAATCTGAAAACACCCCTTCCCTAGATTTCGAGATAATCACACGAGAACAACACCAATTGCAATTCTGACGTTCACATTATCTCAAGCGGTTGAAAAAAAATAGAAAAACAATTGCCACAAACTTGAAACTCTCCAAATTCACTCAAAATAGATAACTCTTCTTAATCCTGTAAAAATCTAAAAACACCCCTTCACTGTATTTCGAGATAATCACACGAGAACAACACCAATTGCAATTCTGACGTTCACATTATCTCAAGCGGTTGAAAAAAAATAGAAAAACAATTGCCACAAACTTGAAACTCTCCAAATTCACTCAAAATAGATAACTCTTCTAAATCCTGTAAAAATCTGAAAACACCCCTTCCCTAGATTTCGAGATAATCACACGAGAACAACACCAATTGCAATTCTGACGTTCACATTATCTCAAGCGGTTGAAAAAAAATAGAAAAACAATTGCCACAAACTTGAAACTCTCCAAATTCACTCAAAATAGATAACTCTTCTAATTCCTGTAAAAATCTGGAAACACCCCTTCACTAGATTTCGAGATAATCACACGAGAACAACACCAATTGCAATTCTGACGTTCACATTATCTCAAGCGGTTGAAAAAAAATAGAAAAACAATTGCCACAAACTTGAAACTCTCCAAATTCACTCAAAATAGATAACTCTTCTAATTCCTGTAAAAATCTGAAAACACCCCTTCACTGTATTTCGAGATAATCACACGAGAACAACACCAATTGCAATTCTGACGTTCACATTATCTCAAGCGGTTGAAAAAAAATAGAAAAACAATTGCCAAAAACTTGAAACTCTCCAAATTTACTCAAAATAGATAACTCTTCTTAATCCTGTAAAAATCTAAAAACACCCCTTCACTGTATTTCGAGATAATCACACGAGAACAACACCAATTGCAATTCTGACGTTCACATTATCTCAAGCGGTCGAAAAAAAAAAATAGAAAAACAATCGCCACAAACTTGAAACTCTCCAAATTCACTCAAAATAGATAACTCTTCTAATTCCTGTAAAAATCTGAAAACACCCCTTCACTGTATTTCGAGATAATCACACGAGAACAACACCAATTGCAATTCTGACGTTCACATTATCTCAAGCGGTTGAAAAAAAATAGAAAAACAATTGCCAAAAACTTGAAACTCTCCAAATTTACTCAAAATAGATAACTCTTCTTAATCCTGTAAAAATCTGAAAACACCCCTTCACTGTATTTCGAGATAATCACACGAGAACAACACCAATTGCAATTCTGACGTTCACATTATCTCAAGCGGTTGAAAAAAAATAGAAAAACAATTGCCACAAACTTGAAACTCTCCAAATTCACTCAAAATAGATAACTCTTCTAATTCCTGTAAAAATCTGAAAACACCCCTTCACTAGATTTCGAGAAAATCACACGAGAACAACACTAATTGCAATTCTGACGTTCACATTATCTCAAGCGGTTGAAAAAAAATAGAAAAACAATTGCCACAAACTTGAAACTCTCCAAATTCACTCAAAATAGATAACTCTTCTTAATCCTGTAAAAATCTGAAAACACCCCTTCACTGTATTTCGAGATAATCACACGAGAACAACACCAATTGCAATTCTGACGTTCACATTATCTCAAGCGGTTGAAAAAAAATAGAAAAACAATTGCCACAAACTTGAAATTCTCCAAATTCACTCAAAATAGATAACTCTTCTAAATCCTGTAAAAATCTTAAAACACCCCTTCACTAGATTTCGAGAAAATCACACGAGAACAACACCAATTGCAATTCTGACGTTCACATTATCTCAAGCGGTTGAAAAAAAATAGAAAAACAATTGCCACAAACTTGAAACTCTCCAAATTCACTCAAAATAGATCACTCTTCTAATTCCTGTAAAAATCTGAAAACACCCCTTCACTAGATTTAGAGATAATCACACGAGAACAACACCAATTGCCATTCTGACGTTCACATTATCTCAAGCGGTTGAAAAAAAATAGAAAAACAATTGCCAAAAACTTGAAACTCTCCAAATTCACTCAAAACAGATAACTCTTCTAATTCCTGTAAAAATCTGAAAACACCCCTTCACTAGATTTCCAGATAATCACACGAGAACAACACCAATTGCAATTCTGACTTTCACATTATCTCAAGCGGTCGAAAAAAAAATTGAAAAACAATCGCCACAAACTTGAAATTCTCCAAATTTACTCAAAATAGATAACTCTTCTAAATTCTGTAAAAATTTGTTATATGTTAATTCCAACAAAGAATTGAACTGTATTATATTTATAATCCATTCGACTATTACAAAATAACAGATCGTTCAAACCGGTCTCGCGATTTGTATCTGTTTAATTTTACACGTTTTGTGCTTGTTATTTAGAACATAACACTTGTTCCACTGAAAGCGACCAGCATACACTTTCGTTCGGAACTTTGTCTAGTTCAAACAATACACGCAATAAAAAAAAAACGAAATAATAGTAAAGCACCAAATGAAATGTGTTAACTTGCGAAATGCATTCGCATAAATCATGTAATATTATTATTATTTATACAATGCGTATAATAATTCCTCAATGTAGGAAACGATGACGTAACCATCTGCCGAAATAAATGTAATTCATCAAGGAAATTGTTATAATTATTATAGCGTAACTCCGTTGCGTCACAAGTTTTCTAATTTTTGCAATTATGAACGTTGGAAATTTTGGAGGACATCAAACTTTGTTATACAGGGTGGAAACTTTAACTGGAACAAATTCGGTATTTACGAATGTTAGTTTTTGTTTCTAATTTTTTATTATTGGGATTACCCGTTTAATAATAAATAAATAAATAAAAAGAAGTTCCAGAAAAAAATCCTCGGAGAGGTCGATTTTTGTTTTTTATTCCGCAATTTTTAGCGTCTTCAAAAATAGTATGACCGTCACTAGTCTCTCACGTATAACGTCATAGACATTTTTTTAATGGACACTAATTTCACTAATTTTGTAGCCCTTTTTATTCACTTTGCGACTGTGTAAAAATATTTTCTCTTTTTTGTTTTTTTTTTAACTAATATCATTTATAAATTTTATAAATTATTATAAAAAATGGCTGTGCTGAAAGACAAATTTTAAATTGTAATTTTAATTTTTTATTTTCATATTTTCATATTTTATATTTATATTTTGTTTTATATTTTATATTCTAATTAATACAGGGTGAATCCCGTAAATATATTATTATTATTATTATTAAAAATATTAGATTACCAGTAAAACTGAACGAACATGTTTCGAAAAACAATTAATGAAGCAATTCCATCAATTCTGGCCTAATTGGAACAATTGGACGAAAAGCACGAACACAAGTAATTAAACGTTACGTAATTGCGTGTGTAGTCCAGTTTTCGTTTTCGTTAACCTTGCAAATTTCTTTCAAGTACACACCGCTACACAATTGAGTAGCAACGAGAAGCACGTAGTAGTAGTAGTAGTAGTAGTGGTTGATTGGTGAGGAAAGAGCGAGCCCACGGTAGTCTGTAGCCTCACCGTCATCGCCAGTCGCCGTTCGCCCTTCTGCCGGTGCGTTACTGCCGCGTTACAGCAGCTGTCAGTGTGCCGGGTCTACATACAGTGTGTGTGCATCTAATTGTTAAAAGTCCCGATCAATTGAGATTTCACACGGCCCCAAGGAAATTCCATCTTGAACGCGCTTAAACGGTACGTTGAATTTTCCAGTAACCTTTGAAAGTGTTATCGCAACGGAAGTGATTAATTTCGATAACAATACGCGATCCGATGGTCGGTTCTGTTCTGGTCCAACAGGCGAATAAATGAAATCCATTAGGTTTTCTTTTTTAACGACGGCAATTCCGCGCTGCCCACCAAACTATCGATTCGCGTGTTCATCACCGGTTTTTCCCAAATTTTGATCGTCGTACTTAAACTCCATTCGTGCATAACGTACTCTAATTACTTTGTTGGTAATTAACACCTATTACAATAAATCTCAAGGTGGTATACTAATAGTCAAAAATAGCAGCGCTAGAAAACAAATTTTGTTGACCAAAAATTTATTTTCTCTAGAAATTCCACATTTATTTAAAATTTTGACAGATTCATTTTGAATATCCTATCCCAAAGAAAATAGCCCAAACTCACCGCCAACAAAAATGGTGGCCCTGAAAGATAAATTTTGATGACCAAAAATGAATTTTTTTGAGAAATTGCTCTGTAAAATCCACATTTATTTAGACAGCTGCTTGAAATTATTACTGGTTCTTCTTGAATAACCTATCTTTAAAATTACCCAAAGAAAATAGCCCAAACTCACCGCCAACAAAAATGGTTGCGCTGAAAGACAAATTTTGATGACCAAAAATGAACTTTTTGGAGAAATTGCTCTGTAAAATCCACATTTATTTTGACAGTTGCTTGAAATGATTACTGGTTCTTCCTGAATAACCTATCTTTAAAATTACCCAAAGAAAATAGCCCAAACTCACCGCCAACAAAAATGGCTGCCCTGAAAGATAAATGTTGATGACCAAAACTGGACTTTTTTGAGAAATTGCTCTGTAAATTCCACATTTATTTAGACAATTGCTTGAAATTATTACTGGTTCTTCTTGAATAACCTATCTTTAAAATTACCCAAAGAAAATAGCTCAAACTTACCGCCAACAAAAATGGTTGCCCTGAAAGATAAATTTTGATGACTAAAAATGAACTTTTTTGAGAAATTGCTCCGTAAAATCCACATTTATTTAGACAGTTGCTTGAAATTATTACAGGTTCTTCCTGAATAACCTATCTTTAAAATTGCCCAGAGAAAATAGCCCAAACTCACCACCAACAAAAATGACTGCCCTGAAAGACAAATTTTGATGATCAAAAATGAACTTTTTTGAGAAATTGCTTTGTAAAATCCACATTTATTTAGACAGTTGCTTGAAATTATTACTGGTTCTTCTTGAATAACCGATCTTTAAAATGACCCAAAGAAAATAACCGAAACTTTTCACCAACAAAAATGGCAGCTCTGAAAGACAAATATTGATGACCAAAAATGAACTTTTTTGAGAAATTGCTCTGTAAATTCCACATTTATTTAGACAGTTACTTGAAATTATTACTGGTTCATCTTGAATGACCTATCTTTAAAATTACCAGCCCAAACTCACCGCCAACAAAAATTGTTGCCCTGAAAAAAAAATCTTGATGACCGAAAATTAACTTTTTTGTGAAATTGCTCTGTAAAATCCACATTTATTTTGATAGTTGCTTGAAATTATTACTGGTTCTTCTTGAATAACCTATCTTTAAAATTACCCAAAGAAAATAGCCCAAACTTTCCACCAACAAAAACGGCTGCGCTGAAAGACAAATTTTGATGACCAAAACTGAACGTTTTCTAGAAATTGCTCTGTAAATTCCACATTTATTTAGACAGTTGCTTGAAATTTTCACAGATTCATCTTGAATAACCTATCTTTAGAATTACCTAAAGAAAATAGCCCAAATTTTCCACCAACAAAAATGGCTGCGCTGAAAGACAAATTTTGATGACTTAAAAATGAATTTTCTCTAGAAATTGCTCCAGAAATTCAACATTTATAGCGGTAGATACTTGAAACTTTAAAAGATCAAAAATGAATTACTTGCCTTTAGAATTTTTCAACAAAAATTAATCACACTTTGCAGTTACGAAAGTGAAAGCACTAGAAAATATTTTTTTTTTTTACCAAAAATGAACTTTCCCTAGAAATTCCACATTTAAATTGGTAGATGCTTGAAATGTTGACGTATCAGACATAAATAACGTTTCTTTAAAAAGAAAATGACGAAAATTACCCAAACTTTGCAATAACTAAAATGGCAGCACTAAAAAAACAAATTTTGCTCACCAAAAATGAGCTTTCTCCAGAAACTCTACATTATGACGATAAATGCTTAAAATTTTGACACAGGATACTGAACAATTTTTTTTATTATTATTGAAAAAAAAAATTCCAAACTTTGTAGTAAGAAAAATATTCATGCGTAATAATAGCAATAAAATTGATGATTCATTTTTGAAATGCCACCCAGTAATCTAGTAATGAAGTATATGTTACTTTTCAGGATATTAATCTCGAACGTAATTTGAATAATTTTGGAAAGTTTCAAGTCGATAGCAATTGTTTTATTTATATTTTTTTCGCCTAAGCAAAATTATTAGAATTTTATGTACCTTTACGTTCTGTTCACATAAATTTATCTTAAAATCCAGTAATGAAGTAAATGTGGCTTTTTAGGATATCACGCTGGAATGTATTTTGAATAATTTTGGAAAGTTTCAAGTCGATAGCAATTGTTTTTATATTTTTTTTTTCGCCTTGGCCAAATTATTACAACTTTTTTTTACAATTTTGCGATCTTTTCACATAAACTTATTCTAACATCAGCGTGACAAAAAGATGAAATGCGTAGTGTCAATCTGGAATGTGTTTTGAATGATTTTGGAAAGTTTCAAGTCGATGGCAATTGTTTTTATATTTTTTTTACCTCGGTAAAATTATTACATTTTTTTTTTTTTACAATTTTGCGCTCTTTTCACTTTAACTTATCCTAACATCTAGTACAGCGCGACATTAAAAATTGTGCAATGCATAATGTCAATCTGGAATGTATTTTGAATAATTTTCGAAAGTTTCAAGTCGATAGCTATTGTTTTTATATTTTTTTTCGCCTCGGCAAAATTATTACAATTTTGCGATCTTTTCACATAAACTTATTCTAACATCAGCGTGACAAAAAAAGTGAAATGCGTAGTGTTAATCTGGAATGTGTTTTGAATGATTTTGGAAAGTTTCAAGTCGATGGCAATTGCTTTTATATTTTTTTTACCTCGGTAAAATTATTACAATTTTTTTTTTTACAATTTTGCGCTCTTTTCACTTAAACTTATCCTAACATCTAGTACAGCGTGACAATAAAAATTATGCAATGCATAATGTCAATCTGGAATGTATTTTGAATAATTTTGGACAGTTTCAAGTCGATAGCAATTGTTTTTATATTTTTTTTCTTCTCGGCAAAATTATTACATTTTTTTTGCATAAACTTATTCTAAAATCTAGTACAGCGTGATATTGAAAAAAGTTCAATGAATAATATTAAGCGATACAAGAGCTAAAATAAAAAATAAAAAAACTTAAGTCCAAATCTTATTGGTTTATTATTTGTGATTAATTTATTATAAACGATACCGAGTTTTCGTTTTTGAAAACTAGTTGGATTTCGAAATAATCTTATTCTTTATAAGTTATTCATTTTGCCATTATTTACAATTTTTGTTTATATGAATTTTATATAAATATTGACATTTCACAATTATTATAAAATTCTACATTTTATTTTTTCTCGAAAATCAGAAAAAAAGTATGAAATACTTTTATTAAAGCCAAGATTACTGGAAACATAGTTTGAGTTAATTTTAATTCAATGCTTTTAAATTTTTCAATATTATCATGGTGTGAAGAAATGAATGCAATATTTATTTTGCACAAATATTTATCATTTATTATAATGGCATTATTATTTGTTGTTCAAGACACGTAAATACACATTTATTTTTAACGTGTTGAACTTTCACTAACGTGTAGAAGATGTTCTTGACATTTTCTGTAAACATCTCGGTGTTTTGCGCATATAAGGTATTATTCGCGAGGCGCTCGTAATCGGAGAAATAAATTGTGATAACAATTATTGTATAATCTGCACGCATTAATCTCTGTAGTGGTGCAGCCAGTGCAAATTGTATGTTATTATTGGCATTTAATATGTAAATTAAGGTTATCATCTATGTCGCCCCGGAGATTAATGCATATTTATTAGTCGCCATCTAAACACGAATAAAACGTATGATTTAAATTAAAAGACGATCGCCTAAATTATCTTAAGTAATCTCAGAAAGAAAAACAATAACGTAGGTTATATTTACTAAAAAATCATACAGTGGATTTCACAAAGGTGGTAATAAATATAACTCTGGTTTAAATTGACATAACACTGGTATTATATTTTTGGCTGTGTAAACTATCTCTGAAATGGTAAACAGAATATAACTCTGGCTTAAATTGACATAACACTGGTATTATATTTTTGGCAGTGTTAACGATCTTTCAAATGGTAAACAGAATATAATTCTCGTTTAAATTGACATAACACTGGTATTATATTTTTGGCTGTGTAAACGATCTTTCAAATGGTGAACATAATATAACTCTGGCTTTTTACTAGAATTCTATTTTAATCTATTTCTGATGAAATAGTAAACAGAATATAACTCTGGCTTAAATTGACATAACACTGGTAATATATTTTTGGCTGTGTAAACGATCTTTCAAATGATAAACAGAATATAACTCTGGCTTAAATTGACATAACACTGGTATTATATTTTCGGCTGTGTAAACGATCTTTCAAATGGTAAACATAATATAACTCTGGCTTTTTACTAGAATTCTATTTTAATCTATTTCTGATGAAAATATTTTCTTGTCGATCAATACTTCTCAAGCAGAAATTTACAAAGTTCAGAGAAACTATTATTAATTGTGTTTTATCAATACCAGGACTTGGCAGTCTATCGATTTTCGCGTGACTGACTGACTTCCCCTGCGCTCAACTGTTATAAGGGTGTCCCACACATCCGACCTACAATGACTGGCATCTGAGCGTCTTCATCAATACGACTTGATTACACTAAAGCCCGTTATGTCACAACTATCACCGACGACGTGAAATTTGTGTTATTGAATGTATTCATCCCTTTTATCATTTAATTAATCTGTACCGTCCTAAAAAAAGATCGTGTGATTGAAAGGAAACTTTTCGTTAAATTTAATTTAACTGTTACATTCCATAGCTCGAAGTTGTGTGTTTACAAATCTTTTCTTTTCCTTTTTCGTTTCGTCAGCTATAAGCCATAAATCGTTAATCCTGTTAAGCCTGACAGGGAGCTCGCGGTAATATTAAATATAGAGTTACGTATTTTCGTAACAGAGGCTACAGTCGAAGTCTAATTACAAATTGATTAATTTATTTATCTGTATAAATAAAAAAGAAGTACAGAACCGAAAATCTACGGCCATACATACATTTTGCATTAAAAAGAGTTGACATAGTCTACTGCAAAAATCAAGTTTGTTACGGCTAACATATTAACATTTTACTCTCAAAAATACACAAATTTTATTCTTGTAAATTGACTTGAAGTATAAAACTGAAAATCTGCGGTCATAATTGTTAAGTATTAATTTTGCACTGAAAAAACCTGACGTAGTCTACTGAAAAATTTACGTTTGTCAATTACCTAGTTTTACAAATAATCACCATCAAACCCAAGAATTGCATTTTTCAGCGCTCGAAAATCAAAAAAAGCGTTGTTTTTTTGAACCAAAAACAAATGCCGACTTCTAACTTTTACAATATGATTCAAAAATGATTGGGCTTTGACATTCTGGAAAAATTTAGGTTTGTCAATTACCTAGTTTTACAAATAATCACCATCAAACCCAAGAATTGCCTTTTTCAGCGCTCGAAAATCGAAAAAGCGTTGTTTTTTTCTAACCAAAAACAAATGCAGACTTCTAACTTTTACAATATGATTCAAAAATGATTGGGCTTTGACATTCGGAAAAAATTTAGGTTTGTCAATTACCTAGTTTTACAAATAATCACCATCAAACCCAAGAATTGCATTTTTCAGCGCTCGAAAATCAAAAAAGCGTTGTTTTTTAAACCAAAAACAAATGCCGACTTCTAACTTTTACAATATGATTCAAAAATGATTGGGCTTTGATATTCTGGAAAAAATTAGGTATGTCAATTACCTAGTTTTACAAATAATCACCATCAAACCCAAGAATTGCCTTTTTTAGCGCTCGAAAATCGAAAAAGCGTTGTTTTTTTTTAAACCAAAAACAAATGCAGACTTCTAACTTTTACAGTATGATTAAAAAATTATTGGGCTTTGATATTCTGGAAAAATTTAGGTTTGTCAATTACCTAGTTTTACAAATAATCACCATTAAACCCAAGAATTGCTTTTTCAGCGCTCGAAAATCGAAAAAGCGTTGTTTTTTTTAACCAAAAACAAATGCAGGCTTCTAACTTTTACAATATGATTGAAAAATGATTGGGCTTTGATATTCTGGAAAAATTTAGGTTTGTCAATTACCTAGTTTTACAAATAATCACCATCAAACCCAAGAATTGCATTTTTCAGCGCTCGAAAATCAAAAAAGCGTTGTTTTTTAAACCAAAAACAAATGCCGACTTCTAACTTTTACAATATGATTGAAAAATGATTGGGCTTTGATATTCTGGAAAATTTTAGGTATGTCAATTACCTAGTTTTACAAATAATCACCATTAAACCCAAGAATTGCTTTTTCAGCGCTCGAAAATCGAAAAAGCGTTGTTTTTTTTTTAACCAAAAACAAATGCAGACTTCTAACTTTTACAGTATGATTCAAAAATGATTGGGCTTTGACATTCTGGAAAAATTTAGGTTTGTCAATTACCTAGTTTTACAAATAATCACCATCAAACCCAAGAATTGCCATTTTCAGCGCTCGAAAATCGAAAGAGCGTTGTTTTTTTAAACCTAAAACAAATGCCGACTTCTAACTTTTACAATATGATTAAAAAATGATTGGGCTTTGACATTCTGGAAAAATTTAGGTTTGTTAATTACCTAGTTTTACAAATAATCACCATCAAACCCAAAAATTGGAATTTTTAGCGCTCGAAAATCAAAAAAGCGTTGTTTTTTTAACCAAAAACAAATGCAGGCTTCTAACTTTTACAATATGATTAAGAAATGATTGGGCTTTGATATTCTGGAAAAATTTAGGTATGTTAATCACCTAGTTTTACATGTTTTTGTTATTTTTTACAGATTTTAAAAAGTGTGTTCCATTCCATTACCTAAAACAAAGACATGATGATTAGGTTTTTAAAAGAGAGCTACTGTATGTAGTAAGCAGGTCATTACTGGCGAACCCTCATTAGCAAAATCTGAGCCGTTGCACTTGCTCGCACTCGCGCCACGAAACGGCGAAGTGAAAGAGACGGCGAGAGTGGAAAGAGTGAGGTAGGCCAGACGTTCATTCACGTGGCGATCAATAACAAACAGTGCCCTTCTGTTGCAAATGGCTAAAAGGGATCGCAGACGGCCGTTGTCGCCGAAAATGCACAAGATAGAAAAAAAAAACTCGAGACAGAAGTGGTTTCAACTCTTTTTCAGAAAGGGTGACTGACTTCGCCTAATTGCAGTCAGTCTATAGTACGGGAAGGTATTATGATTATCCGTTTTGGGGTCCCTAGATGCCATTTAACAAATTCTGGAAAAAAAAAATTGCGCTGCGTGTGTGTCTGTCTGTGCGCGCTGTTTTTCAAAAACTAATAGAGCAATTGATATGAAACTTTGAACATCCGTTTTATTTGATAATCTGAAGAACGGAAAAGCTTTTGGTAAAATTTCGTACACCGGAAGTGGGCGTTTACCTTAACTGTTTTTTGTTTTTTGCCAATATTTTCTTAAATATGAAAAATGTCACAAAAACATTTAAACAAATATTGCAGACAACAAAGAAATGAGCTTATTTTGTTTGAAAACATTTTTCATAAAATCATTGATTTAAAGAGAAAATTTTTTTTTTTTTTTCATTTTTGGTTTATATTTATGAAACGATAATAGTTACAGCAAATTTATATAATAATAATTCTAGAGAATGCCAAAATGAACAACTTATAAAGAATAAGTTTTTTTCGAAATCTTTTTAGTTTTTGAGTAAACTGAGTTTTTGTATTTGAAGTATAATTTTTCCATCTTTCATAATTTTGACGTTTTAAACGTTAGTTTCATCCTAGTCTACAAAACGCTCGATGTACATTTAAAATATGATTTAAATAAAAAATAAACAATGAAAAAGTAAATATAAATGGCTATGATACCATCAAATCGGAGAAAGTAACATGATGGCTACATCACGATTTTTTTAGCGAGTGATTCCCTCTTAAAAATAAATTCATAAATGAGATTGATCACGTTTAAGTCTTTAAGATTTTTTTTTGTTTTTTTGTTTTTGTTTTAGGCGTTGACTACGAGGTCATCTGCCACCACCGTTTGTGTTGTGTCTTTAAGAATTAAATAAGTAATTGTGGAGGCTTTGATTTTGTGATATTCGTGAATAAACTTTGTTGATATCCCACAATTATAAATACAGTGTGTGATTAACGAAATTACTCATGTCTTTAACAGTTGTTAAACCGTCGAAGATATTACTCATTGATACCCCGCGATAACAAAATGAATCAAATGTGTAATTTAAAGCAAATCAAATCAAATCGCGTATTGTTTTTGACCGTAAATTTCTAACATATTTTATACAAATTTCTTCTAGAAAACTAGAGTAATTAACTAATGCTATTTAAATATATATAAAAAAAAAAACAGATCGTTTTACTAATCGTAATATAATACAAATTTCTTCTAGAAAATCAACTTTCAGAATCAACTAATTAGCTAATGCTATTCGAATATTAAAAAAAAAAACAGATCTAAGCACATAGTTTTACTTCTCGTATTATATAAGAACTTGAATCCATAAATATTCTTTTCATCTCGCGCTTTGCCTTTTAATTGCACAACATTTTACGGGATCTAAATCTGAACAGGAAATTGCTTCTCTGCATCGAGTGTTAATGCTCTCCGGCAGTCTCTAAACGTGCTTTTTGGTATGCAAATTGGAATTATAAAATTAATAAAGAGGATTGCGCTGTTACGTGCGAGAGTTGGTGGCGAAATCTATCCGTGGGCGTCGCAAGTTTTGTCACAATCGCAAAGCCTGTGGGAGAACAAAATGAAATCAACTGGACCTTAAAGTCTTATCGAAATTTGATAAACGAAAGTATTAATTTCATTCCGAGATCGTGTTAAACCGATCGTGATTTCGATTGATAACCGAAAGTTTTAATTTAATTCTGAGATTGTTTTAAAAATCGCTCATGATTTTGAAATTTTTGATCAATATTGTGGTGTCTCCTTAATTGGTAGGAGGTGGAAAGGAGCGTGGAAGTTTTTATTAAGCGGTTCTATAAATTAGAAGAATAAGCCATAAGGAACAACGAATAAGTTACTTCAATTACTTTGTGATATCAGGAGTTTTAAAAGAAACATCGTGAGTTAGATCAGGGGCGGCTCGTTATATAGAGCCATGGCACTACCTTTAATTTCAACTCGGCAAGAATTTTTAATCAGTTACTTTGGTCTATGAAGATAAAGCGTTCTTTCTTTCTTCAAAAAAAATAGGGGGGGAGGGGGGTATATTGTATAAGTGGCTCTACCATCAATATGTTCTACGAGCCGCCACTGATTTAGATTACTGTTAGATAATTACTTGTAGATGATAAATGCCACTTGGTTCGTTTGTCCTTGGCTAATTTATGTTACTTAAATCTGGCACGAGCAAAAGTACGAAGTCACAAGCTGACGAGCGCACGACGAAGATAAATGTCAATGAAAATTTCTTAACGAGAAAACCCATAAAATTGCAATCACCGTCTTTACGGGCAGGTAAATTATATACACTTACGACCTTCACGGTTAATTTCAACCGTAATTGCGGACCGTAATTAACACCCTCGGGGTGTAACCGTACAATTTGAAATTGAAATTATAGCAATAATCGAATTAAGAAAGACTCGATTATTTTTCTTTATAAATATTCATTGGTTCGTGATATTAAAAGTTTAAAAAGAAACGTTCACAAAAAAAAGTTATCAAACCGTAATCATATTTCTTTGCAAATTAATTAGAATACATATCGCAAATTCAATTATTATGATTTTGTTTGATTTTTTTTGTAATTGTTTATGTACCAATGGCTTTTGGAAGTTTGTCCAAAAGCAAACATTTCCGTGTTGATTTGTGTCCTCTTTCGACAATTTTGCGAATTATCTGCTGAATTGGGTGGCGCTGCAACCGCAGATAAGCGAATTCCACACATAATTCGCAAAATGAACGAAAGGGGACATAAATCAACACAAAAATGCTTGCTTTCGAACAATCTTCCTAATGCTATATATTTACATATTTAAACACAACCTCACCACCTTTTTTTGGCGGTAGAAACGTATATGTTTATTATTATTATTTTTTATGTAACCATTCAAAATTTCTTGTTAACTCGTGTATAATTACAGGTCATTAGAGCATCGTGTTTCTAAATGCGTTTTAATCGTGCCAATTAACGCCGTTACACAATAACCCAACAGAGATCGTTAGTTGTCGTCAGCGTGAAATATTCTCTTTGTTAGAATATACCATATTCGTATCGGAATTTTATAATTTTCTTGTTTTTAACGGCTCAGCTTATGAATCCGTGATGGTGATTAATAACTCCGCGGGATTCCGATCATGCAAATGTCACCTTGAAGTAGAAAGTTAAATTTTTATTGAGTAATAACCTGTAGTTCGAATGATTCGAATGATTATAGATATTTAATTGAGATGTAATTTAAAATTTGTAATTGTAACTTTTTTAATTGCGTTTATGGATGTTAGAATGAAATTTGGAAGAAGGTCATTCGACTGAAATTGCTTACGAAGTGCGAGGGCTCAAAGCGTTGTTTATTTTTATGGCGATGTGCGAAATTTTAGAAATTCATTGCGCGAGGGTGGAAATTAATTATTTATTTATTTATTTATTTTTATGGCGATGTGCGAAATTTTAGAAATTCATTGCGCGAGGGTGGAAATTAATTATTTATTTATTTATTTATTTATTTTTATGGCGATGTGCGAAATTTTAGAAATTCATTGCGCAAGGGTGAAAATTAATTATTTATTTATTTATTTATTTATTATTACTGCACGGATACACCATTTACAATAGTAATTAACATATAATTAAATATAACAGAGCATATAATTCGATAAAAACAAAAAAAAACATATTATTCTAAAGTGAGTAAATTAATTCTGGATAATTTAGTTTTAAATGTATAAAAGTTACATTTAAAAAAAATTTACATTATAACGATTACATAAAACATTGGTGAAGCGTAACATTCTACATACAGGAGCATGGAAACCGTTTTCATAGTGTTCGGGGTGCGGTGAAACGAATTGTATTTTTTTATTAGTTAGTACGGTTAAGGTGGAATCTATTGATGTGCTTATATTTTTTTATGGTGAATGGTGAAATTTGAGAAATTTTGTAGTTCTTAGGACTGTGCGCGTATTCGTTGCGCGAGGGTGGAAATTATTTTTTTTTATAATTTTCGTTGTTTGGTAACACGAATTTTATTTCTTTATTAGTTAGTACGGTAAATGTATAATCTATTCATGTGCTAAAAAAAATTTATGGCGATGTGCGAAATTTGAGAAATTTGATAAATTGTTTGGACTCTGCGCGTATTCGTTGCGCGAGGGTGGAAATTAATTATTTTTATAGTGTTCGGGGTGCGGTGATACGAATTTTATTTTTCTATAAGTTAGAGTACGGTTATTGCAGAATCTATTCATATGATTATATTTTTTATGGCAATGTGCGCAATTTTAGAATATTTTCAATTGTTAGGATTTGTAGTGCGCGTATTCGTTGCGTGAGGGTGAAAATTACTGTCAAGTTTTTTTTCGGGTAAATAATGACTCTACACGCTTTTTCTCATTATTGAGAACCGTCATGAATTTTTTCAGATTTTTCTAAGATTTGAAATTTTTCGCAAATTTTCCTGACTAATTAATTGTATGGAAAAATAGGCGAAAATCATGAAATGGCCAAATGACTTGTAATATACATCAAAATGTTCACAAAAGAACGTGGAATACGTGGTTAATTTTTCAGCTGAATCGTATTTGCAGTTTTCTCGTTTTCGGCTCTCAAAATGGGCACTTGTAAGTTGGTCAGAAATTTCGGTCGATTTTGGGATTTTTTTGGCGCGGTCTCACAAAACAGATATGGCTGATATTACATGAGTTTGTAGCCACATTTTTCTAGAATCCTATGTTTCCATTTATAACTATCTGCCTTATTTACAAACCGAGATTTATGCGTTTGAATTAGCAAGTGTCCAACAGCGTCAATCTGCAAGGTCTCAGTATTCGCTTCCCATAAGGCCCTATGTTAATTTTTAGTTGATGAAAAATGGAGAAACAAATTTTTTTTCGGAAAAATAATGACTCTACACGCCTTTTCTCGTTATTAAGAACCGTCATGAATTTTTTCAGATTTTTCCAATACCCAAAATTTTTCGCAAATTTTCCTGACTAATTGTTTGGAAAAATGGGCGAAAATCATGAAATGTCCAAATGACTTGCAATATACATCAAAATGTTCACAAAAGCACGGGGAACATGTGGTTAAATTTTCAGCCGAATCGTACTTGCAGTTTTCTCGTTTTTCGCTCGTAAAATGGGCACTCGTAAGTTGGCTAGAAATTTCGGTCGATTTCGGGATTTTTTTGGCGCGATCTCACAAAACGGATATGGATGATATTACATGAGTTTGTAGCTACATTCTTCTAGAATCATATGTTTCCACTCACAACTATCTGCCGAATTCACCACTCGAGATTTATGCGTTCGAATGAATCGGTGTTCCACAGCGTCAATCTGCAAGGTCTCAGTATTCGCATCCCATAAGTCCCTATGTTAATTTTCTGTTAGTGAAAAATGGTTGATCAATTTTTTTTTCGGAAAAATAATGACTCTAGACGCTTTTTCTCATCATCAAGAATCGTCATGAATTTTTTCAGATTTTTCCAAGACCCAAAATTTTTGGCAAATTTTCCTGACTAATTGTATGGAAAAATGGGCGAAAATCATGAAATGGCCAAATGACTTGTAATATACATTAAAATGTTCACAAACGAACGGGGAATACGTGGTTAAATTTTCAGCCTAATCGTACTTGCAGTTTTCTCGTTTTGCGCTCTTAAAATGGGCACTCGTAAATTGGCCAGAAATTTCGGTCGATTTTGGGATTTTTTTGGCGCGGTCTCACAAAACCGATATGGATGATATTACATGAGTTTGTAGCTACATTCTTCTAGAATCTTATGTTTCCATTTGTAACCATCTGCCGTATTCGCCACCCGAGATTTCTGCGTTCGAATTAATCGATGTCCCACGGCGCCAATCTGCAAGGTTTCAGTATTCGCTTTCCATAAGGCCCTATGTTAATTTTCAGTTGATGAAAAATGGTAGAACAAATTTTTTTTCGGGAAAATAATGACTCTACACGCTTTTTCTCGTTATTAAGAAACGTCATGAATTTTTTCAGATTTTTCCAATACCCAAAATTTTTCGCAAATTTTCCTGACTAATTGTATGGAAAAATGGGCGAAAATCATGAAATGTCCAAATGACTTGCAATATACATCAAAATGTTCACAAAAGCACGGGGAACATGTGGTTAAATTTTCAGCCGAATCGTACTTGCAGTTTTCTCGTTTTTCGCTCTTAAAATGGGCACTCGTAAGTTGGCCAGAAATTTCGGTCGATTTCGGGATTTTTTTGGCGCGGTCTCACAAAACGCATATGGCTGATATTACATGAGTTTGTAGCCACATTTTTCTAGAATCCTATGTTTCCATTTATAACTATCTGCCTTATTTACAAACCGAGATTTATGCGTTTGAATTAGCAAGTGTCCAACAGCGTCAATCTGCAAGGTCTCAGTATTCGCTTCCCATAAGGCCCTATGTTAATTTTTAGTTGATGAAAAATGGAGAAACAAATTTTTTTTCGGAAAAATAATGACTCTACACGCTTTTTTTCGTTATTAAGAACCGTCATGAATTTTTTCAGATTTTTCCAACACCCAAAATTTTTCGCAAATTTTCGTGACTAATTGTATGGAAAAATGGGCGAAAATCATGAAATGGCCAAATGACTTGTAATATACATTAAAATGTTCACAAAAGAACGGGGAATACGTGGTTAAATTTTCATTCTAATCGTACATGCAGTTTTCTCGTTTTGCGCTCTTAAAATGGACACTCGTAAATTGGCCAGAAATTTCGGTCGATTTTGGGATTTTTTTGGCGCGGTCTCACAAAACCGATATGGATGATATTACATGAGTTTGTAGCTACATTCTTCTAGAATCTTATGTTTCCATTCGTAACCATCTGCCGTATTCACCGCCCGAGATTCCTGTGTTTGAATTAATCGGTGTCCCACAGCGTCAATCTGCAAGGTCTCAGTATTCGCTTCCCATAAGTCCCAATGTTAATTTTCAGTTGGTGAAAAATGTTAGAACAAATTTTTTTTTCGTGAAAATAATGACTCTACACGCTTTTTCTCGTTATTAAGAACCGTTATGAATTTTTTCAGATTTTTCCAAGACCCAAAATTTTTGGCAAATTTTCCTGACTAATTGTATGGAAAAATTCACTTTTTTCACATTTTCCAATTGTTATGTTTCTTGTACACGTTGTTTGGGTACGTAATTCCCGTTTATCTCCGAAACTATCGTTTTCATTGTATTGTTTTGTTAATCTTTAAAGGCCCACTTCCGTTAGAAAATGCGGGCGCGACTTTCTTCGGACCATTTCTCAAAAAGAACGCGATTATCTAAAAATGAGTCATGGCCACTTCCTCTTTCAAGGATTCTTACGTTCGTCGTCGATTTCAGGCAACCTAGTTTTATGCCACAAAGAATACGGCACGCATTGTCTGTGCCGATGGTTTCAGTTGTCTGCGCTTACAAAAAATAATACATATCGAGAATTTGAAAGTGTGTCAGGTCTAATCAAACATATCTTACCACTTAATTTTTATCATGCTATGTTGGTTAATATAAATGTATGTGTTAGATCGGTAATAAATATACAATACAATAGTTGAGTGTCCAACAATTAAAAAAAAAATGACATGTATTTTGTAAGGTGTGAGCCACAGAATTTTGTGCCTGAGAGAGATAAACATAGCAGTCATCTATGTTTCTCTCTCTCAGGCACAAAATTCTGTGGCCCGCACCTTACAAAATCCATGTAATTTTTTTTTTGTTAATAAAGATGTTTATCCATCTATCTAAGCTGTATGAGTCACAGAAAATTTTCTTGAAATTCAACGATGGGAGATATTAACGGCACCAAGTTTGCTTTCGCGAAGGTCTTGGAACCAGAGAAGCCTTATATGCTGCAGACATGCAGAGACTATCAAAAAGACGTACATGTATGTTTTATGGACCATTAAAAATCGTTTGACAGAGGAAAGCACATAGACCTCATGAAAGAAACAACAGTGGCGCGTATGACCTCAGTTGTCGATCCGTTTTAAACCCAAAATTCATTCATTCAACTGAAAGGATTGAGACGAACAGCATTCAAATAATTCAGAATCTGTTCTGGTAAAAAATAGCTGATTGTGTGTCCTTTCATTCTAAAATACATTTATTTGGCAAAAATTTACATTGATTTACATTGATTTTATAAAACAATACATTATCTGAAAGTGGAAGCCAATTTTACCAGCGACCTGCGGTCTTTCTGCCTCTTTCATTCTATTTAAATAAATTTGAATAAATATTTGTTAAATAAATTTGAATAAATATTTATTAAATAAATTTGAATAAAAATTTATTAAATAAATTTAAGACAACCTCATATATTGCAGACGCATTTAACAAATTTAATAAAGACGTCTTTATTAAATGAGAATTTATTGTTTAATTACCGTTGAAAGCATATTGTGTGATCATTTATTGTAATTCCAAAGTATCCACTCGATACCAAATATTTGCGGAGCTCTCGAAACGAAAATCCCCGCTTTATTATTACGTCAATATTTGTTGAAGTGAGCAGTACCGTTTCTTCACAACTTAATCCATTATTTGGTTTGTTCTCCGGGCACGTATTGTTGTACAACGTGAAACGGCGTTACAGCCTCACGTTCTTGCGATAACATATTTATCTAATGGCAGATAAATGCATTTCTCTATTATTCCACTTCCTGATAACATAATCGTATTTCTTTTTTAATAGGCTTGAACTGTTTACAATGTTTAAAGACGTTTTACATCACACAATTTCTTGTATAATCACAGTGGAAATTAAATGAGACATTGTGTGTATGTGTGTGTTGTAAACTACGATAAATGGTTAAAAATTCGGCGCAAACTATTATTTCTCTGACATCTCTTGTTAAAATGTAGTAGTACTATCAGTGAATATTACACATATTTTGGTAATATTTAGATGTACAGGTTTTTGATTATTTTCTTATCTATATACTTAATGTCATTTAAATGTTAATGTATATCCTTTGGAAATAAATGTTATTATTATTATTATTATTATTATTATTATACCGTGTGTTCGATAAAAAACGCCCAGCACCATAACTCTGTTATTTATTGACCAATTTGAATGAACTAAAAAATAAAGTCAATGGCTGTTTAAATACCATAAAATGACGGTAATTATATATTTTTTCAAAATCGACTTCATTGCCAAATGATAGTCAACTTAAAATTTAAATGGCTGCATATACTTTTCTAACTTTATAATATTAGACATTGTTTTTCTGAATCCAATTATGCCCGTTATGTTGGTTTTAAGTTAATGTTTATGCCAGAAAAAGATAATAATAAATCTTCTTCACATGATTTTTTTGGTAATAAATGTAGTGTGCCTTGAAAAAAATTCGAATCAACAAATGTCATTTATCGTATAAGCAATGTCAACCATTTGTTAGTAGTGTGTGTTCCAGACATAATCATGAACAATAGTGAGTTAACGGACATGTTACAAATTTATTTTCTATGTAATAGAAATCGAAGAGCTGCGGCACACACCCTTGGATTTTCCAAAATTCTCGATGTCAACTTAGGAATCACTTTACTTATTCAAACAATTTTAGTGTTTGGATCGAACAAAGAAATGTTTCCTTTACAATACAAATGATCACGAAACGCCACGATTTGAAATAACCCTGAGATAGAGACTGCACACTATATAATTCGAAGAATCGCCTCCTATAATAAATTATCTCGACGCTTCGGGCAGCGTTTGCCATCATTAAAATATTTCGCATTTGATGTTATGCAGAGATGTGTTATTGTTTCAGGCTATCCTGCGATGGATACATAACGAAGAGCAGGAGCCACGCCAATGTAGGTAATGATATTGGCCAGCAGCAGCGTCCGTCATCAACAGGCGTCCGAAGGTCCAATACGACGGCTGCAATGCCACGTGCAACCATTGGAGAGTTGCAGGCCAAGTTGCAGCAGAGCGGTGACAACGATTGGCGAAAACGCTTGCCGAAACTCAACAACGCAAGCGAGGAGCTGAACCTGCTGAACGTCAAAAATCTTTACAATGTAAGTTGCTTTTAGTATTTTAACTCCATTTACCGAACGTCAAATATATTCACGATGGAAGTTACAATTTGAAATTCGTCAATTAGCTAGAGCCATCCCAAAATCTGGTGTCACATTGCGCAGTGCCCCAACGCAAATTTGAAAAGAGAGGATGCCGGAAACTCGTAATTATTCAGTGAACATAATGATAAATGAAACACAATTTTGTGGTGTAAAACATAGAAAATTAAGTAGAGCCATTCCAAAATCTGGAGACACATTGCGCAATGAACCATTTATTTTGTTAATTTTCGTACGTGGGCATTATGATAAATGAAACACAATTTTTGTGGTGTAGAACGTAGAAAATGAAGTAGAGCCATCTCAAAATCTGGAGGCACATTGCGCAGCGAACTTCTTAAATTTCATGAGGGGGGACGCCGCAAACTCATAATTATTCAGTGGACGTAATGATAAATGAAACACAATTTTGTGGTGTAAAACATAGAAAATGAAGTAAAGTCATCCCAAAATCTGGAGGCACATTGCGCAATGAACCATTGATTTTGTTAATTTCCGTACGTTGGCATGCATATTTTTTTATACTTTCTTAAAACACACTAAATTTTCCACATTTTATCATTTATATTAATCAAGAAATGCTTTTAACGCTTCGAAAATTTTAAAAAATCGAAATCACGAATTTGTCGCCTTTGAATTTGAAGGATTTTGGCAGTTTTCCTTAACTCATTATTAACACCTTTTAAAATAAAATAAGTTATTTACATTTTAACAAATAAATTTTGTGGTATAAAACATAAAAAAAATGAAGTAGAGCCATTCCAAAATCTGGAGGCACATTGCGCAATGAACCATCGTACATTTCATGCGGGGGGACGCCGGTAACTCATAATTATTTAGTGGGCATAATGATAAATAAAACACAATTTTGTAGTATAAAACATAGAAAATTAAGTAGAGCCATCCCAAAATCTGGAGGCACATTGCGCAGCGAACTTATTAAATTTAAGGACGCCGCAAACTCATAATTATTCAGTGGACGTAATGATAAATGAAACACAATTTTGTGGTTGAAAATGAAGTAGAGCCATTCCAAAATCTGGAGGCACATTGCGCAGCGAACTTATTAAATTTAAGGACGCCGCAAACTCATAATTATTCAGTGGACGTAATGATAAATGAAACACATTTTTGTGGTGTAAAACATAGAAAATAAAGTAGAGCCATCCCAAAAACTGGAGGCACATTGCGCAGTGAACTTCTTAAATTTCACGAGGGAGGACGCTGCAAACTCATAATAATTATTAATTATTCAGTGGACGTAATGATAAATAAAACACAATTTTGTGGTGTAAAACATAGAAAATTAAATAGAGCCATTCCAAAATGTGGAGGCACATTGCGCAGTGAACTTCTTAAATTTCATGAGCCGGAAACTCATAATTATTCAGTGGACATAATGATAAATGAAGCACAATTTTGTGGTGTAAAACATAGAAAATGAAGTAGAGCCATCCCACAATCTGGAGGCACATTGCGCAGTGAACTTAAGGGACGACGCCGGAAACTCATAATTATTCAGTGGACATAATGATAAATGAAACACAATTTTGTGGTGTAAAACATAAAAAATGAAGTAGAGCCATTCTAAAATCTGGAGGCACTTTGCGCAGTGAACTTCTTAAATTTCATGAGCCGGAAACTCATAATGATTCAGTGGACATAATGATAAATGAAACACAGTTTTGTGGTATAAAACATTAAAAATTAAGTAGAGCCATCTCAAAATCTGGAGGCACATTGCGCAGTGAACTTAAGGGGCGACGCCGGAAACTCATAATTATTCAGTGAAAATAATGTAAATACAGTGCGCGCCTAAAGTATGGAATATAGTCAGTAAAATCAAAATAAAATATTTTTGGAAAAAATCCTCGAACGATTTTCTTTTATAAAAATACACATTTTTGTATGAAAGTCGATTTTCAGTCGTCATTTGTTTTTGAGTAATGACGTCAGCCATTTTGTTTTTAAATGGCAACCCCCTATTTTCATTCTTCATTTTGAGAGATATTTTCATTGTCGAAGTGGAAGTATAAAAATGTTGCCATCTTACAAAACAAATTTTTCGAGTAAATGACAATTGAAGGTGAGAACCTGATATTTAGAATTTTTTCAAAATGACCTTGTTCCAGCGCTTGTAGCAATTGTTCACAACAATGATCTTGACCTTTTATACAATATAATATGGCTTCAACAAAACGGCGCATTCCCGCACTAGGCGCGTTTTAAAAATTTTTTTTTAATTAATTTTTTTTTTAATCAAAGATGTAGAAATTCTTCTTGAACATTTTGAGTATTTTCCAGGCTAATTCTGCGCATTAATCTCTTTCGCGGGCTATTCTATCGATCTTTACATGCCAATCCACCTATTCGCAATGCAATTGCCAAAAAAACGCGCATAGTGCGGGGTTGCGCCATCTTGCTGAAACCATATTGTATGTATGGAAGGTCAAGATCATTTTTGTTTGGAAAAAAAACGCTGGAACAAGATCATTTTCCAAAAGCTCTAGATGTCAAGTTCTCGCCTTTAATTGTCATTTACTCGAAAAATTTCTTATGTAAGATGGCAATATTTTTATAGAATGAAAAGATCTCTCAAAATCAAGAACAAAAATAGTGAGTTGTCATTTAAAAACAAAATGGATGACGTCATTACTCAAAAACAAACGACGACTGAAAATCAACATTCATGCAAAAATGTGCATTTTTAAAAAACAAAATCGACGTGTTCGAGAATTTTTTCCAAAAATATTTTATTTCGATTTTACTGAATATATATTCCATACTTTAGGCGCGCACTGTATAGAACGCGAAGTGATGATTTATCTTCAATTCGGTGATGCGGCCACGCGAAGATTTGTTATCGCGTTCTCTCTGAATACTTTCTTTACCCCCCAGGTGTCACGACATTTTGGGATGGCTCTATCCGTTATTTTTTAACATAACGTTGAGACGTTGAATTTAACGCTTTGTTTACGAAATACGGATGAATATCCGGTAGCAATGTTTTGAAAACGAAATGCATCATTCTAATACTGTAAATACTATGTTATTACTTATTTGGCAATTGTAGTAAGCTTATGATTTTTGCAGTTTTTCGTCTCTAAGTATAAATATAATTATAATAATTAAAACATTGAAATAGAATGACGCTCTAAGAATAAACATAATCATAATAATTAAAACTTTGAAATAAAATGACGCTTTCGACAAAAAATACTTTTAACGTTTATTTGGTTGCATACTACGGCGCGTGTTAAACTCGGGTGCTTAGCGTGCAGCCGAGCGAAACTAATAATAGAGTGTTTAAGTTAATTGTACCGGCAGACATGGCAAATTAGTCGAGCAAATCCATTGTCCGCGAGAAGAAAATTAAAACATGTCTGGCTGTAATTAGCTAACATGTTTATTACACGTTTGACGTGCGCGCGTTTGCACGTGATTTATTAGAAACTCGGTTCATTGTTTCACATGTCACATGTATTCATTATTGTTAAGAAACAAAAAATTGACTTACTTGATCGAAAACCTTTCTTAAAGTTTTACAGCTCTGTAATTCTTTCCATTTGTTTGAATCTCCTGTTAAGTGATGATAAAAAGTTGCCTGAATATATAAATATTCAACGCCGCTGAAGATTTATATATTCATTTAATTTATTTTTCTATTTTGCTTCTAAAACGGAGCCATTAACGCACTCATATGGGTTCGTTAATGGCTCGCCGAATGCTTTAATAATTTAATTTTTCAAGGTTGGCACCGTTGAAATTCAGAGCCGTCAACCTGTGCTAAATTTTCGGCGAGATAGTTTTGAGGTTATGTGATGCGTGGAAATCGCAAACTAATTCCAAATTGAAATGTCAATTATTAGTGTTACCAACCACCATACAATTTTCTAAATATGTATGGGCGATTTTTTAATTTAGAAATGAACTAAAAGGGACAAAATAGAAAAAATACTGTAAAAAACTCATTCATAAGGCCTTTTTTCGCACTTGTCCATCAGAAATCGCGCTTCGTTTTTCAATGTACTGTTATTGCTTCTGCTACAAGTGAGGGTTTACATTTTTAATTATTCTTGTTGTGGTTTATCTTAAGTCCAAGATATTGGTAATATGTTTGACTGGTTTCCACGGTCTTCCGGACCTCGAAATATAAATAGTCCAATCATCGTTAAAGTTAGAAACGTCAAAGTGGCGGAATCTATTGCCTAAATGTTGTACTAAACTCAATCTGAGTACAACATTCAGGCAACAGATTCCGCCACTGTGGCGTGTTTCTAACTTTAACGGTGTTTGGAATATTTATATTCCAATAATGATTTCCGTTTCCCCGGCAGCTTCTAACTGCGCTGATGAGACCTGAACGGTCGAAACCGGTCTGTAGGTGTTGTGAGGGGGAAACAATATTTAATGAAATTATTTAATTGCTTAATCACCATATTATATTACATTTTTGTGTATTATGGTAATATGCACTCAAATATTCTTCCAATAAAAATGAACGTGAATTACTGTCACGCCGGACGAATAATTTCACTTTACGCACAAAATTGGGGGCAAACAGCGTGAAATTTTACATTCGCAAACGAATACGTCGAAGTGTGGAGTTGGTTAAAAATAAATTATATTTACTCGTCTATTTTTGAACTGTTATATGCACACCGATTCCAGACCTTAATATCTTTGGTTGGTTTCTTCAACAAGTTCTAATTATAAATTTTCGACTGATGTAAATATGGGTTATGCAAGGTGTCTCAAAAAAAAATCTTTTTAGGGTGTTTTTATTAAACAAAGCAACTTTTAATTATTAATAAAATAAATTCAACAAATTTTAATTATACATTTTTAACTGATTAGGTTATACAAAGAACTTTTTTGAAGTGAAACTTCTTCGCGCCCGTTACACACGTTTGGCATGGGGTGTCGGCCGAAAAACCGCGTCACGCCTAATGAGAAATGTGAACTGAAATTTGGTGAGCCCCTAAAAAATAAAAATCGACGATCAAAGTCGCCGAAAGGTATTTTTTTAATACCCTTCACCCCCTTTCAACGCCACAAAGGTCGAAAGTTTCAAAAATTTCTAAAATAAAAACGAAAAATTTCCGGAAAAATTGCCCCCGCCAAGGAGCTTTCGAAAAAGAATATCGGTGACCTTAAGTCAACAGCAGCTTTAGCTTTGCCAAATTTATTATTATAGTATCGAAATAATTACATTGATATTGGATGCAATTCCAGAAAGAAAACATAAAAAAATAATATTTTTTTTCAATTCATTCAAAAAAAATAATTTTTTTTCTTTAAATAAATAATAAATAATAACATTTCACTTTAGCTAGAAAAAAACAAGTTACCGATATATATTATTAAGGAAGAAATATATTGAATAACTGAAAAAAATGTCTTTTATATTGAATTTATATATCCTGTCTGTCTATGTGTGCGCCCGATGCAGACCCAGTTTTTTCAATTGTTTTGCAGCTACGGATGTGGAAAATGTTGTGTGAAAATTTCAACAAAATCCTACAAGGGGTTTTCGTGAAAATTACGAAAATGTAAGCGAATAATAATGTTACCAACGCGATTTTTGATGGGAAATTCCGGAAAAACTAGCGACAACGTATTTTCAGTTTTTTCAATTGTTTTGCAGCTACGGATGTGGAGAATGTTGGGTGAAAATTTCAACAAAATCCTGCGAGGGGTTTTCGTGAAAATTACGAAAATGTAAGCGAATAATAACTTTACCAACGCGGCGATTTTTGATTAAAAATTCCGGAAAAACTAGTGACAATGTTTTTGGTTTTTTTCAATTGTTTTGCAGCTGCGGATGTCGAGAATGTTGTGTGAAAATTTCAACAAAATCCTGCGAGGGGTTTTTGTGAAAATTACGAAAATGTAACCGAATAATAATGTTACCAACGCGATTTTTGATGGGAAATTCCGGAAAAACTAGCGACAACGTATTTTCAGTTTTTTCAATTGTTTTGCAGCTACGGATGTGGAGAATGTTGGATGAAAATTTCAACAAAATCCTGCGAGGGGTTTTCGTGAAAATTACGAAAATGTAAGCGAATAATAACTTTACCAACGCGGCGATTTTTGATTAAAAATTCCGGAAAAACTAGTGACAATGTTTTTGGTTTTTTTCAATTGTTTTGCAGCTGCGGATGTCGAGAATGTTGTGTGAAAATTTCAACAAAATCCTGCGAGGGGTTTTTGTGAAAATTACGAAAATGTAACCGAATAATAATGTTACCAACGCGATTTTTGATGGGAAATTCCGGAAAAACTAGCGACAACGTATTTTCAGTTTTCTCAATTGTTTTGCAGCTACGGATGTAGAGAACGTTGGGTGAAAATTTCAACAAAATCCCACAAGGGGTTTTCGTGAAAATTACGAAAATATAAGCGAATAATTATGTTACCAACACGATTTTTGATGGAAAATTCCGGAAAAACTAGCGACAACGTGTTTTCGGTTTTTTCAATTGTTTTGCAGCTACGGATGAGAGGAATGTTGGGTGAAAATTTCAACAAAATCCCACAAGGGGTTTTCGTGAAAATTACGAAAATGTACGTGAATAATAATGTTACCAACACGATTTTTGATAGAAAATTCCGGAAAAACTACTAACAACGTGTTTTCGGTTTTTTCAATTGTTTTGCAGCTACGGATGTGGGGAATGTTGGGTGAAAATTTCAACAAAATCCTACGAGGGGTTTTCGTGAAAATTACGAAAATGTACCTGAATAATTATGTTACCAACACGATTTTTGATGGAAAATTCCGGAAAAACTAGCGACAACGTGTTTTCGGTTTTTTCAATTGTTTTGCAGCTACGGATGTGGAGAATGTTGTGTGAAAATTTCAACAAAATCCTACGAGGGGTTTTCGTGAAAATTACGAAAAAGTAAGCGAATAATAATGTTACCAACACGATTTTTGATCGGAATTTGAAAATTCCAGAAAAACCAGCGACAACGTGTTTTCGGTTTTTTTTCTTTTTAAGGTGCTTATAAATAGACAACTTTTAATTATTATTAAAATAGAGACATGAGGAATATTTTTCTTAAAAATAACGTCATCTAAATGTGATCCGTCGCGCTCTTCCAAACGAGAGGCAAAATTTCAGAGCACTGCACGATACGTAGTCTCCGTAATTGGCGGCCATTTTATAACGGATATTTTCCTTCATGTGGATCAAAGACCTTGGACTTTTGATCTGAGAAATTCCCATAAGGAAATATCCATAGAACTCAAATCAGGGCTACGTGCAGGCCAGTGTATCTCTCCTTTTCGGGAGACCAATTTTTGGGCGAAAATTTCAGACGTGTTAGCAGTACGAGATACTGCTCCATCGTGCTGGAACCACGTTCTCCGTTTATAGACAATTTTTTTTGCGCAGATTGCGGTGTAATGATGATCCAGACACATTTGAAATACGTGCTCGCTTACGAACAGAGAAATCTCCAAGTGTTCGTCAGTTCTTGACGACCTTGGTCCTGACTTAGGACTATCCATCGTCTCTTCAAACTAACCCGAACACTTTGCGCTTAATTTATGTTATAAAAGTCAAATCAGGGCTACGTGCTGGCCAGTGTATCTTTCCTCTTCTAGAGACCAATTTTTGGGTGAAAATATCAGACGTGTTAGCAGTATGAGATACTGCTCCATCCTGCTGGAACCGCGTTCTCCGTTTATAGACAAAAGTCTTTGCGCAGAATGCGGTGTAATGATGATACAGACACATTTGAAGCACGTGCTCGCTTACGAACAGAGAAATCTCCAAGTGTTCGTCACTTCTTGACGACCTTGGTCCTGACTTAGGCCTATTCATCGTCTCTTCAAACTTACCCAAACACTTTGCGCTTAATTTATGTTATAAAAGTCAAATCAGGGCTACGTGCAGGCCAGTGTATCTCTCCTCTTCTAGAGACCAATTTTTGGGTGAAAATTTCAGGCGTGTTAGCAGTATGAGATTTGCTCTATCCTGCTGGAACCACGTTCTCTGATTATAGACAAAAGTCTTTGCGCAGAATACAATCTAATGATGATCCAGACAAATTTGAAGAACGTGCTCGCTTACAAACACAGATGTCTCCACGTGTTCGTCACTTTTCCACACATCAAAATAGCGAAGAGAGGTCGTAGTGGTTCCGCGGGAGCTACATTCAGGATTTCCCTGGGTTTGCCATCATCAATTGCGCTGATAACACAGGAGCAAAAAAATTATATGTAATTGCTGTATAAGGTATTGGCGGTCGCTTGAATCCTCTTCCAGCTGCCGATTCTGGAGACATGATCATAGCAACTGTGAAGAAGGGAAAGCCAGAGCTCCGTAAGAAGGTAATCAAGCAGCGTAAACCTTTCCGCTGGAAGGATGGGGTTTTTATTTATTTCGAGGAATTATAAAACCTACGGGTACTTCTTGACAACCTTGATCCTGACTTAGGTCTATCCATAGTCTTTAAAAATTACCCAAACACTTATGCAGATCATAATGATTGCTAAACTTTCTACTTTTAACAAGGCCAAGATTCAACCAGACAAAAGTATTAAAAGTAGTGAAAATAGTACGAGTACAGCCAGCAAAATTCCAGATGTAAATGTGCCACATCTGAGAACAGAATGTTGAAGCGATTAACAAATTGAAGCCTCTTCTGATTGGCATCGTTATTTTAACAAGGCGGAAATACAAAGCAAAGTAGTGAAAATAGGAATTACAACAATACAACAAATCAAAGTTATAATGATTAGAAAAAAAAAACGTAAACGCAATTTAATGAGATGATTGTGCAACTCTTAAATTACCGCGCCAATTAGCACGTAAACATAAATTTCTTTTAAAATCGACTTTTGAACTGTGAAATTAACTGTATCCATGGCAAATTGTGAGGAGGAAAAAATCCGTTTCACACTTTTTTTTCCATCGCAGAACCAATTTCCTGCGATTACAGACGAACCTATCGAAAGCCGCACATTAAGATTGCAGTGAAAGTATTTGATCCTCCGCGGTAATTGATGTAATACGTTACATCACGCGTAATTACACGGATTATCTCTCTTGAGAGTGTTAAATTACATCCCGAAGTTAATACCTTACCTTACAAGAAGGTTGATTTTAGCGAAAAAATGCATGGGTACCGTTAATGGTTATGTTGATGAAAGATTTAATCTTAAATAATAAATATACGGGAAGAACAATAATATGGAATCATGTTTTTATTATTAAAAAGAAAGATTTTTTTCAATACTTAGAATCTCGTTAATATAAAATCATATTTTTACCATCGACTAGGAAAGGTTGTTGAATACTTAGAATCTCGATTAGCTTTACCTGTTTACGGAATTCTCAAAAGAAGAATTTTAATAGTTTTTGTGCATTGACTATTAGTTTAGTCGAAAATTACATTGGCAAAAATTCCGATTTTAATTAAATTTTAGTGTGTTTGTTGGTGGTCCATAATAATAATAATTTTATTTGACGTTATCAATATACAAAATATTTTAGTATTTAATCCAAATTTTCGACCTCTAGAAACCTGTGGAAACTTTCAGTTTTTGTTGTGTAACTTTTTCCCCTTGCATCCTACGGCAAAAATATTCCATCCTTTCTTGTAGAGCTTTAAATTTTCTACAATTTTCACTAGTGAAACTTATTTTTACACCAAATATGAATCAAGATAGAGCTCTCAAAAAAAAACGAAAAATACTCCAATAAATGATTTTTTCAGTTTCTGCTATGAACATTTTTTCCCTTGCACCCTACGACAAAAAAATTCTTTCCTTTCTTGCAGAGCTTTAAATTTGCACAAGTTATAGAACTGTAAAAAAATGGTAAATTTCTTAAATTATGAAAAATACTCCCAAAACTGTGTTTTTTTTTAGTTTTTGCTGTGTATCTTTTTCCCCTTGCATCCTACGATAAAAGTATTCTATTCTTTCTTGTAGAGCTTTAATTTTCCTACAATTTTGCACTATTGAACTTATTTTTGCACCAAATATTAACCAAGATACAGAGCTCTAAAAAAACAATAAATTTCTCAAATTATGAAAAATACTCCAAAAAGTGATTTTTTTAGTTTTTGCTGTGTAACTTTTTCCCCTTGCATCCTGCGACAAAAAGTATTCTATTCTTTCTTGTAGAGCTTTAAATTTCCTACAATTTCCACTGGTAAAATTTATTTTTAGACCAAATATTAACCAAGATACAGAGCTCTAAAAAAAGAGTAAATTTCTCAAATTATGAAAAATACTCCAAAAAGTGATTTTTTAGTTTTTTCTGTGTAAATACTAAAGTACTAATTTTACTCGTGAAACTTATTCGTATACCAAATATTAACTAAGATACAGAGCTCTAAAAAAACGATAAATGTCTCAAATTATAAAAAATACTCCAAAAAGTGATTTTTGCTGGGCAACTCTTTCCTCTTGCATCTAACGACAGAAAGTATTCTTACCTTTCTTATAAGGTTTTAAATTCCCTACTGTTTTCATTGGAGAAACTTTTCTGTATACCAAATATGAATCAAGATACAGAACTTTAAAAAAAATGGTAAATTTTTCAAATTATGAAAAATACTCAAAAGTGATTTTTTAATTTTTGCTGTGGAACTTTTTCCTCTTGCATCCTTCGACAAAAAATGCTATATCCATTCTTGTAGGGCATTAAGTTTCCTACAATTTGCCTTTTTGAAACTTTTATTTACACCAAATATTAACCAAGATACTGAGCTCTAAAAAAAAACGGAAAATTCTCCAAAAGTGATTTTTTCAGTTTTTGCTCTGTAACTATTACTCCTTGTATTCTACGACAAAAAGTTGTATAGCTTTAAATTTCCTACAATTTTCACTGGTAAAACCTATTTTTGCACTAAATATTGACCGAGAGTCAGAGCTCTAAAAAACGGATACATTTCGTAAATTATTTTGCACTCCAAAAAGTACAAGTTTCGGCTGTACAACTAAAATTTGACAACATTTATAAATAGGTAATCAATTTTTGTGGAATGCTTTTATACCAGTGTTTATTTTTTTGGATATTTTTTTTGTTCGGCAACTGAAAATATTAATTTTCAAAAATTTATAACTCGCGGAAAAATTTACACAGTTGCAAAAATTTTAATTAAATTTAAAGGTCACTTATCTTGTGAATATATTAAACATTTTGAGCAATTTTATCATATAAGTATTTTTTTTTTAATTTTCATTGAAGTGTTTAACAAATTAAAAAGTCAATTTTCAAAAATTCATAACTCGGAAAAATTGACACAGTTGCAAAAATTTTAATCAAATTTAAAGGTCACATATCTTGTGAATATATTAAACATTTTGAGCAATTTTATTATATAAGTATTTTTTTTGGATTTTTTTATTGAAGTGTTCGACAAATTAAAAAGTCAATTTTCAAAAATTCATAACTCATGGAACAATTGACACATTTTCAAAAATTCTAAATAATTTTAAAGGTAGATATATCTTGTGAATATATTTACACATTTGAATGGTCAACATCTGACAACCTCAAAATATTGAGCATTTCTGCTAAAATTACGTAAAATGGCAAAAAATGCTGGTAATAATTGTCAAAATTAAAATTAAACGAATTCCCCCTCTCCTCCCCATTAAATACTTAATTTTCCTTCAGTGCAGATATCCAACTACTTAGAAAAATGCAAGCTGCCCGCCCCCCTACGAAAGCAGTTTAGCTCTCTAAAAATTTTTTTTACTGAAATAAAAAATATGAATTTAAGTGTAGTTAAAAAAAAATTAAACCGTTGCGTGATTGTTTTGCAAATTCTTACATATACGTTCGCATATATTACCTAACCAAAATACTTTCTTTCTCGAAATTTTTTTATCTAAAATGAAATTTTCAAAATTGTCCTTGCTGGAATTAAAAAAATGTAAAAAAATTGAAAACGTTACGCTATCGCTTCACAAATGCTAATAGAGACTTTTGCATCTATTTACTAACCAAAACAGTTTAGTTCTCCAAAAAATATTCACTAAGACAAAACTTATGAATTTTCAAAATCGTCCCTGCGGTTAGGTCAACATTTTAGGTAAAATTAAGAAATTAAAAAAATAATTGAAACCGTTACGCTTTTACTTCACAAATGTTAACACAGACTTTTGCATCTATTTACTAACTAAAATAATTTGGTTTTTCAAAAAAAAGCTAACACGATAAAAGTTATGAATTTTTAAAGTTGTCCTTGCGGCAAGGTTAAAATTTTAGCTAGAATTAAGAAATTGCAAAAAAATTGAAACCCTTGCGCTTTCGCTTTGCAAATGCTTATAGAAACTTTTGCATCTATTAACTACCTAAAACAGTTTAGTTCTTAAAAAAAATTCGGCCAAGATAAAACTTACGAATTTTCAAACTCGTCCCTGCGGTTAGGTCAACATTTTAGGTAAAATTAAGAAATTAAAAAAATAATTGAAATCGTTGCGCTTTTACTTCACAAATGCTAACACAGACTTTTGCATCTATTTACTAACTAAAATAATTTGTTTTTTCAAAAACAAGCTAACACGACAAAAGTTATGAATTTTTAAAGTTGTCCTTGCGGCAAGGTTAAAATTTTAGCTCGAATTAAGAAATTGCAAAAAAATGAAACCCTTGCGCTATCGTTTTATAAATGCTAACAGATACTTTTGCATCTATTTACTAACCAAGACAGTTAAGTTCTTCAAAAAATGTTGACCAAGACAAAACTTATGAATTTTCAAAATCGTCCTTGCAGTAACTGGGCGATAGATTTATATCATATTCAAAGTGTTTTACCGAGTGAGAAACAAATCAATGAAATATATCGTGTGAGCCACAACATTTTGTTTCAGAGTTGGCTGTGAGATAAATGAGGTATGTCGCATATTATTACATCATTAGTTCAACTAAATTAGATTTAAAAAAATGAGTTAATCTCAGACATGCCTGCTATGTTTCTCTCTCTCAAGCATGGCCAATTCAGAAACAAAATTCTGTGGCTCACACCTTAATTTGTATTTAACTGAACGTGTCACTTCAAAGCTTCACTGGCACCAATTAATATTACGTCGATCCTCTTGGCTTCTACAATCCTTCAAAACGACTTTCTAGCGGAGCCCCAATTTTATTTTTATTTACCTTCAAAGTAATGATACATTTAAATTGAATACGTTTAAACGCTCGGTGAATTTGAAACTGTAGAAATTTCGTTAATTGGCCCACCATAAATAACCAACGCAACCCAGAAGCATAAATTTTGGCCGCTCAACCACCAAAATTTCCCTTCGATTCAACGTCAAGTGCAAGTGAACAAATTAAAATCAAGGCTGTTATTCGTAGCAAGTAAACGCGTTGTTATCGCGAAACGGTCGACGTCGTCGTCGTCGTCGCCGAGAACCGAGCCACAGTGCCAGTCAGTTAATGGCCTGCTTTCGATTCGGAATGGCGTGTACCCATTGAAACCGCCGCAAGAGTTTTTGATCATTAGTGCGGTCTACGGCTCGCTCGCGACGCACCGAAAATGTTCGTTTATATCCTGTCCGCCATTTTCGGTTTCGTGCTGTTTCTGATCGTGAGTCATGTCTTCCAAAAGGATAAGCTGTCGGAGAAGAGCTCCATCCTCGAGGCCAAGAAGGACGAGCTGGACGCTTCCGCGCGCCAGTGGAAGAGCCGAGTGGAGAAGTCCGACGCCAATGAGTTCTCCGTCGCGGGACGGATGCAGATCAAGGATATACCCAGTGTGCCGATAAATATTCCGACGATTGATAAGGTCAGGAGGACCCCGAAAGCCAAACGGTTTAAAGGGAAAGAAGGTGAGATGTTTTATATTTTGTTGAAGTTAACGCGAAGTCCAACAACTACGCCCAACAATTTTGCTTTGTTTTTATTTTTTCATACTTAAACAAGAATCAAATTTAAACTTACAGCTTTCGATTTTTGTAAACCAAGAATGGAAATTCCTTCCTTGAGTGTAGATAAATGAATGAATAATTATCGTAATCTACAACACAAGTCTTACAGTGATGACTCATTTCGTAAACCTTGCTTCCTTCAGTGAAAGGTCAAAATCATCTTAATTAAATTAGTGTTTCTGAAAACGTTTAGCACAGTCATGTATGAATTTCCTTTTCTCAAAATCAAAAAAAGTATGATTTTCGATCAACAGAATTTCATTTCTAACGTAAACATGTTTGTTACAGTGAAGTTAGGATAATTTTCTTGAAGCAACTGTACAGAGAGGTTATTCAGGATTCATCTGTCAAAATTTGAAGCATCTGTGGAAATAAATAAGGAATTTCCAAAGCAATTTTTGAAGAATTTTTTTTTTCGTCAACAAAATTTGATTTCGAGTGCAACCATTTTTGTTACTGTAAAGTTGGGATAATTTTCTTTAAGCAACTGTACAGAGTGGTTATTCAGGTCAAAATTTGAAACATCTGTGAAAATAAATATGGAATTTTTTTTTTCAACAAAATTTGATTTTTAACGCAACCATTTTTGTTACTGTGAAGTTAGGATAATTTTCTTTAAGCAATTGTACAGAGAGATTATTCACGATTCATCTGTCAAAATTTGAAGCATGCGTGAAAATAAATATGGAATTTCCAAAGCAGTTTTTGCAGAATTTTTTTTTTCATCCAGTGCAACCATTTTTGTTGATAATTTTCTTTAAGCAATTGTACAGAGAGGTTATTCAGGTCAAAATTTGAAACATCTGTGGAAATAAATATGGAAATTTTTTTTTTTTTTTCAACAAAATTCGATTTTTAACGCAACCATTTTTGTTACTGTGAAGTTAGGATAATTTTCTTTAAGCAATTGTACAGAGAGGTTATTCAGGATTCATATATCAAAATTTGAAACATCTGTGGAAATAAATATGGAATTTCCAAAGCAGTTTTTGAAGAATTTTTTTTTTTCATCAGCAAAATTTGATTTCCAGCGCAACCATTTTTGTTACTGTGAAGTTGGGATAATTTTCTTCAAGCAATTGTACAGAGTGGTTATTTAGGCCAAAATTTGAAACATCTGTGAAAATAAATATGGAAAGAAATATTTTTTTTTCAACAAAATTTGATTTTTAACGCAACCATTTTTGTTACTGTGAAGTTATGATAATTTTCTTTAAGCAATTGTACAGAGAGGTTATTCACGATTCATCTGTCAACATTTGAAGCATGCGTGAAAATAAATACGGAATTTTCGAAGCAGTTTTTGAAGATTTTTTTTTTTTTCATCAATAAAATTTGATTTTCAGCGCAACCATTTTTGTTACTGTGAAGTTGGGATAATTTTCTTTAAGCAATTGTACAGAGAGGTTATTCAGGTCAAAATTTCAAACATCTGTGAAAATAAATATGGAAAAAAAAATGTTTTTTTCAACAAAATTTGATTTTTAACTCAACCATTTTTGTTACTGTGAAGTTAGGATAATTTTCTTTAAGCAATTGTACAGAGAGATTATTCACGATTCATCTGTCAAAATTTGAAGCATGCGTGAAAATAAATATGGAATTTCCAAAGCAGTTTTTGCAGAATTTTTTTTTTCATCCAGTGCAACCATTTTTGTTGATAATTTTCTTTAAGCAATTGTACAGAGAGGTTATTCAGGTCAAAATTTGAAACATCTGTGGAAATAAATATGGAAAAAAATTTTTTTTTTTCAACAAAATTCGATTTTTAACGCAACCATTTTTGTTACTGTGAAGTTAGGATAATTTTCTTTAAGCAATTGTACAGAGAGGTTATTCAGGATTCATATATCAAAATTTGAAACATCTGTGGAAATAAATATGGAATTTCCAAAGCAGTTTTTGAAGAATTTTTTTTTTCATCAGCAAAATTTGATTTCCAGCGCAACCATTTTTGTTACTGTGAAGTTGGGATAATTTTCTTCAAGCAATTGTACAGAGTGGTTATTTAGGTCAAAATTTGAAACATCTGTGAAAATAAATATGGAAAGAAATATTTTTTTTTCAACAAAATTTGATTTTTAACGCAACCATTTTTGTTACTGTGAAGTTATGATAATTTTCTTTAAGCAATTGTACAGAGAGGTTATTCACGATTCATCTGTCAACATTTGAAGCATGCGTGAAAATAAATACGGAATTTTCGAAGCAGTTTTTGAAGATTTTTTTTTTTTTCATCAATAAAATTTGATTTTCAGCGCAACCATTTTTGTTACTGTGAAGTTGGGATAATTTTCTTTAAGCAATTGTACAGAGAGGTTATTCAGGTCAAAATTTCAAACATCTGTGAAAATAAATATGGAAAAAAAAATGTTTTTTTCAACAAAATTTGATTTTTAACTCAACCATTTTTGTTACTGTGAAGTTAGGATAATTTTCTTTAAGCAATTGTACAGAGAGGTTCTTCACGATTCATCTGTCAAAATTTGAAGCATGCGTGAAAATGAATATGGAATTTTCAAAGCAGTTTTTGAAGAATTTTTTTTTTCATCAACAAAATTTGATTTCCAGCGCAACCATTTTTGTTACTGTGAAGTTGGGATAATTTTCTTCAAGCAATTGTACAAAGTGGTTATTCAGGTCAAAATTTGAAACATCTGTGGAAATAAATATGGAAAAAAAAATTTTTTTTTTCAACAAAATTTGATTTTCAATGCAACCATTTTTGTTACTGTGAAGTTAGGATAATTTTCTTTGAGCAATTGTACAGAGAGGTTATTCAGGATTCATATATCAAAATTTGAAGCATGCGTGGAAATAAATATGGAATTTCCAAAGCAGTTTTTGAAGAATTTTTTTCATCAACAAAATTTGATTTCCAGTGCAACCATTTTTGTTACTGTGAAGTTGGGATAATTTTCTTTAAGCAATTGTACAGAGAGGTTATTCAGGTCAAAATTTGAAACATCTGTGAAAATGAATATGGAAAAATATTTTTTTTTCAACAAAATTTTTATTTTTAACGCAACTATTTTTGTTACTGTGAAGTTAGGATAATTTTCTTTACGCAATTGTACAGAGAGGTTATTCACGATTCATCTGTCAAACTTTGAAGCATGCGTGAAAATAAATACGGAATTTCCAAAGCAGTTTTTGAAGATTTTTTTTTTTCATCAATAAAATTTGATTTTCAGCGCAACCATTTTTGTTAGTGTGAAGTTAGGATTATTTTCTTTAAGCAATTGTACAGAGTGGTTATTCAGGTCAAAATTTGAAACATCTGTGGAAATAAATATGGAAAAAAATAATTGTTTTTCAACAAAATTTGATTTCCAGAGCAACCATTTTTGTTAGTGTAATGTTAGGATAATTTTCTTTAAGCAATTGTATAGAGAGGTTATTCATGATTCATCTGTCAAAATTTGAAGCATGCGTGGAAATAAATATGGAATTTCCAAAGCAGTTTTTGAAGAATTTTTTTTTCATCAATAAAATTTGATTTCCAGTGCAACCATTTTTGTTACTGTGAAGTTAGGATTATTTTCTTTAAGCAATTGCAAAGAGAGGTTATTCAGGTCAAAATTTGAAACATCTGTGAAAATAAATATGGAATTTTTTTTTTATTTTTAACGCAACTATTTTTGTTACTGTGAAGTTAGGATAATTTTCTTTACGCAATTGTACAGAGAGGTTATTCAGGATTCATCTGTCAAAATTTGAAGCATGCGTGAAAATAAATACGGAATTTCCAAAGCAGTTTTTGAAGATTTTTTTTTTTCATCAATAAAATTTGATTTTCAGCGCAACCATTTTTGTTAGTGTGAAGTTAGGATTATTTTCTTTAAGCAATTGTACAGAGTGGTTATTCAGGTCAAAATTTGAAACATCTGTGGAAATAAATATGGAAAAAAATAATTTTTTTTCAACAAAATTTGATTTCCAGAGCAACCATTTTTGTTAGTGTAATGTTAGGATAATTTTCTTTAAGCAATTGTATAGAGAGGTTATTCATGATTCATCTGTCAAAATTTGAAGCATGCGTGGAAATAAATATGGAATTTCCAAAGCAGTTTTTGAAGAATTTTTTTTTCATCAATAAAATTTGATTTCCAGTGCAACCATTTTTGTTACTGTGAAGTTAGAATTATTTTCTTTAAGCAATTGCAAAGAGAGGTTATTCAGGTCAAAATTTGAAACATCTGTGAAAATAAATATGGAATTTTTTTTTTATTTTTAACGCAACTATTTTTGTTACTGTGAAGTTAGGATAATTTTCTTTACGCAATTGTACAGAGAGGTTATTCAGGATTCATCTGTCAAAATTTGAAGCATGCGTGAAAATAAATACGGAATTTCCAAAGCAGTTTTTGAAGATTTTTTTTTTTCATCAATAAAATTTGATTTTCAGCGCAACCATTTTTGTTAGTGTGAAGTTAGGATTATTTTCTTTAAGCAATTGTACAGAGTGGTTATTCAGGTCAAAATTTGAAACATCTGTGGAAATAAATATGGAAAAAAATAATTTTTTTTCAACAAAATTTGATTTCCAGAGCAACCATTTTTGTTAGTGTAATGTTAGGATAATTTTCTTTAAGCAATTGTATAGAGAGGTTATTCATGATTCATCTGTCAAAATTTGAAGCATGCGTGGAAATAAATATGGAATTTCCAAAGCAGTTTTTGAAGAATTTTTTTTTCATCAATAAAATTTGATTTCCAGTGCAACCATTTTTGTTACTGTGAAGTTAGAATTATTTTCTTTAAGCAATTGCAAAGAGAGGTTATTCAGGTCAAAATTTGAAACATCTGTGAAAATAAATATGGAATTTTTTTTTTATTTTTAACGCAACTATTTTTGTTACTGTGAAGTTAGGATAATTTTCTTTACGCAATTGTACAGAGAGGTTATTCAGGATTCATCTGTCAAAATTTGAAGCATGCGTGAAAATAAATACGGAATTTCCAAAGCAGTTTTTGAAGATTTTTTTTTTTCATCAATAAAATTTGATTTTCAGCGCAACCATTTTTGTTAGTGTGAAGTTAGGATTATTTTCTTTAGGCAATTGTACAGAGTGGTTATTCAGGTCAAAATTTGAAACATCTGTGGAAATAAATATGGAAAAAAATAATTTTTTTTCAACAAAATTTGATTTCCAGAGCAACCATTTTTGTTAGTGTAATGTTAGGATAATTTTCTTTAAGCAATTGTATAGAGAGGTTATTCATGATTCATCTGTCAAAATTTGAAGCATGCGTGGAAATAAATATGGAATTTCCAAAGCAGTTTTTGAAGAATTTTTTTTTCATCAATAAAATTTGATTTCCAGTGCAACCATTTTTGTTACTGTGAAGTTAGAATTATTTTCTTTAAGCAATTGCAAAGAGAGGTTATTCAGGTCAAAATTTGAAACATCTGTGAAAATAAATATGGAATTTTTTTTTTATTTTTAACGCAACTATTTTTGTTACTGTGAAGTTAGGATAATTTTCTTTACGCAATTGTACAGAGAGGTTATTCACGATTCATCTGTCAAAATTTGAAGCATGCGTGAAAATAAATACGGAATTTCCAAAGCAGTTTTTGAAGATTTTTTTTTTTCATCAATAAAATTTGATTTTCAGCGCAACCATTTTTGTTAGTGTGAAGTTAGGATTATTTTCTTTAAGCAATTGTACAGAGTGGTTATTCAGGTCAAAATTTGAAACATCTGTGGAAATAAATATGGAAAAAAAATAATTTTTTTTCAACAAAATTTGATTTCCAGAGCAACCATTTTTGTTAGTGTAATGTTAGGATAATTTTCTTTAAGCAATTGTATAGAGAGGTTATTCATGATTCATCTGTCAAAATTTGAAGCATGCGTGGAAATAAATATGGAATTTCCAAAGCAGTTTTTGAAGAATTTTTTTTTCATCAATAAAATTTGATTTCCAGTGCAACCATTTTTGTTACTGTGAAGTTAGAATTATTTTCTTTAAGCAATTGCAAAGAGAGGTTATTCAGGTCAAAATTTGAAACATCTGTGAAAATAAATATGGAATTTTTTTTTTATTTTTAACGCAACTATTTTTGTTACTGTGAAGTTAGGATAATTTTCTTTACGCAATTGTACAGAGAGGTTATTCAGGATTCATCTGTCAAAATTTGAAGCATGCGTGAAAATAAATACGGAATTTCCAAAGCAGTTTTTGAAGATTTTTTTTTTTCATCAATAAAATTTGATTTTCAGCGCAACCATTTTTGTTAGTGTGAAGTTAGGATTATTTTCTTTAGGCAATTGTACAGAGTGGTTATTCAGGTCAAAATTTGAAACATCTGTGGAAATAAATATGGAAAAAAATAATTTTTTTTCAACAAAATTTGATTTCCAGAGCAACCATTTTTGTTAGTGTAATGTTAGGATAATTTTCTTTAAGCAATTGTATAGAGAGGTTATTCATGATTCATCTGTCAAAATTTGAAGCATGCGTGGAAATAAATATGGAATTTCCAAAGCAGTTTTTGAAGAATTTTTTTTTCATCAATAAAATTTGATTTCCAGTGCAACCATTTTTGTTACTGTGAAGTTAGGATTATTTTCTTTAAGCAATTGCAAAGAGAGGTTATTCAGGTCAAAATTTGAAACATCTGTGAAAATAAATATGGAAAAAAAAAAATTTTTTTCTACAAAATTTTTATTTTTAACGCAACTATTTTTGTTACTGTGAAGTTAGGATAATTTTCTTTACGCAATTGTACAGAGAGGTTATTTAGGATTCATCTGTCAAAATTTGAAGCATGCGTGAAAATAAATACGGAATTTCCAAAGCAGTTTTTGAAGATTTTTTTTTTTCATCAATAAAATTTGATTTTCAGCGCAACCATTTTTGTTAGTGTGAAGTTAGGATTATTTTCTTTAAGCAATTGCAAAGAGAGGTTATTCAGGTCAAAATTTGAAACATCTGTGAAAATAAATATGGAAATTTTTTTTTTATTTTTAACGCAACTATTTTTGTTACTGTGAAGTTAGGATAATTTTCTTTACGCAATTGTACAGAGAGGTTATTCAGGATTCATCTGTCAAAATTTGAAGCATGCGTGAAAATAAATACGGAATTTCCAAAGCAGTTTTTGAAGATTTTTTTTTTTTCATCAATAAAATTTGATTTTCAGCGCAACCATTTTTGTTAGTGTGAAGTTAGGATTATTTTCTTTAGGCAATTGTACAGAGTGGTTATTCAGGTCAAAATTTGTAACATCTGTGGAAATAAATATGGAAAAAAATAATTTTTTTTCAACAAAATTTTATTTCCAGAGCAACCATTTTTGTTAGTGTAATGTTAGGATAATTTTCTTTAAGCAATTGTATAGAGAGGTTATTCATGATTCATCTGTCAAAATTTGAAGCATGCGTGGAAATAAATATGGAATTTCCAAAGCAGTTTTTGAAGAATTTTTTTTTCATCAATAAAATTTGATTTCCAGTGCAACCATTTTTGTTACTGTGAAGTTGTGATAATTTTCTTTAAGCAATTGTACAGAGTGGTTATTCAGATCAAAATTTGAAACATCTGTGGAAATAAATATGGAAAAAAGATTTGTTTTTTCAACAAAATTTGATTTCCAGCGCAACCATTTTTGTTACTGTAAAGTTAGGATAATTTTCTTTAAGCAATTGTATAGAGTGGTTATTCAGGACTCATCTGTCAACAGTTGAAGCATCTGTGGAAATAAATATGGAATTTCGAAAGCAGTTTTTAAAGAATTTTTTTTTTCATTTTTTCATCAAAAAAAATTTGATTCCCAGCGCAACCAATTTTATTACTGTGAAGTTATGATAATAACAATAATAACCCTCGCGTGTTCCACACATATTAATCTAATCTTGCACTTACCTTTAATAATATCAAATTATTATTGATAACAATTCCTGGAATTATGCATTGACACATGGCATTTGTAAATAAAACACTAATTAATTATACATGACGAATCATGTTTGTTTCCAAATTCCGAATAAATTTGTTGGGTGTACTATCAACACGAATTTACGCCAATCTAATGAATAACAACGGTTTAGATTAATTTTTGTACTTTTAAGGAGATGACATTAAGGACACGAGTTCGACCCCGGTTTCGCCGGATATAGACGAAAGCCTTGGTTTCAAGAGGAGCATTTCTGTGCCAATACATTCAACGGATGATTCATCAGGTACGTGTTTATCTCTATCAAATGTTTGCATTAACCTCTATTTACACTTAAAAATTAAATTGCTGTGTGGAAATTTTATTACATAAAAAATCATATTTAGAAACTCTAAATTCGTAGCTGCACGACCGCTCGTAAAATTGTATTATTTCAGGTATAATAATAATAATAATTATAAAGTTTATTAACGGAAAAAATCTCCTTTTTACAAAAAAATACTTAAATTAATAGCTTACACTCATCCTAAAACAAATATAAAAATAATAATAATAAGCAAAATTTTCAGTAGATAAGAATTCATTTTTCAAAAATATAACATTTACAATAAGAGGTAGCTGCGGCGATCTTCGTAGGTGAGGCAAAGACAAAGATGTCACTCGTGCTGCACTACTTACCCTTATAGAGGAAGCAAATATTCTGTTGCTATTTCGATCAAATTTTCTTCTGTAGCCTACCCGCCGTACATCCACGAGCCGCCGCTGATAAGAGATCACTTAATCCTTAAGAAACTGTACTATTTATAAAGATAATTGGAAGATTGTTGTTTGCTATAAATCAAACATCATCTTCAAATACTATTTGTAAAGATAATTTGAAGATTTCACCAGTAGATCAAATTTTGCTTATCTCAAATGCAGGATCTTCAAATTCCATTTGTAAAGAAAATTTGAAGATATTTCACCTGTAGATTAAATTTTGCTTATCTCAAATGCAGGATCTTCAAATTCTGTTTGTAAAGATAATTTGAAGATGTTCCACCTGTAGATCAAATTTTTCTCATCTTAAATGCAGGATCTTCAAATTATTCTATTTGTAAAGATAATTTGAAGATGTTTCACCTGTAAATCAAATTCTGCTTACCTCAAATGCAGGATCTTCAAATACTATTTGTAAAGATAATTTGAAGATGTTTCACTATTCTCCTCAAATTTTACTTTATTTCAATTGCAGGTTCAGAATCCTCTTTGAGATCCAGCGGTAGGAAGGTAGCGGTCTTCAGGCCGGACGACGACACTTTCAAGAGTTTCTTCAAGAGTGTCGACACGAAGAAGTCGGAGGAGCACGTCGAAGTTTCGCTGGACGCGTTCGACAGCGTGACCAGACGCGCCGACAGTTTGCTCGTCAACAAGAAGAACATCAAGGTCCAGCGGAGGAAGGCCACCTCGAGGAACCCGCTGAAGGCGCTGGCCGCCAGATCAGACATCCAGAACGAGTACACCGAGATCATAACGGGCGTCGCGGAGAGAGAGACGAAAAGACTGAACATTGAGAAATGTAAGTTAATCACTCAAGAGCAAAACCTTGTCATTAATTTTGTAGGTGTACTTTCTTCCTGTGAAAAAAAATAGAAAAACAGATGCTGCACACTTAAGACTGTTGGCATTTACTTAAAATACTTTGTGCTTCATAATCCTTAAAAAAATCAAAACATCCCATCACTAGATTACGAGTAAATCACTCAAGAGCAAAACCTTGTCGTTAATTTTGTAGGTGTACTTTCTTCCTGTGAAAAAAAATAGAAAAACAGATGGTGCACACTTAATACTGTTTGATTTTACTCAAAATACTTTGTGCTTCATAATCCTTAAAAAAATCAAAACATCCCATCACTAGATTACGAGTAAATCACTCAAGAGCAAAACCTTGTCGTTAATTTTGTAGGTGTACTTTCTTCCTGTGAAAAAAAAAATAGAAAAACAGATGCTGCACACTTAATACTGTTTGATTTTACTCAAAATACTTTGTGCTTCATAATCCTTAAAAAAATCAAAACATCCCATCACTAGATTACGAGTAAATCACTCAAGAGCAAAACCTTGTCGTTAATTTTGTAGGTGTACTTTGTTCCTGTGAAAAAAATAGAGAAACAGATGCTGCACACTTAATACTGTTTGATTTTACTCAAAATACTTTGTGCTTCATAATCCTTAAAAAAATCAAAACACCCCATCACTAGATTATGAGTTAATCACTCAAGAGCAAAACCTTGTCGTTAATTTCGTAGATGTACTTTCTTCCAGCAAAAAAAAAAAAATAGAAAAACAGATGCTGCACACTTTAGACTGTTGGAATTTACTCAACATACTTTGTGCTTCATAGTCCTCAAAAAAAAACTCAAAACACCCAATCACTAGATTACGAGTAAATCACTCAAGAACAATACCTTGTCGTTAATTTTGTAAGTGTACTTTCTTCCTGTGAAAAAAATAGAAAAACAGATGCTGCACACTTAAGACTGTTTGAATTAACTCAAAATACTTCGTGCTTCATAATCCTTCCAAAAAATCAAAACACCCCATCACTAGATTACGAGTTAATCATTCAAAAACAAAAGTTTATCATTCATTCTGAAAATGCAATCAAAAATAAATTAAAAACAAATGCTAGAAAGTTGAAATTTTCAAATAAATGCTCAACATACATTCTTCTTCACAATCTTGCAAAAAATCTCAGGTCACTAGATTTCAGAGCAGACTTATTGCCATTTTTTGTAACTCGCGATTTTTTTTCTTGCGGATTTTTTCATACATTTTCGTAATTTTGTGTATTTTTCTTCTTCCGCAGTTGCAAAAAATTCTACCCTAGCCATCGAAGCGTTAGCCGGCTTAGCCAGTAAAGAAGACTTTGCTGCCGTAGCTTTAAAAAAATCATCAGCTCCGAACATCTCCTACTTACCATTCACCAGTCTAATGCTTCTCCACGTGAAAGGGAGAAGACACGTCCAAACCAGACTGGTCGAACCAGTGGCTTCCAGCATCAACACCGGCGACAACTACGTGCTCATCACACCCAACGCCCTCTACCACTACATCGGCGCCTACTCCAACGTCATCGAGCAGTCCAGAGCCGCCGATATCATCAACCACATCCAGCAATCCGGCGATATGGGCTGCAAAGTGGAGAAACCGGTCTTGATCAACGCGAAGAAATCCGTGTCCAATAAAGATTCCGAGAAGTTTTGGCAATTATTAAGCGCTGATTCCGATGCAGAGGTAACCGAAGCCGGTCATCCGGACGAGGATGAGGTTTACGAATCGACCATAGTCGATACCAACATGATTTATTGCGTCGAGAATAAGGAATTGGTGCCGTTGGAGGAGTACTGGGGGAAGCTTCCGAAAATTGAAATGCTCGAACCTTCGCGGGTGCTGGTTTTCGATTACGGAAGCGAGATGTATGTGTGGAGCGGGAAGAATGCGGATCCCGAGGAGAAGAAGATTGCCCTTAAATTGGCCAAGGAACTTTGGGATCATGGTTATAATTACAGCGAATGCGCCGTGTGCCCGTTGACGGTGGCGAAGATGATTGGGGATCGGACGAAGCTGACGGATAATTTGAAGAGCGAAACGAGACCTGAGTGGGCGCTGTTTTCCAAGATCACGCAGCACAGGGAGACCATACTCTTCCGCGAGAAGTTCCTCGACTGGCCCGACTACAGCAGGGTCATCAAAGTCAAGGGGAATGACCAGGAGAAGTCAATCGAGGCTTCGTTCGAAATAAAACCGTGCGATGTTAATGAATTCCTCAATGCGGAATACAACGAGCCCGATATGATCGTCGAGGGTAGTCACCTGGGGAGGGGAAAGTCGTTTTTTGATGTTGAGAGCAATAGGAATTTTGAGATCAACACGCTGGACGTTACGTGTTGGGTGACCTTGGAGAATACCTACGAGCAGCTCGGGAGCGAATGCTTCGGGCATTTTTACGACTGTGACAGTTATATAGTCAGGTGGCAGTTTAGGGTAACTGTCACTGGTAGGGAACTGAGCGGGAAGCCTTCGAAGCACGCGCAGCTCGGAAGGGATCGATGCATCTTCTTCTGTTGGCTGGGGAAGAACGCTTCGATTAACGAGAAGGGCGCTGCTGCTCTTTTGACTGTTGAATTGGACTCGGAGCACGCTAAGCAAATTAGAGTCACTCAAGGTATGTAAACTATTTGTGTCAAGGCCGAGGCAGCAGATAAGTGCAGAGACCGAACTTATCTGTATTACCACCTTTGCTTCCTCGGCCGTACCATCTCCGTACTCCTCAAAATCTTAAAATTTCCACTCATTTCTAATCTCGGGATCCTCCTCTTCCTATCAGCGACGACTCGGTATGGTCGACGTGGCAGAGCTGGCAATACATATAGGTAGGGTCGGTTGCAGATACACCACCTCTACTACCTCGGCCGTATCAAGAGTCACCGATGAAGTCACTGCTTGCTACTTACTCAAAATCTTAAAGTTTTCACTTATTTCTAATTTCAGGATCGGAACCGCCGGCATTTCTGCAACTGTTCGATGGGAAAATGTTCATCCACAGCGGCAAACGCGACGACGAGAAAGAGCCGACCCGTCTATACATCAGTCGCGGTGAAATCGAACACGAAACAGTATTAATCGAAGTTCCTTGCAGCATGAGGAGCCTGCGGAGTCGGACGAGCCTCGTTTTCATTGAACCGGACAAGGTCACGATTTGGAACGGTTCGAAGTCCCCGGATCAGACGAGAGCCGTCACCGAATCTCTGGCCGAGTACATCCGCACGAGTAAACCCTGCGATTTCAATTTTACGTCTTCCGGAGACGTCGAGTTGAGCGTCATCGAGGAGGGCGACGAGAAGGACACGTTTCTGTGCGAGTTGGAGAAGAGGCAGTTGTATCATTCGCTGGTGAAGTCCGGCGAGGGTTTCGAGGGCACGCCCAGGATGTTTTACTTCAATAGTATCTCCGGGGTCTTCGAAGCCGCCGAGATTTTGTGTCCGCATCGGTCTTTGCATACAACGCCGTATCCGTTTCTGCAAGTTGAGTTGTATTCAGCCAATCAGCCAGGTACATATTTTCATTAAATCAAGGTTAACACTATCTCCGGCATAAATTTGAGCAATCACTAAGAAGAAAATAATCTGTAAATATTCTATTCGGTACTTAGAGCAGCAGATAACTCTCGTGTAACCAAGGAATATCAGTGTGCAACACAGTATGTGGATTAATTATAATCTACGGTCTGTTCATTTTACAGATAAAAGTTGTAAGAACGTCCACAATCGCCATTGGCCGATTCGAAAAATTGCGGGAAATCGCACGTCAAAATCACAAATGGTTGACGCGATCATCAGCTGATTGTCTCATTGAAGTGTTCTGCTTGCTTGATTAAAATTCACCTCACAAGACCTTCATGTTTTAAAATAATTTAGGTTTTTAAATGTGCAGCAATTTTCAGTCGAGTTTTTAAAATTACCACTCGAGCGCAAAAAATTAAAAATTAATATGAAACGCAGGAATGGAATCCTACAAAAATTCAGTGAACTTCACAAGACGTCGATCTTTCAAAATAATTTAGGTTTTTAAATGTGCAACAATTTTCAGTCGTGTTATGAATTTTTGAAAATTTATTTTGAATACTCGAGCGCAAAAAATTAAAAATTAATATAAAACGCAGAGATAAAATCCTACAAAAATTCAGTTAACTTCACAAGACGTCGGTCTTTCAAAATAATTGTGATTTTTAAATTTACAACAATTTTCATTTGAGTTATGAATTTTTGAAAATTTATTTTTAACACTCGAGCGCAAAAAATTAAAAATTAATATAAAACGCAGGGATGAAATCCTACAAAAAATCAGTTCACTTCACAAGACGTCGGTCTTTCAAAATAATTTTGGTTTTTTAATGTGCAACAATTTTCAGTCGGGTTATGAATTTTTGAAAATTTATTTTGAAATCCTACAAAAATTCAGTTTATTTCACAAGATGTCAATCTTTCAAAATAATTTTGATTTTTGAATGTGCAACAGTTATCAACCGAGTTGTGAATTTTTGAAAATTTATTTTGAAAACTCGTGCGCAAAAAAATTAAAAATTAATATAAAACGCAGGGGTAAAAACCTACAAAAATTTAGTTTATTTCACAAGACGTCAATCTTTCAAAATAATTTTGGTTTTTAACTGTGCAACAATTTTCAGTCGAGTTATGAATTTTTGAAAATTTATTTTGAACACTCGAGCGCAAAAAAAATTAAAAATCATTATGAAACGCAGGGATAAAATCCTACAAAAATTCAGTTCACTTCGTAAGACGTCGATCTTCCAAAATAATTTTGGTTTTTGAATGTGCAACAATTTTCAGTCGAGTTATGAATTTTTGAAAATTTATTTTGAACACTCGAATGCAAAAAATTAAAAAATTAATATAAAACGCAGGGATGAAATCCTACAAAAATTCAGTTAACTCCACAAGACGTCGTTCTTTCAAAATAATTTTGGTTTTTGAATGTGCAACAATTTTCAGTCGAGTTATGAATTTTTGAAAATTTATTTTGAACACTCGAGCGCAAAAAATTAAAAATTAATATAAAACGCAGAGATAAAATCCTACAAAAATTCAGTTCACTTCACAAGTCGTTGGTCTTTCAAAATAATTTTGGGTTTTGAATGTGCAACAATTTTCAGTCGAGTTATGAATTTTTGAAAATTTATTTTGAACATTCGAGCGCAAAAAATTAAAAATTAATATAAAACGCAGGGATAAAATCCCACAAAAATTCAGTTCACTTCACAAGATGTTGATCTTTTAAAATAATTTTGGTTTTTGAATGTGCAACAATTTTCAGTCGAGTTATGAATTTTTGAAAATTTATTTTGAACACTCGAATGCAAAAAATTAAAAAATTAATATAAAACGCAGAGATAAAATCCTACACAAATTCAGTTTACTGTACAAGACGTCAGTCTTTCAAAATAATTTCGGTTTTTGAATGTGCAACAATTATCAGTCGGGTTATGAATTTTTGAAAATTTATTTTAAACACTCGAACGCAAAAAATTATAAATTAATATAAAACGCAGGGATAAAATCCTACAAAAATTCAGTTCACTTCACAAAACGTCGATCTTTCAAAATAATTTTGCTTTTTGAATGTGCAACAATTTTCAGTCGGGTTATGAATTTTTGAAAATTTATTTTGAACACTCGAACGCAAAAAATTAAAAATTAATATCAAACGCATGGATAAAATCCTACAAAAATTCAGTTTATTTCACAAGACGTCAATCTTTCAAAATAATTTTGATTTTTGAATGTGCAACAATTTTTAGTCGAGATATGAATTTTTGAAAATTTATTTTGAACACTCGAACGCAAAAAATTAAAAATTAATATCAAACGCATGGATAAAATCCTACAAAAATTCAGTTTATTTCACAAGACGTCAATCTTTCAAAATAATTTTGATTTTTGAATGTGCAACAATTTTTAGTCGAGATATGAATTTTTGAAAATTTATTTTGAACACTCGAACGCAAAAAATTAAAAATTAATATAAAACGCAGGGATAAAATCCTACAAAAATTCAGTTTAGTTCACAAGACGTCGGTCTTTCAAAATAATTTTGCTTTTTGAATGTGCAACAATTTTCAGTCGGGTTATGAATTTTTGAAAATTTATTTTGAACACTCGAACGCAAAAAATTAAAAATTAATATCAAACGCATGGATAAAATCCTACAAAAATTCAGTTTATTTCACAAGACGTCAATCTTTCAAAATAATTTTGATTTTTGAATGTGCAACAATTTTTAGTCGAGATATGAATTTTTGAAAATTTATTTTGAACACTCGAACGCAAAAAATTAAAAATTAATATAAAACGCATGGATAAAATCCTACAAAAATTCAGTTTATTTCACAAGACGTCAATCTTACAAAATAATTTTGATTTTTGAATGTGCAACAATTTTCAGTCGAGTTATGAATTTTTGAAAATTTATTTTGAACACTCGAATGCAAAAAATTAAAAAATTAATATAAAACGCAGAGATAAAATCCTACACAAATTCAGTTTACTGTACAAGACGTCAGTCTTTCAAAATAATTTCGGTTTTTGAATGTGCAACAATTATCAGTCGGGTTATGAATTTTTGAAAATTTATTTTGAACACTCGAACGCAAAAAAATAAATATTAATATAAAACGCAGGGATAAATTTCTACAAAAATTCAGTTAACTTCACAAGACGTCGTTCTTTCAAAATAATTTTGCTTTTTGAATGTGCAACATTTTTCAGTCGAGTTATGAATTTTTAAAAATTTATTTTGAACACTCAAATGCAAAAAATTAAAAATTAATATAAAACGCAGGGATGAAATCCTACAAAAATTCATTTCACTTTACAAGACGTTGATCTTTCAAAATAATTTTGGTTTTTGAATGTGCAACAATTTTCAGTTGGGTTATGAATTTTTAAAAATTTATTTTAAACACTCGAACGCAAAAAAATTAAAATGAATACAAAACGCAGGGATAAAATTCTACAAAAATTCAGTTCACTTCACTAGACGTCGATCTTTCAAAATAATTTTGGTTTTTGAATGTGCAACAATTTTCAGTCGAGATATGAATTTTTGAAAATTTACTTTGAACACTCGAACGCAAAAAATTAAAAATTAATATAAAACGTATGGATAAAATCCTACAAAAATTCAGTTTACTTCACAAGACGTCGATCTTTCAAAATAATTTTGGTTTTTGAATGTGCAACAATTTTCAGTCGAGATATGAATTTTTGAAAATTTATTTTGAACACTCGAACGCAAAGAAATAAAAATTAAAATAAAACGCGGGGAAAAAACAAAAAAAATTCAGTTTACTTCACAAGACGTCGGTCTTTCAACATAATTTCAGTTTTTGAAAGTGCAACAATTTTCAGTCGGATTATGAATTTTTGAAAAATTATTTTGAACACTCGAGCGCAAAAAATTAAAAATTTATATAAAACGCAGGGATAAAATCCTACAAAAATTCAGTTCACTTCACAAGACGTCGGTCTTTCAAAATAATGTTGGTTTTTGAATGTGCAACCAATTTCAGTCGAGATATGAATTTTTGAAAATTTATTTTGAACACTCGAGCGCAAAAAATTAAAAATTAATATAAAACCCAGAGATAAAATCCTACAAAAATTAAGTTCACTTCACAAGACGTCGGTCTTTCAAAATAATTTTGGTTTTTGAATGTGCAGCAATTTTCAGCCGAGTTACGAATTTTTAAATTTTTTTTGTCAATGTCGAACTCTCGAGCGCAAAAAATTAAAAATTCATATGAAACACAGAGATAAAATCCTAAAAAAATTCAGTTTACTTTACAAGACGTTGATCTTCTAAAATAATTTTTGTTTTTTAATGTGCAGTTATTTTCAGTGGAGTTACGAATTTTTGAATTTTTTTTTTCAATGACGAACACTCGAGCGCGAAAAATTAATAATCATTATGAAACGCAGAGATAAAATCCTACAAAAATTCAGTTCACTTCACAAGACGTCGATCTTCCAAAATAATTTTGATTTTTGAATGTGCAGTTATTTTCAGTCGAGTTACCAATTTTTGAATTTTTTTTTTCAATGACGAACACTCGAGCGCGAAAAATTAAAAATGTACACGAAACGCAGGGATAAAATCCTACAAAAATTCACTTCACTTCACAAGACATCGTTATTTCAAAATAATTTTGTTTTTTGAATGTGCAGCAATTTACACATAGTGTAAATTAGACTTTTGCACAGAACACACGGCGATTGTGGGTGTTTTTACAACTCTATCTGTAGAATGAATAGACAGTGGTGTAATCAAATTTCTATACTGGCGCCATCTACTCTCAGCTTCCATAACTAAATTTTGTAACCTTCTGTTCCCTTTCGCTTGTAACAGCGGCTCTAAAATCCTCAAATTTCTATTCTGGCGCCATCTAGTCTCAGCTTTCATAACTAAATTTTACATCCTCCTGTTCCCCGTCGATTGTAACAACGGCACTAAAATCCTGTTGCTTGTATGTATTCTAAAAAAAAAATTGATGCAATTATTTCTTTCAGCATTATTTTTAATCGATAATGGTCATGAATTGTGGTTGTGGCAAGGTTGGTGGCCAGACAGAGAGACCGATTTAGAACTCTCGGAGCAGACCGGCTCCGGAGCCGTGAGATGGCAGGCCGAAAGAAGAGCAGCGATGCAAACGGCAATCGATTATTGGCACGCAAAGAATCCAGATGCCAAATCTGTCCCCGCTTACTTGGTTTGGGCTGGCCTTGAACCACTGTCCTTCACCAATCTCTTCCCGGTCTGGTGCGACCGCGACGACATCGCAGAATTAAATATTAAAGTAAGTATACTCATCAAAATTATTCTTGTAGGTTTTGAGCAACGTGCAGAATTCAACAAACAATTCGTTCCCATACAATTGGTGGATCTTCGTAGAGGAGGCTAAGGCACAGATGGTGCTCGTGCTATATTTTTTACTCTTATGGAGGAAGCAAATATTTTTGTAGAGGAGGTTAAGGCACAGATGGTGCTTGTGCTACATTTTTTACTGTTATGGAGGAAGCAAATATTCCGCTGCTGATTGGTCAAATTTTCTTCCGTAGCCTCCTCGCCGAACATCCACGAGCATCCAGAAACGACCTTAACAACTTGCCACCCAATTTTTGGAGCTAATACATAATGTTTCTTGCAGGAGGGAAAGAAAGCGGGTGACATGGTACTAATAGAGAAAGAGCTGGCACTCCTAACGCGTACCACTTATCCCCTGGCCGAACTGCTGCAGCGCCCCCTGCCGGACGGCGTCGACCCCACGCACCTCGAGAAGTACCTGTCGCCGGACGACTTCGCCCACCTGCTCTCGATGACCCTCGAGGAGTTCAACAAGCTGCCGGCGTGGAGGCAGACCGCCCTGAAGAAGGAACGAGGGCTGTTCTGACCTATGCTCATAATATTCGTGAGCAAATTCGAAAGGATACTGAGCAACTGTCTGGAGTCGTTAAAGTCTGTGAAAATCAAGAGAGTCTCTTGGCCCTGAAATTAACTTTTGATCAACACGCGTATTTTATTACATATATAGGACTGATTATTCACACTTTTTATTTTGTTATTTATTTGCGTTAATTATATTCACTGTTGGTTACTTTCTTCTTCTATAGTACGTCTAAATGAGTTTCTTACTACAAGTCACGGATGATTCATGGTATCACAGATTTTAAATTTTAAAACATCTGCTACTTCGGCCGTACCATGAGTCACTGCTAGTTGGAATGATTTATCTAAAAAGTGACTCCACAAAGAAACTAATTTAAACATCCCGTAAAAAAAATCGAACAGCCCTCATTTCTATAATTTTTTAAACGATACCGCACTCTCCGATGAACAAAAATTTACAATCGTGCGTATTTTTATACTTGCCACAAGCGGAATGTTCTAAATTTTTAATATATAAGTACTTAAAAAAAATAAATTACAAAATATATAATTTCTTTCATAAAGAACTATTTATTTTAAGCTGTGATTTTATGTTATGTTTATCTCTCTTCATTAATCGTGTAACTGTATATATTGGTGCCTTGTAATCATAGGAATTGAAATCGTTTACGTTCTAGTCCACTATTTTTTTTTTGTTTGTTTTGTTTTCGGCACTGTAATATATTCGAAATCGCACCGATATCAATTGATACGCCGGTGTAATAATCACATGTATTTGTATATGCCTTATTAACTTGTCGAAGGCGATGGAGAGCGTCGTTTCGGCAATTTTTTTGTATAGATTTATCAAACAAAAAAAAAAACAATATACAGAAAACACTTGTACCATTATTTATAATTATTATGAGATTAAATTTAGCTTCCAAAATTAGCCCCTAGCTTTTATACTAAAATTTAAGTATGTATTAAGGAAACTTGTTTCGCAGTGTATTTTTTGTGTTTTGTACATAACTTTTAAATAAATGAATATTTTGTATATATCGAGCAATAAATATTTATTTGTATCCAAACATAACAATTGTACACTGTCAAAAAATGTACTTATGTTACACGTCGTGCGCGTCAGCTAAGAAAACTCGAAAATGGAAAAAATCGAAAAAATTAACTTTTTAATAATCATCGTTAACCCTTATGTAATACCTTTTTCTTCATCAGAAGAACGAGCTGAATCGATTGGCGTTAAAAAATTGCGTCTGGGAAAAAATGCATAAAAATTGGTTAGTCACCAAGAAAATTTTCAAAAAAGGCGATTTTTGTGGACTTTGAACTGCCATAGCGGCTAAACGAAGAATCCAAAACGAACGCGGATTTCAAATACGTGCTCCTCGGGTGCAAGTTAGTCGGATCCGATTAAAATTGGCGATTTTTAATTTTTGACGAAAATGTGAAAATCGATAGAAGGGTCCCCCCTTCTTACTTTTGCTCAAAAATTGGCTTTAAAATGATTTCCTGAAGGAACCACTGGTATGATTCGGAGTTTCTATACATCACTGGAAAGATGCCTTCAAGGCGCTTCAGAAAATGTATTTGCGCAAGAATAAATGTCGATTTGAAGCTCGTGACGCGTCAGCAAAGAAAAATCGAAAATGAAAAAAATCGAAAAAATCAACTTTTTTAATAATTATCGTGAACCATTGAAGTACACCTTCTTTTCCATCAGAAGAACGAGCTAAATCGATTGGCGTTGAAAAATTTCTTCCAGGAAAAAATGCAAAAAAATTGGCAAGTTACCATGAATTTTTTTTGAGAAAAGTCGATTTTTCTAGACTTTGAACGTCCGTAGCGGCTAAACGAAGAATACAAATCGAACGCGGATTTCAAATCCGAGCTCCTCGGGTCCAAGTTAGTCGGATCCGATTTAAATTGGCGACTTTTAATTTTTGACGAAAACATGAAATTCGATAGAAGGGTCCCCCCTTCTTACTTTTGCTCAAAAATTGTCTTTAAAATGATTTCCTGAAGAAACCACTGGTTCGATTCGGGGTTTCTATATATCACTGGAAAGATCCCTTCAAGGCGCTTCAGAAAATGTACTTTCGCAAGAACAAATGTCAATTTGTATGCCGTGACGCGTCGGCAAAGAAAACTCGAAAATGGAAAAAATTGAAAAAATCAACTTTTTTAATAATCATCGTACACCCTTATGTAATACCTTTTTTTTCGTCAGAAGGGCGAGCTGAATCGATTGGCGTTCAATAAATTCGCCTGGGAAAAAATGCAAAAGTCATCTAGAAAATTTTCAAAAAGTCGTTTTTTTTAGATTAAAAACCGTAGCGGCTAAGCGAAGAATTCAAATCGAACGCGGATTTCAAATCTGTGCTCCTCGGGTGCAAGTTAGTTGAATTCGGTTGCTAACTTCAATAGCAAAAATCAGTCAGTCACCATGAACATTTTAGAAAATTTACAAAAATAATTGATTTTTCAGTCTTTGATCGGCCGTAGCGGCCAAACGAAAACTCCAAATTGAACGCGGTTTGCAAATCTGAGCTCCTCGTACGTCAATTAGTCGGATTAGAGATTTTTATTTTTTGATGAAAACACGAAAAAAAGACATGAGTAAACCCCTTGGAAATTTGTTAAAAAATGCAACTTTCTTAATAATCATCGTAGACTATTGAATTTAACTTTTTTTCATCAGAAAGACGAGAGAAATTGATTGCCGTTAAAAAATTTCAGCTAACTTCAATAGCAAAAAAAATAGTCAGTCACAGTGAACATTTTAGAAAATTTACAAAAATAATTAATTTTTCAGACTTTGATCGGCCGTAGCGGCCAAACGAAAACTCCAAATTGAACGCGGTTTTGAAATATGTGCTCCTCGTACGTCAATTAGTAGGATCCAATTAAAATTAGAGATTTTTAATTTTTGACGAAAACTTGAAAATCTACCCAAGGGTACCCCCTTCTAACTTTTTCTCAAAAATTGGCTTTGAAATGATTTCCTGAATAAACCACTAGTTCGATTCGAGGTTTCTATACATCACTGGAAATATCTCTTCAAGGCGCTTCAGAAAATGCACTTTCGCAAGAACAAATGTCAATTTCAAGCCCGTGACGCGTCAGCAAAGAAAAATCGAAAATGGAAAAAATCGAAAAAATCAACTTTTTTAATAATCATCGTACACCCTTATGTAATACCTTTTTTTTCATCAGAAGGGCGAGCTGAATCGATTGGCGTTAAAAAATTTCGTCTGGGAAAAAATGCAAAAAAATTGGCAAGTCACCCAGAAAATTTTCAAAAAAGTCGTTTTTTTTAGATTTTGAACTGCCGTAGCGGTTAAACGAAGAATCCAAATCGAACGCGGATTTCAAATCTGTGCTCCTCGGGTGCAAGTTAGTTGGATTCGATTGCTAACTTTAATAGCAAAAAAATCAGTCAGTCACCATGAACATTTTAGAAAATTTACAAAAATAATTGATTTTTCAGACTTTGATCTGCCGTAGCGGCCAAACGAAAACTCCAAATTGAACGCGGTTTGCAAATCTAAGCTCCTCGTACGTCAATTAGTCGGATTAGAGATTTTCAATTTTTGACGAAAACACGAAAAAAAGACATGAGTAAACCCCTTGGACATTTGTTAAAAAATACATCTTTCTTAATAATCATCGTAGACTATTGAATTTAACTTTTTTTTCATCAGAAAGACGAGAGAAATTGATTGCCGTTAAAAAATTTCAGCTAACTTCAATGGCAAAAAAATTAGTCAGTCACAGTGAACATTTTTGAAAATTTACGAAAATAATTGATTTTTCAGACTTTGATCGGCCGTAGCGGCCAAACGAAAACTCCAAATTGAACGCGGTTTTGAAATATGTGCTCCTCGTACGTCAATTAGTAGGATCCAATTAAAATTAGAGATTTTTAATTTTTGACGAAAACTTGAAAATCCACCCAAGGGTACCCCCTTCTAACTTTTTCTCAAAATTGGCTTTGAAATGATTTCCTGAATAAACCACTGGTTCGATTCGGGGTTTCTATACATCACTGCAAAGATGCCTTCAAGACGCTTCAGAAAATGTATTTTCGCAAGAATAAATGTCAATTTGTAGGCCGTGACGCGTCGGCAAAGAAAACTCGAAAATGGATAAAATCGAAAAAATCAACTCTTTTAATAATCATCGTAGAATCTTTTGTAATACCTTTTTCTTCATCAGAAAAACGAGCTGAATCAATTGGCGTTACAAAATTTTATCTAGGAAAAAATGCAAAAAAATTGGCTAGTCACCATGAAAATTTTCAAGAGTCGATTTTTGGAGACTTTGAACTGCCATAGCGGCTAAACGAAAAATCCAAATCAAACGCGGATTTCAAATCCGTTCTTCTCGGGTCCAAGTTAGTCGAATTCGATTAAAATTGGCGATTTTTAATTTTTGACGAAAACGTGAAATTCGAGAGAAGGGTCCCCCCTTCTTACTTTTGCTCAAAAATTGGCTTTAAAATGATTTCCTGAAGAAACCACTGGTTCGATTCGGGGTTTCTATACATCACTGAAAAGATCCCTTCGAGGCGCTTCAGAAAATGTACTTTCGCAAGAACAAATGTCAATTTGTAGGCCGTTACGCGTCGGCAAAGAAAACTCGAAAATGGGAAAAATCGAAAAAATCAACTCTTTTAATAATCATCGTAGACCCTTATGTAATACCTTTTTCTTCACCAGAAGAACGAGCTGAATCAATGGGCGTTAAAAAATTCCATCTAGAAAAAAATGCAAAAAAGTTGGCAAGTCATTATGAACAAAATTTTGAAAAAAGTCGATTTTTTCAGATTTCGAACGAACGTAGTGGTTAAACAAAGAATCCAAATCGAACGCTGATTTCAAATCTTACCCTCTTCTGTTCTGATTTTATAGATCCCTACCTTGTGTTAGATTTTTAAAAGTCATAAATGACAAAGTTTAGGATTTTTAGTGTGAATATCTGAAGAAAGGTTAGTATGAATAAAATGACAGTTTTCATGCTGTAATCCAGATTTGTTTTATTCATTTAGACACCAATTGTAACACGTTATTATTTCACAGTTTACATTTCGAATGGTAATTCGGTGATTTTAGACTCGTGAGTGTTACGTCGACTCAGACTTCACGAGGATAAATCCATCCGTACATAAAAATAGTTAAAATTTATCGGCGAAGCAGGAAGGGCGGCACGGACGGTAATTCCATCCCTGATTCCGATCCCTTATTCCTGTGGGAAGACACCGCATCCGAGGGTTACCTTCGGATCGTGTCCAGTAATGGAGAGAATGGCAAGCGTGGGACTCTGGGGAAAGTCCTGTTAGTCCGTATGTATGCAGCGTCAGCAGCTTCAGCAGTTCGGCCGGGATCAGTAGATTACAACGTGTGTCTACAACCGATGGCCGCCACTCCACCGCGCTCCTCCACCTGTCACCCACCAAAGTCTTCTTGATAATGTGCAACCTATTGTATCGTCACGTGCTCGCACCCTACTTAATACCTCATGCCAGCAAATAGTCGAGGGATAATGAATCTATTAGACACGCGTTCATGTGTAGAATGCATGCATAACGGTTTTATGCCGATGAAGAATGGTGTTACTTTCTGCGATTTGATGGTTTAATAGTTATTTATGTTTATACTTTCATGCTTTAATAGTAAATAGTGTATCAAGGGCCGAAAATATGCTTTAGCAACCCGCCGCTTTTAGCAACACCAGCGAGCGAAGCGAGAGAGGGTTGCTAAAAGTGAAGGGTTGCTAAAGCATTTCGGCATGAGTTACACTCGGTATTTTTTCGCCTGTCTTAAGTTAAAATAGTGTTTCAGGAAATTTTATATCGCGCACCATTGAACTGTCACTGTCAGATTTTTGCATAGCCAACTCATATTCCGCGGAAGGTTGTCTAGATTATGCACATTATTTTTTCGGCGCGATTTTTATGGCCGAAATATATGGTTTCGGTAGAGGCAGGCGAGAAATTATATTTTTACCCTACAGAATACGTGAAATAACATAACACCAGTGAATACGTCTCGTGGGCCTCTCAGGCCCAACGTATTTTCTGTAGGGTTAAACGTGCATAGAGCGTGTTGAAGGATCGAATGACAGTGACGTTTAAAACGTCAAAATTATGAAAAAAATCTTGGAAATCGCCTCTAGGGACCTCAAAACGTATATTTCCATGTTAAAAAATTCTCACGATGACAATCTTCTCGTAGCGGAGCGAGTAAAAAAAATCAAACGATGCAGTAAGAAAAAGTTTAAACAAACTTGGGGAAAATCGTTTAGGTTTTTATTAAAACGATGTGCGTCTGGAATGGAAGTAAGGGAAAGTTGAGGACGACGAGTAGAATATAATCGTTTGTTAGTTAAGTTTGTTGTGCGAAACGGTTTTCAATCCCCGGCCCAAATGAACAGTAAATATGCAAACGGAATCGCGGAAAGAATAAAGTGGGCGTAAACTTTTATAGGCGACGTAAATTTGATCAGCCTTTATTAGCATACGTTTATGAACTTCGCAATCCGTAAACGAGTCGACTGTTCTCTGGGGCTGCTTACATCCTGGAAACCGCGCGGCCATTGTACGAATGCAAAACAGTTTTCTTTTGTGGCCCGAAGTTCAAACATAACACGAAAATGTTGCGTTTTGCTTGAAGAAACGCCATTTTTTTTCTATTAATTTATTTTAACACTTTCGCTGCCACCGACGAGCTTTATTCTTGCGTATGTGCAATCCCAATTGTAGTGGCAGCGAACGTGTTAACCCATTACATCCCATGACACAATTTATTTCAAAAGAATTTCAGGATCTTAGACATGTTTTTGAACTAAATTAGATGAAACAGGATTCCGTCACTGCTGAATATATGTTCTACCATGAATACAGAAGAGTTTGTGTCACAGAAACATTCTCTAAAGTAAACAACACTGCCACTAATTATTATTAAAGCTCGTGGTGTTTGCTGTACTCGCTTGAATACAATGGGAACTAATGGGTTAAGTTATGAGGGAGCGGAGTTTTGCTTGCTTTACGGGGAATACAATTTGGTGTTTTTGGTGTTTCAAGCAAACATTTTATTTATTGATGGGGAGCTTCTTAAGACCATAAATACCAAATTTGAACTCATTTGCTTAATTAGTATAGGAATTAATTGTTGAAGTGACATCTAGTGATAAACAGCAAAAATATGGATTGTCATGGTAAGTAGAGACATGTAAATGTTGCGGTGGCAAAAAAGGGTTAAGATTAACTTTTGAATCGGTTTTGGATTTACTCCTGTAATGACGTTTCAAATCGTTATTACCATTTTGTTCTCGCTTGCGTGCCTCCATTCTTAACTCGATAACTTCTGAACAATTTCCAATGATTAATATTTATTTTAATAACGGTAAAATTCAATTGTCTACACGGAGATAAAAGATCCCTTTGATATTGATAAATGTAAACTGTCATAAACGGGGAGCGCGCGTCTTGGATATCTCTCGTACGATCAATATTTGATTAGATGTTTGAAAATTGCAACAAAGAGAATCGGCCTTCTTCAGTTATTTCGCCTCTCTCCCCCCGTTTTTTTTTTCCTTTTTCTTTTTTCATTTCGCACAAATTGAAGCCGAGACGTGTTAAATTTATTGGAGCGTACTAAATTTAATGGAATTTCAATGTTACATTCGGGATTCTTGCACTCTGAAAAGTTTTAAATGCGGGACGATTACTTACATTATTGTTTTTAAATTGTACGTTAAGACTCGGCGCATTTTTTTGAAAGATTACACTTCCTGTTTCAGCAGAATCCTTGTACGTCACGCAAGCGAAATCACCAGATGGAGATGACGGAGAGATCATCGAAACGTCGTGCCAACAACGCTCAAACCACGCGGATAAATACCCGAAAACCCAGCTCAACATATATATTTAAAGATAATCATAAATATTTTGAGTTTGCTGATGTGGAGAGATTCATGACTCGTAAAACTTACTTTTAACTAATAATAGGTTTACATCATTCAAGCATTGTATAATAAAGCCATTAGAATATCTAATGTTAAAAATGCAGCCATTTCCCTGCAAAGGATTACGATAATGGTGTCATTTGAGGCAATTTCTGGTAAAGATATTTCATACGTAATGAAACGACGATTTCTCTCTTCGCGTCTATTAGGGAAATGAGTCTATATCTGCGTAATTTCTTGATATTAACTTCAAAAATAGTTTCTAGCTATCCAATAGTTTTTGTTGAATTACAGACAGGATTTTTATTTACAATATTTTTCTGTGGAACTTCCAGAAACAGTACACAAAATGGTGCTTAAATCAACTGGAACCGCCTAAATAACGATTAAAAATGGTGATGTGGCCATCATGTTACTTTCTACGACTTGATGGTATCATTTATATTTACGCTTTCGTGGTTTATTTTCAATTGAAATCATATTTTAAATATACATTTAGCGTTTTGTAGACTCGGGTGAAAGTGACGTTTAAAACGTCAAAATTATGAAAGATGGAAAAATTATGCTTTAACTTCAAAAACTCAGTTTAAGTAAAATACCTCTTTTCGTTTCTAGTCTCCTGATACAAATCTTGAAAATTTTTCCAAATTGAATTAGGGTACACATTCTGAACCGTAATTTTCGATCGATCTCTTTTCGTTCCTGGTCTCCTGATACAAATCTTGAAAATTTTTCCAAATTGAATTAGGGTACACATTCTGAACTGTAAATTTCCGATCGATTTTTGACGAATAAAATACCTCTTTTCGTTCCTAGTCTCCTGATACAAATCTTGAAAATTTTTCCAAATTGAATTAGGGTACACATTCTGAACTGTAAATTTTCGATCGATTTTTGGAGAGTAAAATACCTCTTTTCGTTCCTAGTCTCCTGATACAAATCTTGAAAATTTTTCCAAATTGAATTAGGGTAGGGTACACATTCTGAACCGTAAATTTCGATCGATTTTTGAAGAGTAAAATACCTCTTTTCGTTCCTAGTCTCCTGATACAAATCTTGAAAATTTTTCCAAATTGAATTAGGGTACACATTCTGAACCGTAATTTTCGATCGATTTTTGAAGAGTAAAATACCTCTTTTCGTTCCTAGTCTCCTGATAGAAATCTTGAAAATTTTTCCAAATTTAATTAGGGTACACATTCTGAACCGTAAAATTTCGATCGATTTTTGACGAGTAAAATACCTCTTTTCGTTCCTAGTCTCCTGATACAAACCTTGAAAATTTTTCCAAATTGAATTAGGGTACACATTCTGAACCGTAAAATTTCGATCGATTTTTGACGAGTAAAATACCTCTTTTCGTTCCTAGTCTCCTGATACAAATCTTGAAAATTTTTCCAAATTGAATTAGGGTACACATTCTGAACCGTAATTTTCGATCGATTTTTGACGAGTAAAATACCTCTTTTCGTTCCTAGTCTCCTGATACAAATCTTGAAAATTTTTCCAAATTTAATTAGGATAATCGATCGATTTTTGCAGAGTAAAATACCTCTTTTCGTTCCTAGTCTCCTGATACAAATCTTGAAAATTTTTCCAAATTGAATTAGGGTACACATTCTGAACCGTAATTTTCGATCGATTTTTGAAGAGTAAAATACCTCTTTTCGTTCCTAGTCTCCTGATAGAAATCTTGAAAATTTTTCCAAATTTAATTAGGGTACACATTCTGAACCGTAAAATTTCGATCGATTTTTGACGAGTAAAATACCTCTTTTCGTTCCTAGTCTCCTGATACAAATCTTGAAAATTTTTCCAAATTGAATTAGGGTACACATTCTGAACCGTAAAATTTCGATCGATTTTTGACGAGTAAAATACCTCTTTTCGTTCCTAGTCTCCTGATACAAATCTTGAAAATTTTTCCAAATTGAATTAGGGTACACATTCTGAACCGTAATTTTCGATCGATTTTTGACGAGTAAAATACCTCTTTTCGTTCCTAGTCTCCTGATACAAATCTTGAAAATTTTTCCAAATTTAATTAGGATAATCGATCGATTTTTGCAGAGTAAAATACCTCTTTTCGTTCCTAGTCTCCTGATACAAATCTTGAAAATTTTTCCAAATTTAATTAGGGTACACATTCTGAACCGTAATTTTCGATCGATTTTTGACGAGTAAAATACCTCTTTTCGTTCCTAGTCTCCTGATACAAATCTTGAAAATTTTTCCAAATTTAATTAGGATAATCGATCGATTTTTGCAGAGTAAAATACCTCTTTTCGTTCCTAGTCTCCTGATACAAATCTTGAAAATTTTTCCAAATTGAATTAGGGTACACATTCTGAACCGTAATTTTCGATCGATTTTTGAAGAGTAAAATACCTCTTTTCGTTCCTAGTCTCCTGATAGAAATCTTGAAAATTTTTCCAAATTTAATTAGGGTACACATTCTGAACCGTAAAATTTCGATCGATTTTTGACGAGTAAAATACCTCTTTTCGTTCCTAGTCTCCTGATACAAATCTTGAAAATTTTTCCAAATTGAATTAGGGTACACATTCTGAACCGTAAAATTTCGATCGATTTTTGACGAGTAAAATACCTCTTTTCGTTCCTAGTCTCCTGATACAAATCTTGAAAATTTTTCCAAATTGAATTAGGGTACACATTCTGAACCGTAATTTTCGATCGATTTTTGACGAGTAAAATACCTCTTTTCGTTCCTAGTCTCCTGATACAAATCTTGAAAATTTTTCCAAATTTAATTAGGATAATCGATCGATTTTTGCAGAGTAAAATACCTCTTTTCGTTCCTAGTCTCCTGATACAAATCTTGAAAATTTTTCCAAATTTAATTAGGGTACACATTCTGAACCGTAATTTTCGATCGATTTTTGACGAGTAAAATACCTCTTTTCGTTCCTAGTCTCCTGATACAAATCTTGAAAATTTTTCCAAATTGAATTAGGGTACACATTCTGAACCGTAAAATTTCGATCAATTTTTGACGAGTAAAATACCTCTTTTCGTTCCTAGTCTCCTGATACAAATCTTGAAAATTTTTCCAAATTGAATTAGGGTACACATTCTGAACCGTAAAATTTCGATCGATTTTTGACGAGTAAAATACCTCTTTTCGTTCCTAGTCTCCTGATACAAATCTTGAAAATTTTTCCAAATTTAATTAGGGTACACATTCTGAACCGTAAAATTTCGATCGATTTTTGACGAGTAAAATACCTCTTTTCGTTCCTAGTCTCCTGATACAAATCTTGAAAATTTTTCCAAATTGAATTAGGGTACACATTCTGAACCGTAAAATTTCGATCGATTTTTGACGAGTAAAATACCTCTTTTCGTTCCTAGTCTCCTGATACAAATCTTGAAAATTTTTCCAAATTGAATTAGGGTACACATTCTGAACCGTAAAATTTCGATCGATTTTTGACGAGTAAAATACCTCTTTTCGTTCCTAGTCTCCTGATACAAATCTTGAAAATTTTTCCAAATTGAATTAGGGTACACATTCTGAACCGTAATTTTCGATCGATTTTTGACGAGTAAAATACCTCTTTTCGTTCCTAGTCTCCTGATACAAATCTTGAAAATTTTTCCAAATTGAATTAGGGTACACATTCTGAACCGTAATTTTCGATCGATTTTTGACGAGTAAAATACCTCTTTTCGTTCCTAGTCTCCTGATACAAATCTTGAAAATTTTTCCAAATTGAATTAGGGTACACATTCTGAACCGTAAAATTTCGATCGATTTTTGACGAGTAAAATACCTCTTTTCGTTCCTAGTCTCCTGATACAAATCTTGAAAATTTTTCCAAATTGAATTAGGGTACACATTCTGAACCGTAAAATTTCGATCGATTTTTGACGAGTAAAATACCTCTTTTCGTTCCTAGTCTCCTGATACAAATCTTGAAAATTTTTCCAAATTGAATTAGGGTACACATTCTGAACCGTAAAATTTCGATCGATTTTTGACGAGTAAAATACCTCTTTTCGTTCCTAGTCTCCTGATACAAATCTTGAAAATTTTTCCAAATTTAATTAGGGTACACATTCTGAACCGTAATTTTCGATCGATTTTTGACGAGTAAAATACCTCTTTTCGTTCCTAGTCTCCTGATACAAATCTTGAAAATTTTTCCAAATTTAATTAGGGTACACATTCTGAACCGTAAAATTTCGATCGATTTTTGACGAGTAAAATACCTCTTTTCGTTCCTAGTCTCCTGATACAAATCTTGAAAATTTTTCCAAATTGAATTAGGGTACACATTCTGAACCGTAAAATTTCGATCGATTTTTGACGAGTAAAATACCTCTTTTCGTTCCTAGTCTCCTGATACAAATCTTGAAAATTTTTCCAAATTGAATTAGGGTACACATTCTGAACCGTAAAATTTCGATCGATTTTTGACGAGTAAAATACCTCTTTTCGTTCCTAGTCTCCTGATACAAATCTTGAAAATTTTTCCAAATTGAATTAGGGTACACATTCTGAACCGTAAAATTTCGATCGATTTTTGACGAGTAAAATACCTCTTTTCGTTCCTAGTCTCCTGATACAAATCTTGAAAATTTTTCCAAATTGAATTAGGGTACACATTCTGAACCGTAATTTTCGATCGATTTTTGACGAGTAAAATACCTCTTTTCGTTCCTAGTCTCCTGATACAAATCTTGAAAATTTTTCCAAATTTAATTAGGATAATCGATCGATTTTTGCAGAGTAAAATACCTCTTTTCGTTCCTAGTCTCCTGATACAAATCTTGAAAATTTTTCCAAATTGAATTAGGGTACACATTCTGAACCGTAATTTTCGATCGATTTTTGAAGAGTAAAATACCTCTTTTCGTTCCTAGTCTCCTGATAGAAATCTTGAAAATTTTTCCAAATTTAATTAGGGTACACATTCTGAACCGTAAAATTTCGATCGATTTTTGACGAGTAAAATACCTCTTTTCGTTCCTAATCTCCTGATACAAATCTTGAAAATTTTTCCAAATTGAATTAGGGTACACATTCTGAACCGTAAAATTTCGATCGATTTTTGACGAGTAAAATACCTCTTTTCGTTCCTAGTCTCCTGATACAAATCTTGAAAATTTTTCCAAATTGAATTAGGGTACACATTCTGAACCGTAAAATTTCGATCGATTTTTGACGAGTAAAATACCTCTTTTCGTTCCTAATCTCCTGATACAAATCTTGAAAATTTTTCCAAATTGAATTAGGGTACACATTCTGAACCGTAATTTTCGATCGATTTTTGACGAGTAAAATACCTCTTTTCGTTCCTAGTCTCCTGATACAAATCTTGAAAATTTTTCCAAATTGAATTAGGGTACACATTCTGAACCGTAATTTTCGATCGATTTTTGAAGAGTAAAATACCTCTTTTCGTTCCTAGTCTCCTGATACAAATCTTGAAAATTTTTCCAAATTTAATTAGGGTACACATTCTGAACCGTAATTTTCGATCGATTTTTGAAAAGTAAAATACCTCTTTTCGTTCCTAGTCTCCTGATACAAATCTTGAAAATTTTTCCAAATTGAATTAGGGTACACATTCTGAACCGTAAAATTTCGATCGATTTTTGACGAGTAAAATACCTCTTTTCGTTCCTAGTCTCCTGATACAAATCTTGAAAAATTTTCCAAATTGAATTAGGGTACACATTCTGAACCGTAAAATTTCGATCGATTTTTGACGAGTAAAATACCTCTTTTCGTTCCTAGTCTCCTGATACAAATCTTGAAAATTTTTCCAAATTGAATTAGGGTACACATTCTGAACCGTAATTTTCGATCGATTTTTGACGAGTAAAATACCTCTTTTCGTTCCTAGTCTCCTGATACAAATCTTGAAAATTTTTCCAAATTTAATTAGGGTACACATTCTGAACCGTAATTTTCGATCGATTTTTGGAGAGTAAAATACCTCTTTTCGTTCCTAGTCTCCTGTTACAAATCTTGAAAAATTTTCCAAATTTAATTAGGGTACACATTCTGAACCGTAAAATTTCGATCGATTTTTGTCGAGTAAAATACCTCTTTTCGTTCCTAGTCTCCTGTTACAAATCTTGAAAAATTTTCCAAATTAATTTAGGGTACACATTCTGAACCGTAATTTTCGATCGATTTTTGACGAGTAAAATACCTCTTTTCGTTCCTAGTCTCCTGTTACAAATCTTGAAAATTTTTCCAAATTTAATTAGGGTACACATTCTGAACCGTACATTTTCGATCGATTTTCGGAGAGTAAAATACCTCTTTTCGTTTCTAGTTTCCTGTTACAAATCGTGAACATTTTTCGAAATTAATTTAGGGTACACATTCTGAACCGCAAAGTTTCGATCGATTTTTGCAGTGAAATCTAGTCTTCCGATAATCTTGGCTAAAATTTTTCAATATTTCATTATGAGAGCACTTTGGTCTTTCATTGTTTAAATACATGCATTCATTCATTCATTCATTCATTCATTCATTCATTCATTGACAAAGAAGAATCCTTAGAATTAGTTAGTTTTTGTGGCCCTTAAAAGGGCCGATGTTTTCGGTGGAGGGGCGCCCAAAATTTGCCGTCATCATATCTCTAGAAGATGTTGGTGTGGTCGACGACCTTCTCTGCGGAGCCGGTTTCTCGTGACGGTCACAAATACCTCTTGCTTGATCTTTGAGCAATTCTTGGATGCGTTTTCAATTATTTTATTGGGTCACAAATATTTAGGTAGGAAAGGATTAGGGTATTAGGTTTTATTTATTTAATTCACCAAGGCTTCCAAAAATATCCACCTGAAAATTGTTAAAAAAACGTTGACCGGAGTTTTAGTCGTAAAGGCAAAATAATTTTAAGAAAAAAGAAAAAATGGAACACTTGAAATTCGTGAAATTTTAACCATTTTCAAACCGCCATAACTCGTCGTATTTTCAATCGATTTTGATGAATCTTTAAGGGCGAAAAACTTTGAAGTGTCTTCTTTAAAGTCATGCACAGGAACTTAAGTGTAACCCCTTCGGCCCCTCTCTAGCACCCCTGTGAAAAAAAAAATGTTTTTTTCTGGAAACCGGAAACCATTTTCAACTTTGGCGATGTCTACGGAGTTGGAACAATTTTGTCGACTCAATCCACCATAAAGGCATTAAAATTTGATCAATTCCCTATGCACGACTTGAAGAACGAAGTTCCTACGACGATTTGGCACCAAGTTATGGCTGTTTGAAAAAAAAGTTGAAGCTTTTCGCACATAACTCAGCGACTTTTCAACCAAATTTGATGATTCTTTCGGGAAAAAATCTATTTTTGGCCCTACTTTAAGGGGGTAAACTCAGATTGGAATGTTCCCTTTTCGAACCCTTAAACCCCCGAACAAAAAAAAACATGTTTTTCGGCAAAAAACGTCGAAAGGTACAAAATGCGATTTTCACGATTTCACGCAAACAATTAATTTTCGTGCATACCTCAAAGAACATGCAAAAAAAAATTTCGTTTATGAAAACGATAACAATTTCGTCGAAAAACTTCGGACCTTTGAGTCAAAAAACCACAAAATTCGCTTTTTTTCAAACACCTATAACTTTGTGTCAAATCGTCGTAGGAACTTCGTTATTTGAGTCCTGCGCAGGTAATTCAACACATTTCAATGCCCTTTTGTTGGATCGAGTCGACACATTTTTTCCAACTCGGTACAAGTTGCCAAAGTTGGGCGTTTTTTTTGCCCAAAAACGTGTTTTTTTTTTGTTCGGGGGTTGAAGGGTTAGAAAAGGGATCATTCTAATCTAAGCTTACTCCCTTAAAGTAGAGCCAAAAAGAGATTTTTTCCTGAAAGAATCATCAAATTTGGTTGAAAAGTCACCGAGTTATGTGCGAAAAACCTCAAAATGCACTTTTTTTTCAAACACCCATAACTTGGTGCCAAATCGTCGTAGGGACTTCGTTCTTTGAGTTTTGCAAAGGGAATTAATTAAATTTTAATGCCTTTATGGTGGATTGAGTCGACAAAAATTTTCCAACTCCGTAGACATCGTCAAAGTTGAACATGGTTTCCAGAAAAAAAATTTTTTTTTCACAAGGGGCGCTAGAGGGGTTGGAAGGGGTTACACTTAATTTAGCGTGCATGACTTTAAAGAAGACATTTTAAAGTTTTTTGCACTTAAAGATTCATCAAAATCGATTGAAAATACGCCGAGTTATGGCGGTTTGAAAATGGTCGAAATTTCACGAATTTAAAGATTTTAATTTTTTTTCTTTCAGTATAAAAGTTGCATTTAACTAAATGCAATAAAATCCAATTTTCAGAATCAAGTTGAACACATAAACATACACATCACACACAACATTTATGTACGCATTTTTTCCCGAGTAATACTATGGAAAAAAAATGTCGAAAATGATCAAATGACCAAATCTTTTTTTTTTTCCGAAAATAATTACTTTACACGCTTCTTCCCGTCATTAAGAAACGTCATGAATTTTTTTAAATCTGATCTGAGATGAAACATTTTTACTTGTATTTTTTTTGTGAAAAAATTACAAAATCGTAAAATGTTGAAAAAAAAAACTCTGGGGAAAAAATTATTCTTAATAAGTACTTCTTTTTTCCGAAAATAATTACTTACACTCTTTTTCCCGTCATTAAGAAGCGTCGTGAATTTTTTTAAATCTTTGTGAGATGACATTTTTACTTGTATTTTTTTTCGAAAAAATTACGAAATCGTAAAATGTTGAAAAAAATTTTTTTGGTGAAAAATTTATTCTTAATAAGTTGTTCGTTTTGGTATTATCTACAATTATTATTAATAAATTTGCTGTAACTATTATCGTTTTATAATTATAAACCAAAAATAAAAAAAATAATAATAATTTTTTTCCCGAATAACAATGATTTTATGAAAAATATTTTCAAGTAAAAGATGTTTATTTCTTCGGTGTCTTCAATATTTGTTTAAATATTTTTGTGATATTTTTCATATTTAAAAAAATATTGGAAGAAAACAAAAAACAGTTAAGGCAAACACCCACTTCCGGTGTACGAAATTTTACCAAAAGCTTTCCAGTTTTTCGGATTATCAAATAAGACGGATGTTCAAAGTTTCATGTCAATTGCTCTACTAGTTTTTGAGATACAGCGCGAACTGAAACAATTTTTTTTCAGAAATTGTTGAAATGGCATCAAGGGACCCCAAAACGGATATTTCCGTGAAAAAAATTTTTGAAAAATGTTTCACGATCACAATATTTTCTCGTTTCTCTCTCGTAACGAAGAAAGTAAAAATTGTTTAAAAAAAAGTTTTTTTTTCAAGTCTATCTCATGCTATTTGTCAATAAAAAAAAAATGTAAAACTTCCGGGTATGGAGATAAGCAAAATTACTTTTAACGAAAAAGTGCTTAAATGGAGTGGAAACGCCCAAGTAACGATTAAAACAATTTTTTTTTCAAAAAATGTTTTCTATTTTTTCCAAGTCTAACAACTCATTCTAAACACCATTTGTCTATAAAAAAAAACTGTGGGAGTTTCAGCTTTCAGGAATGGATATACGCAAAATTACTTCTGACGAAAAAAGTGTTTAAATCGACTGGAAACGCTTAAATAACAATAATTTTTTTTTTCAATAAATGTTTGTATGTTTTTCCAAGTCTAACAACTCATTCTGAACACTATTTGTCTATAAAAAAAAACTGCGGGACTTTCAGCTTTCAGGAACGGATATACGCAAAATTACTTCTGACGAAAAAAGTGCTTAAATCGACTGGAAACGCTTAAATAACAATAATTTTTTTTTTCAAAAAATGTTTGTATGTTTTTCCAAGTCTCACAACTCATTCTGAACACTATTTGTCTATTAAAAAAAAACTGTGGCAGTTTCAGCTTTCAGAAACGGATATACGGAAAATTACTTCTGACGAAAAAAGTGCTTAAATCGAATGGAAACGCTTAAATAACAATAATTTTTTTTTTTCAAAAAATGTTTGTATATTTTTCCAAGTCTAACAACTCATTCTGAACACTATTTATCTATAAAAAAAAAACTGTGGGACTTTCAGCTTTCAGGAACGGATATACGCAAAATTACTTCTGACGAAAAAAGTGCTTGGAAACGCCTAAATAACAATAAAAAATTTTTTTTTCAAAAAATGTTTGTATGTTTTTCCAAGTCTGACAACTCATTCTGAACACTATTTGTCTATTAAAAAAAACTGTGGGACTTTCAGGTTTCAGAAACGGATATACGGAAAATTACTTCTGACGAAAAAAGTGCTTAAATCGACTGGAAACGCTTAAATAACAATTTTTTTTTTTTTCAAAAAATGTTTGTATGTTTTTCCAAGTCTAGCAACTCATTCTGAACACTATTTGTATATAAAAAAAAACTGTGGGACTTTCAGCTTTCAGGAACGGATATACGCAAAATTACTTCTGACGAAAAAAGTGCTTAAATCGACTGGAAACGCCTAAATAACAATAAATTTTTTTTTTTTCAAAAAATGTTTGTTTGTTTTTCCAAGTCTAACAACTCATTCTGAATACTATTTGTCTATTAAAAAAAAAACTGTGGGACTTTCAGCTTTCAGAAACGGATATACGGAAAATTACTTCTGACGAAAAAAGTGCTTAAATCGACTGGAAACGCTTAAATAACAATTTTTTTTTTTTCAAAAAATGTTTGTATGTTTTTCCAAGTCTGACAACTCATTCTGAACACTATTTGTCTATAAAAAAAACTGTGGGAGTTTCAGCTTTCAGGAACGGATATACGCAAAATTACTTCCGACAAAACAAGTGCTTGGAAACGCCTAAATAACAATAATTTTTTTTTTTTCAAAAAATGTTTGTTTATTTTTCCAAGTCTAACAACTCATTCTGAACACTATTTGTCTATAAAAAAAAACTGTGGGACTTTCAGCTTTCAGGAACGGATATACGCAAAATTACTTGTGACGAAAAAATCGACTGGAAACGCAAACAATTAAAAAAAAAATTTTTTTTTCAAGCTTTAAAAGCTTTTTGTAAAATGAATGAAGCAAGTAATGCAAAACCATTTACAATTTTCCGTCCATTATTATTATCACAGCTAAGCCACAATTGAACTTATGAATTCCACCGGCGCCCTCTACGTTTGCGGTTTTCGTATTAATTGTAATGCATTTCTCCGCGAAAATTTAAAGCGCAAAGTGGAATTCCGCCGTCCAAATTGCGAAACATTAATATGAGTGGGTAAAGCCGACTCCTCGAACTCCCTCCTCCCATTTACCTGACGCCCATGATCGCGAATTATTAATGGTGCCCCTTTTATCTTTCAGTCATTCGCCAAATTGAGACGTCGCCGTCGCCGTCGCCATTTCTGTCATAGTCAAATTACGAAATGAAGCGCCCATTTCCATCACCATTATACTTTACACTTCATTATTAATACGGAATTAATCTTTGCGATCCCCTCTCGCAAATTATTCCTCTTCGATTTAACTGCCTCCTCCAGTGTAATTACGCCCACGATTGAAAAAAATGGTGGTGTGGTTACTTTCTCCGACTTGATGGTATCATTTATATTTACGTTTTTATGGTTAATTTTCAATTTTAAATGGAGCGTTTTGTAGACTCGCATGAAACTGACGTTTAAAACGTCAAAATTATGAAAGATGGAAAAATTATACTTCAAATTAAAAAAACTCAGTTTACTCAAAAACTAAAGGGATTTTGAAAAAAACGTATTCTTTATAAGTTGTTCATTTTAGCATTATCTACAATTATTGTTAACATCAATTTGCTGTAACTATTATCGTTTTATAATTATAAACCAAAAATTAAAAAAAAGAAAAAATTTTTTTTCTCGAATAACAATGATTTTATGAAAAATATTTTCAAGCAAAAGATGTTCATTTCTTTGTTGTCTTCAAAGTTTGTTTAAATGTTTTTGTGATATTTTTTATATTGAAGAAAATATTGGCAAAAAACAAAAAACGGTTAAGGTAAACGCTCACTTCCGGTGTACGAAATTTTACCAAAAGCTTTTTAGTTCTTTGGATTATCAAATAAAACGGATGTTCAAAGTTTCATATTAATTGCTCTATTAGTTTTTGAGATACAGCGCGCACAGACACACACACACACACACACACATAGACACAATTTTTTTTTTTTTACAGAAATTGTTGAAATGGCATCTAGGGACCCCAAAACGGATATTTCCGTAAAAAAAATTTTTGAAAAAAAAATCACGATCACAATACTTTCTCGTACTTCGTAACGGAGAAAGTAAAAATTAAAACATGTCGTGTCTATAAATTAGTTACCACCCACCCAAAACTTGTATATATTGAATGGCTTCAGTGCGAAACTTTCAGATATGGATTTATACTTGGACGGTGGAGTATTATGGAATTCCATATTACCCAGGTGACGTCCCATAACTACTGCCGGCATTTTGGCCTCATGAATACAAGTCTTCGGTTATCCATATAAATGCGTGATACACTCATGCACACCATCTAATATAACGGGATGCTATTTTGTGTTTCTCAATGCCCGCCCCATCGCCGCATAAATGATTCAACAGTTTTCCAAACTTCCACTTCCTTCACTCTCTAATGCCAACCGTTACCTTGCCCTATATATTTCCACCAAGAAATCTACAAAGAACAAAACGCAATTTAACCGTAGATAAACGTAGTTATTACATTATCATAAAATCTGCCAGTAAATTTACAAAGAACAAAATATTTAACAATTTAATTTAAAATTTTTTTGGCCAACATGTTACTTTCTCTGATTTGATGGTATCATAGCCACTTATATTTACATTTTCATGGTTTATTTGTAATTTAAATCAATTTTAAAGTACATCGAGCGTTTTGTAAATTCGGATGAAACTGACGTTTAAAACGTCAAAATTATGAAAGATGGAAAAATTACACTTCAAATTCAAAAACTCGGTTTACTCAAAAACTAAAGCGATTTCAAAAAAAACTTATTCTTAATAAGTTGTCATTTTAGCATTCTCTACAATTATTATTAACATAAATTTGCTGTAACTATCATCGTTTCATAATTATAAACAAAAAATTAAAAAAATAAAAACAATTTTTTCTCGAATAACAATGATTTTATGAAAAAAATTTTCAAGCAAAAGATATTCATTTCTTTGTTGCCTTCAATGTTTGTTTAAATGTTTTTGTGATATTTTTCATATTTAAGAAAATATTGGCAAAAAACAAAAAACAGTTAAGGTAAACACCCACTTCCGGTGTACGAAATTTTACCAAAAGCTTTCCAGTTCTTCGGATTATCAAATAAGACGTATGTTCAAAGTTTCATTTCAATTGCTTTATTAGTTTTTGAGATACAGCGCGCAAACCCACACACACACACACAAACACACAATTTTTTTCTTCTAGAAATTGTTGAAATGGCATCTAGGCACCCCAAAACGGATATTTCTGTAAAAAAATACAATACTTTCTCGTACTTTGTAACGGAGAAAGTAAAAACTTCCTCACATTAAAACGCCTACTGTTTTATTTACACAGTAAAAACAATCCATAATCAAGAATCATTCGTTCACCTTAGAATTCCCTAATTACGATTTATTCTACAATCGAGGCTGAAAGAACTCTCTTTGAACTCATTTGTAAAAAATGTCTCAATAAACGTATTCTCTCTCTTTGATTGCATTCAAAACAACCGCAGATAAAACTGTCGAATTTGCAAATGCAGATTTCGTTAAACACCCATTAATATTAACATTTCTCTCCTCGTCGGAGGCGTCGGCAATAATGGGGCGAGTTTAAATTCGTGAATAGTGATAAGGGTAGTTTAGGGAGTACAGGTGTAATCTCGTGCTTTAGAGGCCTCCCCCCGCCCCGCCGCCGTAATAAAGTTTGCAACCTCTAAATCGGTAAATCCTCTTCGCGAAGAACTTTGCATGCTGATAGATATATATTTTTCCTTTTCGTATTTTCTATACGGAACTCCCACATTAATCCCTATTAAAAGTTTTCGTATAATTATAACTTCGCAAGTGACTTTATTCCGTTTTATTGCCGTGCTCGTCTAATTATTCGGTTTAAGGAGGTTGTTCAACATAATCTTATCTTAAGGGAGGATTACACGTTGCAACTTTCTCGTGTGTGCTTCGTGTATCACAGGGAATATCCTTATATTTTATTGAGAAACTTGCATTCAATACAATCGATCGAGAAAAAAATATAAAAACAACTGCGGCGCACTTGAAACTTTCAAAATTTACTTAAAATACATTAATTTTAATAATCCTGTAAAAAACTCTAAACACCCCATCATTAGTTTTCAAGAAAATCAACCGAGAACAGCGCTTGAAATATTTCCGAAATTCCCCAAATAAGTGAAAGAAAAAAATATAAAAACAACTGCCACACAATTGAAACTTTCCAAATTTACTTAAAATATTTTAATTTTGATAATCCTGCAAAAAAATTAAAACACCCCATCATTAGTTTTCAAGAAAATCAACCGAGAACAGCGCTTGAAATATTTCCGAAATTCCTCTCCAAATAAGTGAAAAAAGAAAAATATAAAAACAACTGCCACACAATTGAAACTTTCCAAATTTACTTAAAATCCATCAATTTTGATAATCCTGCAAAAAACTCAAAACATCCCATCATTAGTTTTCAAGAAAATTAACCGAGAACAGCGCTTTAAAATTTTCCGAAATTTCTATCCCAATAAGTGAAAAAAAATATAAAAACAACTGCCACCTAATTGAAACTTTCCAAATTTACTCAAAATACATTAATTTTGATAATCCTGCAAACAACTCAAAACACCCCATCATTAGTTTTCAAGAAAATCAACCGAGAACAGCGCTTTAAATATTTCCGAAATTGCGCTCCAAATAAGTGAAAGAAAAAAATAGAAAAACAACTGCCACACAATTGAAACTTTCCAAATTTACTTAAAATACATTAATTTTAATAATCCTGTGAAAAACTCAAAACACCCCATCATTAGTTTTCAAGATAATCAACGGAGAACAGCGCTTAAAATATTTCCGAAATTGCGCTCCAAATAAGTGAAAGAAAAAAATATAAATACAACTCCCACACAATTAAAACTTTCCAAATTTACTTAAAATACTTTAATTTTGATAGTCCTGCAAAACAACTCAAAACACCTCATCATTAGTTTTCAAGAAAATCAACCGAGAACAGCGCTTTAAATATTTCCGAAATTGCGCTCCAAATAAGTGAAAGAAAAAAATAGAAAAACAACTGCCACACAATTGAAACTTTCCAAATTTACTTAAAATACATTAATTTTGATGATCCTGCAAAAAACTCAAAACACGCCATCATTAGTTTTCAAAAAAATCAACCGAGAACAGCGCTTAAAATATTTCCGAAATTTCTCTCCAACTAAGCGAAAGAAAAAATATAAAAACAACTGCCACACAATTGAAACTTTACAAATTTACTTAAAATACTTTAATTTTGATAATCCTGCAAAAAACTCAAAACACCTCATCATTAGTTTTCGAGAAAATCAACCGAGAACAGCGCTTAAAATATTTCCGAAATTGCTCTCCAAATAAGTGAGAAAAAAAAATATAAAAACAACTGCCACACAATTGAAACTTTGCAAATTTACTTAAAATACATTAATTTTGATAATCCTGCAAACAACTCAAAACACCCCATCATTAGTTTTCAAAAAAATCAACCGAGAACAGCGCTTAAAATATTTCCGAAATTTCTCTCCAACTAAGCGAAAGAAAAAATATAAAAACAACTGCCACACAATTGAAACTTTACAAATTTACTTAAAATACTTTAATTTTGATAATCCTGCAAAAAACTCAAAACACCTCATCATTAGTTTTCAAGAAAATCAATCGAGAACAGCGCTTTAAATATTTCCGAAATTTCTCTCCAAATAAGTGAAAAAAAAATATAATAACAACTGCCACATAATTGAAACTTTCCAAATTTACTTAAAATCCATCAATTTTGATAATCCTGCAAAAAACTCGAAACACCCCATCATTCGTTTTCAAGAAAATCAATCGAGAACAGCGCTTTAAATATTTCCGAAATTCCTCTCCAACTAAGCGAAAAAAAAAAATATAAAAACAACTGCTACACAATTAAAACTTTCCAAATTTACTTAAAATACATTAATTTTAATAATCCTGTGAAAAACTCAAAACACCCCATCATTAGTTTTCAAGATAATCAACGGAGAACAGCGCTTAAAATATTTCCGAAATTGCGCTCCAAATAAGTGAAAGACAAAAATATAAAAACAACTCCCACACAATTAAAACTTTCCAAATTTACTTAAAATACTTTAATTTTGATAGTCCTGCAAAACAACTCAAAACACCCCATCATTGGTTTTCAAGAAAATCAACCGAGAACAGCGCTTTAAAGATTTCCGAAATTGCACTCCAAATAAGTGATAGAAAAAAATAGAAAAACAACTGCCATACAATTGAAACTTTCCAAATTTACTTAAAATACATTAATTTTGATGATCCTGCAAAAAACTCAAAACACCCCATCATTAGATTTCAAGAAAATCAATCGAGAACAGCGCTTGAAATATTTCCGAAATTGCTCTCCAACTAAGTGACAAAAAAAAAAATATAAAAACAACTGCCACACAATTGAAACTTTCCAAATTTACTTAAAATACTTTAATTTTGATAATCCTGCAATAAACTTAAAACATCTCATCATTAGTTTTCAAGAAAATCAACCGAGAACAGCGCTTTAAATATTTCCGAAATTGCTCTCCAACTAAGTGACAAAAAAAAAATATAAAAACAACCGCCATGCAATCGAAACTTTCCAAATTTACTTAAAATACTTTAATTTTGATAACCCTGCAAAAAATTCAAAACACCCCATCATTAGTTTTCAAGAAAATCAACCGAGAACAGCGCTTAAAATATTTCCGAAATTGCTAAATATTTGCACAATTTGTTATTTTCAATTTTACGAAAGCAGTTAGAATTATAGATGAAGTAAGAAATTAAATTCGTTACAGAAAAAAATATTAGGTGAAATCCTTGCCCGGCGCATCCACCATAAGTTGCACTCGCGATGTACCAATATTTTTTGTGTACCAATTATAACTTGTCGCGACAATGACTGAAAATCAATAATTAAATTAAATTCAACACTGTTTAAGTTATTAATTCATACGATAATAATGTGTTTAATATATACACGCGAATAATAAACGATTAACAACTGTAGGTGGCGAAGCCGAACAATTAATTTTAGCGCGCTGGTCAATTGTTAAGTGAGTTTTGGAGTTTGTCGTTTCATTAAACGGTTAGTGGAGTGTGTAGTAGACTGTCAATGAACGCCGCAGGTTACAGAACATGTAGCGAATGCGCCAGTTTCAAAATGTTCGCCGCTAACACGAACATGCGGAAACTAATTTATCGGCCCGATATATTCAAATATGGGATTGGGAATAGTTTGCCGTTCCCCCGAACTTGTAGTTATGAGTGTTGCAAACTTTATTTTCTGCAATTGGCATATAATCAAACATGTTCACATGTTTAATTTCATCGAAACGAACACTAGTAATGTGTTAAAAAAGTTTGTGCAACAATTTTACATTACATGAGGCACGAAAATCAGATATCGCAAAGTTAAATGTTTAAATTGAAGCTTGTGCAACAATTATGATATCGCAAAGCTAAGTATTTAAATTGAAGTTTGTGCAACAATTTTACGTTACATTCTGATATCACAAAGTTAAATATTTGAATTGTTTCCAGTTTGGTCATCTCAATGGCATTCTAGGTGAAAGAAACAGCAGGTAAATGATCTGTAACATTGATCGCATGTATGCAACCCAATATGCACGCTGCCTAGTTAATACTTATTTTGCATTTTTACTCACTATTTTAGGCAATAGATATTTGAGCAAGAAATAAAATTGTTGATCTGTTAAATGGCTATCAACGAATGATTTTTCTGCCTGGATTCGCATATTTAAATTATAATTTAAATGATCTTTATTCTTTATTATTTTTAGATACAAAATTATCAATGGTTGCGACCATTACTACGTGGTAATCCATAATATAATCACTGAATAAAACACTATGTTTTTTTGACCACAATGTATAAATTGTTTAAAAAAAAAACATAGCAAATGATTACAAAATTTTGTTTTAAAAAACATAGTAAGTGTTCTATTCAGTGATTACAAAATTATCTATACACACAGCATTAATTTAATTTAAAAAAGCTATTAACCGGCGGCGATAATTTCTGCCATTAAATTATGATTTTCCTGTCGATATTTTAAATTAACAAAAAAATCAATTATATAATTATATCCATTTAAATAACTATAACCACTAACAAAGGATTATTTTTTCTAGACGTAACAAAGACCATTTATTTCAATGACAATTTACAGGGCGCAAATTTTAATTATGATTACGACCCCGCCGTTTAAAACTAACCGCCCCTCATTTGCATAACATTTTTTTCGAGGAGATTCAGAGCCCGGGACTAATGACGATGATATGGATGCATATTTAATTAAATTTTGTTTTGTTCCGGATTACATTATTACCATTATTCCTCTCGGGATTATTTCCGTGTCCACATTCTCTCTCTTAGCCCGCCGAGGGACTCTATTAAACTTTTTTAATTTCAAATATTTAATTATCCACGACCTTTTAGTTCCAATGTTGTTCGTTGCGGACGCATATTGTCTGTTTTGATGATTTGGGGTTATTCTAATAAAAAAATATTTTATTTCTCAACACTTTAAATTAACTAATATGGAGATGGTGTTTTTCTTTTCTAGATATTAAATTTCAAAAGCTGATAACAAGGCAAAAAACATGACAAAGTGACGATGAAATGAACAATCGTCATATTGCTGTCTGGCATGTCATAAATCGGTTAATTTTTTCGACGAATTCTTGAAATTTTGATTTATTAGTCTAGAATAATATGTCTTTACTATTACTCAAAATAAATTATCCGAACGTCTCAGTAATAAAATTGGCTGCTCTAGACATTTTGATGACCAAAAGTGTACTTTTTCCAGAAATTGTTCTGTAAATTCTACTTTTTTTTAGACAAACGCTTGAAATTTTGAAAGATAATTCTTGAATGGCGTATCTTTTCAACTGTTAAAAAATAAATCTTCAGAACTTTGCAATAACAAAAATAGCTACGCCTGAAGACAAACTTTGAAGACCATATATGTATTTTTTGCAGAAATAGCCCTGTAAATTTTACAATTATTTCGGCAGAAGCTTGAAAATTTAAGTAAACATTCTTGAATAACGTGTCTTTGCAACTGCCAAGAGAAAATTATCCAAATTTTGCTATAACAAAAATAGCTGCGCTGGAAGACAAAGTTTGAAGACCAAAAATGTACTTTTTGGAGAAATAGCGCTGTATATTTTACAATTATTTCGGCAGAAGCTTGAAAATTTGAGTAAATATTCTTAAATAACGTCTCTTTACAACTGACAAGAGAAAATTACCCTAATTTTGCTATAACAAAAATAATTGCGCTAGAAGAGAAACTTTGAAGACCAAAAATGTACTTTTTGGAGAAATAACCCTGTAAATTTTACAATTTTTTCGGCAAAAGCTTGAAAATTTGAGTAAATATTCTTGAATAACGTGTCTTTACAACTGCCAAGAGAAAATTATTCGAATTTTGCTATAACAAAAATAGCTGCGCTAAAAAACAAAGTTTGAAGACCAAAAATGTACTTTCTGGAGAAATCGCCCTGTAAATTTTACAATTATTTCGGCAGAAGCTTGAAAATTTAAGTAAATATTCTTGAATAATGTGTCTTTACAACTGCCAAGAGAAAATTATCCGAATTTTGTTACAACCAAAATAACTGCGCTGGAAGACAAACTTTGAAGACCAAAAATGTACTTTTTGGAGAAATAGCGCTGTGAATTTTACAATTATTTCAGCAGAAGCTTGAAAATTTGGGTAAACATTCTTGAATAACGTGTCTTTGCAACTGCCAAGAGAAAATTATCCGAATTTTGCTATAACAAAAATAGCTGCGCTAGAAGACAAAGTTTGAAGACCAAAAATGTATTTTTTGGAGAAATAGCACTGTAAATTTTACAATTATTTCTGCAGAAGTTTGAAAATTTAAGTAAATATACCTCATTAACATGTCTTAACAACTAGCTAGAGAAAATTATCCGAATTTTGCTATAACAAAAATAATTGCGCTAGAAGAGAAACTTTGAAGACCAAAAATGTACTTTTTGGAGAAATAACCCTGTAAATTTTACAATTTTTTGGGCAAAAGCTTGAAAATTTGAGTAAATATTCTTGAATAACGTGTCTTTACAACTGCCAAGAGAAAATTATCCGAATTTTGCTATAACAAAAATAGCTGCGCTAGAAGACAAACTTTGAAGGCAAAAAATGTACTTTTTGAAAAAAAAACGCTGTAAATTTTACAATTATTTCGGCAGAAGTTTGAAAACTTGAGTAAATATATCTGAATAACGTGTCTTAACAACTACCTAGAGAAAATTATTCGAATTTTGCTAAAACAAAAATAACTCCGCTAGAAGGCAAACTTTGAAGATCAAAAATGTACTTTTTGAAAATTTTACAATTATTTAGGCAGAAGCTTGGAAATTTGAATAAATATTCTTGAATAACGTGTCTTTACGCCTACTTAGAGACTACTGTTAAAAAACTGGTTGCCCTAAATGTCAAATTTTGATGACTAAATATTCACTTTTTCTAGAAAATGCTTTGGAAATTCCACATTTTGCTTAAAATTAGGAAAAATTAATCTTGAATAATCTTTCTTTATAATTATCCAAATAAATTTTTTTGTGCAAAGTGTAGGCTATTTTGCACTGAAAAATGATTGCGCTGAAGTGACCAAAAACGAACTTTTTCTAGAAATTGCTCTGTAAATTCAACATTTCGTTAAAAAGTTGCTTAAAAGTTTTACAGATTTATCTTGAATAACTTATTTTTATAATTACCGAAAGAAAAAAGTCCAAACTTTGCACCAACAAAAATGGCTGCGCTGAAAAACAAATTTTGATGACCAAAAATGAACTTTTTCTAGGAATAGCTTTTGGAAATTTCACTTTTATTTAGATAGTTGTTTGAAATTTTGACAGATTGAACATGGTCTATAACCTATATTTTTAATTACCCAAAGAAAATTATCCAAAATTTGCACCAACAAAAATGGCTGCGCCGTAAAAACAAATTTTGATTACCAAAAATGAACTTTTTCGAGAAATTGCTTTGGAAATTTCATATTTATTTAGACAGTTGCTTGAAATTTTGATGGATCAATCTTGAATAAGCCATCTTTACAATACAACCCAAAGAAAATAGCCCAAACTTTGCAGCAAGTAAAATGGCTGCGTTGAAAGACAAATTTTGATGAACTTTTTCCAGAAATTGTTCTCGAAATTCCACATTTATTTAGGCAGTTGCATGAAATTGTGTCAGATTGAACATGAATAATCTATATTTATAATTACCTAAAGAAAATACCCTAAAAATTTGCACCAACAAAAATGGCTGCGCTAAAAGACAAATTTTGTCGAATTTTTTCGAGAAATTGCTTTGGAAGTTCACCATTTATTTAGACAGTTGCTTGAAATTTTGACAGAATAATCTTGAATAACCTATCTTCAACGTTACCTAAAGAAAATAGCCCAAATTTTTCATCAACAAAAATGGCTGCGATAAAAGACAAATTTTGTCGAACTTATTCGAGAAATTACTCTGGAAATTCCATATTTATTTAGACAGTTGCTTGAAATTTTGACAGAATAATCTTGAATAACCTATCTTCAACAATACCTAAAGAAAATAGCCCAAACTTTTCATCAACAAAAATGGCTGCGATAAAAGACAAATTTTGTCGAACTTTTTCGAGAAATTGCTCTGAAAATTCCACATTTATTTTGACAATTGCTTGAAATTTTGACAGAATAATCTTAGATACCCTATCTTTAACATTATTTAAAGAAAATAGCCCAAACTTTGCACCAACAAAAATGGCTGCGCTAAAAAACAAATTTTGTCGAACTTTTTCGAGAAATTGCTCTGGAAATTTCCTATTTATTTGGACAGTTGCTTGAAATTTTAACAGAATAATCTTGAATACCCTATCTTTAACATTACTTAAAGAAAATAGCCCAAACTTTGCACCAACAAAAATGGCTGCGCTAAAAGGCAAATTTTGTCGAACTTTTTCGAGAAATTGCTCTGGAAATTCCACATTTATTTAGACAGTTGCTTGAAATTTTGACAGAATAATCTTCAATAACCTATCTTTAACATTACTTAAAGAAAATAGCCTGAACTTTGCACCAACAAAAATGGCTGCGCTAAAAGGCAAATTTTATCGAACTTTTTCGAGAAATTGCTCTGGAAATTCCATATTTATTTAGACAGTTGCTTGAAATTTTGACAGAATAATCTTCAATAACCTATCTTTAACATTACTTAAAGAAAATAGCCTGAACTTTGCACCAACAAAAATGGCTGCGCTAAAAGGCAAATTTTATCGAACTTTTTCGAGAAATTGCTCTGGAAATTCCATATTTATTTAGACAGTTGCTTGAAATTTTGACAGAATAATCTTGAATACCCTATCTTTAACATTACCTAAAGAACATAGCCCAAACTTTGCACTAACAAAATTGGCAGTGCCGAAAACAAATTTTGATGACCAAAAATTAACTTTTTCTAAAAGTTGCTTTGGAAATTCCGCATTTAATCAGACAGTTGCCTGAAATTTTGACAGATTAATCTTAAATAATCACTCGAAGAAAATAGCACAAACTTTGCACCAACAAAAATTACTGTGCTGAAAGACAAATTTTGATGACCAAAAATTAACTTTGTGAATTCCATAATTCGTAGTAGGTAAAATTTTTTAGTCATTAATCTTGAATAAAATGCCTTGGCGCTTGCTTGAGGAAAATTATCCGCATTAAAGAATTATAAAAATGGCTTCGTAGAAAAAAAATGCACTTTTAGTAGAAATTACTCTGTAAATTCAAAATTTTCTTTGAAGAATGCTATATTCAAGCATTATTTTCGAATAAACATCTGCTGGCGCGGAATGATTAAAAAATTAACCTTGAAATAGTAAACTAAAAAAAATTTGGACTCGAAACTACTACTCCGGACTCCGAAGTTAATGTTATAAGAAAAACCTTTCTTTTTGTTTCTTCCACAAGGCATAAAACATCTACTAAAATTTTATACCACTCGAAACGGCATTGTTTTGAGTTCAAATTCAGTCTCAACAAATTGATACAAAATTTTAGTAGATAATGTTTCATGTCTAGTGAAAAAAAAAACAAAAAAAAAAGCTTTTCTTATAACATTAACTTCGGAGTCCGGTGTAGTAATTTCGAGTCCAAATTTAGTCCCAAAAAATTGGTACAAAATTTTAGTGGATAAAAAAAGCAAACAAAAAAATAAATTAGAAACAACCTTACTTGTTGCAGAAAGCATTAAATAAATTTAATAAAACGAAATATAGCCTGAATATATGAATATTCAACCTGTTTTTCAAAAAGTTTTGCTTATGATTAACTATTAACATTAATTTTGGTGTCCGAAATTTTTTGTCCACGAGTGTATTATAACAAATACCTAATGATGGAATGAGTAAGTGATTGATATAATTTTAGTTTTGCATTAATTAGTTATAACACCACCGCTATTTATTTATTATTAAATTTCTGGGCAATAATTTTTTGCACCCACCCCCTGGAATTTCCTGCGCGCATATATGATAAAACCGCCCCCAATTTACATTGCAGCGGATCCTGCAGGAAGTATCGTTGAACCGTCGGCTCCGAGAGTCAGCAACGCGGCAAAAGTTAATGCGCCGCGAACCGAAATTTTAATATGAATTTAGCAACAACAATACGCGAAATAATTCCGAAACTTTTATCTCTGAACCGCGACGACGGACATAATAATTTGCGGTGTGACGTCGAGAGCGCACTTGAACAATGCTTTACGACTCTCTTAATGTCTCCATTAAAAAGTACACATTAGAAAGGCGAGAGATATTAAAGTTCATCCGACAAACAACGTAAAGATATTGTCGCGATGTAGGAATAGTGAGTTGATGGATAATTTTTACAAAATAGTTTTTTAATTCCCCAGGAAAATATGTTAATAGTCTCTGTTCTTAGTTATCTAAATTTGTTTCCATCTATCCATCTCGTTATCGAAGCATAAAAATCGAACCGAAAATCGCCCTTTACCTCAGTGCAATTCCCAAACTACCGAGAACAGTCGAGGATATCTGTTCGTCCCATCTAAGAGGTGAAACTTAACTTTAGTATCAATTTACGTGGCAATACATTCGCTCTGCATCGCAAAGAATCACCTCTTTCCAACTGGGAATCGCCCCCGTACATTTCAAATTCAGTACACTATGGAGAAGAATTCCGTTTTTTAATCTTCCTCACAATGAGGAACAGAATCCCGTTTCCAAATTTAATTACTCCATTTGTAAGGACTCCGAGTGAATGCGCCTTTTATGGATAAATGGCGATCGTTTCTGGAGGGACGCCGCCGCCGGATTAAAGAGATGCATGGAGTTGATGTTCGATTTCATTATTTGGCCAAAATTAATTTCGCCCTGAATTAAATATTTTTTAAGATGCTTCGTTGTTGAAAAGTTTGAAAATGGATACTCTTATAAACATCAATCCAGAATCCGCTCACACGGATGGATAATCTTTCTGGCGAGGATTTGCATTTTTAATCGTACCGAGGCGCCTAATTAATTCTTGCAATGTCTCCTGCAAGTTCCCAAGACCCATCTTGAATTCGAATCGAAACTAGTATGCGTGCGGCGTGTTTAATTAAACTGGAAATTTGATTAGAGAGAGGGCCGACGACAATGATGGATCCGGCTCAACTGAAAAAGGGCATACACATTAAAATTTACAAGTGACACCCGGAATTACAATTAAATGGATTAGCCGTGTCACAGATTTTGTTATGAAAGCCCGGTTTACTGAGTTTACGTAAAATAACACCAGAAGGATGTTCAAATCGTTTAAGAGTGCTTAAATTCAATAATTATACTTAAATGATTATAAAATGTATCACAATAAATTCTCTTTAAAAAACAAATGTAAATACTGCAACCACTCGTTTAAAGTGCTTAAATTCAATAATTATTATTAAATGATTAAAAAATATATCACAAAAAATTATCTTTAAAAAAAAATGTAAATACTGCAACCACCGCTGAGATTAAATAATTTGCAATTGCTTACAGAAATTTCTCCTGAAGTTAAAGATCAAAATTTAGTGTCGTTTTCCTCCCCTTCCGTGGAAATAATAATAATAATAATACGTTTATTAACGGAATTCACCTTTATAATGAGTACAAAAAATTAATACATAATAATGGTTTGAGCAAGTAAAAAATAACAATCTATTAACCTTATATACAATAACCGTGATGAACCTCTTTGTGTAAAATTATCTTTATCATTTCGTACTCGGCTTATATTATTATTGTAAAATTTTCTTCGATTACCTCGATGAATCAATAAACATCATTAATATCAATAAAGTGGAGAGAATTTGAAGGAAAATTAGGAGCGCGCCTCACGTTGCCACAGGGAATTAATTAAATTCAATAATGACTAATTTTACACGTCGTATCTGGTCAGACCTAATACACGTGCGTCCAACATTTTGGCAGGAAAATTTATTATGCATAAATTTCTACGGAGTCTATTATCGCTGTCCATTATCGAAAGCATAATGGGGATACGTGTGCCGTATCTATCATAGTCACTAATGTTTTCCAACAAATTGTTATTCATGATTAACTCAGCAGACGCTCACCAAACACGTGCCTCTTGCACACATAATAAATCATCAAGAATTTTACACACTTTAAGTAAGCAAGCAAAAATATATTCTTACTTGCATTTTTTATTACTAAAAAGGCAAGCACACAAATGGGATGATTAGAACTAAAGAGGCAACTGCACGGTTTCACTTTGTGATACATTTTTTATAAATCAAAAAGGCAATAATCTCTCACTATCGCGTCGACACAATTAAGCTTTAAATTCTTAGGTTTGAGAATAAAGTTTGGAATATGGGATAGTACCCACCTATCACCCTCTGTTTCATCTATGAAACAGGCTACAAATGTTTTCTTAAGTTAAGGGGTCATGCCTAGCCAGGAAGCCAAAAAATAGGTGAATTTGGGGATTTTTTTTTTGCATAAAATATACAACTTGTTTAAAAATAAGTTGATCTATGTGGTAGCAAATTAGCGCATTTTCATGAATGTAACATACATTTTACAAGAAAAAATATCAGCAATAAAAAAGATATGGTCATTCTCCTGAAGGCCGTTGGAAAAAACTATAAATCCTTCTCTAGGTTAAAAAATGTCTCTTGTTCATTTATCATAACATTTAGACAGTAAAATATAATCAAAAATGTTGGTGGCAGTAATTAAATTGAACCCGAGGGTGGTGTGTGTTTTCCATACCCTTCCATCCAATCAGATAAATCTAAAATCAAGTTTTTACAAAGCGCCCATCTTGCAGTCCATTTTTGGTTTTACGTTCCTTTTGTAACTAACTTTGGCGAAGGTAAAACTCATTGGATTGTAGGACGGTACCCACCCATCACTTAATTTTTTTATTTACTTCAACACACGCTACGAGTCTCTGTTTAGGTTAAATGATTTACTCTTTCCAACAGGTGAACAATAAATTAATCTTTAAAATGTTGCTTTTCCTTTTTTTTTCAAATTAATTCATTTGTAGAAACTCAGATTGGATTGTTGGATCGGTTCCATCCACCACCATAGGGCCCACCAACCACCCTTCGTATCTGATTAGCAGTAACCTACAACTATTTTTTTTTTAATAACATCGATATCATTTCATTAGTTGGAATTTTAATAATCATCAATTAAGGTTATGTTTAAGAGAATACGAAGGGTGGTGAGTAGGCTCTATCCGACCCTCAAGAACAGAAACTACGCAAGGGTTTCACTCATTTCCATCATGAATTAATTTTCAATATGTTGACTTCCCGTTTCGTTTTTCTTTCATAAATTAATTTATTTATAGAAATTCAAGGTTAAGTGTTACTGGTTGAATTATAGGATATGGCCCACCCATCGTCCTTAGTACCTAATTAGCCATAACCGTTTGATATAACTTTTATATCATTTCATCAGTGATATTGGAATTGTAATAATTATCAATAAACAGGAATTTGTTTAAGAGAATAGGAAGGGTGGCGGGTGGGCTCCTATCCCACCCTCCAAATAGTAGAACCTACACAAGAGTTTTACAGGTGGAATCATTAAAATGTTGATTTTCCATTTTGCTGTTCTTTCATAAATTAATTCATTTGTAGAAACCATGGGCGGGGTTTTACTGGTTGGATTGTAGGATAGGGTAGACCCACCGCCCTTAGTATCCAGTTAACCATAACCTACAACCTTTGTTTTATCTACTATAATTTCTGTTATTTCATCAGTGATGTTGGAATTTTAATAATTATCAATAAACAGGAGTTTGTAGGATATGTTTAAGACAATACGAAGAGCGGTGGGCGGGCTCCATCCCACGCTCCAAACAGCAGAACCTACTCGAGGGTTTTTACAGATGGAACATTGATGAATCATCAAAACTTTTACTTTCGTTTTGTTTTCCTTTCATAAATTAATTCATTTGTAGAAACCATGGGCCGTGTTTTACTAGTTGGATTGTAGGATAGGGCCCACCCACCACCCTTAGTATCCAGTTAGCCATAATCTACAAACCTTCGTTTTATCCAATATAATTTCTTTGTCATTCCATCGGTGATGTTGAAATTTTAATAATTATCAATATAAACAGGAGTTTGTAGGATATGTTTAAGAGAACACGAAGGGTGGTGGGTGGGCCCTAGCCCACCCTCCAAATAGCAAAACCTACACGAGGGTTTTACAGGTGAAATATTGATCAATCAACAAAATGTTGCCTTTCCGTTTTGCTTTCCTTTCATAAATTAATTCGGTTGTAGAAACCATGGGCGGGGTTTTACTGGTTGGATTGTAGGTTAGGGACCACCCACCACCCCTAGTATCCAGTTAGCTATAACCTACAAACCTTCGTTTTATCCAATATAATTTCTTTGTCATTCCATCGGTGATGTTGAAATTTTAATAATTATCAATATAAACAGGAGTTTGTAGGATATGTTTAAGACAATACGAAGGGTGGTGGGTGGGTCCTTGTCCACCCTCCAAAAAAGCTGAACCTACACGAGGGTTTTACAGGTGGAACATTGATGAATCATCAAAATGTTGACTTTCCGTTTTGCTTTTCTTTCTTAGAAACCATGGGCTGTGTTTTACTGGTTGGATTGTAGGATAGGGCCCACCCACCCCCCTTAGTATCCAGTTGGCCATAACCGACAAATTTTTGTTTTATCCAATATAATTTCTATGTCATTCCAACGGTGATGTTGGAATTTTAATAAATATCAATAAACAGGAGTTTGTAGAATATGTTTAGGATAATAAGAAGGGAGGTGGGTGGTAACTATCCCACCCTCTAAACAGCAGAAGGGTTTCATAGGTGATTGACTTTCTGTTGTTGTATTTTTGTTTCATAAATTAATTCATTTATGGAAATCATGGATTGTGTATTATTGGTTGTATTGTAAGATAGGAGCTACCCACCACCCGATAGGACCCACCCACCAACCTTATGTTTCATTCATTGTATTGTGAGATAGGGAACACCCACCACCCTTATGTTTTATTGGTTGTATTGTAAGATAGGGACCACCCATCACCCTTATGTTTTATTTGTAGTATTTTAAGATAGGGCGCACCCACCACCCTTACTATCCAGTTGACTGTAATATATGTAAAGATATTTTTTATTCGATAATTTTTTTTATGGAATTTCATGAGTTATGTTGAAATTTTATTAATTATAAATAGACAGGGGTTTATAGGTTATGTTTAAAAGGATATGAAGGGTGGTGGGTGGGCCCCTACCCTTCAATCAGCAGAACCCACAAGAGGGTTTCACAGGTGAACCATGTATTAACTATCAGTATGTTGACTTTCTTGTTTTACTTTCATAAATTAATTTATTTCGTGCGGTTTGGTTGCGACACCCTGTATATACGTAATTTATGATTTTCTAGTATATATTCTCTTTAAATCATTGAGCATTCACTCTAAGTTAACCAGATTTAGTTTAAGTTAATTTAAATATGTTTTTTGTCGCATTATTATAAATAGAGGGCTCCCGCTAATAATAATAATAATAATAATAATAATATATTTTTAACGGGATTCACCCTGTACATTTAAGTATTAATTAAAATATAAAATATATAACAAAATATAAATGTAAAATATAAAAATACAAAAGTTTAAAATTACAATCTAAAATTTAATAAAATTAAATAAATAAATTACGGGATTCACCCTGTACATTTAAGTATTAATTAAAATATAAAATATAAAACAAAATATAAAATAAAATATAAAATATAAAAATACAAAAGTTTGAAATTACAATTTAAAATTTAATAAAATTAAATAAATAAATTATGTTTTATTTAATAAATTGCTAAAAAATGTGTAAAAAGTATTTGTCTTCAATTCATATCCCTTAGTTGAATCGAAGTATCATGAAATGTTTTAATGTGTACAAATCAAAATCGGTTTTATAATTATTTTTCCTCGCATCGCGACGGCACGGCCCTGATTAATGTGCGTGATATTAACACAGTTACTTGCGTCCATTGCTTAGAAATAAGTTCCGGTTATGTACAAATATTGATCGTTCTTACTTTCACTTCTACACACACACACACACAAACAAAGGACGATGATAAAGATTTTTGCATAACAGTAAAACTGTGTGTAATAGAATTCATTCCCTTATCAGTTCCGAATGGTCTCCGCAATGGTATTATTTGCAAGGGGAAAGGGCGTGTGCATGCCTGCATATATCAGGAGATAAGCTGGATAAAACTATTCCAGCACCGAATTGAATTAATGCAAGAACACACAAAACAAAAAAAATCGTACGTTCTGAAAATATTTGCGTTCTTACGCGAATTAAGCTACAACTTCACAACCCCTGTTTACAAATTAATGGAGATGTTAGAGTAATAATAATAATAATAATAATAATAAGTAAATTTATTTTCCAACAGAAAAACTTATACAGGAAAATTCATAATTTAAAATAATAGTATACATAGGTAGAAACGCCAAAGTGGCGGAAATCTATTGCCTGAATGTTGTACTAAAGGTCTGTAGGTGGGGGGTAGATGGGGGAAGAATACTTAATGTTCACAATAGTATACATGTTGTGCAACTTAAAAATAGCATATTATTCATGTGATATTTATGTGATATCGTTACATTGAAGAATGTTACGGCGAAATTCTGTAACCGATGTGAAAATATCAGCATGCCATTGTAAGTGATTGTAGATTGTTGATTGTTGATTAAAGAGTGTTGCAAAAGGGTAATAATAAAGAACTAAAACTTTTTTGTACTGCATTTTACGCATTTCAAAATTTATCATGTAATCGCATTTATTTTGTATAAATAATTGAAATAAAAAGGTGTAAGTAGCTTAGAAATATTAAACAACTATTATTTTTTTATATTACTTTTCAGGTATTTTAAAATATATCGTGAAGTAATCGCCATCAGTTGGTTCTCTATTTTTTTTATAATTTTTTGAAATAGAACGATGTAAGTAGTTGAGAAATATTAATGTCGAGTTACCATTTATTAAAGCTGAGAAAATGCCCGACTGCAAGTACATATAAACGTTTGCTCGTATCGCGCGCGATCATCCCTAAATCCAGGCAAACTGGGAGTCTTAGTTTGTAACGCAGAAAGAAATATATAGTGGGAAAACAAAGTTAATTATGTTTTCGAGATTATGTGGTTGAAACTAATAGCTGTAAATAATGTCTGGTAATTCGGACAACAATTGCAGTTAATAATAAAAAAAAATTATCCAGAATATATAAATATACAACTCTGCAAAAATAAGACTAAAAACAAACTTTTTTAAATATTCAGGCCAATTATTTACTGCTTCTGCAATAAGTCAGGATATTAATTTCAATTTTTAATATTAAGTTTACAGCTTAATCCCAAACAAAGATATATGACGGCCATTATGTGACCAAAACGCTCCTTTTTTTTAATATATATATACCGCCCTGAGTTGTTTTTATGTGTAGCAATTAAAGGTGAAGTCCACAACAACTTGCACGATAATGGTGAAAGTTTTCTTACGAATTTACGGCAACACACAATGCCTTGGATGCAATTAAAATCAGCGTTCATTAAAACGTCCCGCTGAGCTGGAATTGAATCGACGGATGCATCCATCGACCATCGAGCGGTTTTAATTACATCCGTTAAAATATCGAAAATTAACGGTCCGATAAATTAAAAAAAAAATAAAAAGTGGATTTTTTTCAGAATTCGAACGGCCGTAGCGGCTAAACAAAGAATCCACGTTGAATGCGGTTTTTAAATTTGTGTTTCTCAGGTGCGAATTAGTCGGATTTAATTAAAATTGGCGATTTTTGATTTTTGACGAAATAATTTTTGCTCAAAAATTGGCTGTTAAATGATTAAAAAAAAAACCACTAGTTCGATTGGGGGTTTCTATACATTACTGGAAGGTTCCCTTCAAGATGCTTCTGAAAAAGTACTTGCGCAAGAAAAAATGTCAATGTGAAGCCCGTGATGCGTCAGCAAAGAAAACTCGAAAATGGAAAAATTTGAAAAAATTAACTTTTTTAATAATCATCGTAGACAGTGGCGGCTCGTGGAACATGTTGATGGTAGAGCCACTTTTACAATTTATTGGATCGGATGATACTGACGTTTGAAACGTGTAAATTATGAAAGATGAAAATGACAAATTATACAAATTAAATACCGACCAAAAAATCAAAAATTTGCACATAAAAATCAATCACGTTAAAAATCTAAAGTATTGACCAATAAAAAATACTATCTTAGTTAAGGTAAAAAAACTAAAAATATAAGCACAAAAAATCGAAAATTTACACAAATATCGAAAATTCGCGGTTAAAAAAAATGCCGACCAAAAATCCGAAAATTTCAACAAAACTTATTTAAATATTTAGGGCAAAAATTCTAAAATTCGGAACGAAGAAATGAAAAAACAGGTCAAAGATCTAAAATATAGGCCAAAAAAATCAAAAATGCTATTCTAAAAATTAAAAAATCAGGGAAAACAAAAATAATTTGCCATTTCAGCCCCTAAAATAACTCTTTAGCTCAAAATAAGTTGACGACCAGAAACTCGAAAACCTCAGATCCTGAAAGACCCACAACAAATTGCCTCAAATTGATTTATTAATCGATTTTAGTCAAAGTAAAAAAAAACCGCCCATAAAAAATAATAATTCAAGTTAAAAAATCTACATCCGCTCAAATGTTTACCTGTTTGTAAATGTTTTTATGTAGTGGCTGTAGTGAATAAAGAATACTTTACTTTACTAAAATGAGGGGTAAGAAATCAAAACCCATCAAAAAATCTTGAAAATATCGGCAAAAAAATTATAAAGTCAATAATTTAGGTTAAAAAAATCTAAAATATAGGATAAAGTATTCAAAACTTCGACCAAAAATTCGATGCTAAAAATCAAAATTGCGGACCAAAAAATTGACAATTTTAACAAAGAAATCTAAAATTTAGAAAAAGATTTATCCTAATATATCAAAATCCGGGCTTAACGATAACAAATGAAAATAACAAGATTAAAAATTCAAGTACGAAAATAGCCAGTTTTAGCACTCGGGGTGATTAGCCCCAGAAAATATAGGAAAAAGCTCAAAATTTGCTCTGTAGCGAAAATAATTTGCACTCGACGATTTGAAAAATAAAAAAAAAATTATTACTTGAAGTTTTTCCTTCAAATAAACTTCAATTATTCAAAAATAGTGCACTTTTGATTTCATGAAAACAACGACATGCTCCTGCAGAAAACAAGGGAATAAAGTTAAAATTTGCTCTGTAGTGAAGGAAATTTGCACTCAATGTTTTAAAAAAATCGTAAAAAAATAATCATTAGCAGAATTAGTTCTTAATTAAGGTAAACACTAAAATATAAGCACAAAAAATCAAAAATTTAGCAAAATTTTGCGGTTAATAAAATGCAGACCAAAAATTCGAAAATTTCAACAAAAAAAAATCAAAAAGTTTAAACAAAATAAAGAATATTTAGGGCAGAAGCTCTGAAATTTGGAACGAAGAAATGAAACATACAGATCAAATATTTAAAACATAGGCCAAAAAAATCAAAAATGTTGGTCTAAAAGTAAAATATGCAAATCACAAAATTGAAAAATCAAGGAATAAAAATAATTTACCATTTTTAGCTCGCAAAATAACTCGTTAGCTCAAAATAAGTTGCCGATGAGAAACTCGAAAACGGGAGTCAAAAAGTAACCAAAAAGAAAAAAAAATCGGCCGTAAAAAATAATAATTCAAAATGAAGGGCAAGAAATTATAAACTGTACTTGAAAATATCTTCAAGAAAATTAAAAAAAAGTCGCGTATAAAAATCATTATTTTAGATTAAAAAAATCTAAAATATAGGACAAAAATTTAACAAAATTTCGATCCTAAAAATCAAAATTGCGGACCAAAAATTCGAAAATTTTAACAAAAAAAATCGAAAATTTAAAAGAAAATTATTTTCTTTGGACACATTATTCAAAATTAGTGTGTCAAAATTTCAACCATCTGTTGCAATAAATCTGGAATTACCATGTGAATTTCTTAAAAATGCGCTGTTTTGATCATCAAAATTTGCTCTTTAGTGCAACCATTTTTATTATGGTAAACTTGTGATTAGTTTTAGTAGAAATTTGTAAAGGGACATTATTCAAAATTGGTCTGTCAAAATTTCAACCATCTGTAGCAATAAACGTGGAATACCCATACAAATTTCTGAAAAATCCGCTTCTTCGATCATCAAAATTTACTTTTTAGTGCAAATATTTTTGTTGCGGTGAACTTGTGATTATTTTCTTTGTAAATTTGTAAAGACACATTATTCCGAAATTAGTCTGTCAAAATTTCAACCATCTGTAGAAATAAATGTAGAATTGCTAAAAAATTCGCTTTTTTTGTTATCAAAATTTGCTTTTCCAGTGCAACCATTTTGGTGGTGGTAAACTTGCGATTGTTTTCTTGGGAAATTTGTAAAGACACATTATTCAAAATTAGTCTGTCAAAATTTCAACCATCTGCTGCAATAAATGTAGAATTCACATGAGAATTTCTGAAAAATTTGCCTTTTTGGTGATCAAAATTGGCCTTTTAGTGAAACCATTTTTGTTGTGGTAAACATGCGATTGATTTCTTTGGAAATTTGTAAAAACACATTATTCAGAAATGGTCTGTCAAAATTTTAACCATCTGTTGACATTAATGTGGAATTTCCATTTAAAAAGTTTTTTTAAGAATCAGTTAAAAATTCTTGCTGAGCTTAATACTACAGATAGTGCCATGGCTCCGTGGCTCTACATAACGAGCCGCCCCTGTAGGTAATACCTTTTTTTTCAACAGAAGAACGAGCTAAATCGATTGGCGTTAAAAAATTTCATTAGAAAAAAATGCAAAAAAGTTGGAAATTTTTTTTCCAGCAATCTTTGAAATCGCCTCAAAACGGACATTTCCGATTTTAAAAATTGAAAAACACTTTTTCGCACTACTTAACCTGTTAATAAATGACCGCACTGTTGATACTAATGTGTAGAAATAAAATAAGTCGACGCAATTTAGTTAAGTGACGCGGAATTTTTGGACTACACTTTTAAATTGAATTCGAAACGGGGGGTGTATATTGGGTTAGGAGAATCGGGTGGACGTGATCGATTTTTATTTGGACAGACAGGGCTGACGGACGCCCACGCATCCACCCCTCGACGAATTTGTTTACGAGAATTTCAGTTTAATGAGACTGCATTTAGTGCACTACTCTGTGATGCCCCGGAATTAATAACAGTGATGAGACAGAATTTAATAACGCGGAACATTATTTCGCCGGTGCATCGCAAAGGCCTGTGCTATGCGTATAATACGAGCACACGCTAAATTCTATTAAATGTATAATTTGCAGATTACCACGGTGAGCCACGAACGTGGCCATTCGAGCCAAGTGGCTCGTTTAGCTTTCGTAATAAAATTTGATTAATATCGGAGACGGTTGAATACGCCAAATACTTGCGAATTAATTATAGAACAAATAATACGCAATTATCGTTTCATATTTCACATTTGTACAGTAAGAATGGTAAATGAACCGCGCGAGTTTAATCGCTTTCAGACTAATTAACTGCAAACCGAAATAAAATCGGCCGGGCTAACGCGGGCTATTAAAATTGAAATGATAGATAAATGGTGGATATAAATTTAAAGCGCTTAAACAACGCGCGGGGCTAATTTATGCCCCCCGATATAAATTTAGTTTTATAGCTTTTAACATTGTGTACATATGGATGGAATTGTAGTGGAGCGATTCGCCAATCCTCAGAGCTAATTTCTTCCAGCGAAATAAACGCCGCCGTTGCCGCACCCCGGACACCAATCTGCAGAAGGTCCGTATGTGTGCGCGAAATGATAAATCGGATAGGGTCCAACGGAGTGAGACCACAGATTCTTGTTTCTGTTTTAGTAATTAAAACAAATGGCTGCAGTGTGGGGACTATCCGTTGTCGCCCGGAGCCGCTCCGGGACGACCGGAACAACCGGAATAGCTCTTGCGAATCAGGCCACAGGAATTAATGTCTCTCATATGTAACTGCGCTGCGTTATTACTTTTTCTATTTCCACCGACGCGAATTTGTATAGAAAAATGTTACGGAGATACGATTTAACCCCGTATAGCATTAATTAATTAATCGCCGCGGTCACAATTAACAATAGATTAGCGAGAGTCGGTCGCAATCAAAGACTTAATGGCCCCTGTGACGCTACATAATTCTGAAACAATTTCGTCGGATCCAGAATCCCCGCCGAGCACCACCGGCCTCCAAGAAGTTATTGCTGTGTTTCCGGTATCGGCTCCGACCGGAAGTCGCCGTTAATATACTAACAATGTTCATATCTAACTTCGTAACCTGCGCAGGAAGTCATAATTAATGCCATTGAATTTCCTACCGCACAATTACAAACATTTACTTCGCGCGCATTCAATCAAAAAGACCATGAAATGGGTGGAAGGGCATCTATTTGATGAAGGCACTGTGTGGTGAAACAATTTTTAAAGAAAACAATTTAATTTCGCTTCAATATCCCAATGAATACGAAAGTTATGATTTTTTTAATTTCCCCTGCACTCAAGATCAAATTTTAACCGAAGTTTTAAAAAATTGCAAAAAATAGAAATTGTTGCGTAATTGTTTTACAACTACTCACAGATAATTTGAGACATATTTAATAATTACATCAACTTACAACTTGTAAAAATTCCAACTTTGACGCGAGATATGAATTTTTAAAATTATTAAAGCAATTGGCTTTCAATTTTAGCCGAAGTTTAAAACGAGTTAAAAAAATAGAAATCGTCGGGTTATTGTTTTGCAACTGCTAATAGATAATTTGGCATTGATGTAGTAACTGAAAAAATTACATTTCTTTTGAATATTTCAACGAATACGAAAGTTATGAATTTTTTAAATTGTCCCTGCACAGAAGACAACATATTAGCCAAAGTTTAAAAAAATGAAAAAAAATAGAAATCGTTGCGTCATTGTTTTGCAATTATAAATAAACAGTTTGCCATTCATTTAATAAACAAATTAACTTATATCTTGTAAAAATTCTGACTATGACACAAGTTATGAATTTTTAAAGTTGTCGCTGCACTCAAGATAAAACTTTAGTCGAAGTTTTAAAAAATAAAAAAAAATAGAAATCGTTGCGCCATTGCTTTACAATTGTTCATAAAAAAATTGGCATTAATGTAATACCGAAATTAACTTACATCTTGTACAAATTCTGACAATAAAACAAGTTATGATTTTTTTTAATTATACCTGCACTGAAGATGAAATTTTAGTCGAAGTTTTAAAAAATTGAAAAAAATAGAAATCTTTGCGCCATTGCTTCACAATTGTTCATAAAAAATTTGGCATTAATGTAATACCGAAATTAACTTACATCTTGTACAAATTCTGACAATAAAACAAGTTATGAATTTTTTTAATTATACCTGCACTGAAGATGGAATTTTAGTCGAAGTTTTAAAAAATTGAAAAAAAATAGAAATCATTGCGCAATTGCTTTACAATTAGTTATAGAAAATTTGGCATTCATTTAATAACTAAATCAACTTACAGCTTGTAGAAATTCATGACACAAGTTATGAATTTTTTAAATTGTCCCTGCACTGAAGATAAAATTTTAGTCGAAGTTTTAAAAAAAATCATAAAAATTAGAAATCGTTGCGTAATTGTTGTACAAATACTCACAGATAATTTGACACATATTTAACAATTAAATAAACTCACATCTTGTAAAAATTCCAACTTTGACGCGAGATATGAATTTTTAAAATTATCTGAGCGGTAGGGTTTAAATTTTCGCTTGGATTAAAAAAAATGTTAAAAAAAAGAAATTGCTAATTGGTGATTCGGCATTGATTAAGTAACTCAAGCAGTTAAATGTCTTTTGAATATTTCAACGAAAACGAAAGTTAGGAATTTTTTTAATTGTCCCTGCACTGAAGATAACATTTTAGCCAAAATTCGTATAAAAAATAGAATTCGTTGCGTCATTGTTTTGCAATGATAAATAAACAATTTGGCATTAATTTAATAAATAAATTAACTTACATCTTGTAAAAATTCTGGCTATGACACAAGTTATGAATTTTTAAAGTTGTCGCTGCACTGAAGATAAAATTTTAGTCGAAATTTTAAAAAATTGAAAAAAATAGAAATCGTTGCGCCATTGCTTTACAATTGTTCAGAGAAAATTTGGCATTCATTTAATAACTAAATCAACTTACGTCTTGTAGAAATTCTGACAATAACATAAGTTATGCATTTTTAAAATTGTCCCAGCACTGAAAATAAAATTTTAGTCAAGGTTTTAGGAAATTGAAAAATAAAATAGAAATCGTTGGGTCATTGTTTTGCAATTATTAATAGACAATTTAAGATTTAATTTAATAACTGAATTAACTTACATCTTGTAAAAAATCCGACTATGGCATAAGTTATGATTTTTTACAATTATCTCTGCGGCATGATTTAAATTTTGGCCAAAATTAAAAAAAGAAAATTGTAAAAATAGATATCGTCATGTTATTGTTTTTAACTAATATTGATTTGGTAACTTAAGCAATTTAATCTCTTTCCGATGAATTCGAAATTTATGAATTTTTAAAATTCATATACTGAAGATATTCGTAACACAATTTGTACATTCTCAGAAGTTTTTGGAAAATTTCTAAGAACATTATTTAAAGACTTCGTTATTGCGCACATTTTAAAGTTTGAGTGATCAAAATCGGTCAACGCGTTGTTGAGTTATCCGTTGACAAAAATTTAAATTGTTGCTCGTTTACGTTTTTAACGTAAAAAAACGCACAATTTTTGCATTTTCAGAAGTCCTTGGAAAATTTCTAAGAGGATTGTTTAAAGACTTCGTTATTGCACACATTTTAAAGTTTGAGTGATTAAAATCTGTCAACGCATTCTTGAGTTATCCGTTGAGAAAAATTTAAAATATTGCTCGTTTGCGTTTAACGTAAAAAACGCACAATTTTAGCATTTTCAGCAGTTTTTGGAAAGTTTTTACGAATATTGTTTAAAGATGTTGTTATTGATCACATTTTTAAGTTTGAGTGATCAAAATCTGTGAACGCATTGTTGAGTTATCCGTTGTTAAAAAAATAAATTGTTGCTGCTTTGCGTTTTAAACGTAAAAAACGCAGAATTTTTGATTTTTCAGAAGTTTTTCGAATTTTTTTTTGGACATTGTTTAAAGATTTCATTATTGCGCATATTTTAAAGTTTCAGTCATCAAAATCTGTCAACGCGTTGTTGAGTTATCCGTTGTTAAAAATTAAAATTGTTGCTCGTTTGCGTTTTTAACGTAAAAAAACGCACAATTTTTGCATTTTCAGACGTTTTTGGAAAATTTCTAAAAACATTATTAAAAGACTTTGATATTACGCACATTTTAAAGTTTGAGTGATCAAAATCTGTAAACGCGTTATCGAGTTATCCGTTGTCAAAAATTTAAATTGTTGCTCGTTTGCGTTTTTGACGTAAAATAGTACATTTTCAGAAGCTTTAAAAAATTGAAAAAAAACATAAATCGTTGCGTCATTGATTTGCAATTGTTAGTAGATAATTTGACATTCAATTAATAACTAAATCAACTTAAATCTTGTACAAAAATCCGACTATGACGCAAGTTATAAATTTTTGCATTTATCTCTGCGGCAAGGTTTAAATTTTCGACAGAGTTAAAGATAAATAAAAAAAAATAGAAATCATTGCTCTATTGTTTTGCAATTCCTGAGAGATGATTTAGTATTGATTTAGCAACTACGGCAGTTTAATTTATTTAAAATATTCCAATAAATACGAAAGTTATGAATTTTTTAATTTGTCCCTGCACTGAAAATAAAATTTTAGTCAAACTTTTAACAAGTTGAAAACAAATAGAAATCATTGCGTAATTGTTTTATAATTATTAATAGACAATTTGGTATTTATTAAATAACTAAATCAATAAACAGCTTGTAGAAATTCCGACCATGACGCAAGTTATGAATATTTTAAATTGTCGCTGCATTGAAAATAAAATTTTAGTCAAACTTTTAAAAAGTTGAAAAAAAATAGAAATCATTGCGTAATTGTTTTACAATTGTTAATAACAATTTGGCATTTATTTAATAACTAAATCCATATACAACTTGTAGAAATTCCGACCATGACACGAGTTATGAATTTTTTAAATTGCCGCTGCACTGAAAATAAATTTTTAGTCAAACTTTCAAAAAGTTGAAAAAAATAGAAATCATTCCGTGATTGTTTTACAATTGTTAATAGACAATTTGGCATTTATTTAATAACTAAATCAATACACAACTTGTAGAAATTCCGACCATGACACAAGTTATGATTTTTTTGAATTGTCCCTACACTGAAAATAAAATTTTAGTCAAACTTTTGAAAAGTTTAAAAAATAGAAATCATTGCGTAATTGTTTTACAATTGTTAATAGACAATTTGGCATTTATTTAATAACTAAACTAAATCAATATACAACTTGTAGAAATTCCGACCATGACTCAAGTTATGAATTTTTAAAATTAGGTTTAAATAAACACGAGAGAACAGGTTGATTGCATTTAACTTATAATCCACATTTGTATGCAACCCAATTTGCACTTAATTTTTTCCTGCTTGGGTAATAAAATTTAATTTTGATTAGAATGCCATTTAAGGCAGCTGTATTATTATATAGCGGATATAAGAAATTCTATAAGACCAATCAGATAAATAGACAAATGGAATATGTGATGAATTCATTTAGCAAGACCGGACAGGGACCTTTGATGTCAGGCACTCAAACAGAAGTTTGACCACTTTGACTAGCGTTTCCGTAGCGATGGCTTGTGCAAATACCGTTCGACAAACATTATACAGTTAGTTAAACTGTTGTAAATGTCATATTAGGTTTGCGTCGGTCCTCGTGTACATATATTTACTTTTCTCCTATCATAACCGCGAGGATTCACTTCACAAATCGATAGAATTCAATGTTATATCCGCGCCAATAAATAAAACTGGAAACTCTGTTTCTTATCAAGTTTTATATGCGTCCTGGAATGTGGAAATATTGCAAGTTCCTTGAATCACACAGACTTATTCAAATAAGATGCACGTATTGCCCTAACAATAGGATCTAATGCAATAGTTCTTTTCAAGTTGTCACTTTTCTCAAGCTATAAAAATCCAGCACGACTATAAGCTTTAATTCAACTGCCATCATTTTTCAAATAAAATAACTAAACAAACAAGGTTTTATTAGAATAAAAAAAACTAAACAAATTTATATTCTATATACAAGGTTTTATTAGAAAACAAAAATATTATTAATCTTATTTTAGATGAAATTTTAAAGCCCACGCAAGTTGTCCTTCCCCATCTACAAAACAGGGGACCATTTTCCGCACAGCTTGTCGTTTTGGCCTAATTTAAAGAGAAAAGTACGTTTCACGGCCCCCGCAATAAGAAGGTGCAGATTGGATTTAGATTAGATTAAGATTTCGTTTCGCGCGTGAGACGGGAGGAGCTAAACTTTTTTTTTGTCTTCTCTCAGATTGGATTTTGAATGCTGCTTAAGGAAGTTTCGAACTAATTTTTCCGGACGCGGAATCTCGCGCGTAGGCGAATAGTGTAACGGAGAGTTTCTTCTGACGGCGGTACAAACAACTTTGGCTAACTTAAATATGGAGCGGAAAAAGTTGATGTTAATTATTTTCAAAGTTTTGAGTTTGTTATTGTGCGGGAGTGTGTAAGTGAAAATTATTTTCGGGCAAGTTTGTCATTCAGTTAATTCCATCGCTTCTCGTTTCTTTATTTATTCACAATGAAGGACAGGAAACAAATGTTAAAACTACAGCTAGATCAAAGAAACAAAAATGCAGAAAAAATTTGAAAATTAAAAGTGTGTTTGAAAAAATGCTTCAAATCGGCTCAAATTTTTGGTGCACGCCTACAAAACTTTTGTAAACTTAACCGAACCTAATCTAATCTAATCTGATCTAATCGAATCTAATCGAATCTAATCGAATCTAATCGAATCTAATCGAATCCAATCGAATCTAATCGAATCTAATTGAATCTAATCTAATATAATCGAATCTAATCGATTCTAATATAATCTAACCTAAGCTAACCAACCTCACTAACATGAATCTCTTTGAAATATCTAAGTTCTTTACCCGATTATGATTATTCAGACCAGTAAAAATATTTTGCAAAACTTTTTTTTTCAATATGACCAAAGACAAACAAGTTGTCAAAAGTATTTTGCAAAAAATTCGAATATGAGGAACCTGTCAAAATTGCCGGGAACTGTCAGAGTGAATTAAAAAAAAATGCTTCATATCGGCGCAAATTTTGGGTGCACGTCTACGAAACTTTTATGAACAGTTGTCGATTCAAAATTTTAAAATTGCATAAAGTTGGCAATTTAATACTTGTGAGCTTTTTTGAAAAAAACAATGATTGCTAAATCAATGGTACGAATGTTTTGGAAAAAAAAATTAAAAACGACCAAAGACAGACTTTACAAAGGAGCTGTAAAATTTGCTCCAAAATGTCAAAGGCGATTTGAAAAAAGTGTTCTAAATCGGCCCAAACTGTCAAAGTGTTTATACTGGTGGGCTTTTTTGAAAAAAAACAATTTTTGCTAAATCAATGGCACGAATGTTTTGGAAAAAAAAATTCGAAACGACCAAAGACAGACTTTACAAAGGAGCTGTAAAATTTGCTAAGAAATATCGAAGGCGATTTGAAAAAGTGTTCTAAATCGGCCCAAACTGTCAAAGTATTTATATTTGTGGGCTTTTTTGAAAAAACAATTTTTGCTAAATCAGTGGCACGAATGTTTTGAAACTTAAAAATTCAAAACGACCAAAGACAGACTTTACAAAGGAGCTGTAAAATTTGCTCCGAAATGTCGAAGGCGGTTTGAAAGAGTGCTCTAAATCGGCCTAAACTGTTTTTGAAAAAAAAAATATTGGAAACGACCAAAGAGAGATTTTGCAAGAAATTTGTTTTCCAACAAAATTAAGGACAAGGGAGCTGTAAAATTTGCTTGGCAAACCGGCGATTTGAAAAAGTGCTCCAAATCGGCTCAAATTGTCAAAGTGATTTTTTTTAAATGGCTCAAAATTGGCGCGTCTACAAAACTGTTGTTTTTACACTTACTCTATAAAAAAATTCAGAAATTACCAACTTTACACAACATTTTTCTTATGAGCTTTTTTGAAAAACTATTTTTGCAATGACTCGAATGGTTTGAAAAAAAAATAAATTAAAAATGACGAAACAGGCTTTACAAGAAATTTGTTTTCAAATAAAGTCAAGGACAACGGAACTGTAAAATATGCTCGAAAGTGTCAAAGGCGATTTGAGAAAGTGCTCTAAATCGTCCCAAACTGACAAAGTAATTTTTTTCAACAAAATTAAAAAGTAAAAGTGTATTTGCAAAAATGCTTCAAATCAGCGCAAATTTTTGGTGCGCGCCTACAAAACTTTTATAAACCTTTTAAAAATTGCCAACTTCAGGCGACTATTTACGTGCGGGCTTTTTTGAAAAAATACTATTGCAAAATCAATGCCTCGAATGTTTTGAAAAAAATATTCGAAACGACCAAAGAGAGATTTTGCAAGAAATTTGTTTTCAAAAAAATTAACTGTCAACGGCGATTTGAAAAAGTTCTCCAAATCGGCCCAAACTGTCAAAGTGAATTTAAAAAACAGTTCAAAATTGCAGAAAATTTTAGGTCTGGCTCTACACAACTTTTGTGAACAGTCGATAAAAAAATTCAAAAATTACCAACTTTAGGCAACTTTTTACTACAGTGCTTTTTTGAAAAACTATTTTTGCAAAATCAATGGCTCGAATGTTTTGGAAATAAAAAACAGACAGACTTTACAGAAATTTGTTTTCAAAAAAGTCAAGGGAGTCGTAAAATTTGCTCGGAACTGTCAATAGTGATTTGAAAAAGTGCTCCAAATCGGCAACTTTAGGTAATTTTTACTTGTGGGCCTTTTTTGAAAAAGTATTTTTGCAAAATCGATGGTTCGAATGTTTTGGAAAAAAACGACCAAAGGCAGACTTTGCAAGAAATTTGTTTTAAAAAAATTAAAGACAAGGGAGCTGTAAAATTTTAAAATTTGCTCGGAACTGTCAACGGCGATTTTAAAAAGTGCTTTAAATCGGCCGAAACTGTCAAAGTGAATTTGAAAAACAGCTCAAAATCGGAGCAAATTTTAGGTCTGCCTCTACAAAACTTTTGTGAACAGTTGTCGATAAAAAAATTCAAAAATTACCAACTTTAGGCAACTTTTTACTACAGGGCTTTTTTTAAAAATCATTTTTGCAAAATCAGTCCTTTGAATTTTTTGGAAAAAAAACAGACAGACTTTGCAAAAATTTGTTTTCAAAAAAGAAGTAAAATTTGCTCGGAACTGTCAACGGTGATTTGAAAAAGTGCTCCAAATCGATCAAAATTTTGAGATCACGTCCACAAAACTTCACCTACTCCAATCTGACCTAACCTTACCAATCCCGCCCGCACGTATTTTTACTTTCTCCGTTACGAAGTACGAGAAAGTATTGTGATCGTGATTTTTTTTTCAAAAATTTTTTTTACGGAAATATCCGTTTTGGCGTCCCTAGATGCCATTTCAACAATTTCTGGAAAAAAATTTTTTGTGTCTGTGTGTGTGTGTGTGTGTGTGTGTGTCTGTGTGTGTGTGTGTGTGTGTGTGTGTCTGTCTGTGCGCGCTGTATCTCAAAAACTAATAGAGCAATTGAAATGAAACTTTGAACATACTTCTTATTTGATAATCCGAAGAACTGAAAAGCTTTTGGTAAAATTTCGTACACAGTAAGTGGGTGTTTACCTTAACTGTTTTTTGTTTTTTGCCAATATTTTCTTAAATATGAAAAATATCACAAAAATATTTAAACAAATATTGAAGACAATAAATAAATGAAATTATTTTGTTTGAACACATTTTTCATAAAATTATTGTTATTCGAGAAAAAAATTTATTATTATTTTTTTAATTTTTGGTTTATAATTATGAAACGATAATAGTTACAGCAAATTTATGTAAATAATAATTGTAGAGAATACCAAAATGAACAACTTATAAAGAATAAGTTTTTTTCGAAATCTCTTTGGTTTTTGAGTAAACTGAGTTTTTAAATTTGCAGTATAATGTTTCCATGTTTTATAATTTTGACGTTTTAAACGTCAGTTTCATGCGAGTCTACAAAACGCTCGATGTACATTTAAAATATGATTTAAATAGAAAATAAACCATAAGAGTGTAAATATAAATGATGATACCATCGGAGAAAGTACCATGATGGCCACATCACCATTTTTTTAAACGATTTTTTACCGAATTATTACTATTCAGATATATACAAACATTTTGCGAAAGAATTTTTTTCAAAAAATTCAAAGATACAGAAGCTGTCAAAAGTGCGAGAAGAAAATTACAAAAGTTGCTAACTTTGTGCAATTTTTTTGTTTGCGGGTTGTCCTTTTTCAAAATTAAAGGTTCGATCTAATAAGCGAAGGTTCGAAGGAAATTTTGAAAAAACATCAGAAACGTGCTGAAAAAATTAAAACTAAAATTTTCAAAAATTCATATCTCCATTAAAAATTGTTGAATTTACAAAAACCAAATTGATTTTGACTAAGCGATACTTCGACCTCGAGGATATTAAAAAAAAAATTTTTTGGAAATGCTAATTTTTTCAGATTATCGCAAGCGTTTACCAAACAAAAATTCAAAACGAGCAAAGACAAAAAACTTTTTCTTCGAGAATATCACTATCCGGTCCCTTGTAAGGGCATGATTTTTTTTTAAGTCGAGGGAGCTGTAAAATTGTTGACGGCGGCGGCGATTTGAAAAAAAAAATGCTCGGAATTGGCCCAAGTTTTGAGTGCACGTCCACAAAACTTTTGTAAAGATTTGCCGACAAAAAAAAAAATTCAAAAACAGCCAACTCTGGGAAACTTTTTTGTTTGCGAGTTTTCTCAATTTTTCAATCGCACCAAACGATTGCTAAAAAATCCCTAAAAAGTGTAAGTGAAGTAAAATTTGAAGTAAATGGTAAATTCAACAATAGTCTATAAGCATTAATTCTGATTTTTCAAACAATTCTCTTCCTAAACTTTTTGTTACCATTCGAACAGCAATCTACAGAATTTAAAGATTTGCTATATAATATAATTGTTTCTCATCGATCACTTGCTGAAACATTATGTTAATATAGAGATTTAAAATTAAAATTCACATTCACATTTAGTCGTGAAACAAATCAAGAGGATTTTAATTTTAAACCTGTATACTAAACTTTTGCGTTCGCGCAGTTGCAATACCAATGTTACAATTACGTTACAAATGTTACAAAAATGTTACATTATTAAAATAGCGAGAGTTACAGTAGAATCGAGCCAAGTGGGGGTGTTAGGGGCGCTCAACACCCGCGCGGCAGGTCTTTCGGGGTGGCAGGCCTTAAGTGGGGCCGGTTATCACGCAGAAGAAAATTGAATTAAAAATTGGTTTAGTAGCTATAACATTTAGAAATCCGAGCGACAATTTCTTGCCCTCAGAAAAATGTACCATCGTTTTTACTTTCTCCGTTACGAAGTATGAGAAAGTATTGTGATCGTGATTTTTTTTCAATTTTTTTTTTACGGAAATATCCGTTTTGGGGTCCATTTCAACAATTTTTGGAATTTTTTTTTCTGTTTGTGTGTGTGTATCTCAAAAACTAATAGACCAATTGATATGAAACTTTGAACATAAGTTTTATTTGATAATCCGAAGAACTGAAAAGCTTTTGGTAAAATTTCGTACACCGGAAGTGGGTGTTTACCTTAACTGTTTTTTGTTTTCTCCCAATATTTTCTTAAATATGAAAAATATCACAAAAATATTTAAGCAAATATTGAAGACAACAAAGAAATGAACATCTTTGGTTTGAAAATATTTTTCATAAAATCATTGTTATTTGAGAAAAAAGTGTATTATTATTTTTTTCATTTTTGGTTTACAATTATGAAACGCTTATAGTTACAGCAAATTTATGTGAATAATAATTGCAGAGAATGCCAAAATGAACAATTTATGAGGAATAAGTTTTTTTCGAAATCTCTTTAGTTTTTGAGTAAACTGAGTTTTTGAATTTGAAGTACATTTTTCCGTCTTTCATAATTTTGACGTTTTAAACGTCAGTTTTATCCGAGTCTATGAAACGTTCGATGCACACTTAAAATATGATTTAAATTGAAAATAAACCATGGAAGCGTAAATATAAATGATACCAACAAGTCGGAGAAAGTAACATGATGGCCACATCACCATTTTTTATATAAAAAAGGTATGAATTTAAATTAGTGTTCTACTTACTTGCTTACGTTTTGATCATCATCGCTGAAAATCGTGCCTGCTGTCTACTTCAGGGGCGGAGGCCGTGTTGCAATTATAAAATTAATTTCATCTCGTCGCTCTGAGTCTCTGTAAAGCATTTAACGTGATTTCAATAACGTAATTTAGCTTTTGCACGCTGATTAAATATTAAGTATCTGAGCAGTTTAAGGCGGACTTATTTATCTATTAACAAAACGCAACAAGTTTTACGTAAATTTTTCGTACCATATGAAAAATTGTATCTGTATTTTGTTAGTGACGGTTCGCGGGTTTTTTCTGGTACGGCCGAGGAATATAGATAGGTGCGTTCTCTGCAACTGACCCTACCTAACTGTATTGCCACCCTTGTTACCTCGGCCGTACCAGAAAAAACTCCGCCAACTGTCACTGGTGTTTGTCCCCTATACCATTTATCCGATTGCGATGAAACTTTGGTGAGTTGTTGTGCGCACGCCCGTTAAGGTTTCTGAATTAGTACAACCGTTTTACAACAGGTGGCGCACTCCCGTTAAGGTTTCTGAATTAGTACAACGACAAAAGACATTGCATTTCCAAAAATTTGTTGTCTTTGGTCGTTTTGAATTTTTGTTTGGTAAACGCTTGCGATAATCTGAAAAAAATTAGCATTTCCAAAAGTTTTTTGTCTTTGGTCGTTTTGAATTTGTGTTTGGTAAGCGCTTGCGATCATCTGAAAAAAATTAGCATTTTCAAAAGTTTTTTGTCTTTGGTCGTTTTACAACAGGAGGCGCACGCCCGTTGAGGTTTCTGAATTAGTACAACCGTTTTACAACAGGAGGCGCGCGATTTGTTTCAAAAAATTACTGTATTCCGGCAGTTTTTAGTGTAATTGTGACGCATACCGGGTATTCGTATTAAATTGAAGACTACGCGAGTAACAGCTAGTTTTACATAAATTCCTATAAAATCGCAAACATTTCCCAATATGCACAAATTTGCAGGAAACGTTGAAGTTTGCCTCCAAGAGTTATTCGTGCGGATTTTTTGCTGGGAAATGTGAACACACAATACAATTCATATCAACTTTAATTTTATTCGACTTTATTTTAACAAAACCGATCTGTAACAAATCACAAACCTTTCATAGTATATGGGGGATTGGTGATGATTATAATAATAATAATAATAAAATTACAATATCACAGCAATTACAAAGTTATTTATATGTATAGAATATAATGCGATAAAAGAAACGGAATGTGTTACAATTAACATTTATTTTCTTCGATATGATTTAATTTGATTTGTCTTTACGAACTGAGTTTTGTTTTTTTCTTTAGTTATTTTATTGTACACTATTCGTTCGTCCCGAGGTTTTAATAAAATAAATATGCGTTCTGGACTTTCCGGATTTCAACATTAAGTATTATACGAGCTGGTATAAACTGTCGTCGTGTTCCCTATCTGGACTTTTAGAATATTTCGAGGAGGCTACGTTTCTCTCGTGTCATACCGCACTCCCGGAGTAACTGAGCGTGTTCGACCGTTTGGAGGTGAAGTCGGCGAAGCCGGTCTCCGGCGTCTGAAAAGTCTCGATCTTGACGCACTTTTTCCGCGGCCTCTGGTGCTGCAGAGTCTTACTTTTGGCACAATAACTGCTGGAACTGTTCGAGCTCGAACTGCCGATCTCGGAAACGCCCAGGAAGCCCTGATGGAGCGTCGTTCCCGCGTGCGGCATCGTTCCGTACTTATTGGTGGCGAAGTTCGCCGGATAGGACAGATGCGCGGGGGGATGGTGGTGGTGGTGGTGTGTTTTGATGGTGATGGGAACGGTCTGTCCGGCGAGGGTGGTCGAACTCGGCGCGGCGTTACCGGACCCGTGGCCCGGACCCGCCGGGTAGTTCTGTTCGATAACACCGGGTATTAACGTACTGCTTATTTCGCTGTTTGCGAACTCGATGCACTTGTTGGTGGTGCAGACGTCCGGCGGGGTTTTGTTCAAGAGCGGGCCGCACTCGGGCTCGTACTTGGGCCGGTCCGTGCAGATCGGGTCGTATTGCTGTCTGGTCTGGGGGCCGAGGTGTCTTTCCATGTAGTCACTCGAAAGTCTTTGATGTTCGCGGAGTTTACGTTCGGCTCCAGGAACCATTATGCGGACCTAAATCAATATTAATTTATTACTGCGTAAACTGTAAACTATCCTCAGATTATTATTACTACTAACAAAAGTATGAAGTGGTTCATGTTTATAAACGAATTTTATTGATAACATTTAAGTTACCCTGAATATTCTAATGCCTTACGGTTCAAGTAATTGTGCCGAACTCTTAGATATAAGTTCGCAAAAAATGGTCAAATCATGGTAACCGGCTATTGCCAGCATTAGTCACGGTGCGTTGCTTTGGGTATACCTACGGCCTGCGACAGTGGCAAATACATTGAGCTTAACTAAAAATATTTTCACACTAAACTATGCTCCAGTTAAAAAGGCAGCAAAATGGAAATCAGAAAAAGTTTTGACTTACGCACCGACTGGTAAGTAAGATGTCAATGTTAAAATGACGTTATTTTTTAATTTTAGTTACAGAATACAAAATTACAGGAAGTCCCACTCTCTGCTCTTTCTTGGAATCAATTTACCTGTGTTAACCGGATTTTTATATGTAATTCCAAAAGTTCGCACGAATTTCCATATTTCGGACGATTTTCTTTTCTACAAATCGATTCCGTTTTTAAAGAGAAATCAGCGTTGCCAACCTTAATATTTCCCGAGATCACAAAAATTGCTTATCCAAGAGAAAATATGATAGTTAGCATTCAGCGATTATAAAAATTCCAAAAAAATCATCTCTACAAGAAGTCGCCCCAAAATTTGAAAATCTACTGAATATAAACGTAATTTTGACATTTTGCTCACAAGAACTGATACCTCTTAGCCCGAAACAAAATACCACCCCTTGGAACCTGAACTGTAAAAAAATTGCATTTACCGATTATAAGAATTCTAAAAAAGTAATCTCTACCGGAATTCGCCCCCAAATTTCAAAATCTATAAGATGCAGACGTAATTTTGACATTTTTCTTACAAGAACTGACATCTCATAACCTGAAACAAAATTCCAACCCTTGGGACTTGAACTGTAAGAAAATTGCATTCAGGGATTATAAAAATTAAAAAAAAATCATCTCCCCGAAATTCGCCTCAAAATTTCAAAATCTATTACATAAAAGCATAATTTTGACATTATCCTTACAAGAACTGACATCTCATGGCTTGAAACAAAATGCCACCCCTCGGAACTTAAACTCTAAGAAAATTGCATTCAGCGATTATAAAAATTCCAAAAAAATCATCTCCACCGAAATTTGCCCCAAAAACTCAAAATCTATTAGATACGGACGTAATTTTGATATTTTGCTCACAAGAACTAACATCTCACAGCCTGAAACAAAATGCCACCCCTCGGAACTTGAACTGTAAGAAAATTGCATTCAGCGATTATAAGAATTCTAAAAAAATCTCCACCGAAATTCGACCCAAAATTTCAAAATCTATTAGATACAGACGTAATTTTGACATTTTGCTTACAGGAACTGACATCTCACAGCCTGAAATAAAATTCCACCCCTTGGAACTTGATCTGTAGGAAAAAATTGCATTTAGCGATTAAAAATTCAAAAAAAAAATCATCCCCACCAGCATTTCCCCCAACATTTCCAAATATATTAGATACAAACGTAATTTTGACATTTTGCTTGCAAAAACTGACATCTCACAGCCTGAAACAAAATGCCACCCCTTGTAACTTGAACTGTGAGAAAAAATTGCATTCAGCGATTATAAAAATTCAAAAAAAATCATCTCCACCGGAATTCGCCCCAAAATTTCCAAATATATTAGATACAAACATAGTTTTGACATTTTCCTTACAAGAACTGACATCTCATGGCTTGAAAGAAAATGACACCCCTTGGAACTTGAACTGTAAGAAAATTGCATTCAGCGATTATAAAAATTCTAAAAAAATAATCTCCACCGAAATTCGCCCTAAAATTACAAAATCTATTAGATACAAACATAATTTTGACATTTTGATTACAAGAACTGTCATCTCATGGCTTGAAACAAAATGCCACCCCTTGGAACTTGAACTGTAAGAAAATTGCATTCAGCGATTATAAAAATTCTAAAAAAATAATCTCCACCGAAATTCGCCCTAAAATTACAAAATCTATTAGATACAAACATAATTTTGACATTTTGATTACAAGAACTGTCATCTCATGGCTTGAAACAAAATGCCACCCCTTGGAACTTGAACTGTAAGAAAATTGCATTCAGCGATTATAAAAATTCTAAAAAAATAATCTCCACCGAAATTCGCCCCAAAATTTCAAAATCTATTAGATACAAACATAATTTTGACATTTTGCTTACAAGATCTGACATCTCACAGCCTGAAACAAAATACCACCCCTTGGAACTTGAACTGTACGTAAAAATTGCATTCAAAGATTATAAAAATTCTAAAAAAGTAATCTCTACCGGAATTCGCCCCCAAATTTCAAAATCTATTACACACAAACATAATGTTGACATTTTCTTTACAATAACTGACATCCCATGGCTTGAAACAAAATGTCACCCCTTGGAACTTGAACTGTAAGAAAATTGCATTCGGCGATTATAAAAATTTAAAAAAAATTAATCTCAGCTAAAATTAGCTAAAAAAAATACAAAATCCATAAATTATAAATCATATTTTGATATTCTATTGCAACAATCGACATTCCATTGCCTCAAGCAGAATGACAGCCCTTAGAATATGAACTGTCGAAAAAACATGCATTCAATTGTAAAAAAAATATTCTCTGCTGGAATTACCTTCAAGATATTAAAATTCAAACAAAATAAACTTGATTTTGACATTCCACTAAAACAATTGACATATTACAGCCGACTACAAAATACCAACCTTCAGAATTTAAACTGTAGAAATGAAAATTGCAAGCGGCGATTATAAAAATTGCAGACAATTAATCTCTGCTGAAATTAGTTTCAAAATTTCAAAACGCATACAAAATTAACTTAGTTTTGACATCTTAGTAAAACAATTGACATATCACAGCTGACAATCAAATACCAACCGTCATAATATAAAATGTAGAAAAAAAATTGCATGCGGGAATTATAAAAAGTGCAGAAAATTCTTCTCTACAGAAATTAGCTTTAAAATTTCAAAATACATACACAATGAACTTGAGTTTGATATTGCACAAAAAACGATTGACATATTACAGCTGACAACAAAATACCAACCCTCAGAATTTAAACTGTAGAAATGAATTTTAAAAATTGCAGAAAATTAATCTCTCCTGAAATTAGTTTCAAAATTTTAAAATGCATATAAAATTAATTTAATTTTGCGATTCCACTAAAACAATTGACATATTACAGATGACAATAAAATGCCAACCCTCAGAATGTAAACTGTAGAAATGAAAATTGCATGCGGCGATGTTAAAAATTGCAGAAAATTAATCTCTGCTGAAAATCGCTTCAAAATTTCAAAATACATACAAAATGAACTTAATTTTTAAATTTCACTAAAACAATTGACATATTACAGCTGACAACAAAATACCGATCATCAGAATTTAAACTGTAAAAATGAATGATAAAAATTGCAGAAAATTAATCTTTGGAGAAATTAGCTTCAAAATTTCAAAATGCATACAAAATGAACTTGAGTTTGACATGCCCCAAAAAACAATTGACATATTACAGCCGACAACAAAATACCAATCCTCAGAATTGAAACTGTAGAAATTATTTTTAAAAATTGCAGAAAATTACTCTTTGGTGAAATTTGCTTCAAAATTTCAAAATGCTTACAAAATTAATTTCCACTAAAATAGTTGGCATATTACAGCTAGAAACAGAAGGACATCCATCCGAATTTGAAATGTAGAAAATTATGTCTAAATTTTAATCAGAAATTAAGAAAATTTCGCGACAAAAAATTAAATATTACAGCCTAAAACGAAACGACAATATTTAAAATCTTAATATGTACAAAAGAAAGTTGTATTCGGCAATTACAAAATTTATAAAAGAATAATCTTTTTACAATAATCTTCAATATTTTTAAATTCACGGAGTATAAACTTAAATTTAACATCCTGGAAATTTAATAAATCGCAGCTTTAAACAAATAAATAATCTTGATAATTTTAACTGTAGAAAATTAAATTGCACTTTAAAAAAAGTCTGGATTGCAATCTTGTGTTTTTAATGAGTATTTTTGTTTTATTTTATTTATCTTTTAATTTTTAAAATATTTACAATTTATTATATTTATGAATTTTAATTATAATAGTTAGTTACTAAACCTTTATTAAAAATCTGGTTCCATACAGGGTTTTAAAGGGCATTTGACTAAAGTCTTTTAGCCCTAATTGTAATGTTTATCATTAATTTTTTTCCCAGTTTTTAATGTGTATTTTGTCTTATCTAGTTAAAAAAAAAATTTAATAAAAATTATTCTCATCATGACTTTTGTTAACAGTAATGCAATGACACGAAATAAAAAAAAAGAGTCCTAATTTTAAGTAACGCAAAATTTCAACCTTCAAAATTTAAACTGTAAAAAATTAAATTGCATTCGATTACTATAACCATTGCAAAAAAATAATCTCAATTATTCCTAACATTTAATGAATCTAATTTTGATATTCCATTGATAGACACAAGAAAGTGTTAGCTAGAGAGTGAGCTGACTCAAAAAGTCAAGTCGATTAGCCCAAGCGACTCGCTGGAAAATATGAAGGTTCAGTGTAGAACAAAATTTTTTTTTTTTTAAGTGAAGATTTTTTTTAGGTCCACTTTATTTTCCGGTTATATTTTTATGAAGAGGAAGAGACGATTCTTTGTATAATTTATTCCGCCAAGTCATGATCTCTCATTTCAGCAAATCAGAGCTTGTGAAGTAAATCACAAAAAGTGAGTCATTTTTCTCCAGTGCCAACTTTCAAAAACTAGCTCTTTAGGAAAAAAATGTATCCGGCGATTACAGAAATTTATTTTAACACTAGTTTTCATTAAGATGTCAGAGCTTATAAAGTAGATCACAAAAAGAGTCATTCTGCCCATCTCTAGTGCCAATCTTTAAAAACTTGCTCTTTAGAAAAAAAAATGTATTCGCCGATTATAAAAATTTATTTTTACACTAATTTTCATTAAGATTCGCTTAGTTGTTATACGCCAGAATGTGTGTCAAAAAGGCCGAAAGACTTCGGTCAATGGCTATTTGTAGCTCTTTGTAAATTGAGTTTCAATAAATTGTATTGCTAAAAATTGTCGAACATTCATTCCTAATTGGAATTAGCTTTAAAATAAATTTCAAAGTTCATGCACCCAATTCTGAGGCTCTAACACAATAGTTGACATTTAAGAGCAGAACAACAGGAGAAGGTCTTCTATTTAAGGATAAAAAATGGTTAACTATGAGGTGCAAAATGAAAAATTTACGATGCGGGGGTGTTGCATAAAAGTTTTCCCACCGAGCCTTCAGCAAAATACGAGAATGGCATCAAGCGTGGTTTTCGATATGACAGCCTGGGGCCGTACTAAAAAGTTCGCACCCCCCCTCTTAGGAAAACTCCGAATCCGCCCCTGCTCGATATCGCAATAAAAGAATTACGATGAAACGAAATAAAATAAGAAATAATGTATGTTAACCCTTAACGAAGGAGTGCATTTTTGTACAAATTAATTGCTTTATTATTAGCGCGAGAAAAAGTGCATAATCAACCCTTAGCTATAGAGCTAGTTTAAAACAGTCGCAACCATCGTTTTACAGACAACTAAAATGAGCTCAGTTATAAATTAATATTATGGAGGATGCGCTGGTAATTTAAAATATCCTTTGCTTTACAGACTATTAAAATGAGCTCAGTTATAAATTAACATTATTTAATTTATTTCCCAGAAAACAGAAACTTATGATCCATTTACAGGGAAAAACTAAAAATAAGATCCAATATTAAATATAAGAATGAAAATAAACTAAATGTAAGATAACAACTAAAAAGGAACTAAAAATATATAGATAACAAAGAAATAGGAAAGATTAATAATTATTCTAATGCATTAATAATAGAGGTGACAAGTTGTCCTAAATTACAATTAAAAATATCACACGAATGAATGGCGTTGGTAATTTAATATATTCTTTGCTTTACAGACAACTAAAATGAGCTCACTTATTATATGTTATTATGGTGAAGGCGCCGGTAACTTAATTTATGCATCGCGTTACATGCGCTTATTTGTTAATTGAATTTATGGTGGAGGCGCCGATTACTGAAGTTATAATATAATAAAATAGAAAATAATGTTGCGGAGCAATAAATTGGGGAAACAAGTTACATTATTACGGGCGACAAGTCACCCTGTCAAAAGCACGCCTAATCGTTTTATGGCGGGCCGCATAAAAATCTCGATTTTATTTTCCCGCCAATAAATTGATAGCCCTGTATAACATTACAAGTAGCAATAAAAATAGCCGTTATGAGATTCGGACTATTATCCGGGGGTTATATAATAGGAATTCTGTACACGGGGTCGCGATAAAAAGTAACAACTGCGAGATAATAAAGGGGTGGGTGGACACAGACACACACAAACCGGAAAAATGTTTATAAATATTTGACGACTTATCGGAGAGGTCACCTGCACGGTTTTGATAATGGCTAGGGTGTATAGTTACCATTTCGTCCACCGAGGGGAATCTATTGAGATATCCGGAGAGGGAGAGGACCGCCGCAATTTTCGTCATAATGAAGGCGGCTCCGGCCGTAAAAAAGCACCAGCCGTAACGGTAATCGTACGCAGGTCCTGTCAGGGATTCCTTATGGTACTGAGTGGCTTCCAGTAGAGTCTCGGATAGTGCCGACGCGAATACCACTAATCCCGTTCCCAGCAATAACGCTAAAAAAGAAAACGTAAAACACTTATAGTATATCGCAAAACACCTTGATATAACGGGTATACGTAATAACACTTTGAATACATTTGCACGATGGCTTCATTTTTAGCTCTTGCAATAACCGTTCTAACCGTAACCTTATAAAAATTGATCTACTTTCATTTCATAGTGATAGCTTGCAATGGTAAAATGAAAAATGCAAATACAATGCAAGAAATGAAATTATCAAGGTATCAAATTTACTTATTGCGATCTTCCGCCCTATTTCTTAGAATGTTGAATTATAAAGCAATTTTAACAGTTGCAGTTGGCTACAATGACAGATATAAGTTTGACAGAATTTTTTTCAGAGAAATGAAATTTTGTACCAAAATACTCATTTTTGGTGCTTTCTGTTTAATTTCCAGGGAAAAAAATTAAGTTTTCTTTCTGGAAATAAACGAATGTTGAATTATAAAGTGAGTTTGACAGTTGCAAGCGGCTCCAATGATAAATGGAAAATTGACAGCATTTTTTTTTTAGAGAAATGCAAGATTAATTTTTGATGGTTCCAGTTTCTTTTTAATCGAAAATATTTTAACTTTTCTTTGGGAAAATAGAATAAAGTTGTATTACAAAGCAATTTTGACAGTTGCATTTAGCTACAATGACTGAATTTTTTTCAGAGAAATGAAATTTTGTACCAAAATACTAATTTTTGGTGCTTTCTGTTTAATTTCCAGGGTAAAAAATCAAGTTTTCTTTCTGGAAATAAACGAATGTTGAATTATAAAGTGAGTTTGACAGTTGCACGCAGCTCCAATGATAGATGGTAAATTGACGGAATTTTTTTCAGAGAAATGCAAGATTAATTTTTGATGCTTGCATCGAAAAATTTAACTTTTCTTTGGGAAAATAAAATAAAGTTGTATTATAAAGCAATTTTGACAGTTGCACTTAGCTACAATGACTCTGAATTTTTTTCAGAGAAATGAAATTTTGTACCAAAATACTCATTTTTGGTGCTTTCTGTTTAATTTCCAGGGAAAAAAATTAGGTTTTCTTTCTGGAATTAACGAATGTTGAATTATAAAGTGAGTATGACAGTTTCACGCAGCTCCAATGATAGATGGAAAATTGACAGAATTTTTTTCAGAGAAATACAAGATTAATTTTTGATGCTTCCAGTTTCATTTTAATCGAAAATATTTCAACTTTTCTTCAGGAAAATAAAACAAAGTTGTATTATAAAGCAATTCTGACAGTTGGAATTATAAAGTGAGTTTGACAGTTGCACGCGGCTACAATGACAGATATAAGTTTGACAGAATTTTTTTCAGAGAAATGAAATTTTGTCCCAAAATACTAATTTTTGGTGCTTTATTTTTAATTTCCAGGGAAAAAAATGAAGTTTTCTTTCTGAAAATAAACAAATGTTGAATTATAAAGTGAGTTTGACAGTTGCACGCAGCTCCAATTATAGATGGAAAATTGACAGCATTTTTTTCAGAGAAATGCAAAATTAATTTTTGATGCTTGCATCGAAAAAATTTAACTTTTCTTTGGGAAAATAAAATGAAGTTGTATTATAAAGCAATTTTGACAGTTGCACTTAGCTACAATGACAGAGATAAGTTTGACAGAATTTTTACAGAGAAATGAAATTTTGTACCAAAATACAATTTTTGGTGCTTTCTGTTTAATTTCCAGGGAAAAAAATTAAGTTTTCTTTCTGGAAATAAACGAATGTTGAATTATAAAGTAAGTTTGACAGATACACGCAGCTCCAATTATAGATGGAAAATTGACGGCATTTTTTTTTTTCAGAGAAATGCAAGATTAATTTTTGATGCTTGCATCGAAAAAATTTAACTTTTCTTTGGGAAAATAAAATAAAGTTGTATTATAAAGCAATTTTGACAGTTGCACTTAGCTACAATGACAGGTATAAGTTTGACAGATTTTTTTTCAGAGAAATGAAATTTTGTACCAAAATATTCATTTTTGGTGCTTTCTGTTTAATTTCCAGGGAAAAAAATTAAGTTTTCTTTCTGGAAATAAACGAATGTTGACTTATAAAGTAAGTTTGACAGATGCACGCAGCTCCAATTATAGATGGAAAATTGACGGCATTTTTCTTTTCAGAGAAATGCAAGATTAATTTTTGATGCTTCCATCGAAAAAATTTAACTTTTCTTTCGGAAAATAAAATAAAGTTCTATTATGAAGTAATTTTGACAGTTGCACTTAGCTACAATGACACTGAATTTTTTTCAGAGAAATGAAATTTTGTACCAAAATACCCATTTTTGGTGCTTTCTGCTTAATTTCCAGAAAAAAATTAAGTTTTCTTTCTGGAAATGAACGAATGTTGAATTATAAAGTGAGTTTGACAGTTTCACGCAGCTCCAATTATAGATGGAAAATTGACAGCATTTTTTTCAGAGAAATGCAAGATTCATTTTTGATGCTTCCATCGAAAAAATTCAACTTTTCTTTGGAAAAATGAAATAAAGTTGTATTATAAAGCAATTTTGACAGTTGCACTTAGCTACAATGACAGATATAAGTTTGACAGAATTTTTTTCAGAGAAATGAAATTTTGTCCCAAAATACTCATTTTTGGTGCTTTCTTTTTAATTTCCAGGGAAAAAAATGAAGTTTTCTTTCTGAAAATAAACGAATGTTGAATTATAAAGTGAGTTTGACAGTTGCACGTAGCTCCAATTATAGATGGAAAATTGACAGCATTTTTTTCAGAGAAATGCAAGATTCATTTTTGATGCTTCCATCGAAAAAATTCAACTTTTCTTTGGGAAAATGAAATAAAGTTGTATTATAAAGCAATTTTGACAGTTGCACTTAGCTACAATGACAGATATAAGTTTGACAGAATTTTTTTCAGAGAAATTACATTTTGTAACAAAATACTCATTTTTGGTGCTTTACGTTTAATTTCCAGGGAAAAAAATTAAGTTTTCTTTCTGGAAATAAACAAATGTTGAATTATAAAGTGAGTTTGACAGTTGCACGCAGCTCCAATTATAGATGGAAAATTGACAGCATTTTTTTCAGAGAAATGCAAGATTCATTTTTGATGCTTCCATCGAAAAAATTCAACTTTTCTTTGGGAAAATGAAATAAAGTTGTATTATAAAGCAATTTTGACAGTTGCACTTAGCTACAATGACAGATATAAGTTTGACAGAATTTTTTTCAGAGAAATGAAATTTTGTCCCAAAATACTCATTTTTGGTGCTTTCTTTTTAATTTCCAGGGAAAAAAATTAAGTTTTCTTTCTGAAAATAAACAAATGTTGAATTATAAAGTGAGTTTGACAGTTGCACGCAGCTCCAATTATAGATGGAAAATTGACAGCATTTTTTTCAGAGAAATGCAAGATTCATTTTTGATGCTTCCATCAAAAAAATTCAACTTTTCTTTGGGAAAATGAAATAAAGTTGTATTATAAAGCAATTTTGACAGTTGCACTTAGCTACAATGACAGATATAAGTTTGACAGAATTTTTTTCAGAGAAATGAAATTTTGTACCAAAATACTCATTTTTGGTGCTTTCTGTTTAATTTCCAGGAAAAAATTCAAGTTTTCTTTCTGGAAATAAACGAATGTTGAATTATAAAGTGAGTTTGACAGTTGCACGCAGCTACAATGATAGATGGAAAATTGACAGCATTTTTTCAGAGAAATGCAAGATTAATTTTTGATGCTTCCATCGAAAAAATTTAAATTTTCTTTGGGAAAATAAAATAAAGTTATATTATAAAGCAATTTTGACAGTTGCACTTAGCTACAATGACAGATATAAGTTTGACAGAATTTTTTTCAGAGAAATGAAAATTTGTACCAAAATACTCATTTTTGGTGCTTTCTGTTTAATTTCCAGGAAAGAAATTTAAGTTTTCTTTCTGGAAATAAACGAATGTTTAATTATAAAGTGAGTTTGACAGCTCCAATGTTTGACAGATTTTTGATGCTTCCAGTTTGATTTCCATAAAAAATATTTCACATTTGCAAATTTCGAAATTTAAATAGCAATACGAATCTGCATTTTCTACAAAATGAATTCGAACTGACCATTGATGATCTGTCATTGCAGATAGTTCAACAACTGTGGTTTCAACAGGACGGGGCACCTGCTCACTTTATTCGTGATGTTAGAGATTATTTAGATGAAGTGCTTCCAGTCCAAATGGATAGGACGAGGACGACCAATTTGATGGCCTCTTGCGGGCCTCATTAAAATAAACTTTTTCTTGTGGGGGTACTGAATAAAGATGATTTATCTGACTCTCTCTCTCTCTCTCTCGACCACAAATTAATAATAATCTGTAATCCAAAAACTTTTAATTTCGTCAAATTACGACGAAGTTACAACCTTCGCCCATACGAAGTTCGATAGATTTCTATTCTAAGTCCACGACGGGACACATACTCCCCGTAACGCGGTGAACGTGTTAAAAAATAATACTATTACACGCAGATGTTCTATATTTACCAACCCCTACTCCACGACGGATGACATACCGTAATTAACCTTATCAAAATTGCTGTCGTGCCATCATCAACAACCTCGAGTTCTGTTTGCTTATTTAAGTCAATTTATAAATCATCAGTTAATTAGAATTATTCGTGCTTCAAATATGCATCACATCCCGGTGAAAAAAAAAATAATAATCGCGCGTTTACTCGGCGTGAATGCAATCCACAAATAACGTCGTAATTGTCCTTCCAACCAGAAATTTGAAAATGTGAACACACACACACACACACATCCCGTCCTGCTCATGACAAATGCAAATCTTCACGCTTGTCACATTTTGCATATACTTAAATTTTAATAACATTCCGCGCAAGTTAATACACGGCGCGCCGCCGCCGGTTTTACATTTCGCTGGAAATTTTATATATCGATATAGGAAATAATTACAAAGCCGGAGGAGAGAGACTCAAGCGAAAATATTTAATTACAGGAAGGAAAACTATTCCTTGTTAGGGATGGAAAGTTTAATAAAAATTGCGCTACGGAAAATCCCATTATTTAAGCACGAGTATTAAAAGAATATAAAAGATTGTGGATAAACAAAATTACTCTGGGAAAGACTAGAATAAATTCGAGTTCTCAGCTGTTGAAACGCGACAGAAAAATTATAAGTCAAGGTCGAATGCACGCAGACACAAGATACACAGAAATTATTATATAATTTTTATTTTCTAATTATTTATTAGTAACAATTGTATAATAATAGTATATTATTAAAGAAATCGTAACCATAGTAACAACTAAACTGTTGGGCAATGAAATCGCTATCATTTGATTGGATGTCACCTGTGGAGAAAATGATTCGGCCGAATAATGGACAACTTTCTCAATCAAAAACGATTTAACAACTTTTATATTATTTAATAAGATGCGAAAAAAATAATATCTTAATTTCTCTTTATTTTTAACCCGCTGTTTTAATTTGAAGATAAAAACTAATGTTCATAACAATTATTCCCAAATAATTCACGATTTTAACACGATCCCTTATTCACCCCGCAGAATTACACCGTTTCTAAAAAAAATTATGAAGTAACATAATTGTAAAATCGATGGCGAAGGAGGAGGTCGGAAAAGACATTGTTAATTTTCGCGTTTGATTCGGAGTATGATGGATGTATTTCGACTTTTGCGATTATTATATTCATTAATTTCAATGAAAAGTGTACTTAATGCGATATGATTTGAAAACAGTGCCGACAATAATATGGGAATCATTAATCATTCCTTCTGGAATCGCGGAACTCGTTTCTGCCATTTTTAACAGAAACGTCCCCCGGATTGCCTCGTCTTCTTCCACGAGACTCCCTTTTTTTGCCCAGAAATGATTTTCTCTCCGACGACGATAAGCCCCCGATCCGAGACATGAGTGACACTCGTCCTAGATTAAGGATTTACTAGCTCGCATTTCGGGATAGTATTGAAATATAAATTCATATTTTTATTCAATTCGACGTTTGGTTTACATAATGGGTATTTAATGTTCGTATTCTAAAACTAGTAAAATCCATTATTTTACATGCACCCTCCTATATTATTCAGGGAAGGTCGAAACTGTTTACTTATTAAATATAAATGGGCGATGTTTTCGGTGGAAACAGTTGTACACGTTCGGAAATAATCGAGACACAAAGGGCTTTAGAAAGGATTCGGTTCGGAGCACACTTGCACGCTTGTTCCACGTTTTCGTGACTCCGGACCCTTTGTCTTATGTAAATCGAATGCTGCTAAAAAGAGTACAAGGTCTTAACGTGTTAAGTAGAGCGATTATTTATTGCAGAATAGTGTCAAATATATTTAACACACATATACCGTGCGATCGGTTATAAAGATAAAAGCATTTAATTTGATTCATTCGCAATTCCTCGTCTTTTAATTTGGTAATAATACCAATCACTATAAAATGTTATTAATATGAATAAATTATTTCCCCATCCGTAAATTTGCGGACCGGTTTCGACCAATCAGGTCTCCTCAGTGCATAAATAAATACAAATACTCCAAACACCATTAAAGGTAGAAACTTCTAAGTGAAGGAATCTATCATCTTGAATGTTGTACTAAACTCAATCTGAGTAGAATTATCTACCTACAGATATATTAATATGTATTCATATTACTTTTCATTTTCCTTTTTTTCTAATTTTTTTAAATCAAAATTCAAGGCAAAAAACACCAATGTCGATAGTCCAGACAGTGAAGTACATAATGTAATGCTTTGTGTATCTAATACTGCGTGCCTCTAATGAAGATGTACGGTTTGTTTCAAAAAGAAATAAATCGCTAGTTTTTCCACAATTTTCCATACAAATTGAAACTTTCAACAAAGTTCTTTTATTCCACATAAATCCCTGCAATAAAATTTATTATTTCGAAGAATCTATCCATAAGTAGCTATACAACAAAAAAGTTTTTCACTAGTTTTTCTGGAATTTTCTATTCAAATTTGAACGTTCCCTAGATACCCTTATTTTTTTCTGAAATCCCATTAATAAACTTGGATAAAATTTTCAGGAAACATATAATCCAAAAAAAGACTTTTATGAATTTTATATCAAAATTCGTGCTTTGCAAAATTTGAACTTTCAACTAGATTTTCCTAATTTTTTAGAAATCCTCTAAATGATTTTCATAAAATCTTTTAGAAAATATTCTAGATGCATGTAGCTACAAAACAAAGCTACAATCTAAAATTAGGTTTTCACTAATTTTTCTAAAATTTTCGATTCAAACTTGAATTTGCTCCACATAGGTATGCTTATTTTTTTTCTGAAAATAATAAATAATAAATTTTGATAAAATTTCCAGGAAACATTCCAGGCATATATAGCTAAAAATCAAAAGTATAATCCAGTATAAGACCATCACGGATCAAAATCGGTGCTTTGAAAAATTTTAGCTTTTGACTAGATTTTCCTAAATTTCTAAAAACCCTGTCAATGATTAAAAAAAAAACATTTAAAAACAGAACGAAGCTAGAAAACGGAAGAATAATCTAAAAATAGGTTTTCACAATATTTCTATAATTTTCGATTAAAAATTGAATTTTTCCCTACAGATACATCCGTATTTTTCATAAATTTCTTTAATAAATTTTGAAAACATTTTCAGAAAACATTCTAAAGATATGTAGCTACAAACAAAATAAAATTCAAAACGAGACCATCACGTAAAAAACTACGAATTGTATATCAAACTTTGAGCATTTGATCAGAATTTCGTAATTTCTATGTTTTTTTTAATCGCTTAGAAAATATTATGGATGCGTGTAGTATATTTCTTCAATTTTCCCGTAATCGTTTCGATGAATTTTAATATATTTTTTATGTAACTGCAAAATTTATAAAAGTCCAAAAATCAAAACCGATTTTGACTCGAATTTTTCAGAAATTCCTATGATAAATTTCATTAAATTTTTGATTTTTTTTCCTTAAATATAGGTACTTAAATATAGGTTACTAGTTTCTCTAAAATTTTTCATAAGAAACGGAGCTTTGAAAAATTTGAACTCTCGACAAGATTTCCTTAATTTTTTCGAAATCTGTTTAGAGTAGATTTTTGAAATTTTATACCTCTCAATGAATTTCAATCAATTTTTATTTTACACATATGTAGCTATCAAATTGATAAAAGTCCAAAAATCAAACCGCTTTGACTCGAATTATCCAGAAATTCCTTTGATGGATTTGATTAAATTTTTGAGATAGTTTTCCTAGTCTATGAAGCTACGAAACAGAAGAAAAATCCTTAAATTTAAGTCACCACTAGTTTCTCCAAAATGTTTTTACCAAAAACGGTGCTTTGAAATTTTTTAGCTTTTAACAAGATTTCTTTAATAGTTTCAAAATCCCTTTAGAGTCGATTTCTTCAATTTTCTCGAAATCCTCTCTATAAATTTCAATCAATTTTTATTCTAGACATATGTAGCTACCGAATTGATAAAATCCAAAAATCAAAATCGATTTTGACTCGAATTTTCCAGAAATTCCTTTGATGGATTTGATTAAATTTTTGAGAAATTTTTCCAGGTCTATGAAGCTACGAAACAGAAGAAACATCCTTAAATTTAGGTCACCACTGGTTTCTCCAAAAAAATTTTACCAAAAACGGTGCTTTGAAAAATTTTAACTTTCGACAAGATTTCCTTAATTTTTTCGAAATCCCTTTAGAGTGCATTTCTTCAATTTTCTGGAAATCCTCTCTATAAATTTCAATCAATTTTTATTTTAGACATATGCAGATACCAAATTGATAAAAGTCCAAAAATTAAAATCGATTTTGACTCGAAGTTTCCAGAAATTCCTTTGATGGATTTGATAACATTTTTGAGAAAGTTTTAGAGGCGTATGTAACCACAAAACGAAAGAAAAATCCTTAAATTTAGGTCACCACTAGTATCTAAAATTTTTTTTACCAAAAACGGTGCTCTGAAAAATTTTAACTTCCGACAAGATTTCCTAAATTTTTTCGAAATCCCTTTAGAGTGTATTTCTTCAATTTTCTGGAAATCCTCTCAATGAATTCCAATCAATTTTTATTGTAAACATATGTAGCTACCAAATTAATAAAAGTCCAAAAATCAAAATTGATTTTGACTCGAATTTTTCAGAAATTCCTTTGATGGATTTGATTAATTTTTTGAGATAGTTTTCCAGGTCTATGAAGCTACGAAACAGAAGAAAAATCCTTAAATTTAGGTCACCGCTAGTTTATCCAAAAATTTTTTACCAAAAACGGTGCTTTGAAAAATTTTAAACTTTTAACTAGATTTCCTTATTTTTTTCGAAATTCTTTTAGAGTGGGTTTCTTCAATTTTCTGGAAATCCTCTTGATGAATTTCAATCAATTTTTATTTCAGACATATGTAGTTACCAAATTGATAAAAGTCCAAAAATCAAAATCGATTTTGACTCGAATTTTTCAGAAATTCCTTTGATGGATTTGATTAAATTTTTGAGATAATTTTCCAGGTCCATGAAGCTACGAAACAGATGAAAAATTCTTAAATTTAGATCACCACTAGTTTCTCCAAATTTTTTTTTACCAAAGACGGCGCTTTGAAAAATTTTAACTTCCGACAAGATTTCCTAAATTTTTTCGAAATCCCTTTAGAGTGGATTTCTTCAATTTTCTGGAAATCCTCTCGATGAATTTTAATCAATTTTTATTCTAGACATAAGTAGCTACCAAATTGATAAAAGTTCAAAAATTAAAATCAATTTTGACTCGAATTTTCCAGAAATTCCTTTGATGGATTTGATTAAATTTTTGAGATAGTTTTCCAGGTCCATGAAGCTACGAAACAGAAGAAAAATCCTTAAATTTAGGTCACCACTGGTTTCTCCAATTTTTTTTTTACCAAAAACGGTGCTTTGAAAAATTTTAAACTTTTAACTGGATTTCTTTAATTTTTTAGAAATTCCTTTAGAGTGGATTTCTTCAATTTTCTGGAAATCCTCTCGATGAATTTCAATCAATTTTTATTTTAGACATATGTAGCTACCAAATTGATAAAAGTCCAAAAATCAAAATCAATTTTGACTCGAATTTTCCAGAAATTCCTTTGATGGATTTGATTAAATTTTTGAGATAGTTTTCCAGGCCTATGAAGCTACGAAACAGAAGAAAAATTCTTAAATTTAGGTCACCACTAGTTCCTCCAAATTTTTTTTACCAAAAACGGTGCTTTGAAAAATTTTCACTTTTAACTAGATTTCCTTAATTTTTTCGAAATCCATTTAGAGTGCATTTTTTCAATTTTTTGGAAATCCTCTCGATGAATTTCAATCAATTTTTATTTTAGACGTATGTAGCTACCAAATTGATAAAAGTCCAAAAATCAAAATCGATTTTGACTCAAATTTTCCAGAAATTCCCTTGATGACTTTGATTAAATTTTTGAGAAAGTTCTACAGGCGTATGCAACTACAAAACAAAAGAAAAATCCTTACATTTAGGTCTTTACGAGTTTCTCCAGAATTTTTCATAAAAAACAGTGCTTTAAAAAATGTGAATTAGATTAAAAAATCAGAATTTGGAAATATTTTAACTATTGACTAGATTTCCTTAATCTTCCTGAAATCCCCTTGGATGAATTTTATAAAAATTTTCAGAAAACATTCTAGTCGTATGTACCTACAAAACCTGAAATCAGAAAAATGAGAATCTAAAAAAAACTAAAAATGGTGTTTTTCAAAATTGAAAATGGAAAACAGTGTATTTTCAGAAATTAGTATTTTAGTATTTTAAGACTTAATAATAATTTTTTCAAATAATTCCAGAATTTTATTTCAGAACGAAAAACCAATCCGAATCGGGCAGGTTTGTCGAAAATTAAAGTATTTTGAGATTTAATAATCATTTTGTAGAAATTGAACACAAATTTATTTCAGCGTTGTAAATGTAAATTTGCGTTAGATCTCAGAAAAAAAACGATCCTGAAAAACGCCGCATATAATCAGAGAGATAAGAATTTCGAGATTTAAAATAATTTTCTTGTATAATGATGATTTTTCTTTGACGAAAGTATTTTTTTGTGGCAATTCTGCAAAGTGTTTTTTGAAAATTTCAAGTGTTTTTTATTACAATACAAGCAAGTGACGTTTTGCATAAATATCTATAAAATTTAAACATTTCAAGTGTTTCTTTGAAATTGTTGCTACTTGTGCATTTAACGTAATGTTTTGAGATGTAAGAAATACTTTTTTAATTTGCAAAAACCTTTTTTCGTTTTTTCTAAAGGCGAAACAATTGTGCAATTATACAAAAACGTTTCAAAAGCGTTTCCCACTTAATTCAAAGAAACCAAGTTTGTTTTTCATATTTTTTTTATTTTATGGAGCAGCTTTTCAAAAACTAAATCATCGACATTTTTAAAAACTCACAGTTTTCTCGAAAATCCATAAAGTTTAAGAATTTGAAGGGATTTTTTAAATTGTTTCGTGTTGTTTGAGAAGTTGTATTTGTCTGGTTTTTTGGGTTTTTAGTTAAAATAATCGAAAATTATTGAATATACGCTAATTTTCAAAAACCAAAATTGTTTTGAAAGAACTGAAGTTTGTAAATATTTTTTTGTTTGTAGTGAGTTTTTTTTTGACAAATTTATCTCGAACGTCGTTCAATATAGAAACAGATCTATGTTAAAAAAAATCTGTGATACTGTTCCTGTTGAACACAATTGAAGAGTTTTAATAATTGAATTTTTAGAAGACAAATCCAAAATCTACAATTCTTAACTTTGTTCGTTTAGTTGTTCACGCCGGTAAAACCTTTGCGTTGGGTCTATTAATTGCATTGTAGGATAAGGCCCAGCCATCGCCCTTAGTATTCATTTTAAACTATGTATGAATAAGGGTAATACTAGGAAATTGCAACTTTATCACCAAAACAATTTAAATCTTCCAAACTGCATTTTTACAAGGTACTAACGTTGAAATTTCCAACAGCTATTCTTAGTTATCTCAGCGTTATATAACCCTTCCTAGTTGCATGTAATCCACGAGGATCTTAAAGGGCCGAAACAACACCCAGACACACACATTAGGCGTTATTCTTTAATCAATTTGCTCGTGTGCGCGAAATCCATCTTAAGTTTAATATGTCACCGAAAGGAATATTGAACTTTACTAGGATATCAACGCGGAGAGACACAGTAAAGCTGAAAATCCTCGACGGTAAATCCCGGTGCTCTTTCTGTGTAGCCACATCTAAGCCCTTACACAACTTATCAAAACTAGCACCGCGGAAGAGGGCTATATGTGTGTGTGTCGAAGATGGACATGCGGTAGAGGAACGTATTTTTGAAAAAAAAATCCCCGTTTGTTTCTATTCTAGTCGGTGGCATTATTTGGGTCAGTAGAATAATAGGATAGTGGGCAAGGCAAAGCTTTGAGCCGTAAATCCTTTTGTTCCAAATTATATTACGCCCGGCGCCTCCACCGCCAGAGAACGCATTCCGCTCTTTTTATTCCTCTTTTTTTTTCAATACACAGCTTGAGGCGGAAAGGAACGTTTCGAGAATAAATTATTATTTGCGTCGTATGGATTCGGTTAATGTTATTTCGTGCCTGAATCATTTTGCAGTATTTTAAAAATTGTGTACGAGTGAGTATTTTAAAAATTGTGTTTAATTTAAGTTTTAATGTAAAAAATACAAGTGAGTGTTTTAAAAATTCTGTTTAATTTTTAACGTTACTTCGTGCTTATGTAAAACGTACGAGTGATTTATTTCTGAAGCATTTTCCAGGATTTTAAAAACTGTGTTTACTTTTTCATCAAAGGGAGTGTAGTTAAAAGAAGGCGTTAATGAAAGGAAATTGGAGTAGCCAACGTACAGACGGTTTTGGTAAATATTTATATTTGAACGTGTACTTGATTGTAGATGAATTAAATACAGATAAAAATTAATATTTAAATGTAATTTTTTCTTACTTGTTTATGGATGGAATTGAAAATATTGTCGATAGCAATTTTATATTTGTATTGTAGATGAATTGGAAATATTGTGGATCAAAGTATTTTATTAACTTGAGACAACTTAACTTATTGCATTATTATTTGATATATATGAAACATCTTTATTGACAGACACATAATTTTTCAAATAATTTTTCTGAATTTTTGTTTGTTTGTAAAAGGATATCCGTTAAATATACATTATTATTATTATTATTAACATTAATTTTACATTTATCATGGGCTTTCGTCTTTATTAAAATATTTTAAATTTATAATTGTGACTTTGGATGATAAAAAATAATGTTTACTTGGAGCTGAACTGTAAATAATCAATTTCCTAGATTTTACGTGTGTTTCGTAAATTTTTAAAATTTTTACATTACTCTAAAATACTTTTAACCGCATACATACCTCCCAGTATGAACATTCCGCTGGCAATGAGTGTTTTATTGTCGCCGCTGCAGTGTCCAAAAAGGGAGAAAAAGAAACCGAGCAATAACAAAATCACTGCAGTTCCAGATAACACCGTGCACGACCTGCAATGAGAAACAGAATCCATTTAATATAAAGTTACATTTTTGCCGGAATAGAATGAAGCAGACAAATTTATAGCGAATAAAAATGCAATCATCAAAAATATTATTTAAGACTTAAAAATGATCAATCATCATACGTTTATTGGGTTTCTGTCAAAATTATTAACACTTCGTCCCTAAATTTTGGAATAATGCAATGAGAACGAAGCGCGAAGTTTTGAAAAAAATGTAATAATTTTAGGGACTTGGAAAAAATATAAAAACAGTTGCCGTCGACTTGAAACTTTTCGCATTTGCCAACAATGAATGTGGAATTGCGTTTCTGTCAAAATTATTAACACTTCGTACCTAAATTTTGGAAAAATGTAATAAGAACGAAGCGTGAAGTTTTGAAAAAAAATGTAACAACTTTAGGGACTTGGAAAAAATATAAAAACAGTTGCCATCGACTTGAAACTTTTCGCATTTGCCAACAATGAATGTGGAATTGCGTTTCTGTCAAAATTATTAACACTTCGTCCCCAAATTTTGGAATAATGCAATGAGAAAGAAGCGCGAAGTTTTGAAAAAAAATGTAATAATTTTAGGGACTTGGAAAAAATATAAAAACAGTTGCCATCGACTTGAAACTTTTCGCATTTGCCAACAATGAATGTGAACCTGCGTTTCTGTCAAAATTATTAACACTTCGTCCCCAAATTTTGGAATAATGCAATGAGAAAGAAGCGCGAAGTTTTGAAAAAAAATGTAATAATTTTAGGGACTTGGAAAAAATATAAAAACAGTTGCCATCGACTTGAAACTTTTCACATTTGCCAACAATGAATGTGGAATTGCGTTTCTGTCAAAATTATTAACACTTCGTCCCTAAATTTTGAAATAATGAAATGAGAACGAAGCGCGAAGTTTTGAAAAAAAAATGTAATAATTTTAGGGACTTGGAAAAAGTATAAAAACAGTTGCCATCGACTTGAAACTTTTCGCATTTGCCAACAATGAATGTGAACCTGCGTTTCTGTCAAAATTATTAACACTTCGTCAATAAATTTTGGAAAAATTCAATGAGAACGAAGCGCGAAGTTTTGAAAAAAAATGTAATAATTTTAGGGACTTGGAAAAAATATAAAAACAGTTGCCATCGACTTGAAACTTTTCACATTTGCCAACAATGAATGTGAAATTGCGTTTCTGTCAAAATTATTAACACTTCGTCAATAAATTTTGGAAAAATGCAATGAGAACGAAGCGCGAAGTTTTGAAAAAAAAATGTAATAATTTTAGGGACTTGGAAAAAATATAAAAACAGTTGCCATCGACTTGAAACTTTTCGCATTTGCCAACAATGAATGTGAAATTGCGTTTCTGTCAAAATTATTAACACTTCGTCAATAAATTTTGGAAAAATGCAATGAGAACGAAGCGTGAAGTTTTGAAAAAAAATGTTATAATTTTAGGGACTTGGAAAAAATATAAAAACAGCTGCCATCAACTTGAAACTTTTCGCATTTGCCAACAATGAATGTGGAATTGCGTTTCTGTCAAAATTATTAACACTTCGTCCCTAAATTTTGGAATAATGCAATGAGAACGAAGCGCGAAGTTTTGAAAAAAAAGTAATAATTTTAGGGACTTGGAAAAAATATAAAAACAGCTGCCATCGACTTGAAACTTCTCAAATTTGTAAAAAATGAATGTCAAATTGCGTTTCTGTCAAAATTATTAACACTTCGTCCCTAAATTTTGGAAAAATGCAATGAGAACGAAGCGCGAAGTTTTGAAAAAAAATGTAATAATTTTAGGGACTTGGAAAAAATATAAAAACAGTTGCCATCGACTTGAAACTTTTCACATTTGCCAACAATGAATGTGGAATTGCGTTTCTGTCAAAATTATTAACACTTCATCCCTAAATTTTGGAAAAATTCAATGAAAAAGAAGCGCGAAGTTTTGAAAAAAAATGTAATCATTTTAGGGACTTGGAAAAATATAAAAACAGTTGCCATCGACTTGAAACTTTTCGCATTTGCCAACAATGAATGTGGAATTGCGTTTCTGTCAAAATTATTAACACTTCGTCCCTAAATTTTGAAATAATGCAATGAGAAGGAAGCGCGAAGTTTTGAAAAAAAATGTAATAATTTTAGGGACTTGGAAAAAATATAAAAACAGTTGCCATCGACTTGAAACTTTTCGCATTTGCCAACAATGAATGTGGAATTGCGTTTCTGTCAAAATTATTAACACTTCGTCCCTAAATTTTGGAATAATGCAATGAGAACGAAGCGCGAAGTTTTGAAAAAAAATGTAATAATTTTAGAGGCTTGGAAAAAATATAAAAACACTTGCCATCGACTTGAAACTTTTCGCATTTGCCAACAATGAATGTGGAATTGCGTTTCTATCAAAATTATTAACACTTCGTCCCTAAATTTTGGAAAAATGCAATGAGAAAGATGCGCGAAGTTTTGAAAAAAAAGTAATAATTTTAAGGACTTGGAAAAAATATAAAAACAGTTGCCGTCGACTTAAATCTTCTCAAATTTGTAAACAATGAATGTCAAATTGCGTTTCTGTCAAAATTATTAACACTTCGTCCCTAAATTTTGGAAAAATGCAATGAGAACGAAGCGCGGAGTTTTGAAAAAACATGTAATAATTTTAGAGGATTGGAAAAAATATAAAAACAGTTGCCATCGACTTGAAACTTTTCGCATTTGCCAACAATGAATGTGAAATTGCGTTTCTGTCAAAATTATTAACACTTCGTCAATAAATTTTGGAAAAATGCAATGAGAACGAAGCGCGATGTTTTGAAAAAAAATGTAATAATTTTAGGGACTTGGAAAAAATATAAAAACAGTTGCCATCGACTTAAAACTTTTCGCATTTGCCAACAATGAATGTGGAATTGCGTTTCTGTCTAAATTATTAACACTTCGTCCCCAAATTTTGGAAAAATGCAATGAGAAAGAAGCGCGAAGTTTTGAAAAAAAAGTAATAATTTTAGAGGCTTGGAAAAAATATAAAAACAGTTGCCGTCGACTTGAAACTTTTCGTATTTGCCAACAATGAATGTGGAATTGCGTTTCTGTCAAAATTATTAACACTTCGTCCCTAAATTTTGCAAAAATTCAATGAGAAGGAAGCGTGAAGTTTAATTCACGCAGAAATGGTCGTAAACATCCTTCAGATTATTTTTTCAATAATTATAGTTTCCCCTTGCGACCCTTAAGACAATAGATGTCGCCACAGTGGTGTATTAATTAAAAGTCTATTTTTATTTTTTATTCATTTGTACAGAAAAAAAACTTGAGGTAAAGAACACTTGATGAATTTTTTTATTGAGTTTATACAAGTCAAAATAAAAGTCTATTTTTATTTTTATATTCATTTCTACAACAAAAAAAAAACATTATGTACAGAACACTTGATTAACTTGGTATTACACACTTCGAATTGTTTATACTTGCAAAATAAATTTGCTGTGTGAATAGTTAAAATAAATTTTCATTTAGTGGGCATTACTCTGCGACAATGCTCCGAATGGGGAACTTTCTTCCCAAACATTACACATAATTTTCCATGTTGTAAGTTTAGTTGGGGAAATGTGCTATAAATGGGAAATAACACTTCCCTACTATTTAACTCTGTATTACGGTAGTTAATGTTACAGCTTTTGCTGAATTCGTGTAACTTTCTGCAATTTATTCGTTTCTTATTGCTTTTACTCGGGCAACACGCCTAACCATTAATTTACATTGTAAATTTATTGCTGTTGTTAAGATAATTTTGATTAAAAAAAGTCCAACTGTTAATATTTCTCTGCTGAATTCATTAATTTGCAAATAATCATTTTTTGCAAAAAAATTTAAAACAATTTTTTTCGCGCTCAAAGATTCATCAAAATCGATTGAAAATACGTCGAGTAAAAGCGGTTTGAAAATGGTGAAAATTTCACGAATTTTAGTGTTTAATTTTATTTTTCCAGCAGTGTACATATATTTTTTTTTATTTGTTTATTATAAATTTATATTTATTATTTTATATTTTTTATTTATAGACTATTTAGAAAATGTGAGATTTGCAAAAGTAAGATTATGATTTTATAATTTCTGCATAATTTTTTAAGCAAATTTTTTTTCAAAGCAATGATTAAAAAAAATGACAAAGTTAAAAATGTAAATCTTTCGTATTTTCATCAACTGATTCATTCCAGCAATTTCCCAATTTTCTAACATGAGCAAAAATTGTCTGAGGATTAAAAAAACTGCACACTAAAAATTGTTCATTTATGCTCATTTTAACGTTTTTTTTACTTTCGTATTTACAGAATTAAAAATGCTGAATGATCATAGATTAAGCAAAAAAAACCTGATTAATTCTAGCAATTACCCATTTTTCTAACATGACCAAAAATTGTCTGAAGATTAAAGAAAGAACTTCACGCTAAAAATTTATTATTTATGCTCATTTTAACGTTCTTTTTTTTTGCTTTCGTATTTCCAGAATTAAAAATGCTGAATGATCAGAGATTATGCAAAAGAAAAACCTGATTCATTCTAGCAATTACCCATTTTTCTAAGATGAGCAAAAATTGTCTGTGGATTAAAAAAAAACTGCACACTAAAAATTGCTTATTTATGCTCATTTTAAAGTTTCTGTCTTTGCTTTCGTATTTACAGAAAGCAAAAATTGTCTGTGGATTAAAAAAAAACGCACACTAAAAATTAATAATTTATGCACATTTTAACCTTTTTTTAAATTTATTTTTCGTATTTACAGAATTAAAAATGTTTCTATTATTCCCCTCCGCGAAAATATATTTGTTAATGTGAAGGATGGCACGCCGATAAAAACCGCGCAATAGATGTGACACCGTTCCGTCTCGACAAAAGAAACGCAAATTTGCCAGATTATCTCGAAGACAAATTGCCGCAAACGTTAAAAAAGAACGAAGCAATAAAAGTAACAAAGGGTAAAGTCGCGCGAGGGGGCCCGCGAAATGATGAATATGTACAGTAATCGAGGAATATAAATGGAGTGAAACGACAGAGAAATAACGCCTGTTATAAATAACAAAATATGAAACGCCGATTGCATGTTAAAATCGAACGGTTTCGTGTGATTGTGTTTCTTGAAAAAAAATACAATAGCCAATAGATCAGTTGAGTAAAGAAACTTACTTTTTATTACTATTTATTTTCGACTAGTTTCAAGAAAAAGTTATATGTGTAGTGTTTATGGTGCATGCGCCGGGCAAACAATTTAAAATCTGGGGTTTATTCAAATTTTTACAAAATCATAGTAAAAACGATTTTAAGAAAATTCTAAAAATTTAAAGTCTGTAGGAATTGTTTTTAATTTTTTTTTTAATCGCTGGAGATAATGCTCCATTATTGACTGACACAAAACATCGTTCTCGTGAAATTATTTTAAAATCTAGTGGCGGGGTGTTTTCAGATTTTTACAAAATCGTAAAGTAGAATCAATTTTGAGTAAATTTGGAAAGTTTCAAGTCTGTAGCAATTTTTTTAATATTTTTTTCAATCGTTGAAAACATTTTCATTTTAGATTGAAACTAAGCACTGTTCTAGTGTAATTATTTTAAAATCTAGTGATGGGATGTTTTCAGGTTTTTACAAAATAATCAAGCAGAATCAATTTTGAGTAAATTTGAAAAGTTTCAAGTTTGTAGCAATTGTTTTTATATTTTTTTTAATCGTTCAAAAAATTTTCCATTTCAGATTGACACTAAGCACTGTTCTCGTGTAATTATTTTAAAATCTAGTGAAGGGGTTTTTTAGATTTTTACAAAATCATAAAGCAGAATCAATTTTGAGTAAATTTGGAAAGTTTCAAGTCTGTAGCAATGGTTTTTATATTATTTTTTATCGTTGAAAAAATCTTCCATTTCAGATTGACACTGAGCACTGTTCGCGTGTAATTATTTTAAAATCTAGCGAAGGAGTGTTTTCAGATTTTTACAAAATCATAAAGTAGAATCAATTTTGAGTAATTTTGGAAAGTTTCAAGTCTATAGCGATTGCTTTTATATTTTTTTTAATCGTTGAAAAAATTTCCATTTTAGATTCACACTAAGCACTGTTCTCGTGTGATTATTTTAAAATCTAGTGAAGGGGTGTTTTCAGATTTTTACAAAATCGTAAAGTAGAGTCAATTTTAAGTGAATTTGGCAAGTTTCAAGTCTGAAGCAATTGTTTACATATTTTTTAATCGCTCGAGAAAATGCCCAATTTTTAGAATGACAAAAAAAATTGCACACAATTCTTATTGCAAAAATGATACATTAAACAGCAATTCCCTTAAAATGTTCATGTAATATTCTTCATAAATTACGTGTGCATATTTTTAATCTCTTATGTTGCCATTTTGCGGCATATAAAACACTAAATTCCGCAGAGGTTTGTCTGCGCCGCACATAAAATATTTTCCTTTATTCCACACATTATGTAATTTATACACTGTGGAAAGGATGGAGTTGCTTGCCTATTGGTTCTCGTAAATTATCCTCGAACATGGACCCTTTTCAGCCATTTTGCGAAGGTAAATGCAACCATTAGGAGAAAACTCGACGTGAACCGCTAAATTTTCAACTACATTTATACCTTGCACTACAATTACACACACACACAAATATATATATATATATATATATATATATATATATATATGTGCTAATTACCCCCAATAAAATATAATGTGTTGTTGTTCGCAGGGTGCATTTAAATAAATTATTATAATTGCCCGGTAATTAAAATAAAATAAACGTTTTACGTTTAATTTAAATTTATAATTAAACTTCATGGAGAATAACGGTAAAATGCATACATTTAGAAATAGTGGATCGATGAGGTTACTTGTTTAAATTTTAAGTTAACACTTAATAAAATAATTTAGAAATAATGGATCGATGAGGTTGTTACCTGTTTACACTTTAAGGTAACACTTATTAAAATATAGACAGTGTAAGCTTTTAAATCGTTTTTTTTTATTGCTTCACCACACGGTGGTTTCTTCAGGTGGATTTAAAAAAAATTAAGCATGAACAGAAATGAAATTTTCAAGTTTAATAATTTTTTATATCCATTTCATTCTCTATCTTTAAAAGACTAAATAAATGCTTGAAAATAGCATCAAATATACGAATGGACTTCGCTGAAGAAAAACAGAACTATCATCAACTGTCCACGTGAATTGCTCTGTTCGTCTAAAATTTTGAGTGTGTTTTTTGAACTTTTGTACTATTGTGAATTTTATTTTGTAAGAAAGCAGAGTGTGTTTTTTTGAACTTTTGTAAAACTGTGAATTTTATTTTGTAAGAAAGCAGGACAGAGATATAGTTAATAAATCAAGTCGATGATTAAATTTGAACCTAAACAGCAGTTCTTACAACTAGCTTTAATTCACCGCATGATACTATACATGTCTAACATGAAGCGAAATATGTATTAACAATGGAAACACACTGTCCAGATGATACCTGTATTCATATAATGCATGGAAAATTAACTTCATAAATCAATCACTGGCCAATAATAGATTGACAATTAGACAGCACCATTATCAAAATTGCCAACACCGCGCTGGTGAATATATTCTACTGCCTTTGTGCACCAACTAACTAGATCAATACGTGCATGAAATAAAAAAATAAAAAATCAACTCATACATTTCAAGGTGGAAATAATAAAAATCAATCAAATTTAGCTTTTATATGTTCTACCATAAACAATTATATTAATTGATTAAGTTGTTATAATGTTCGTTTTCAGAGCAATTACACAGCTGAAAATATAATACCAGTGTTATGTCAATTTAAGTCAGAGTTAATTTATAGTATATAATTACACAGCCGAAAATATAATACCAGTGTTATGTCAATTTAAGTCAGAGTTATATTTATTACTACCAAATCCATTGGTGATGATAATGCAGATGGTATACCCGAAGGTAACAAACGATCATGTTCTGTCTATCGAAACCGGAATTAATTTCTAGCATTAATTTCACCCCACCGCCAATACGTACACATCTTAAGCGTCGTTATTAATTTGAGGTTTTAATAATTGGTTTACGTTTGGATGGAGTGCACCCTCATCAATATATTACGTAACAGTACTCCCGAATATATTTTGATTTCACCATATTGAAAGTTGATCGTAAAGCACACCCTGACGACGACGCAGTAATCGATGATTCTTATCACACTGTATATAACACCCGGCGGAACACCATATATATATTTATTATCTTGAACGAATGCTTAAATCTAATTCGTACTTGCTGTTTTGATATTTGCATCTTCATTTGATGCGATTACCTCTTCACGCTCCAACATCGAAACTTTTACACAAAAAGAAGTTCTTATGTGGGATAATGTACTTTGGTAAACAGCTTTGCCCTCTCCATAGGTTTCGCACTTCACTAACTTAATTTCGAATTCTATAGGATTTGGAGACACAAGTGGGGTTAAGATATTCAGGTTGCATTAGACACGTTCGTCGTTTTTCGGCACGACGAATAATCCGCGTTTCTTTGCTTTAATTAAGTTCGACTGAAATTTATTATAATGTGGAAACATAACGCAACAATTTCCGATTTCCTTTGATTTAATTAAATTTATGTAATTGACAAACAATACGTTGAAATCGATATATCGCTACGTAACACGTAACATTATTAGTCGGTGCACTTTAGAATTCGTGGCGGTGTAGTTTTTCCTATAATTGAATACAGCGCGATATTACTGAAAGCTTTCCAGAACGTTAATAACGTTCGCAACACCAATATGTCGACTCTATTTACGGCCATTATACCTCAACCTATATACTCAACTTCCTACCTCTATAAATATATGAAAGAATCCGCTTTCACAAAGAAAATTTCTTTGATGAAACCAAACTAAAGGTTCGCGAAGTAATACACGAAGAAATTGAGAACGCCGGATCCATATTCAAAGCTTTAATCGAAAATCGAGATATTAATTTTATCAACTAGGAATTTCTGAAAAGTTTCGGGATTTATTTAGTGAACGAATTTATTAAACTAACAGGATATATAATAAATTCGTAAAAAAATATTTAACATTTAAATAACACGAGACTGGAGAGCCTAAAATTTCAGTCACGAATTCGGCGCCTCCACCATTTTTACATTTACTAAGTTTCTAAGTAATTCCTATTAATTTACTTAAAATTCATAATTAATCAAATAGCAATGATGCTATATTAATAACTTTTTTTTTTCATTTTTATTTAAATAATTTTTTACCTTAGCACTATTATGAAATATGGTTAATTTTCAAGAAAATTAAAAATCATTGTTAGACTCAGTTTAGGTTCGATATTATCAGCCACAAATATCCTAACGGGCTTTGTGGATAATATTAAGTAATAAAAAAGGACAGATGTTTTTTTATTATTTTTTTTTCAAAAAAAAAATCGTTAAATATGCAAAATATCATAAAAATTCCACTTCAACAAACCGAAGAGTCACTTATTTTGTAAGACGTATTATTAGGTCTTATGTAAAACCGTAAAAGGGCTATCGACCTATTGGTCTTACTTTTTTTTATTAATAGGCAGGTGTTAATTATGTCACCCTTTTATCCCCAACGTCTCGGGGGATGCTCTCTCTCTCTCCGTTCACATACAAAAATTATTCCACGAATTATAATTTCCTCCGTAGCTTCCTGTATTGCGAAGTTGATTTATTACCGACGTTCCGATGGTTATTGCAGATGCTTCAAGTAATGACAGACGAAACGTTGGCTATAAATCAACATAAACTCGAACGCGAAAAACTGATTCCCCATAATGGGCCCACGTCATCCCACCCGCGATGGGTGTAAATTGTAATTTATACTTACATCGCGCCGTAATTTACGTCCAACGATTGCATAAATGTTTTACACAAAAATTTATTCATTTCTATAAACTCAATTCTTGTCGTCTTTAAAGTCACGTCCACTTAAAACTAATAAAACCTGCAAAAAATATCGAAAATTTACACAAATATCGAAAATTCGCGGTTAAAAAAAATGCAGACCAAAAATCCGAAAATTTCAACAAAAGTTTAACCAAAATAAAGAATATTTAGGGCAAAAATTCTAAAATTTGGAACGAAGAAATGAAAAATACAGGCCAAAGATCTAAAATACAGGCCAAAAAATCAAAAATGCTGGCCAAAAAATTTAAAAATCAAAACGAAAATAATTCGCCATTTTCAGCCCACAAAATAACTCTTTAGCTCAAAATAAGTTGGCGACTAGAAACTCGAAAGCCTCAGTTCCTGGAAGTCCCACAACAAAATTTTATGGGCAAATAGTGTTCAGAATGGTCTGTCTTGACAAAAAGAAACAAAAATTTTTTTTTGAAAAAAATTAAATTTAATCAATTTTAATAATAAAAATAATAATTCAAGTTAAAAAATCTTAAATCAAGGGCAAGAAATCAAAAACTCTCAAAAAAACTTGAAAATATCGGCAAAAAAATACAAAAAGTCGTATATAAAAATCAATCATTTAAGTAAACAAAATCTAAAATATAGGATAGAAAATTAAAAACTTCGACCAAACATTCGATCCTGAAAATCAAAATTGCGGACAAAAAAATCGAAAATTTTAGCAAACAAATCGAAAATTTAGAAAAAAAAATTGGCCACAAAATTAAAAATTTAGACCAATATATCAAACGCTAAAAAATTAAAACAAGAAGATTGAAAATTCAAGTACGAAAATTGCCATTTTCAGCACTCGGGGTGATTAGTCTCAGAAAATAGGAAAAACTCAAAATTTGCTCTGTAGCGAAGGAAATTTACACTCGACGATTTGAAAAATAAAAAAAAATATTACTTGAAGGTTTCGCTTCAAATAAGCTTCAATTATTCAAAAATAGTGTACTTTTAAGTTCCTGAAAACAACGACATGCTCCTGCTGAAAACAAGGCAATAAACTCAAAATTTGCTCTGTAGTGAAGGAAATTTGCACTCAACGATTTGAAAAATTAAAAAAATTTATTACTTGAAAGTTTCGTTTTAAATAAGCTTAAATTATTCAAAAATAGTCTACTTTTGATTTCCTGAAAACAACGACATGCTCCTGCTGAAAACAAGGGAATAAACTCAAAGTTTGCTCTGTAGTGAAGGAAATTTGCACTCTACGATTTGAAAAATTAAAAAAAAATTATTACTTGAAAGTTTCGCTTTAAATAAGCTTCAATTATTCAAAAATAGTGTACTTTTGATTACCTGAAAACAACGACATGCTCCTTCAGAAAACAAGGGAATAAATTCAAAGTTTGCTCTGTAGTGAACGAAATTTGCACTCAATGTTTTGAAAAATTGTAAAAAAATAATCACTTGTAGAATTATCTTCAAAATTACTAAAACTATGCAGAAAGAGTGTGCTTTTGATTACTTGTAAAAATAATTGCAATATTGCTACTGAAAACAACAGGAATTGACTCAAAACAGCATTGGAGGGAACGGAAATTGCACTCAATATTTTGAAAAATTATAAAAAAATAATCACTTGTCGATTTATCTTCAAAATTACTAAAACTATGCAGAAAGAGTGTATTTTTGATTACTTGTAAAAATAATTGCAATATTGCTACTGAAAACATCAAGAATTGACTCAAAACTGCAGTGGAGGGAACGGAAATTGCACTCAATTTTTGAAAAATCGCAAAAAATAATCACTTGCAGAATTAGCTCTTAATTAAAGTAAGAAAATGAAATACAAGCACAAAAAATTTAAAATTTAGACAAATATGGAAAATTTGCGGTTAAAAAAATGCAGACCAAAAATCCGACTTCAACAAAAAAAAAAGATCAAAAAGTTTAACCAAAATAAAGAATATTTAGGGCAAAAGCTCTACAATTTGGATCGAAGAAATGAAACATATAGGTCAAATTTCTAAAATATGGGCCAAAAAAATAAAAATAAAAAATGCAAACCACAAAATTGCAAAATCAAGGAAAACAAAAATAGTTACCAAAATAACTCTTGAGATCAAAATAAGTTGCCGATCAGAAACTCGAAAACGACAGTCAAAAAGTAACCAAACACTAAAAAAATCGCCCATAAAAAATAATAATTCAAGTTAAAAAATCCAAATGAAGGGCCAGGAATCAGAAACTATCGGCAAAAAAATGAAAAAGTTGCATATAAAAAGCAATAATTTAGGATCAAAAATTGAAAACTTGAACCAAAAATTCGATCCTAAAAATCAAAATTGCGGACCAAAAATTCGAAAATTTCAACAAAAAAAAAATCAAAAAGTTCAACCAAAATAAAGAATACTTAGGGCAATAGTTCTACAATTTGGAACGAAGAAATGAAACTTACAGGTCAAATATCTAAAATATGGGCCAAAGAAATAAAAAATGTCGGTCTAAAAATAAAAAATGTAAACCACAAAATTGAAAAATCAAGGAAAACAAAAATAGTTTACCAAAATAACTCTTTAGCTCAAAATAAGTTGTCGATCAGAAACTCGAAAACGGTGGTCAAAAAGTAACCAAATACTAGAAAAATTCGCCCATAAAAAATAATCATTCGAGGTAAAAAATTTAAAATGAAGGGCAAGGAATCAGAAACTATCGACAAAAAAATAAAAAAGTTGCATTTAAAAGCAACCATTTAGAATAAAAAATTAAAAACTTTAACCAAAAATTCGTTCCTTAAAATCAAAATTGCGGACCAAAAATTCGAAAATTTTTACAAAAAAATCGAAAATTTAGATGAAAATTATTTCATTTGAAAATTTGTAAAGACATATTATTCAAAATCACTCTGTCAAAATTTCAACCATCTGGTGCAATAAATGTAGAATTTGTATGTGAATTTCTGAAAAATGCGTTTTTTTTGGTCATCAAAATTTGCTTTTTAATGCAACCATTTTTGTTGTCATAAACTTGCGATTATTTTCTTTGGAAATTTGTAAAGATATATTATTCAAATAAACTCTGTCAAAATTTCAACCATCTGGTGCAATAAATGTAGAATTTGCATATGAATTTTTGAAAAATGCGTTTTTTTTGTCATCAAAATTTGCTTTCTAGTGCAACCATTTTTGTTTTGGTAAACTTGCGATAATTTTCTTTGGAAGTTCGCAAAGACACATTATTCAAAATTAGTCTGTCAAAATTTCAACCATCTGTCGCAATAAATGTGGAATTCCCATGTGAATTTCTGAAAAATGCGTTTTTTTTTGGTCATCAAAATTTGTTTTCTAGTGCAACCATTTTAGTTGTGGTAAACTTGCGATTATATTCTTTGGAAATTTGTAAAGACATATTATTCAAAATCACTCTGTCAAAATTTCAACCATCTGGTGCAATAAATGTAGAATTTGTACATGAATTTCTGAAAAATGCGTTTTTTTTGGTCATCAAAATTTTCTTTTTTGTGCAACCATTTTTGTTGTTGTAAACTTGCGATTATTTTCTTTGGAAGTTCGCAAAGACACATTATTCAAAATTAGTCTGTCAAAATTTCAACCATCTGTTGCAATAAATGTGGAATTTACATGCAAATTTCTGAAAAATGCGCTTTTTTGGTCATCAAAATTTGCTTTTTACTGCAACCATTTTTGTTGTCGTAAACTTACGATTATTTTCCTTGGAAATTTGTAAAGACATATTATTCAAAATTACTCTGTCAAAATTTTAACCATCTGGTGCAATAAATGTAGAATTTGTATATGAATTTCTGAAAAATGCGTTTTTTTTTGGTCATCAAAATTTGCTTTCTAGTGCAACCATTTTTGTTTTGGTAAACTTGCGATAATTTTCGTTGGAAGTTCGCAAAGACACATTATTCAAAATTAGTCTGTCAAAATTTTAACCATCTGTTGCAATAAATATGGAATTCCCATGCTAATTTCTGAAAAATGCGCTGTTTTGATCATCAAAATTTGCTTTTTAGTGCAACCATTTTTGTTGTCGTCAACTTGCAACTATTTTCTTTGGAAATTTGTAAAGATATAGTATTCAAAATTACTCTGTCAAAATTTCAACCATCTGGTGCAATAAATGTTGAATTTGTATGTGAATTTCTGAAAAATGCGTTTTTTTTGGTCATCAAAATTTGCTTTCTAGTGCAAACATTTTTGTTTTGATAAACTTGCAATAATTTTTTTTGGAAGTTCACAAAGACACATTATTCAAAATTAGTCTGTCAAAATTTTAAATGTGGAATTTCCATGCAAATTTCTGAAAAAATGCGCTTTTTTTGTTAATCAAAATTTGCTTTTTAGTGCAACCATTTTAGTTGTGGTAAACTTGCGATTGCTTTCATTGGAAATTTGTAAAAACACAGAAATAGTCCATTTAACAATTTAATGAATGTGGAATTTCCATGCGGTGTTCAACATTTAAAACGTTTTTTTTAAATCAGTTAAAAATTCTTGCTGAGCTTGTGACATGTGAAAACTATTTGCAATACATAAATAATAAATTTTGTAATTCAATGTTCATCATTGCAAGCCGCTGCTGCAATAGGTATATTTACCGAGAGATGATTCTATTATTTCGAAAGAACGAATAATGTCCGTGATAAAAGAAATCCACGAAAATCTCCAAGTCTAGACATCTGTCTTTACAAATCTAATCATATGCACCCAGACGCCACCACTGCCAAAACGAGTCTATTCATGCCCCTTATACGTGAAACTCATTCGAAAAATTCCATTTCGGATTTATATTATCCAGTAATGGAAAATCAGCGGGTAAAACCCTCCCAATCATATTTACGTACGCATTTTATTAGTCCTAATAAAACTCGTTGCTCTCTTTATTTAGTATTCCTCGCGAATTTTATAAGTAAGAAATACTCTCCCGAGCGGGCGAAATCCAATTGAATATTTTTACCTTTTCTTTTTTTTTCTTTTGGTCTTTATTGCATTTAAGCGAAGTGTTCTGGCGGAAGTTTCACGATTCCCTTCCGCCCTGTATGGCGATATTATCTTTATAACGCAGTTTTCCGCACTGGATGTTATAAATACAGACGGTTGAACTTTTTAAAAAATATCTCACGTGAAACGGTGTTTTGAGTAAAAACTATTCGTTCCGTCCACGTTAAGAGAATTGCTTTTACAATATCGCGTATGTTGGAAACTTTATGTTCATGTTATTATTTCGTTAGATTTTCGCACGTAATCTATATTAGTATTTATATCGTTAATGCAGCTTGTTATATGCATTATTCTTCAATAATAAATTAAATAAAGGCTAAAAGTATTTTTCTATATTCCGTAGAAAGAAATCTTGTAAAGACTAAAAAGATAAAGTCTGGCCGCGCTATGAAGGCAACTGGGGAGGTATCTGTAACCTTTTAAAAACCACTGATGTATAAATAGAAGTGGATAGTGCACCAATAGCTAGCAAGTAAAGTGTAAACATCTGTGAATGTAAAGTAACAAAATATCCAATAACTTCTGATGAGGGCGGTCCTTCCGATTCTTTGTTCACCTCAGACGCCTTCATAGCGCGGCGAGAGTATAAGCTTATAAATTTTTCTATAAGCAACAGCCATGTGTGACTGAATAGCTCAGCGTAAGTAAAAAAAAAAAAACTGAATAACACGAATACGACAAGATTTTAGCAACTGAACCCTAATTTAAGGGTTTTCAAGTTTTGCGAATAAGAATCCGTCATTTTAAAAAATAAGCGACTTTATCATTCACGCTTGGCTACTTTTCTCGCGATTCTATACACTGTGCGCCCTGTATAAATTTCAAAATTTTTGGGACAGCAACTTTTATATAAATAATTTTTGGTACATAATTGAGCGCATAAATGGAAATAGATCATGACGGATTTATTTCAAATCAGTTTGCCAGATTAATATCTCTACATTAAATGCGTACGCAAATATTTGATATTAATATTGTAATTAGTGCACTGCAATTAGTTTAATGTAATGAAACTCTCTTTGTAATCAACGCGTGTACCTTTTGAATCAAACATGTTGCACAAGTGCATGTTCTTACTTTGCTATGCACACAGTCGACATCAAAGAGCGAATTTTACCCAAAAGCCAAGTTCAGCTCTATTACTGCAAGTGGCAATCTTTAACCATTTACATAATTACTGTAAGGTAATTTAAATGCAATTAAGAAATTGGATTTTTTTCAATGTTATGTTCATATCATACATATATAAAGGTATTCGATTATTGTAAGCAAAATTTATTATTTCAGATTTTTGATTATTACTATTACAAAAATGGTGGAGGCGCCGGAGTCATATTAAAATAAATGTATTAAAAATTTATTTTAGGTGTTAAAACTGAAAACCCCCCGCAGAAGCAATAAATAAATTCATTATCATTACTTAGGTATAGATTTTTTCCTTCTCTCATGTTTTTAATAAAAAAATTATTATTTCCGTACATAAATAGTTATACTAGCGAATTGATAGGTTCGCCTTTTTGCGGCCCCGCCATCGCCCTTTTGGGAATCTTCGAATATCTTTAATTTGCCGGCGCACGACTTGCAGACTAGCCGAAGTGGTTCGCATTTTATTCCTCCGGGAACATGGATTCAGACGAGAAAAATAACCGCGAGACCCTCCGGAGTACACAGTCGGCATTTACAAAGGTTCCCTTTTAAAGAAAAGCAATCAACAATTCATTAAAGCAATAGACTCGAGCGCAGGCCCTATATTAAATCGGATATTTTTTCCGTCCGGATTTTTTTTTTTTTTGAAATATCAGATCTCCTAATTTATGGACCCCTGCGGGGAACGGGCCGCGGCGCCAGATGTCGACCGCGCTAAAAAGCGTAATGTTTTGGTGGTAATTTGAAATTTCCCGATTTGATCGATTCGAGACCGTTTTTCACTTTTTATTTCGGAGAAATTGTCGTTTCCCGGCGAATTCCTGGCGGCATATTGTGACCTCTGAAATTGAAAATTTACTCAATGGAATAAATAATGTTTTACTTGCAAAAAAAAGTTTAATGTGCTACTTCTGTTTCATCGATATAATGAATCGTACCACGAATGAACACAATTTTATAATCTTAACAACTCACAAATTGCAATGTTTTTAATTCGTTATGTAGTTTCTTGCAACACAAAAACTCTGTAAACGTAGTGCGTATTTTATTTTAATTAATAAAAATTCAAAATTTCATCAACGCTGGCAACTAAATGTACCTCAAAACGAGATACATCATCCCTAAAATTTTCTGCATATATCCACATTCTTCTTAAAAATATGACAATTGATTGCTTAAATTAATGAAACGCTCGCAACTAAATTTACTTTAAAACGAGACAAACTTAATACATCATCCCTAGAATTTCCCGCACGTGTCCACATTTTTCTTGCAAATATGATAATCGATTCCTATTGAAATAAAATACTGTGGGTGGAAATGGTATTTGTACGGTGGACCGAAATACCTAGCGCAAATAAATACAAATGGCGAAATACGAGAACAAACAGGCGAAGAATTAAACTGGCACTACAGAATCAACAAATATTTCCGCAACGAAAAAAAAGGAAAACACGAGTGATGATAAATCAAATTAAATCACGTTGTTGCTATTATTTTCGTAATGTTTTTTCAAGAAAAAGAAAACCCTAAACCATAATTATTTGAATATATCTTTTCTAAGGAAATAAAAAATCAAAACTTGGTTAATTCTGAATAGTTTTTAAAGTTTTGAAGCAAATTTCAGCAGGGATGATTTTTTACGATTTTTCTAGCCATCGAATGCAATTTTCTTTTCCGCAGTTGAAGTTTCTAGTGTTGTCATTTTGTTCCTGGTAAAGATATTTTAAATATTTCAATGGTTTATCAAAACTTGGTTAATTCTGAATAAATTTTGGAGTTTTGAAGCAAATTCCAGCAGGGATGAATTTTTTACAATTTTTCTAATCATCGAATGCAATTTTCTTCTCCGCAGTTCAAGTTTCTAGTGTTGCCATTTTGTTCCTGGTAAAGATATTTTAAATGTTTTAATGGTTAATCAAAACTTGGTTAATTCTGAATAAATTTTGAAGTTTTGAAGCAAATTCCAGCAGAGATGAATTTTTTACAATTTTTCTAACCATCGAATGCAATTTTCTTCTCCGCAGTTTAAGTTTCTAGTGTTGTCATTTTGTTCCTGGTAAAGATATTTTTAATGTTTTAATAGTTAATCAAAACTTCGTTAATTCTAAATAAATTTTGAAGTTTTGAAGCAAATTCCAGCATAGATTAATTTTTTACAATTTTTCTAATCATCGAATGCAATTTTCTTCTCCGCAGTTCAAGTTTCTAGTGTTGCCATTTTGTTCCTGGTGAAAATATTTTAAATGTTTTAATGGTTAATCAAAACTTGGTTAATTCTGAATAAATTTTGAAGTTTTGAAGCAAATTCCAGCAGAGATGAATTTTTTACAATTTTTCTAACCATCGAATGCAATTTTCTTCCCCGCAGTTCAAGTTTCTAGTGTTGTCATTTTGTTCCTGGTAAAGATATTTTTAATGTTTTAATAGTTAATCAAAACTTCGTTAATTCTAAATAAATTTTGAAGTTTTGAAGCAAATTCCAGCATAGATTAATTTTTTACAATTTTTCTAATCATCGAATGCAATTTTCTTCTCCGCAGTTCAAGTTTCTAGTGTTGCCATTTTGTTCCTGGTGAAAATATTTTAAATGTTTTAATGGTTAATCAAAACTTGGTTAATTCTGAATAAATTTTGAAGTTTTGAAGCAAATTCCAGAAGGGATGAATTTTTTACAATTTTTCTAATCATCGAATGCAATTTTCTTCTCCCCAGTTGAAGTTTCTAGTGTAGTAATTTTGTTCCTGGTGAAGATATTTGAAATGTTTTATTGGTTAATCAAAACTTGGTTAATTCTGAATAAATTTTGGAGTTTTAAAGCAAATTCCAGCAGAGATGAATTTTTTATAATTTTTCTAATCATCGAATGCAATTTTCTTCTCCGCAGTTCAAGTTTCTAGTGTTGCCATTTTGTTTCTGGTAAAGATATTTAAAATGTTTTAATGGTTTATCAAAATTTGGTTAATTTTGAATAAATTTTGAAGTTTTAAAACAAATTCCAGAAGAGATGAATTTTTTACAATTTTTCTAATCATCGAATGGAATTTTCTTCTCCCCAGTTCAAGTTTCTAGTGTTGTCATTTTGTTCCTGGTAAAGATATTTTAAATGTTTTAATGGTTTATCAAAACTTGGTTAATTCTGAATAAATTTTGGAGTTTTGAAGCAAATTCCAGCAGGGATAAATTTTTTACAATTTTTCTAATCATCGAATGCAATGTTCTTATCCGCAGTTCAAGTTTCTAGTGTTGCCATTTTGTTCTTGGTGAAGATATTTTAAATGTTTTAATGGTTAATCGAAACTTGGTTAATTCTGAATAAATTTTGGAGTTTTAAAGCAAATTCCAGCAGAGATGATTTTTTTGCAATTTTTCTAATCATCGAATGCAATTTTCTTCTCCGCAGTTGAAGTTTCTAGTGTTGTAATTTTGTTCCTGGTGAAGATATTTTAAATGTTTTAATGGTTACTCAAAACTTGGTTAATTCTGAATAGGTTTTGAAGTTTTGAAGCAAATTCCAGGAGGGATGAATGTTTTACAATTTTTCTAATCATCGACTGCAATTTTCTTCTCCGCAGTTGAAGTTTCTAGTTTTATAATTTTGTTCCTGGTGAAGATATTTTAAATGATTTAATAGTTTATCAAAATTTGGTTAATTTTGAATAAATTTTGAAGTTTTGAAACAAATTCCAGAAGAGATGAATTTTTTACAATTTTTCTAATCATCGAATGCAATTTTCTTCTCCCCAGTTCAAGTTTCTAGTGTTGTCATTTTGTTCCTGGTAAAGATATTTTAAATGTTTTAATGGATAATCAAAACTTGGTTAATTCTGAATAAATTTTGGAGTTTTAAAGCAAATTCCAGCAGAGATGAATTTTTTACAATTTTTCTAATCATCGATTGCAATTTTCTCCTCCGCAAATGAAGTTTCTAGTGTTGTCATTTTATTCCTGGTGAAGATATGTTAAATGTTTGAATGGTTAATCAAAACTTGGTTAATTCTGAATAAATTTAGAAGTTTTGAAGCAAATTCCCGTAGAGATTAATTTTTTGCAATTTTTCTAACCATCGAATGTAATTTTCTTCTCCGGTAAAGATATTTTAAATGTTAGAATTATTGTTACTCAGTGCAAAAAAATTCACTGTGTTAAAATAATGGATTATACCATTCAACTTTTAGTGGACCACAGCATTTATTATAATAAAAACTTAAAGGGATAAGCGTGGAATATTTTATTTCCGCGAGATAAAGTCATCAACCAAGTTCGCAAACAATAAACACTCATCTCGCGGCGTAATATAAAATTGTGCGAGATGACAATGGCGATATAACATTAATAAATCTAAAAGATAAATAGTATCCAACCGTCATTTATTACAAAAGTGAAAAATAAAAGGAAAAATCTCCGGACACTAATTGTCGTGCATGAAGACGAATCGCCGTCCAACTTTTTGATTTATTCGAGGAAAATTTAAACATACCAGATTAATCACCGGAGGGGTTTGATTTTTTAACGGACGATTAACTTTACAAGACGCATACTCATTATATTTTAGTGGCGCCGTGTCTCCGGAAAGGCACGCAGGAGGAAAAAAAAATGTCTCCACGAGGTGAATTTACTTTACAATGGGGAATTTATTCGATTCCGAAGTCTGAGTAAGAAACATTAATCATCGCGTCGGGATTTCTGGAATGATATTCTTGCGTTTATTCTTGTCTCGGGTGTAACTTCTGTAAATGTTATTTCTCAAACACAAATGATATTAAATAATAGCTTTATTATCAAATAATAAAAGAGTTTGGTGAATTAACCTGATTTTTTTAAGCTTACGATTTCTTACGTATACATTTGAAATTCGTGAAATTTCGACCATTTTCAAACCGTGATACTCGGCGTATTTTCAATCGATTTTGATGAATCTTTGAGGGCGAAAAACTTTGGAGTGTCTTCTTTAAGTCATGCATGCGAACTTAAGCGTTACCCCTTCCACCCCCCTCTAGCATCCCTGTGAAAAAAATGTTTTTTTCAGGAAACCATATCCAACTTTGTTTACGGAGTTGGAAATTTTTTTTTCTATTCGATCCACGATTTAAGCAAGTAGGAACTTCGTTATTTGAGTCCTGCATAGGGAATTGATCAATTTTTTTTGTAATGGATCGAGTCAATTTTTTTCCAACTCCGTGCACATCGTCAAAGTTGGTTGGACATGGTTTCCCCAAAAAAATAATTCTTTTTTCACAGGGGGCTAGAAGGGGGAGGAAGAAATAACGCTTAAGTTCGCATGCATGGCTTTAAAGAAGACACTTCAAAGTTTTTCGCCCTTAAAGATTTCATCAAAATCGATCGAAGTTACGGCGGTTTGAAAATGGTTGAAATTTCACGAATTTCAAGTGTTTCATTTTAGTATGTTATACTTACTGTATAGTTTACTTTGAACAAGTTTTATTCGGTGAGGGTAGTGCATGTAAATTAGCATGTGGCTGTAGCTGGAAATAAAAGATCGAAGAGAAGAGAGGTCCCGATTTGAATTTCATTACGTTTCAAAGCCATCCAAATGCTGCTCCATGTAATTGAATAACATCTCCATAAATACTTGAAAGGAATGTCTGAGGGTCATCGCTGAATAACTTTGTTGATGAAATGGCCTGTTATCCCTTTTCAAACTACAAGTAATTGTAAATTTACTTATATCATTTTCAACGAGCTTAGAAATAAATACATTTCATGATTCAAATAAATTAGAAACCTTATTCAGATAATTAAAAATGTGTAAATAAATTAGAAACCACATCCAGATATTTGGATAATTAACACACCAAAGGAGTCAAACATCAGATATAATATCACGGCGTAGTAATGCTGCGATAATTAACGATATATACGAGAAATGTATTATTGTCTACGTAGCCCATAAATTACACTAATCGTAGTAAATCAAATCGACATATTTCACATTACACCGACCCGAAAATGATAAGATATAAATGTCACATTAATTGAATTATATCCCCGGAATCCCCAAGGAACAACTAAAACGATAACTAATCCAGATACGACACTCTCTCTCTCTATCTCTCTCTCTGGGCTCTGGTTTTAAACTATTATCATCAAGCGTAACGTGCTAAATTTACATTTTAACTAGAACACCTGGCCTACATATATATTGTGTAATTGATTATAGTTTTTCGCCAATTTGCGAGAGTTATCGCTGTCGCCGCAATAAACGGAAAATTTAAACGCCATCTGTCTCACATGGCAAAACCAAACATAGGTGAAACTAATAGACACTTATCATCAACAGCTGCCTTTGTCAGGCGAGATAAATGGTGGGTGTATTCTTCATATTATATTTCAATACAAATATTATTACCACCCTGTACGGCAGACATTTATTTCGTACTTACTGCAGGTTATGACAACGCGAACTCGAAAGGTGATAAATATGTTTTTTTTTCACTAATAGCTTTTGTATTCGAGAGTAACAAATCGACGCGAGTTATTTAGAGAATGGTTCGTAAAGAACCGAAACTGGTCCAGAAATAAAATTAATAATGATAATAATTGGAAGTGCACAATTCACCCGAACATATAATTTTTGTTTGGATGAAAAATAAAATGCGTCGTCTTTGTAAATAATTACATCGCAAAACAGATATACAACTCACTCGAAAAGCTTTCGTTCGTTAGTTTCCTTTCCAATGGCTGCATTTGCGTACGATAAATAAAGTAGTTCCTGTTTATTTCAAGTTGGAAATAAGTTACTTGTAAAGTTGGCGGTTTACAACTTCGATTCGGAGTAATCCGTTCACTGTTTGTATTGCTTGTGTAATAAGATATCCATTTGAATGAGAATACTGTTCCGGATTAATATATTTTTTTCTCTCAGTAAAATAAATAGATAAAATAATAATGGAATGGTTAAGGAAAATCATAAATGGCCAAATGACTTAACGTTAATTTTCAGTTGTTGAGAAATGGTAAAGAAGATTTTTTTTCGAGAAAATAATTACACTAGATGCTTTTTCTAATCATTAAGAGCCGCCATAAGGCCTTGTGTTAATTTTCAGTTGGTGGGAAATGGTGAAAAAAAATTTTTTCGAGAAAATAATTACTCTGCACGCTTTTTCTCGCCATTAAAAACCGTCATGAATTTTTTCAGATTTTTCTAAGACCCAACATTTTTCCACTTTTTTTCCTGACTAATCGTATGGAAAAATGGTCAAAAATCATGAAATCACCAAATGACTTGTAATGTACATCAAAATGTTCACAAAGGAATGGGGAATATATGATTAAATTTTCAATCAAATCCTATTGGCAGTTTTCTTGTTTCTCGCCCTCAAAATGGGCACTCGTAAGTTGGCCAGAAATTTTGGTCGATTTTAGCAATTTTTTGACGCGGTCTCACAAAACAGATACAAATCGTATTACATGGGTTTATAGCTACATTCTTTCAGAATCCAATGTTTCTGATCATAACTATTTTTCTTATCCACAAACCGAGATTTGTTCATTTGAATGAGCCGGTGTCCGACAGCGTCAATCTGCAGGGTCACAGTATTCGGTCCCCGTAAGGCCACATGTTAATTTTCAGTTGGTAAAAAATGGTTAAAAAAATTTTTTTTTCTGGAAAATAATTACTCTACCCGCTTTTTCTCATCATTGAGAATCGTCATGAATTTTTTCAGATTTTTCTAAGACCCAACATTTTTCCACTTTTTTTCCTGCCTAATGGTATGGAAAAATGGTCAAAAATCATGAAATCACCAAATGACTTGTAATGTATATCAAAATGTTCATAAAGGAACGAGGAATAAATGGTTAAATTTTTAGTCGAATCGTACTTACAGTTTTCTTGTTTCTCTCTCTCAAAATGGGCACTCGTAAGTTGGCCAGAAATTTTGGTTAATTTTAGCAATTTTTTGACGCGGTCTCACAAAACAGATATAAATCATATTACATGAGTTTATAGCTACATTCTTCCAGAATCCAATGTTTCTATTCATAACTATTTTTCTTATCCACAAACCGAGATTTGTTTATTTCAATGAGCCGGTGTTCGATAACGTAAATCTGCAGGCTCTCGGTATTCGCTCCCCATAAGGCACTATGATAATTTTCAGTTGGTGAGAAATGGTGGAAAATTTTTTTTTTCGAGAAAATAATTACTCTGCACGCTTTTTCTCGCCATTATAAACCGTCATGAATTTTTTCAGATTTTTCTAAGAACCAAAATTTTTCCCTTTTTTTCCTGAATCATTATTCAGAAAAAAAATGGAAAAATGGGCGAAAATCATGAAATCACCAAATGACTTGTAATGTACATCAAAATGTTCACAAAGGAATGGGGAATATATGATTAAATTTTCAATCGAATCCTATTGGCAGTTTTCTAGTTTCTAGCTCTCAAAGTGGGCACTCGTAAGTTGGCCAGAAATTTTGGTCAATTTTGGGAATTTTTTGACGCGGTCTCACAAAACAGATATAAATCGTATTACATGAGTTTATAGCTACATTCTTCCAGAATCCAATGTTTCTATTCATAACTATTTTTCTTATCCACAAACCGAGATTTGTTCATTTCAATGAGCCGGTGTTCGATAACGTAAATCTGCAGGCTCTCGGTATTCGCTCCCCATAAGGCCCTATGTTAATTTTCAGTTGGTGAAAAATGGTGAAAATAATTTTTTTTCGAGAAAATAATTACTCTGCACGCTTTTTCTCGCCATTAAAAACCGTTATGAATTTTTTCAGATTTTTCTAAGACCCGACATTTTTCCCTTTTTTTCCCGACTAATGGTGTGGAAAAATGAGCGAAAATCATGAAATCATCAAATGACTTATATTGTACATCAAAATGTCCACAAAGTAATGGGGAATATATGGTTAAATTTTCAATCGAATCCTACTTGCAGTTTTCTCGTTTCTAGCTTTCAAAGTGGGCACTCGTAAGTTGGCCAGAAATTTTGGTCAATTTTGGGAATTTTTTGACGCGGTCTCACAAAACAGATATAAATCGTATTACATGAGTTTATAGCTACATTCTTCCAGAATCCAATGTTTCTATTCATAACTATTTTGCTTATCCACAAACCGAGATTTGTTCATTTGAATAGGCCGGTGTTCGGTAACGTAAATCTGCAGGCTCTCGGTATTCGCTCCCCATAAGGCACTATGATAATTTTCAGTTGGTGAGAAATGGTGGAAAATTTTTTTTTTCGAGAAAATAATTACTCTGCACGCTTTTTCTCGCCATTATAAACCGTCATGAATTTTTTCAGATTTTTCTAAGAACCAACATTTTTCCACTTTTTTTCCTGCCCAATGGTATGGAAAAATGGTCAAAAATCATGAAATCACCAAATGACTTGTAATGCACATCAAAATGTTAATAAAGGAACGAGGAATAAATGGTTGAATTGTTAGTCGAATCGTACTTACAGTTTTCTTGTTTCTCTCTCTCAAAATGGGCACTCGTAAGTTGGCCAGAAATTTTGGTCAATTTTAGCAATTTTTTGACGCGGTCTCACAAAACAGATATAAATCGTATTATATGAGTTTATAGCTACATTCTTTCAGAATCCAATGTTTCTATTCATAACTATTTTTCTTATCCACAAACCGAGATTTGTTCATTTGAATGAGCCGGTGTCCGATAACGTCAATCTGCAGGCTCTCGGTATTCGCTCCCCATAAGGCCCTATGTTAATTTTCAGTTGGTGAAAAATGGTGAAAATAATTTTTTTTCGAGAAAATAATTACTCTGCACGCTTTTTCTCGCCATTAAAAACCGTTATGAATTTTTTCAGATTTTTCTAAGACCCGACATTTTTCCCTTTTTTTCCCGACTAATGGTGTGGAAAAATGAGCGAAAATCATGAAATCATCAAATGACTTATATTGTACATCAAAATGTCCACAAAGTAATGGGGAATATATGGTTAAATTTTCAATCGAATCCTACTTGCAGTTTTCTCGTTTCTAGCTTTCAAAGTGGGCACTCGTAAGTTGGCCAGAAATTTTGGTCAATTTTGGGAATTTTTTGACGCAGTCTCACAAAACAGATATAAATCGTATTACATGAGTTTATAGCTACATTCTTCCAGAATCCAATGTTTCTATTCATAACTATTTTGCTTATCCACAAACCGAGATTTGTTCATTTGAATGAGCCAGTGTCCGATAACGTAAATCTGCAGGCTCTCGGTATTTGCTCCCCATAAGGCCCTATGTTAATTTTCAGTAGGTGAAAAAAGTGGAATTTTTTTTTTCACAAAAATAACGACTCTGCACACCTTTTCTCACCATTGAGAACCGTCATGAATTTTTTTAGATTTTTTCTAAGACCCAACATTTTTCCCTTTTTTCCTGACTAATGGTGTGGAAAAATGAGCGAAAATCATGAAATCATCAAATGACTTATATTGTACATCAAAATGTCCACAAAGTAATGGGGAATATATGGTTAAATTTTCAATCGAATCCTACTTGCAGTTTCTTCGTTTTTAGCTCTCAAAGTGGGCGCTCGTAAATTGGCCAGAAATCTTGGTCGATTTTAGCAATTTTTTGACGCGGTCTCATACGACAGATATAAATCATATTACATAAGTTTATAACTACATTCTATTAGAATCCAATGTTTCTATTCATAACTATTTTCCTTATCCACGAATAGAGATTTGTTCATTTGAATGAGCCGGTTTCCGATAGAGTCAATCTGCTGGCTCTCGGTATTCGCTCTCCATAAGGCCCTATGTTAATTTTCAGTTGGTGAAAAATAGTGGAAATTTTTTTTTCTGGAAAATAATTACTCTGTACGCTTTTTCTCGTCATTAAGAACCGTCAAGAATTTTTTCAGATTTTTCCAAGACCCAAAATTGTTCCCTTTTTTTCCTGACTAAATATATAGAAAAATGGGCGAAAATCATGAAATGGCGAAATTACTTGTAATGTACATCAAAACGTTCATAAAGGAACAAGGAATACATGGTTAAATTTTCAGTCAAATCATACTTACAGTTTTCTCGTTTCTAGCTCTCAAAGTGGGGACTCGTAAGTTGGACAGAAATTTTGGTCGACTTTGGCAATTTTTTGACGCGGTCTCACAAAACAGATGTAAATCGTATTATATGAGTTTATAGCTACATTCTTCCAGAATCTAATGTTTCTATTCATAACTATTTTCCTTATCCACAAACTGAGATTTGTTCATTTGAATGAGCCGGTGTCCGATAGAGTCAATCTGCAGGGTCTCGGTATTCGCTCCCCAAAAGGCCCTATGTTAATTTTCAGTAGGTGAAAAATGATGGATCTTTTTTTCCGCGAAAATAATGATTCTACACGCTCTTTCTCACCATTAAGAACCGTCATGAATTTTTTCAGATTTTTCCAAGACCCAACATTTTCCCACTTTTTTCCCGACTAATAGTATGGAAAAATGGGCGAAAATCATAAAATAATCAGGTGACTTGTAATGTGCATCAAAATATTTGCAAAAGAACGGGCAATACGTGGTTAAATTTTCAGGCGAATCGGACTTGCAGTTTTCTCGTTGTTACCTCTCAAAGTTGGCGCTAGTAAAATGGACAGAAATTTCGGTAGATTTTAGAAATTTTTTGACGCGGTCTCATAAAACAAGTTTGGATGATATTATATGAGTTTGTAGCTACATTCTTCAAGAATCCATTACTTCCATTCCCAACCATCTACCATATCTACAAACCGAAATTCGTTTGTTTGAACGAGCCAGTGTCCGTTAACATCAATCTGCAAGGTCTCGGTTTTCGCTTCCCGTAAGACCCCATGTTAATTTTCGCTTGGTGAAAAATTGTAGAACATATTTCTTTTCGGGAAAACAATGACTCTGTACGCTTTTTCTAGTCATTAAGATTTTTTTTCAGATCACTCAAAAAACGGGAATAATTGTAAAATTTGGTAATTCGAAATTTCACTATTTATGAAGAATGTTACTCTTATGGAATTAAAGTACATTTCGAAATTACACATTTACGTCCACTTTCAAATAAAATCCAAGGTTGCTACTCTTATAGAATTAGAATACATTTCAGAATTACACATTTCAAATAAAATCCAAAGTTGCGAATCGTCTGTTGTGTGTGTGAGTGAGTGTGTGTGTATATCCCGCAGGATCAATATAATTTCCTTTCCTTTACGGGACGTTGGAGGAGGATAGAGACTGATATATTGTTCATTTTATTCCGGGCAATACCGTAATATTCTGTGCATGGTGTGCTGCAAATACAATGCAATGCATCTTGCTTTCCGCATCGAATCCACGAGTTTATACTCCCCAAATCTCGCAAGGGTTGTAAGGTCCCGACAAGGGTTAAATTGCTAAAATATACTTATCCCCCGGGGTCGACAAACTGACGGGTATTATCGCTGCCAGAAATATATACCACCATCACGAGTAATTAGCCGCAATTAGTGCTAATTATAAACAAACCATGTATTGTGTGTATTAATTATTAAATTTTATACTATTTCGATCATGAATTAAAATTTTTGCCTGATGATGGTTTAACAGTATATATTGCAAAAAAATAAGGAAGTACTTATTTAACTTTTATTTAACGGTTGGCTTAAAACGAAAACAAATCCAAGTCAATGATGTACTCAAATAAAAATGATTATATCGGATACAAACAACACCTTTAAGTTCCTCTGGGTTGGCATTGATCAGAATTTAAGTTAGGACGAACTGGCAAAAAATTTGTTATGTAGGAAGCTTCGACTTCGCTATACATGCTTTTATATGGAATAAAACACTTTTTACTTTATTATAATAAAACACTTTTAACTTTGTTTTGTATAACTTATATATTTATTTTTGTGACTTAAGTTTCGGTAATACAATTACCATTTTCAAACAAGAAGAAATTAATATATAAGTTATACAAAACAAAGTTAAAAGTGTTTTATTATAATATTTAAAATGTATAACGAAGTAGAAGCCTCCAGCATAAACACTTTTTACTTTGTATAACACTTTTTTTTTGTTTTTTTTTGGCGTCGACTGTGTGGTCATCTGCCACCACCGTTTGTTATATAACTTGGACTTTAGTTTTGATAATTGCAAGCTGAAATGCCGAAACTACAATCAAAGTGTCATAGATAGTAAAAAATACTTATTTAACCTTTATAATAAATTTAAAAACTGAAAAACTGTGAATCTAGACTTCTAGCCATAAAATATTGTTATATTAAGCTCATATTGATTACTTTCTTAAGTTAAAACGTACTAAATCAAGATGAATAATGGATTATTGCAGCGTAATTAAAAGTCTAATTATATTTTAGGAAAGTACGATTCTTATTAGCAAAATATAAATAATTGAAATAAATTGTTGCGAAGAATTAGAGCGGGAATTGATGAAATTATTAAGTTCCTCTAAAAAGTTGGGCTGGAAACGGGAAAGCCATGCGAAATTTAATGCACATTGATCAATATCAATTTAAAGTTTTAATTTTAATCATTTTTCGCCCTGGAAATTATAAAAGTTGGCAGCGAATAGCGATTCATAATGGATAGTTAAAACTAGAGGCGCGCGGGAAGAGGGAAAATTAATGTTTAATAATGCGACGTAAAACCATTCTCGCTGAAGATGTATAATTACGGCGAATTTTATTGCCAAAGTTTCGCCGCCTCTGAATGTTTTCGCGGCTTTAAATTTATTATAGGTATAAGATAATCAGCTAAAGAAAAACAGATTAATTTTAAAAAAACATCATCGACAGAAAATCACTTGAATTCTGTAAAAACGGTTAAATAAAAAAGTCATCGATAAAAAAAACAGATGAACTTAAAACATAATCATTAACAAAAAAACAGATGAATTTAAAATAAAATCATCTTAAAAAAAAGATGAATTAAAAAAAATCACTCACAGAAAATTACTTGTATTCTGTAATAAGGGTTTTAAAAAATCCATTTATAAAAATGCAGATGATTTTAAAAGATAATCATCTAAAGAAAAACAGATGAATTAAAAAAAATCATCGACAGATAATCATTTCAATTATGTCTGCATGTTTAAAAATTTGTTTTAAAACTCACTCTATTTAAATTGTTTATTTTGATATTCTCTGCAAATTTTGTCCTTATAAATTTCATATAACTATTACTTCATAATTATATATCAAAGAAATCAAAACCTTCTGTTTTTGAAAAAAAGAAAAAAATAAAATAAATTTATGTGGAAAAAATGTGCGGTTCTAATTTTTGTGATACCACGCTTACAGGCATTAATTATTAATTATTTCATGATTTTAGACCTTTTCCATTCCTAATTATTTTTTGAAAAATAAAAAAAATGCGTAGGTGCAAATTAGTCGGATTCAATTAAAATTAGCGGTTTTTATTTTTTTACGAAAACTTGAAAAACCATGTAATTCTTATTTTTGATAGTGATTTCCTGAAGAAACCACTGGTTTGATTCGGGGTTTCTATACGTCACCGTAAAGATCCCTTCAAGACGCTTCGGAAAATGTACTTGCGCAAGAATAAATGTCAATTTGAAGGCCGTGAAGCGTCAGCAAAGAAAACTCGAAACTGGAAAAAATCGAAAAAATCAACTTTTTTAATAATCATCGTAGACCTTCATGTAATAACTTTTTCTTCATCAGAGGAACGAGCTAAATCGATTGTCGTTAAAAAGTTCATCTAGAAAAAATTGCAAAAAAGTTAACAAGTCACCATGAACTTTATGAAATTAAAAAAAAATCGATTTTTCAGACTTTAAACGGCCGTAGCCGCTGAATGAAGAATCCAATTTGAACGCGGTTTTCAAATCTGTGCTCCTTGTATGCAAATTAGTCGGATTTAATTAAAATTTGCAATTTTTTATTTTTGACGAAAACCTGAAAAACCGTAGAACTTACTTTTGCTAAAAAAATGGCTTTGAAATGATTTCCTAAAAAAACCACTAGTTCAATTCTGGATTTCTATACGTCTCTGGAAAGACCCCTTCAATACCCTTTATAAAATGTATTTTCGCAAGAACAAATGTTAAATTGAAGCCCGTAACGCATCAGTAAAGAAAACTCGAAATTGAAAAAACCAACTTTTTTAATAATCATCGTAGACCTTTATGTAATACCTTTGTCGGCATTAGAAGAACGAGCTAAATCAATTGGCGCTGAAAAAAATCACCTAAAAAAAATTGTAAAAAAGTTAGCAAGTCACCATGAACTTTATGGAACATTTTGAAAAAAGTCGTTTTTTTTCAGACTTTGAACGGCCGTAGCGGCTGAACGAATAATCCAATTTGAATCTGTGCGCCTTGTGTGCCAATTAGTCGGATTTAATTAAAATTGGCAATTTTTTATTTTTGACGAAAACCTGAAAAAACATAGAAGGGTCCCCCCTTCTTACTTTTGCTCAAAAAATTGCTTTGAAATGATTTCCTAAAGAAACCACCGGTTCGATTCTGGATGTCTATACGTCTCTGGAAAGATCACTTCAAGACCCTTTAGAAAATGTATTTTCGCAAGAACAAATGTTAATTTGAAGCCCGTAACGCATCAGTAAAGAAAACTCGAAATTGAAAAATATCGAAAAAACCAACTTTTTTAATAATCAACGTAGACCTTTATGGAATACGTTTTTGTTCATCACCAGAACGAGCTAAATCGATCAGCGTTAAAAACAAAATTCATCTAGAGAAAATTCCAAAAAAGTTAGCAAGTCACCATGAATTTTTCGGGAAATTTTGAAAAAAGTCGATTTTTCAGATTTTGAACGGTCGTAGCGGCTGAACGAATAATCCAATTTGAACACGGTTTTCAAATATGTGCTCCTTGTGTGCCAATTAGGCGGATTGAATTAAAATTGGCAATTTTTTATTTTTGACGAAAACCTGAAAAACCATAGAAGGGTCCCCCCTTCTTACTTTTGCTCAAAAATTGCATTTGAAATAATTTCCCCAGGAAACCACAGGTTCGATTCGGGGTTTCTATACGTCACCGTAAAGATCCCTTCAAGACCCTTCAGAAAATGTACTTGAGACACAACAAATGTCAATTTGAAGCCCGTGGCACGTCAGCAACAAAAACTCGAAAATGGCAAAAATCGAAAAAATGAACTTTCTTAATAATTATCGTAGACCTTTACGTAATAAACGAGATAAAGCGATTTGCATCAAAAAATTTCATCCAGAAAAAATTGCAAAAAGTTGTCAAGAAAATTTTGAAAAAATAAATTTTTTTATACGGCTAAACGAAAAATCCAAAACGGACGCGGTTTTCAAATCTTTGCTCATTGCGTGCAAGTTAATCGGATTTAATTAAAATTGTCGATTTAATTTTTTTTTCAACGAGTAGATTTAATGGAGGGGAATGAGGTTGTGTTTGTGAATTTTTATATTGATCTTTATTCATCGAAAGTCGTTGCTGATAACAAATTTATTCGAAGATCCGTATTGGTTATGACATGGAACTGAGTGTGGGGATGAAAGTGGCAAACTAGGCACTCTCTCCTGGCCCTTTTAATGTGATTACTTTTGCAGACGATTCCGGTCCGTGCTTTTGATGGCGGTAACGAATTTTTGATTAATCCGTTTCATCCACGAAATGAAGTAATGCAAAAATATGGCGATATTACGTCATACGTAGCGTGTCGTATCCCGAGTTTGCGAAATATTCCAAATGCCCAATAGACAAATGGAATGAAGGATGAAGTAATAATACGCCTACTCATAAAAAAAAACATTCATGAAGACTACAAAAAATAATCACTTGTAATGTTCAGTTGGGGGCCGCGGTGGCGTAGTGAGTAGAGTTCCTTCCCGCGGGCCTCGTGGTCGTGGGTTCGAGTTTCATCCGTGCGGTAACTTTTTCGGAATGAAGAAGAGGCCGTCCGGATCCATGGATGTTTAGTGTGTCCCATTAAATATTAAAAATGAAATTTCAAAAACTATATAGCATAGATGCTTAAGTCAATTCCCAAATCATCAGCACTTCCTCAACCCGAATTCCCGTCCGTAAAAAAATGTTTTTCGGCAGTGAATTTTAATTATAATTATCTAATTTTGTTTCCTGTTTTTAATGTGTATTTTATCTTTAGCGAGGGAAGTGGCTGTATCAATTGATTCATTCTTATCATGACTTGTGCAAACTGTAATGTGATGACACCAAATAAAATAATTATTATTATCGCCTTTTTCTTGAAAATTGAAAATATGATGTAACTAGGTATAAGCTGTAATGTAAAACAAACTCAAGAAATAAAATCATTTATTATTATTATTATAGTGAATATCTTTGCAGACATGAGTGCATCGCAGAAATAATTTACAAAACTTTGAAAATGTAAGCGTAACGAATATTTTAAACAGCAATTGAATTTTAAAAACCCTTACTTGTTGCTGATGGATTACATTTATTTAAAATAAATATGCACCATTTTATTTTCGCACGATAAACTGATATAGAACAAAAGGGAAACACACAGACAAAACCTTTGTCTCCAAAAACGTCATTCATGCACCGCAAACTCTAGATAAACTACACGTTTGTGTGTCGGCACACAAAAACCGCACTTTGCGAAAATTTCCAGATAATTAATGACACGATATTTTCGCGAGCAATTATCAAACAATTTCTAACTCCTCTGCACACGTACAATTTAATGTTTTGTTTTGTTTTGTGTGTGTGTGTGTGGGTGGGCAGTATATCATCAAAAGTTATATGCATCAACGTAAACATTAAACAAGCCTGCATGGGTTTATCCGTGCAAGGATATTTTATTTATTGCCCGTGCCTTGAGGATTTATGACGCAAAGTTTCCAGACATTAATACACGGCGGGCTACCTATATTAATTTACATTTTCTAAATTCTCCGATTGTACGCGCCTGAAATGTTGATTAAATTAATGAAATTCGTATATTCGGTGATCTGTATTCATTTTAAATGCGCGTGTGTATAATTGCTAATTTAAAACGGACGTACGATGTGAGGTTTAATTAATATTTTATCAATTTTATGTTATTCATGTTTCATGTGTTTGATTTCAATACTCACACGATAATTTATTCTGCAGATACCGACGAATTTTCCCGGCGCTTCCGCCAAAAATTCGATGCGAATTTTTAATTTTATTTACTCAGTATTTATTAATTTATTTCAAACCCAACAGACTGCAAGTCCAATTACATGCGATGTAATTGCCCTGTAACTTATGATTTTTTGAGTGCCAGCCACGGATCAATGAGTTGTTTGATAGTGAAAACGTATTTCTTAACATTTTCATGGATTTTTTTACAGTTTGTATCCATTAAATATACTCCTGAAAAGGCACTAAAATTAAAAACTCATGGCTACACTTTTGGTGAATGCGCCGGTTAAATCCGTGGCTGGAAACTTCACGTCGGTATCTATAGCATACATTATTGAAATTTAACAGAAATAATTTTTAAATTTGAGAATATGCTGACGTGGTCATCACGTAACTTTCTCTCAGATCTGGTGGAGTTAAAAGTTCAACATTCTTCGTTTCGCCCGCGAATTAATCAAAACCTCAACACCTCTCCTTTTATCGAGGTGCAGATAAAACGACAATGCGTTCTCTTTTTTTTTGTTGCTGTCAATTTATTCAGCCGGCGTATTCGGTGTCAATAAAACGAGAAAGCGTTCAGTCAGTCTGTGTTTATTGATTGAACAGTACGGTTCAGTTCGTTTTAATTATTTTCTTTTTTTTTCGTTTTCGAACTTTATTTGCCCCACGGAATGGATTCTTACGCGGTTAATGGATCGCCATGTTCCAAGTTTGTTTGAGTAACAAAGTCGATTTAAATATTGTTTGAATTAAACCACTATTTATAAATAGTGGTAAAAAAACGTCGAAAGTTGTTTAATTCAAAGTTACCTGACAATGAACCACCACATAGTAACGGTCGCAACCATCATCTTCATTAAATATTGTCGTATAATTCCGATTTAAACTGAGAGTGAGATAGAGAAGCAGAAAATACTCAACTTATTTTTTCTTGTGAAGATTTAAATCAAATCAAATCAATTTATTTATTAATAGTTCTAGAAAATTTCTCTCATTAAAGATAAAAACCACGTCGTGACTGCATGGCTTAAGCTTAACTTAAACAAACAACAAAAATAAATGTATTACAGTTTTGCCACATTAGAGATTACTTAATTTTTATAATAATAAAATACATAATAATTGCGGGTGCGAGTACTTTTTTTGTTATATTGCTACCGATTTCAGTTGTAAACCATCTTCAGGCAAAATTTTCATCGTGAATTAGACAATTTAATTTTATTTTTTCTATTCGCTCTCGACTGATAAATCTACTTAGATGATTGATAAGACGTTTCATTCGTTATACGAACATGCGCGAGTCCCGAAGGAATAAATTAATATAAGAATGGATCGTTCATTTCGAGATGGGGTGTGTGTTCTGGTAAAGCCATTTGAGTTACAAATGAAGGTTAATCGTATAGTTGTACATAACAAACTAGGGCACGAGATTTATCTTCCAGCAGTGAATTAATTATTCAGTTTATTCGCCCAGATTAAACTTGCAAGAGTGGCACACAGTATAATTTATTCCATTCAATTCTATAATTTAATTGCGCTCGGTGTAAACCAAATCCAAAATAAATAGTTGCGGATTTGCGGGGATATATGGGATTGGAATTGGGGGGGGGGGATGCTAAACTACTGAAATGCGTGCGTATTGCTTAAAATCGTCGATATTTATATTCTAATGTTTAGTTTCTACACTGGAGGAAAAAAAATTAAACACTTGAAATTTCGGCCATTTTCGCACCGCCATAACTCGGCGTATTTTCAATCGATTTTGATGAATCTTTAAGGGCGAGAAACTTTGAAGTGCATTTTTTAAAGTCATGCATACAAACATAAGCGTAACCCGTTCCGCCCCCATCTAGCGCCCCTGTGAAAGAAAAATGTTTTTTCGGGAAACCAAAGAAAAATTGTAAAAAATTCATTTCTACAGGAACAATCCTCAAATTTTCAAAATCCATCCAAAATGAACCCATTTTTGACATACCGCCAAAAAAATTGCAGCTGTAAACAAATTGTCAACACTCGAAACATAAATTACAGGATAGAAAATTGCATTCGGCGATTAGAAAAATTGTAAAAAATTCATTTCTGTAGGAATTATCTTTAAAATTTCAAAACCCATACAAAATGAACCCATTTTTGACATACCGCCAAAACAATTGCCATATTACAGCTGTAAACAAATTGTCAACACTCGAAACATAAATTACAGAATAGAAAATTGCACTCGGCGATTATAAAAATTGTAAAAAATACATTTCTGCAGGAATTATCTTAAAAATTTCAAAATCCATCCAAAATGAACTCATTTTTGACATACTGCCAAAACACTTGCCATTTTACAGCTGTAAACAAATTGTCAACAATCGAAACATGAATTACAGAATAGAAAATTGCATTCGGCGATTATAAAAATTGTAAAAAATTCATTTCTGCAGGAATTATCTTCAAAATTTCAAAATCCATCCAGAATGAACCTATTTTTGACATACCACCAAAACAATTGCCATATTACAGCTGTAAACAAATTGTCAACACTCGAAACATAAATTATAGAATAGAAAATTGCATTCGGCGATTAGAAAAATTGTAAAAAATTCATTTCAGCAGGAATTATCTTCAAAACTTCAAAATCCATCCAAGATGAACCTATTTTTGACATACCGCTAAAACAATTGCCATATTATAGCTGTAAACAAATTGACAACACTCAAAACATAAATTACAGGATAGAAAATTGCATTCGGCGATTAGAAAAAAAACAGAAAACAGTTTCCGAAGAAAAAATTTATTTAGTCGTATTTTTGGTCGATTTAAGCACTATTTACGACAAAAGTCATTTGGTGTATCTCCGTTTCTGAAAATCACACAATTTTTTTTAAGACAAATAGTGTTTAGAATGAGCTCTCACACGTGAAAAAAAAATAAGAACAATTTTTGATTTTTTTTTTAAATCCTTTTTATCGGTGTTTCCAATCGATTAAGGCAGGGGTCTCCAAACTTTTTCCATCGCGGGCCATATATACGATTCTTCATAACCTAGTGTGCCATGATATAATCAGTTTTATAACTAATTTCAAAACCCATAACAAAAAATCGTTATAGAAGTTTCAAATGTGACATTTACGAAAAATGTAACTGCTTGTCGCGGGCCGGACTCGTTGAGATCGCGGGCCGCATTTGGCCCGCGGGCCGTAGTTTGGAGACTCCTGGATTAAGGCAATATTTACGACAAAAGTTATTTGGTGTATCTCCATTCCTAAAAGTCCCATAAAAAAAATTTACAGACAAATAGTTTAAAATAGTGAATTTTTCAGTTAAGTTAAATAAATTAAAATAAAATTAATTAAATAGCCAAAGTGAGAAATTACAGAGCTAAACTAGCGTCGGTATATCCGACGATACACCCCCGCGGGGATGCTCGATATGTTCCACTTTAAAAAATTCCGTTTCCAAGAAATTTATTAGGAAATTCACTTTACTGAATTATTTTCCATCGCGTGAGTTTGATATCTGCGGAAAACTTTAACTCAACCACAAACTCGTGCACGCCCTTCACAAACTTGTTATCCGCACAAAAAAATATGGCCCACCATTTCAAAAATGACAGGCATTTTCTGCCATAAATTACGCGTGTTTTATTTGCTTATTTTAACTTTTTTTTTTTTCGTTTCTCGATGATTAGGGCCGAAAAGTCATCACTCCCCCGGGGCCGAAGAGTGAGCTCCGGGCTTTAGGCGGCGAAGAATAAAATATGTTTTTAACGCGTAACAAGATTTAGCGCGGAACATAATATTACATTATCCCGGATAAAAAGAACTAAATTGTAGGTTGCAGGATTTGTAGGACGTGGGGAATAGGAGTAGCGCAAAACGATAAATCGCCAGATAAAACCTGCGGAGGGAAACCACTCCTTGTTTTTGGTTTAGTAATTATAACAAATGACTTACTGGGAGGTCGGGGCGATGCTTAACTTTCTGCTCCCGTGCTTCTTCCCACAATTCCACGCCATGATGGGAATTTCGATTATTCACGCCGCGTTAAATGTTTTATTTAAAAAGCAATGTCTGTTGGTTTAATATTCATTTTGCTTGCACGCCATCGAATGGCGTTTTCCTGTACTCGTATGCACTTAACTGAGCTTATTGCTTCAGGACGAGTATTAGTCTCTAGGGAGTGGTTTAATTCGCAACGACGTGTAGCCCTAATTATTAGCATTCAACAATAATCCAATTTTATATTTTATCATAATCGCATTGCTATCAGAAAATTTTCGATACCTGATAAAAGACGATTTGACTTTGATTAATATTAACAATATATATATATATATATATATATATATATATATATATATATATATATATATATATATATATATATATTCAAAGTCAATTTTGTGGAAATAATAATGCGGTTTATTTTGGAACGCCACTCAATCCGTCGGGGATCACGCGTGCTTTTTGTAGAATCAGGTGCATGAAAGGGAGTCGGAGAAAATCAATTTGTTGTATCCAATAGGGGGAAACGGTGAATTCTCGGGGTGTCGTATTTATTTATTTTAAATCATACCGTCACCCATCCATCCAAAACAGCAAATAGAAATCCGGGGGTTTCAATTATACTCGCGCTCGCGCGCATCCACCAAAAAGGAGGGAATAAAGAGAGCTAGGCCTAGATAGAGGATGGATTTTATGAAATTCTAGAGGGCGGGCGCGTCATTGATATAATAACATTAGCGAGACAAACGCGTTAGGGCGCATTTATGTCAGATAAGAATTTGATAAGGGATTCATTACAAGCTGGAACTACTCCAAGCCATTCATTATGTAGTTAGTGAACTGAGGAGGAACTGTCCCGAAAAAATGCGGTCATTTGAGAAGCCCTTTTTCTTGCGCTTTCTATTAAATTACACCGTCGATAGTGTCGGCAATCAGTCTTCCGTAATGTCGCAGAAAATTATAATCAATTTTTAATCGATAGCATTGCTAATAACTAATATTACAGATTGCAGAATACCAAATAATATACACGGGAGGAAAAAAAATTAAACACTTTCCACCATTTTCAAACCGCGTATTTTCAATCGATTTTAATAAATCTTTAAGGGCGAAAAACTTTGAAGTGTCTTCTTTAAAGTCATGCATACGAACTGAAAATTTTCTTTTGCGCAATATTTAAATACGTATAGTTTTATATTTTCTACTGTACCTTATTTATAATTATATGTTTAGTTTATAACTTAGTTAGTTTTAGTTTTAGTATTAGAATAGTTTTCGGAAATTATTTTGTAAAAATGGCGCTGCCGTGTATATTAAATAAATTTAAAAAAATAAAAAATTAAATTAACATAGGGCCTTATGGGAAGCGAATACTGAGACCCTGCTGATTGGCGTTGTGGGACATTGATAAATTCGAACGCAGACATTTAGAGTGGTAAGTACGGCAGATGGTTACGAATGGAAACATAAGATCTAGAAGAATGTAGCTACAAACTCATGTAGTATCATCCATATCCGCTTTGTGAGACCGCGACAAAAAAATCCCAAAATCGACTGAAATTTCTGGCTAACTTACGAGTGCCCATTTTGAGAGCGGGAAACGAAGAAACTGCAAGTGCGATTCTGCTGAAAATTTAACCACGTATTCCCCGTTCTTTTGTAAACATTTTCATGTACATTACAAGTCATTTGGACATTTCATGATTTTCGCCCATTTTTCCATTAAAATTTGACAAAAATCTTGAGACTTGGAAAAATCAGAAAAAAATCATGACGGTTTCTAATGCCGAGAAAAAGCATGTAGAGTCATTATTTTCCCGAAAAAAAAATTGTTCTACCATTTTTCACCAATTGAAAATTAACATAGGGCCTTATGGGAAGCGAATACTGAAACCCTGCAGATTGACGCTGTTGGACACTAACTAATTCAAATGCATAAATCTCGGTTTGTGAATACGGCAAATAGTTTTGAATAGAAACTTAGGATTCTAGAAGAATGAAGCTACAAACTCATGTAATATCATCTATATCCGTCCGGTGAGACCGCGCCAAAAAAATCCCAAAATCGACTGAAATTTCTGTCCAACTTACGAGTGCTTATTTTGAGTGCGAGAAACGAGAAAACTGCAAGTACGATTCTGCTGAAAATGTAACCACGTATTCCCCGTTCTTTTGTAAACATTTTAATGTACATTACAAGTCATTTGGCCATTTCATCATTTTCGCACATTTTTCCATACAGGAAAATTTGCCAAAAAATTTTGGGTCTTGGAAAATCTGAAAAATTCATGACGGTTCTTAATGATGAGAAAAAGCGTGCAGAGTCATTATTTTCCTGAAAAAAAAAATTGTACTACCATTTTTCACCAACTGAAAATTAACATAGGGCCTTACGGGAAGCGAATACTGAGACCCTGCAGATTGACGCTGTTGGACACTAACTAATTCAAACGCATAAATCTCGGTTTAAAAATAAGGCAGATAGTTATGAGTGGAAACATAGGATTCTAGAAGAATGTAGCTACAAACTCATGTAATATCATCCATATCCGTTTTGTGAGACAGCAGTAAAAAAATCCTAAAATCGACCGAAATTTTTAGCCAACTTTCGAGTGACCATTTTGAGAGCGCGAAACGAGAAAACTGCAAGTACGATTCGGCTGAAAATTTAACCACATGTTCCCCGTTCTTTTGTGAACATTTTGATGTACATTACAAGTCATTTGGTTATTTTATGATTTTTGCTCATTTTTCCATACCATTAGTCAGGAAAATTTGCGAAAAATTTCAGATCTTAAAAAATCTGAAAAAATTCATGACCGTTCTTAATAACGAGAAAAAGCGTGTAGTGTCATAATTTTTTTCGGAAAAAAAATTGTTCTACCATTTTTCACCAACTGAAAATTAACATAGGGACTTATGGGAAGCGAATACTGAGACCTTGCAGATAGACGCTGTGGAACACCGAATCATTCAAACGCATAAATCCGGCTTCGTGAATACAGCAGATAGTAAAGAATAGAAGCATATGATTCTAGAAGAATGTAGCTACAAATTCATGTAATATCATCCATATTCGTCTGGTGAGACCGCGCCAAAAAAATCCCAAAATCGACCGAAATTTCTGGCCAACTTACGAGCGCCCATTTTAAGAGCCGAAAACGAGAAAACTGCAAGTACGATTCAGCTGAAAATTTACCCACGTATTCCCCGTTTTCTTGTGAACATTTAGATGTATATTACAAGTCATTTGGCTTTTTCATGATTTTCGCATTTTTCCATTCCATTAGTCTGGAAAATTTGCTAAAAAATTTGGGTTTTAGAAAAATCTGAAAAAAATCATGACGATTCTTAATGATGAGAAAAAGCGTCTAGAGACATTATTTTCCCGAAAAAAAAAAATTGTTTTACCATCTATCACCAACTGAAAATTAACACAGGGCCTTATGGGAAGCGAATACTGAAACCCTGCAGATTGACGCTATTGGATATCGACTACTTCGAACGCACAAATCTTGGTTTGTGAGTACGGCAAATAGTTATGAATTGAAACATAAAATTCTAGAAGAATGTAGCTACAAACTCATGTAATATCATCCATATCGGGTTTGTGAGACCGCGCAAAAAAAATCCCAAAATTGACCGAAATTTCTGGCCAACTTACGAGTGCCCATTTTAAGAGCGGGAAATGAGAAAACTGCAAGTACGATTCGGCTGAAAAATTAACCACGTATTCTCCGATCTTTTGGGAACATTTTAATGTATATGACAAGTAATTTGGCTATTTCATGATTTTCTCTCATTTTTCCACACCATTAGTCAGGAAAATTTGCCAAAAATTTTGGGTCTTGAAAAAATCTGAAAAAATTCATGACGGTTCTTAATGATGAGGAAAAGCGTGTAGTGAGCGTAACCTCTTCCGCCCCTCTCTAGCACCCCTGTGAAAAAAGAAATGTTTTTTCAGGAAACCATTTTCAACTTTGACGATATCTATGGAGTTGGAAAAATTTTGTCGACTCGATCCACCATAAAGGCATTAAAATCTGATCAATTCCCTATGCATGACTCGAAGAACGAAGTTCTTACGACGATTTGGCACCAAGTTATGGCTGTTATGGTTTTTCGCACATAACTCAGCGACTTTCCAACCAAATTTGATGATTCTTTCGGGAAAAAATCTCTTTTTGGCTCTACTTTAAGCGAGTAAACTCAGATTGGAATGATCCCTTTTCGAACCCTTAAACCCCCGAACAAAAAAAAAACACATTTTTGGGTAAAAAAACGTCCAACTTTGGCAAGTTGGATGAAATGTGTTCCACCAAAAGGGCATTGAAATATGTTCAATTACCTGCGCAGGACTCAAAAACGAAGTTCCTACGGTAATTTGGCACAAAGTTATGGAATTTAAAAAAAGTGCATTTTGGGGTATTTTTATTTTTTTGTTTGGAGGGGCGTAGAGCCCTCTCTTTGAGTGGGGGATAAACCCTCTCAAAGTGAACACATTTTGCTTTTTCATTTCTCAAAAGATCGTCGAAATCGGTTGAATAGAAGCTGAGTTATGGCCATTTGAAAATTACCTAAATTTTTACAAATCTAAAGTGTTTAATTTTTTTCCGTCAGTGCAATTTGTTAGTTTTTATTGGACGAATGGAAAAATGGACGAATGGTGGTGAGTTGGGCCCACATTTTTCTCCGACCCTACAGAGATCGTTAAAGTAAGCCTTTTTTGACCTAAAATCAAATTTTTTGTTAATGGAATTCTAAGGTACAAAATGCGATATTCATGATTTCGCGCAAACAATTAATTTTCGTGCATACCTCAACATGCAAAGAAAATTTAATTCGTGAAAACGATAACAATTTCGTCGAAAAACTTCGGACTTATGAGCCAAAAAACCACAAAATTCGCTTTTTTTCAAACACCCATAACTTTGGGCCAAATCCACCTCGTTATTTGACTCATGCGCAGTTAATTGAACACATTTCAATTCCCTTTTGTTGGGTCGAGTCGACACATTTTTCCAACTCGGTACAAGTTGCCAAAGTTGGGCGTTTTTTGCCCAAAAACGTGTTTTTTCTTTATTCGGGGTTTGAAGGGTTCAAAAAGGAATCATTCTAATCTGAGTTTACTCCCTTAAAGTAGAGCCAAAATGGGATTTTTGTCTAAAAGAATCATCAAATTTGGTTGAAAAGTCACTGAGTTATGTGCGAAAAAAACCTCAAAAAGTCACTTTTTTCAAACACGCATAACTTGGTATCAAATCGTCGTAGGAACTTCGTTGTCTGAGTCCTGCAAAGAAAATTGAGCATATTTTGATGCCTTTATAGTGGATTGAGTCGACAAAATTTTTCCAACTCCGTAGACATCGTCAAATTTGGACAAGGTTTCCAGAAAAAAAACTTTTTTTTTCACAAGGCGCTAGACAGGGGCGGAAGGGGTTACGCTTAAGTTCGTATGCATGACTTTAAAGAAGACACTTCAAAGTTTTTCGCCCTTAAAGATTCATCAAAATCGATTGAAAATACGCCGAGTTATGGCGGTTTGAAAATGGTCGAAATTTCAGGAATTTAAAGTGTTTCATTTTTTTCCTTCAATGTTCGAAATAATAAATCTTTCACGTTTCTAATAATATAATTACAATAAGTATGGAGCCCATAGCGCAAGTACAAGCCTACATAATTAATAATTCCTTACAGTTTAAACTTTTTCGGATAAATTGAAACCAGCTCTCAAAATTTGGATTTTTTCCAGATAAATTGAAAATCGGTCACTAAATTGATTATCAAAAAGTTTCATTGTTGATGAAACATTATAGACCTATAAGCCTTTTGTAAACGTTTTCAAAAAATGTGCGAAAAATTAACAATTTTTACTTTAAAATAAGATAAGATAAGATAAGAATTTATTGGTCTGTTCATTGCTTATAAAACAATCTTAGACACGTCATAATTTAAGTGTTTAAAAGCGTTACTTAAAATATAATAAAACAAAACAAGATAAAATCAAGAATGATACAGGTTTACAATTAATGTTCCTATAAAATTTATTTTTTATTTATTTTATTTTTTTAAACGAGAAAGTATTGTAAAAATTGTTTCAATTTTTTTTGTGTCCGTTTTAAGGTCCCTAGAGATAATTACAATGATTTCATGAAGAAAAAAAATTATCAAATTTTGAAAAACAGATATACGTGGTGATTCAATTTATGTAACTATCAACTGTTCAATTATGTAACTGTACGCAATTACAATTGATAACGATTTTTCTCCGCGCTCCAAGCTAGCGATTTCGTCCATCGGAGGTATTATTATTTAATTAGGGGAAATTGAATTTGGGCCGTTTTGCGATTCCCCTAATTCCCCACTTAATTACAATTTAGATGAATTCGAAATCACTTCGTTTCCACCGTGGGGGGCGGGGGAGGGAGGGCATCGGAAAATATTGTCCGTGCCCGCTGTGCAAATACCCGAATGCCCGAAATCCGGTCCCAACTATACAAATCCGCACAAAAATCTAGGGGGAAACCGAAGTGTGTAACCGGTCGAAACAAAATCAATGGATTATATGGAATCCGAGAGTTAAACCGGCTGAGCTGTGCCGCGGGCTTATGCTAATTCCTTACTTATAAACTTGCATTTTACCATCGAAATGAATCAACACATAAAAGTTTTCCTTTTTAAATACAAACACTCGAAAGTCGAATTTCGAAGTCATCAGTGATGAAATTTGGTTTTGAAATTAAAAAAATCATTCTAAACCATTTAGCAATTATACTTACAGTTCGAAGAATTTCGTTTTGAAATTAAAAAAAATTATTTGAAGGTAAAGAGGTTATTAGTTTGCACTTTTATTATAAATTTGTACTTTTTTTTCGGCTTTACTTGTGATCTTGGTGTCTAGATAGACCATTAGCCATCATCAATTTATAATTTTTGTGTGTATATTCGAAATGAAATGAATAAATTTTTCAAGTAAAGCATAGAAAAAATATTAAAATTATTGTCACAGATTGGAAAATCTCCAAAATTGCTTAAAACTGATTATGTTTTGCGTTTCTGTAAAAATCCAAACCACCCCTTGCGCAACTTTCGAAATAATCGCACAAAACTGTGCTTAAGTCGTTCCGAAACCGCGCGGAATGCAAAGCGTTGAAAAAAAAAATATACAATTGCCACAAATTGGAAAATCTCCAGAATTGCTTAAAACTGATTATGTTTTGTGTTTCTGCAAAAATCCAAACCACCCCTTCCGCAACTTTCAAAATAATCGCACGAAAACTGTGTTCAAGTCGTTCTGAAACCGCGCGGAATGCAAAGCGTTGAAAAAAATATAAAAACCATTGCCACAAATTGGAAAATCTCCAGAATTGCTTAAAACTGATTATGTTTTGTGTTTCTGCAAAAATCCAAACCATCCCTTGCGCAACTTTCAAAATAATCGCACGAAAACTGTGCTTAAGTCGTTGCGAAACCGCGCGGAATGCAAAGCGTTGAAAAAAATATAAAAACAATTCCCACAAATTGGAAAATCTCCAGAATTGCTTAAAACTGATTGTGTTTTGTGTTTCTGCAAAAATCCAAACCACCCCTTAAGCAACTTTCGTAATAATCGCACGAAAACTGTGCTTAAGTCGTTGCGAAACCGCGCGGAATGCAAAGCGTTGAAAAAAATATAAAAACAATTGCCACAAATTGGAAAATCTCCAGAAATGCTTAGGACTGATTATGTTTTGTGTTTTTGCAACAATCCAAACCACCCCTTAAGCAACTTTCGAAATAATCGCACGAAAACTGTGCTTAAGTCGTTGCGAAACCGCGCGGAATGCAAAGCGTTGAAAAAAATATAAAAACAATTGCCACAAATTGGAAAATCTACAGAATTGCTTAAAACTGAATATGTTTTGTGTTTCCGCAAATATCCAAACCACCCCTTCCGCAACTTTTAAAATAATTCAGGCTGGAATGCGCAAAATAAACGACGCGCCCGATCTCCTCCAAGTTTGACTAAAAAAAATCGCAAATTTCTCTCGACAAATACTCAAAACTTTTGAAACTCCGGAGTTTGAATATTTTAAATTTATAATGAAAAACTAAAGCTTTAGGCAATTATTCTATTTAATCTTGACACTAAAATCCGTAATTACACAATAAATAAAACACTGTTGCTTTGTTTATATAACTTTTGAAAATTTATTATTTCCGTGACTATAGTTTCGGCAACTTCAACGTGCCATTATCAAACTTACAGTAAGATTTAAAATATGATCGAAACAAAAAAATCATTAATACCGATTTTTTATTATTACTTTATGAATAAATACCTTTATTTCTCTCGAGACTCAAAAATACGCTTTGAAGACTCCATGAAGAAATCTCATCTTCCTTCGGGATGGATGGAACGGAACGGAATAATCCCAATAACACTAGCACCGCTCACCGAAGAAATTTCCAGGGTTTAACATCTCGTTTTATGAAGGTAAACACAAAATTGAAACTGCAGCAGTTGTTACCTCTTGCAAAAATTATAAACCCGTCACAAATGGTACCATCGCACAAACAGCTCACTTAGTTTGATGAAAGCAACGCGCACTCACAACTAAACCGAAAATCTAACGATACGAACCGCACCCATTCTTCACAACGGCAACGGGTATACTGGTCCGCGGTGTCATTATCACTCGGTTAAGTGTGGAATGCGCGCTGATAAGAAATCGAAATCTGCATAAACATGTTATCACAAGTCTCGCCTCGGCGCAGTTTCCAGTTTCAATACCCTGAGGCGATTTAACATGCGAATAATTACATTTTAAAAACCGCAAGAGGTTATAATTTGGCCGGATAAAATTTATTTTGCAATCGATACGAATTTCAGATGCAAAAACCACGGACGCTTTAGCAATTTGCGATGAAACGACGAGTGCTTAAAATACAATTTATCCCCCAGAAATTTCAACACGAATGGTATTTGTTCGTTAATTTAACGAATAAAGCAACAATATATAAGTTCAAATCGTTGTCATGGCGGAGGTAAATAAAACTTTGCAAGTGGATATTTTCAGGTTATTTTAGTTAGACACGCAGACACAATAAATGTTTATCTACAGACTGAATGTAAAAAACAGTAAATGAGAAATCGCCATAAATTAGTTAAAGAACCGAATAAACTAACCAAACAACGAATAATTGATTCGATACAATTTGCATCTTTGTTTAGGACTTGGGGATTTTAATGATTGCAATTGATTCATTAGCCGTACCCGACAAAAGGGACGTACTTATGCAAAATACCGTTCCACTTCCACTTCACCATTTCCAATCCATTCCAATTTATGGTTTTACTTATCGCCGTTCGTTCAACAACGACGCCCTATTTTATATCCCCCCCTTATCTAAACAATTTGTCCGTATTAATTCATCGCGTATAATGGAGTGTTGTTAATAATAATAGAATTATTATCAACCACGCTTGGACTGTCACGAGGTAATTTGTTATGCAAACATAATTATTAGATGAATGATGGATGGGTATCAAGGAAGTAATTGAATAAATTTGGATGAAATTTATGTGCATTATTCGCACGTACGTATTAAGATGCAAAAATTTTAGGTTTTTCATCAAAATTCTCGACAAGTACATACAAAAAAAAATTGCTCAAAATGTTTAATACATTCTGAAGATTTAAGATTAATTAGAATTTTTGCAAATGTGTCCATTTTTCCGTGAGTTATGAATTTTTGAAAATTCACGTTTTAATTTATCGAACATTTCAATGAAAAAAAATCGAAAAAAAAATAAATACTCACATGATTAAATTGCTCAAAATGTTTAATATATTAACAAGATATCTACCTTTAAAATTAATTAAAATTTTTGTAAATGTGTCAATTTTTTCGCGAGTTATGAATTTTTGAAAATTCACGTTTTAATTTATCGAACACCTCAATGAAAAAAAAATTAAAAAAAATAAATACTTACATGATTAAATTGCTCAAAATGTTTAAAATATTAAAAAGATATCTACCTTTAAAATAACCTAAAATTTTTTTAAATGCGTCAATTTTTCCGTGAGTTATGAATTTTTGAAAATTCACGTTTTAATTTATCGAACACTTCGGTGAAAAAAATCGAAAAAAAATACTTAAATGATTAAATTGATCAAAATGTCTAATATATTCACGAGATATCTACCTTTAAAATTGATTAAATTTTTTGTAAATGTGTCAATTCTTTCGCGACTTATGAATTTTTGAAAATTCATGTTTTAATTTATCGAACACTCCAATGACAAAAATCGAAAAAAAAATAAATACTCACATGATTAAATTGCTCAAAATGTTTAATATATTCACAAGATATCTACCTTTAAAATTAATTAAAATTTTTGTAAATGTGTCAATTTTTTCCCGAGTTATGAATTTTTGAAAATTCACGTTTTAATTTATCAAACACTTCAATGAAAAAAAATCGAAAAAAAATAAATACTCAAATGATTAAATTGCTTAAAATGTTTAATATATTAACAAGATATCTACCTTTAAAATTAACTGAATTTTTTTTAAATGTGTCCATTTTTCCATGAGTTATGAATTTTTGAAAATTCAGGTTTTAATTTATCGAACACTTCAATGAAAAAAAAATCGAAAAAAAATAAAAACTTGCATTTTAATTAATATATTCACAAGATCTTTAAAATTAATTAAAATTTTTAAATGTGTCAATTTTTTCGCGAGTTATGAATTTTTGAAAATTCACGTTTTAATTTATCGAACACTTCAATGAAAAAAAATCGAAAAAAAAATACTCACATGATTAAATTGCTCAAAATATTTAATATATTAACAAGATATCTACCTTTAAAATTAATTAAAATTTTTGTAAATGTGTCAATTTTTTCCCGAGTTATGAATTTTTGAAAATTCACGTTTGAATTTATCGAACACCTCAATGAAAAAAAATCGAAAAAAATAAATACTCACATAATTAAGTTGCTTAAAATGTTTAAAATATTAACAAGATATCTACCTTTAAAATTACCCAAAATTTTTTTAAATGCGTCAATTTTTCCGTGAGTTATGAATTTTTGAAAATCCATGTTTTCATTTATCGAACACTCCAATGACAAAAATCGAAAAAATAATAAATACTCAAATGATTAAATTGCACAAAATGTTTAAAATATTAGCAAGATATCTACCTTTAAAATTAATTAAAATTCTTGTAAATGTGTCAATTTTTTCGCGAGTTATGAATTTTTGAAAATTCACGTTTTAATTTATCGAACACCTCAATGAAAAAAAAAATCGAAAAAAAAATAAATACTCAAATGATTAAATTGCTCAAAATATTTAATATATTAACAAGATATCTACCTTTAAAATTAACTGAATTTTTTTTTAAATGTGTCCATTTTTCCGTGAGTTATGAATTTTTGAAAATTCATGTTTTAATTTATCGAACACTTCGGTGAAAAAAAATCGAAAAAAAAATACTCAAATGATTAAATTGATCAAAATGTCTAATATATTCACGAGATATCTACCTTTAAAATTGATTAAAATTTTTGAAAATGTTACAATTTTTTCGCGAGTTATGAATTTTTGAAAATTCACGCTTTAATTTATCTAACACTTCAATGAAAAAAAATCGAAAAAAAATAAATACTCACATGATTAAATTGCTCAAAATGTTTAATATAATAACAAGATATCTACCTTTAAAATGAACTAAAATTTTTTTAAATGTGTCCATTTTTCCGTGAGTTATGAATTTTTGAAAATTTATCAAACACTTCAATGAAAAAAAAAATCGAAAAAAAATAAATACGCACATGATTAAATTGCTCAACATGTTTAATATAATAACAAGATATCTACCTTTAAAATGAACTAAATGTTTTTTTAATATGTCCATTTTTCCGTGAGTTATGAATTTTTGAAAATTTATCGAACATTTCAATGAAAAGAAAATCGAAAAAAAAAATACTCACATGATTAAATTGCTCAAAATGTTTAATATAATAACAAGATATCTACCTTTAAAATTAATTTTTTTTTAAATGTGTCCATTTTTCCGTGAGTTATGAATTTTTGAAAATTTATCGAACACTTCAATGAAAAAAAAAATCGAAAAAAAATAAATACTCACATGATTCAATTGCTCAAAATGTTTAATATACTAACAAGATATCTACCTTTAAAATGAACTAAATTTTTTTTAAATGTGTCCATTTTTCCGTGAGTTATGAATTTTTGAAAATTTATCGAACACTTCATGAAAAAAAAAATCGAAAAAAATAAATACTCACCTGAGTAAATTGCTCAAAATGTTTAATATATTAACAAGATATCTACCTATAAAATTAATGGACATTTTCTTAAATGTGTCCATTTTTCCGTGAGTTATGAATTTTTGAAAATTTATCGAACACTTCAATGGAAAAAAAATCGAAAAAAAATAAATACTCACATGATTAAATTGCTCAAAACGTTTAATATATTAACAAGATATCTACCTTTCAAATTAATGGACATTTTTTTAAATGTGTCCATTTTTTCGTGAGTTATGAATTTTTGAAAATTTATCGAACACTTTAATGAAAAAAAAAATCGAAAAAAAATAAATACGCACATGATTAAATTGCTCAAAATGTTTAATATATTAACAAGATATGTACCTTTAAAATTACCAATTTTTTTTTAAATGCGTCCATTTTTCCGTGAGTTATGAATTTTTGAAAATTTATCGAACACTTCAATGAAAAAAAAAAACAAAAAAAAAATAAATGCTCTCATAATTAAATTGTTCAAAATGTTTAGTATATTAACAAGATATCTACCTTTAAAATTAATTAAATTTTTTGTAAATGTGTCAATTTTTTCGCGAGTTATGAATTTTTGAAAATTCACGTTTTAATTTATCGAACACTTCAATGAAAAAAAATCGAAAAAAAAAATAAATACTCACACGATTAAATTGCTCAAAATATTTAATGTATTAACAAGATATCTACCTTTAAAATTAAATAAAATTTTTGTAAATGTGTCAATTTTTTCGCGAGTTATGAATTTTTGAAAATTCACGTTTTAATTTATCGAACACTTCAATGAAAAAAAAATCGAAAAAAAAAATACTCGCATGATTCAATTGCTGAAAATGTTTAATATATTCACAAGATATCTACCTTTAAAATTAACTGAAATTTTTTAAAATGTGCCCATTTTTCCGTGAGTTATGAATTTTTGAAAATTCATGTTTTAATTTATCAAAATTTTCAATCGAAAAAAATAAATACTCACATGATTAAATTGCTCAAAATGTTTTAATTTATCAAAATTTTCAATCGAAAAAAATAAATACTCACATGATTAAATTGCTCAAAATGTTTAATATATTAACAAGATATCTACCTTTAAAATTAATTAAAATTTTTGTAAATGTGTTAATTTTTTCGTAAGGTATGAATTTTTGAAAATTCACGTTTTAATTTATCGAACACTTCAATGAAAAAAAATCGAAAAAAAATAAATACTCAAATGATTAAATTGATCAAACTGTTTAATATATTCACAAGATATCTACCTTCAAAATTAATTAAAATTTTTGTAAATGTGACCATTTTTCCGTGAGTTATGAATTTTTGAAAATTCACGTTTTAATGTATCGAACACTTCAATGAACAAAAAATCGAAAAAAAAATAAAAACTCACATGATTAAATTGCTCAAAATGTTTAATATATTAACAAGATATCTACCTTTAAAATTAATTGAAATTTTTGTAAATGTGTCAATTTTTTCGCGAGTTATGAATTTTTGAAAATTAACGTTTTTATTTGTCGAACCCTTTAAAATGATTCTTTAAGCTGCTCTGTAATTATTATATCATCAAATAGAAGAAAGTAACATGATGTCCACATCACCATTTTTTTTTTAATTCCCAGCATTATTGCTCACCCTTACTTAAAGTTATCCCACACACAGGAATGCACCTAGTCATCAAATTATGATTACGCACATACTTCGCAACGAAGGTGAACCCTCAAGTAATTTTCTTGCGCCGGGTTATGCGAGCGGTGAAACGAACTAGGGCCGGATGCCGAAACCGAAGGGAAATATTGGCACGCATCCATTCGGGCAAGAAAAGGACGAGGCATAAAGAGGTTTTATGGGGGGCGTTCGGTCGCTCAAGAAAGGTGAAAAACTGCGGATGGCTTACGTGTTATACTGCACGTTATGTGTTTACTAAAGTTCCGAGAGAAAGGGAAGCGAAGGTATATTACGAGGGAGGAGGCGAAAATTTCGAAAATATCGCTTCATCCCGAGGAGCGCATTCTTGTAATCGGTCCCCGCCGGCAAAATGTTTAATATTATACGCACGCAGCCAACAGGAATCCGCAAAACATCGTTTACATGTGTGTAATTATTCTGAATCTGCGATGTGGTTCGTTTTTACGGTGGGAAGAGTTTTAGGGTTGTAATTTCGTGCTAAATCAAATTTTTTTATCAAAAAAATTTTTTCTACAATATCGGTAGAACATCTCTAAAAAATTGGGAACCTCTGGTTTAGGCAATAGAGCAGAAAGTCCGAAGGTCGAGACGTAGAGCCATCCCAAAATGTCGTGACACCCGGGGAAAAAGTTTGCGCAGAGTGAACAAATCTACGCGTGGCCACATCATCGAATTGAAGATGAGTTATCACTTCGCCACCGATTCTGTGTTTATATTTACCAAAGGTCGAGACGTAGAGCCATCCCAAAATATCGTGACACCTAGGGGTAGAGTTTGCTCAAAGTGAGAGAACAAATTTACGAGTGGCCACATCACCGAATTAAAGATTAATCATCACGTGATCGATTCTGGGTCTATATTTACATTATGTTCACTGCAAAATTTTCGTTGTTAAAATTTAATCCTTTGCACTCCGTTGTCGCCGATAACGAGACATTTAAAATATGAAAGTGACGACACCTTGTTTAGCCTTGTTGAAGCGTTTTTGTAACTGATGATTTTGTTTTGATTTTGATGTACTAAACGAGCCAGAAAGCTGGAGTGCAAAAAGTTAAGATGCATCATTGCCCAATGTGACACCAGATTTTAGGCAGACTCTACCAACACATCATACATAACTTCGAAATTTAATATTGTACGCGTCTGTAATCAAGATCTTGACAATCAAAATGATCGCGTTCAACTTTAATTTACAACAAACATAACGTACGGGTCTGTTGAGAAAATGTTAGGGAATAAAAAAAGTCCACGTTTTATACTTGGCGACCTCCGCAAACCCGCATTTACTGCCCGTTTTTCTTCGCCCCCGTTTTTATTAGGTTACATTCATTATGCTGCGCCGAGATTAATTTCAGCGTATGAAATTTGAATGAAGACTGGAATTACAGGAAGCGACATCGGCGGAGAAAATGTTGAAACGAAAATAAAAATTGGATTCAGTGGATTTAATGAAGTTTCCCGTTTCATCTATCTCCCGATTAAAATGAAATGTCGGGGCTTTGAAATGTTTATTATGTTTGTTAACGAAATCCAACAATTTATAATTTACAGCAGAAAGGACAAAGTCAGCAAAGAAACCTCGAAAAAATCAACTTTTTTAATAATCGTAGACCCTTATTCTTCATCAGAAGAACGAGCTAAATCGATTGGCGTCAAAAAGTTTCATCTAGAAAAAATTACAAAAAAGTTGGTCAGTTGCCATCAACAAATTTTGAAAAAGTCGATTTTTTCACACTTTGAACGGCCGTAGCGGCTAAACGAAGAATCCAAATCGAACGCAGTTTTCAAATATCTGCTCCTTGGGTGCAAATTAGTCAGATTTAATTAAAATTGGCGATTTTTAATTTTTGACGAAAACTTGAAAATCTATACTTTTGCTCAAAAAGTGATTTTGAAATGATTTCCTAAAGAAACCACTGATTCGATTCAGGGTTTCTATACGTCACTGGAAAGATCCTTTCAAGTCGCTTGATAAAATGTACTTGCGCAAAAACAAATGTTAATTTGAAGCCCGTGACGCGACATCAAAGAAAACTCGAAAACGGAAAAAAGCGAAAATATCAACTTTTTAAATAATCATCGCAGACCCTTATGTGATATCTTTTTTTTTATCAGAAGAACGAGATAAATCGATTGGAGTTAAAAAATTTCATCTGAAAAAAATTACAAAAAAGTTGGCGAGTTGCCATGAACAAATTTTGAAAAAGTCGATTTTTTCAGACTTTGAACGGCCGTAGCGGCTAAACGAAGAATTCAAATCGAACGCGGTTTTAAAATCTGTGCTTCCTGGGTGCAAATTAGTCGAACTCAACTAAAATTGGCGATTTTTATTTTTTGACGAAAACTTGAAAATCGATGCAAGGGTCCCACTTTTGCTCAAAAATTGGCTTTAAAATGATTTCCTGAAGAAACCACTGGTTCGATTCGGGGTTTCTATACATCACTGGAAAGATCTCTTCAAGACGCTTTAGAAAATGTACTTGCGCAAGAACAAATGTTAATTTAAAGCCCGCGATGCGACAGCAAAAAAAAACTCAAAAATATTATAAAACGTAGGGATAAAATCCTACAAAAATTCAGTTCACTTCACAAGACGTCGATCTTCCAAAATAATTTTGGTTTTTGAATGTGCAACAATTTTCAGTCGAGTTATGAATTTTTGAAAATTTATTTTGAACACTCGAGCGCAAAAAATTAAAAAATAATATTCAACGCAGTGATGAAATCCTACAAAAATTCAGTTCACTTCACAAGACGTCAATCTTTCAAAATAATTTTGGTTTTTGAATGTGCAACAATTTTCAGTTGAGATAAGAATTTTTGAAAATTTATTTTGAACACTAGAACGCAAAAAAATAAAAATTAATATAAAACGCAGGGATAGAATCCTACAAAACTTCAGTTCACTTCACAAGACGTCAATCTTTCAAAATAATTTTGGTTTTTGAAAGTGCAACAATTTTCAGTCGAGTTATGAATTTTTGAAAATTTATTTTGAACATTCGAGCGCAAAAAATTAATAATTAATATAAAACGCAGGGATGAAATCCCACAAAAATTCAGTACACTTCACAAGACGTCGGTCTTTCAAAATAATTTTGGTTTTTGAATGTGCAACAATTTTCATTCAAGTTAGGAATTTTTGAAAATTTATTTTGAACACTCGAGCGCAAAAAGTTAAAAATTAATTTAAAAGGCAGGGATAAAATCCTACAAAAATTCAGCTCACCTCACAAGACGTCAATCTTTCAAAATAATTTTGGTTTTTAAATGCGCAACAATTTTCAGTCGAGTTATGAATTTTTGAAAAAATTATTTTGAACACTCGAACGCAAAAAAATAAAAATTAATATAAAACGCAGGGATGAAATCCCACAAAAATTCAGTTCACTTCACAAGACGTCGGTCTTTCAAAATAATTTTGATTTTTGAATGTGCAACAATTTTCATTCGAGTTAGGAATTTTTGAAAATTTATTTTGAACACTCGAGCGCAAAAAGTTAAAAATTAATTTGAAAGGCAGGGATAAAATCCTACAAAAATTCTGTTCACCTCACAAGACGTCAATCTTTCAAAACAATTTTGGTTTTTGAATGTGCAACAATTTTCAGTCGAGTTATGAATTTTTGAAAATTTATTTTGAATACTCGAACGCAAAAAATTAATAATTAATATAAAACGCAGGGATGGAATCCTACAAAAATTCTGTTCACTTCACAAGACGTCGATCTTCCAAAATAATTTTGGTTTTTAAATGCGCAACAATTTTCAGTCGAGTTATGAATTTTTGAAAAAATTATTTTGAACACTCGAACGCAAAAAAATAAAAATTAATATAAAACGCAGGGATGAAATCCCACAAAAATTCAGTTCACTTCACAAGACGTCGGTCTTTCAAAATAATTTTGATTTTTGAATGTGCAACAATTTTCATTCGAGTTAGGAATTTTTGAAAATTTATTTTGAACACTCGAGCGCAAAAAGTTAAAAATTAATTTGAAAGGCAGGGATAAAATCCTACAAAAATTCTGTTCACCTCACAAGACGTCAATCTTTCAAAACAATTTTGGTTTTTGAATGTGCAACAATTTTCAGTCGAGTTATGAATTTTTGAAAATTTATTTTGAATACTCGAACGCAAAAAATTAAAAATTAATATAAAACGCAGTGATAAAATCCTACAAAAATTCAGCTTACTTCACAAGACGCCGATCTTCCAAAAGAAGGAAAAAAGCGAACAAATCTCAACTTTCTTAATAAACATCGTAGACCCTTATGTAATACCATTTTGTTCATCAGACGAACGAGTTAAATCGATTGGAGTTAAAAAATTTCATCTAGGAAAAAATGCAAAAAAGTTGGCTAGTCAACATGAACTTTATGGAAAATTTTGAAAAAACACTTTTTTTTTCAGACGTTGAACTCATGTAGCGGCCGAACGAAGAATCCAATTTGAACGCGGTTTTCAATTCTGAGGTCCTTGTGTGCCAGTTAGTCGGGTTTGATTAAAATTGGCGATTTTTTAATTTTGACGAAAACCTGAAATTCTATCCAAGGGTCCCCCCTTCTTACTTTTGATCAAAAATTGCACTAAAAATGATTTCCTGAAGAAACCAATGGTATGATTCGGGGTTTTCATACATCACTGGAAAGATCCCTTCAAGACGCTTCAGAAAATGCACTTGCGCAAAATGAAATGTCAATTTGAAGCGCGTGACGCGTCAGCAAAGAAAATTCGAAAATGGAAAAAATTGGAAATTTTTTTTTTTTTAATAATCTAATCATTATGAAATAAAATATTGGGGATAGTGTAAAGATTACAATCGGTAATTAAATTTCGCGCGTTCGTTCTTTCCGTCGTACATTTCAGCCACAAAGGACTCTTTCCGTGTCATCGATTTACCCGATACCTTTACATAAAGCATTTATCGCATTTGCAATGCATTATTGTGAAATGTAGCACTATATTTCCTTTAGGGTGAACTGACATTTTCAGGTCGAATAGGTATCGTAGATCACTCAACTTGTAACGCACTTTTTTCCGAACCATTATATTTCAGATTTCTCACCGGAACTAGGTTTATACAAAGAGGAAATATTACCGACTGTAATAAATATATATTTGTACTGAATTTTATTTCATCTCGTTCTCTCGTTCACTGGCAAGGTGAACGAGACGAGATATTAATTCAATACTACAAAAAAATCAAGCGACAAAGAAAGGAGAAAATTGATTGATCCGACGTTGAATTGGAGTTACCATTGACTTTATCAGATAAGTTAATGTGATGGGAGTAGATATTGCTTAAACGATCTGTGTCCGTTTAGGAATTCATTGTTTTATCGCGTCTTTTTTGTACGTGATACATTTCAAGGAATAATCTACCCCAACAGGATTTACAAGAGTTTAAAAAGTCCGGATTATGGTCAGCGGAGTTACAGTGAATCGATAAAGCACTGAACTTCTTGCCTAGTCTGTAATGCATATATATATATATATATATATGTATATGCAGGGTTGGGCAAATGTGTCGGAACACCTGATTTCTGGCTAAACGTATATTGTTTTCTTATTTTTTTAAAAAGAAATGTGTATTGTTTTATTTATTCTTTTAAGTGACTTATTTTGATTTTCTACAGCTGCACTATTTTTCGAGATATGACGTCATCGGCAATTTTTTTAAATGGATCACCCTGTATATTTTTACATTTTCAAATAGACACCTTTTCAACAATTACAATGATATAGGGTTTGGTGGGTGTGCGACTTATGTTTTTTTTTTAAATAATAAATAAAATAATAGAAATGAAATTTGTGAATTTCGTAAAAAATTTGTTCAACCGTTGAAAATTTTGATTTATAAATATTAAAGTTTCTCTCAGGGAATGTTGCATTAAAATATTGCATGCATCTTGTGGAGATCTGTACCAACCATCATTAACAACGTAATATTTTCACGTTAAGTTATTTCACCCAAAATTGAACAGCAATGGTAATATTTTATATGGATACTATGTGTTAGTTACTGAAAACATCAAAACACGAAATTGTTTTATCAGAAAACAGTAAAAAGATGTAAAAAGCCAGCTCGATGTTGAATGATTTTATTTAATATTTAAAAAACCACTAGTCGCACACCCACCAAACCACACATCATTGCAATTGTTGGAAAAGTATCTATTCGAAAATGTAAAAATTTACAGGGTGTTCTATTTAAAAAAAACTGCCGATGACGTCATATCTCGAAAAATTGTGTAGCTGTAGAAAATCAAAATACGTCACTGAATAGAATAAATAAAACTATACACATTTATTTTTAAAGTAATAAGAAAACAACAGACGTTTAGCCAGAAATCAGGTGTTCCGACACATATGCCCAACCCTGTATATATATATATATAAATTCTGGACCTTCTTTTCTCCCGTTACACCTCACACTTCACTACATTGCAGCGTCCGTTACGTCTTGCCGTTTTATACAGTATGTTTTTTTTTATCGTGGGCCATAGGATTTTACATGCTAAAAAATATACCTTGTGTTAATGTATATTTTAACATATAATTTTAAAGGAAATTTTAGTTAGTAATATATCAATTACTTTTCCACATGATGCGGTTCATTAGATTAACTTAAACATGTTTTATTCCAATAAAAAATGAAAATAATTCCACTAATCAATCACATTTCGTAAATTCAAGGTACTTTGATTATTTTTGCTCAGTTATTTATTTTAAATAATTTCATTTTTTAATGAAATAAAACATGTTTAAGTTATTCTAATGCAGCGCATCATGTAGAAAAATAATTGATTTACTACCAACTAAAATTTCCTTCAAAATTTTATGATAAAATATACATTAACACAAGGTATAATTTTTAACATGTAAAATCCTATGGCCCACGATAAAAAAAATATCCTGTATATATATATATATATATATATATATATATATATATATATATTACCTGAGGTGCTTTGGGTTTTAGTGTTTCTGATGATAACCTGCGACTGAAAATACACAAACACGGCGACGATCAAATACGGATGGAGCTCGGGGACAATTTCGAATTGAAATGGATTTTTTTCGATCAATTAATGTTGACTTTGGATATTGGAAAGATCGCCTCCGTAATGATTCGAGTTGCTTTGAACACGAGCGAGTCGTGAATAGTTGATTTTTATAAGCCCCATTTGCATTGAACAAGTGCAGATTGAGAAAACAATGTTTTTAATTTACCATTTAAAATACAACCGGAAAGTTTATGCAATGAGCATAAAGGTATCGGTGATGATTGGAGCTTGGTGCACGAGGAATAATAATAATGTTAACTAAATTTACATTTTGTGCTTATTAAATTTATTTAATGCAGTTGCAAGTGAGACTTGCTTATTTTAATGATAAGAGAATAAGCGAATTTGGGCCAAGGAAAACCTGTTACCTTTTACAAAATCATAATTTCCTATACATTACAAGTAATTTTAGTTAATTTCAAGTCGATGGCACTTGTTTTTATATTTTTCTGAAACCATTAAATTTATCACAATTTTTCGTAGTTACGAGCGCTGTTCAAATAAAAGTTTCACAAAATCTAGTGCTGATGTGTATCCAGATTTTCTCAAAATCATAATCTCAAATGAATTTTCAGTAATTTTGGAAAGTTACAAATCGATGTCAATTGTTTTTATATTTATTTCAAGCCAATAAAATTATAACAATTTTTCACGATTTTTCGCGCCGATTACATTGAATTATCACAAAATATCGTGTATGTCGTTTTTCACGTAATAATAATCTCGAATGACTTTTGAATAATTTTGGGAAGTTCTAAGTCGGCAGAAATTGTTTTTTATATTTTTTTGGACCCATTAAAGTTATTACAATTTTTCACAATTACGCGCGCTGTTAAAATATCAGTTTCACAAACTTTGGTGCTAATGTGTATCCCAATTTTCTCAAAATAATAATCTCAAATGAATTTTGAGTAATTTTGGAAACTTACAAATCGATGGCAATTGTTTTTGTATTTATTTCACGGCACGAAAATTATTTAAAAAAATACAAGTTTTCGCACAGCTCACATGAAATTGTCACAAAATATTGTGATGGTGTGTATGTAATTTTTGACGTAATAATAATCTGGAATGTTTTTTTAGTTTTTTTTCGAACGTTTTAGGTTGGCAACAATTGTTTTTATATTTTTTTGAAATTAATGAAATTATTACAATTTTTCATATATTTGCGCGCTCTTCAAATAAAATTTTCACATAATTTGGTGATGGAATGTACCTAGCTTTTTACGAAATCATAATCTCTAATGAATTTTGAGTAATTTTGGAAAGTTACAAATCGATAGCAATTGTTTTTGTTTTTATTTCAATCCATCGAAATTTTAACAATTTTTGTCGATTCTACGTTAAAATTATTACAATTTTTCGTAATTCAAATAAAACGATCACAAAATTTGGTGATGGAGTTATTTACAGAAGAAGTGCTTAATCTACTTTAAAGTACATTTAATTTGCCATATTTTCACGTTTGAATCATCAAAATCGAACAACGCGTTTGGAAGTTATGACATGTTCCGATTTTAACAAAAATGCGATTTTTTTTTATTTTGTGTTAAGTTTACGAAATTACACTTAATTGGCCATATTTTCACGTTCAAATAATCAAAATCGAACAACGCACTTGGAAGTTATGAGACTTCAAAAATCAAACTCGCGGATTTTCAATGGTCGAATTTTAACAAAAATGCGATTTTTTAATTTTGTGTCAAGTTTACGAAAGAAATTCTTAGTCAATCTTAAAGTACCCTTAATTAGACATATTTTCACGTTTGAATCATCAAAATCGAACAACGCGTTTGGAAGCTAAGTGACTTCAAAAATCAAAAACGCGGATTTTAAATGTTCGAATTTTAACAAAAACGCAATTTTTTTTATTTTGTGTTAAGTTTACGAAATAAATTCTTAGTTAATCTTAAAGTACACTTAATTGGACATATTTTCACGTTTGAATCATCAAAATCGAACAACGCGTTTGGAAGTTATAAGACTTCAAAAACCAAAATCGCGGATTTTCAATATTCCAATTTTAACAAAAATGCGATTTTCTCATTTTGTGTTAAGTTTACGAAAGAAATTCTTAGTCAATCTTAAAGTACACTTAATTGGACATATTTTCACGTTTGAATCATCAAAATCGAACAACGCGCTTGGAAGTTATGAGACTTCAAAAAGGATATTTATTTCATTTTTCGCACTGATTACTTGGAATTATCACAAAATATGGTGATGGTGTGTATGTAGTTTTTACGTAATAATAATCTTTAATAATTCTGGAGTAATTTTGGAAAGTTTTAAGTTGGCAACAATTGTTTTTATATTTTTTTGAAACCAATAAAATTATTACAATTTTTCATAATCAAATAAAAATTTCATACAATTTCGTGATGGAATGTATCTAGCTTTTTGCGAAATCATAATCTCAAATGAATTTTGAGTAATTTTGGAAAGTTACAAATAGATAGCAATTGTTTTTTTATTTCTTTAAACACACCAAAATTATAACAATTTTTCACAATTTTTTGCACCGATTACATGAAATTATCACAAAATATGGTGATGGCGTGTGTGTAGTTTTTCACGTAATTATAATCTCGAAAAAGTTTTGAGTAATTTTGGAAAGTTTCAAGTCGGTAACTATTGTTTCTATATTTTTTTGAAAGCATTAAAATTAATCCAATTTTTCATAATTACGCGCGCTGTTTAAATAAAACCATCACAAAATTTGGTGGTGTAGTGTATCCAGATTTTTACGAAATCATAATCTTAAACGAATTTTGAGTAATTTTGGATTGTTACAAATCTATAGTAATTGTTTTTTATATTTATTTCAAGCCACCAAACTTATAACAATTTTTCACGATTTTTCGCACCGATGCCATTAAATTATCAAAAAATATGGTGATGGTGTTTATGCAATTCTTCACCTAATAATATTCTCGAACGATTTCTGAGTAATTTTGGAAAGTTTTAAGTCGGCAACAATTGTTTTTATATGTTTTTTAAATTATTAAAGTTATTACAATTTTTGATAATTACGCGCGCTGTTCAAATAAAACGATCACATAATTTGGTGGTGGAGTGTATCCAGATTTTTACTAAATCATAATCTCACACGAATTTTGAGTAATTTTGGAAAGTTACAAATAGATGGCAATTGTTTTTATATTTCTTTTAGCACACCAAAATTAGAATAATTTTTCACAATTTTTTGCAACGATTACATGAAATTATCACAAAATATGGTGATGGCGTGTGTCTAGTTTTTCACGTAATAATAATCTCGAAAGAGTTTCGAGTAATTTTGGAAAGTTTTAAGTCGGTAACAATTGTTTTTATATTTTTTTGAAACCACTAAAATTATTCCAATTTTTCATAATTACGCGCGTTGTTTAAATAAAACTATCGCAAAATTTGGTGGTGTAGTGTATCAAGATTTTTGCGAAATCATAATCTCCAATGAGTTTTGAGTAATTTTGAATTGTTACAAATCGATGGCAATTGTTTTTATATTTATTTAAATCCATCGAAATTGCAACAATTTTTCACGAATGTTTTAACCGGTTACGTGAAATTATCACAAAATATGATGGTCGTGTTATGCAGTTTTTTACGTAATAATAATCTAGATTGATTTTTAAGTAATCTTGCAAAGTTTTAAGTCGACAACATTTTTTTTTAATATTTTTTTGAGATCATTAAAATTATTCTAATTTTTTGATTACGCGCAATGCTCAAATAAAAGTATCACAAAATTCGGTGACGGTTTGTACCTAGATTTTTACGAAATCACAATCTTAAATAAATTTTGACTAATTTTGGAAAGTAACAAATCTATGGCAATTGTTATTATATTTATTTCAAGCCACCAAAATTGTAACAATTTTTTACAACTTATCGCACCGATTCCATCAAATTATCACAAAATATGGTATGTAATTTTTCACGTAATAATAATAATCTTGAGTGATTATTGAGTAATTTTGGAAAGTTCTAAGTCTGCAACAATTGTTTTTATATTTTTTTGATACCATTAAATTTATTACAATTTTTTATGATTACGAGCGCTGTTCAAATAAAAGTATCACAAAATTTGGTGATGGAATGTAGCCAGATTTTTACGAAATCACAATTTTAAATAAATTTTGACTAATTTTGGAAAGTAACAAGTCTATGGCAATTGTTATTATATTTATTTCAAGCCAGCAAAATTGTAACAATTTTTTACAAGTTATAGCACCCATTCCATTAAATTATCACAAAATATGGTGTTGATGAGTATGTAATTTTTCACGTAATAATAATCTTGAGTGCTTTCTGAGTAATTTTGGAAAGTTTTAAGTCGGCAACAATTGTTTTTCTATTTTTTTTAAACCATTAAAATTATTACATTTTTTTGTGATTACGCGCGATGTTCAAATAAAAGTATCACAAAATTCGGTGATGGAATGTATCTAGATTTTTACGAAATCACAATCTTAAATAAATTTTGATTAATTTTGGAGAGTAGCAAATCTATGGCAATTGTTTTTATATTTATTTCAAGCCACCAAAATTATAACAATTTTTTATAGCACCGATTCCATTAATTTATCACAAAATATGATGTTCGGTTGTATGTAATTTTTCACGTAATAATAATCATGAGTGATTTCTGAGTAATTTTGGAAAGTTTTAAGTCTGCAACAATAATTTCTATATTTTTTTGAGACCATTAAATTTATTTCAATTTTTTATGATTACGCGCGCTGTTCAAATAAAAGTATCACAAAATTTGGTGATGGAGTGTATCTACGTTTTCACGAAATCATAATTTCGAGTAATTTTGGAAAGTAACAAATCGATGGTACTTGTTTTTATATTTATTTGTAGACACCAAAATGATCACAAAATATGGTGATCTCAATTTATCTATAACGTAATATCTAATCCTAGATTACGATTTCCCATTTAGTCCCACAGTATTATCTCACCAGAGCCAACAATGTGTATTATGTATGCGCTTATGAACCGTGCACGTAAATTATATAGTCAAAGACGTTAATGAAGCAATTAATAAGACAGTTCGGATGTCGGTAATAGCACCGACAGAGGGGGCGTTAACGTGACTAACCTCATGCGTGTGATGAACACCGGCGCTAAGTCCAGTTGCGCCCCGATTCCCAAATCGGAGGCCTTCACCTCCTCCCAGCTGGAGTACTTGACGAGGGAACAGCTCGGCGACAGCATATCTGTAACAATTTATTCCCATTAGAATTACACGCACAACAATGGCCCTTTATTATGATAATCCGCACACGTGTGCGCCGCCTCCGGTTCCATTTTCCCCGAGATTTTAATTTGGCAAATGGAGTAATGCCTTGTTTCGAGGTTGTGTGTGCCGGAGATAAATAGCGAGTATTCCGGAGATTACACCTTCGGATTATTAAAAGATGTCACGCCGCTGGGCAGATCTGGAGATTATTTTAAGCCCGAGCGAGGCTTTATATTTTAAGAAGAATAAGACACGTCGTCGGAGGTAAACAAAAATGATTGTTTTGAATAACGTACATAATTAATTGTATTGCGGGTAAAGCTGTCTCCTCGAGATTATTATGTTTGTTAGGAAAATAATGAAAATTAACTTGTATTTTGTAACCCAAATGCTGTACGAAGTTTTTTATTTTTATTCCGTAAAAAAAAAAATGCGGATTTTCGCAGGCCTAGAAATTAATAGTTACTGTTCAGGACTGTCTTTCAAGCTTTCAAGATATTTAGATAAGAGTTTATTCAACTATGCGATCTTACGTTAACTGAGTAATGTTGATCCATTTTTTGAGTACATAGGAATGCCCGGCGCTTCCACCAGAGTTTACTTTTAGGGTCTTTTAATATCCGCCGTATCGTGTTGCTATTCAACAACATTTCATTTAAATAGCTTTTTTTTTTTTACACAGGCCTGAGTCATACCGTCACAGATGGCTAGGGATCCACCATAGTTGTGATTGAAGATTGCTTATTTGATATGTTCATCCCAATCTAAAGTTATGCCTAGAAACTGAATATTATTTGCCCTATTTACATTTACTGATGCTGATTCAGTTTGAAATTTGTGATTCGTTGACGATTGGAAGATTAAGCTCAATGCCTCTATTGTAAATAAATTGCTGACTTATACAAATACTAAACATTTCCTTATTGAAAATCCGTTTACTAATTTTTTGCTCGTTCGCTCCTGAATGGGTTTATAATGGGGATGGTTTACTTTTAAAAGTATTTTCCTTCTATAGACTAATAAAAAAGCTATTTATCATATGCTTACGCTCAAATTTAATGCCCTTATATATACAGTGCGGGGGCATTCGTATTCTATAACGTCTCGCTTGAACGTAAAATATGGAAATATTCCACTCATTTGGGAGCCCGCGACAGGAATGGAATAACGTACAACACAAGCAATGCGTTCTAAATTCATAAATAGAAAATCGGTTTTTGTTATATTTTACAGTTGAGTTTACAGTTCAATATTCAAAAAAAAAATGAAATATCAAAGATTTTACTTAAAAATTATCGCACAATATGAATAATTTTATTCCAATATTTAAATCATTGAATTATTAATTACAGTTTAATTCCATTTTTTATTACACATATCTTTATCGACCGAATCACTACTTAAAATAAAACTAAACATTCTTTGCGTTCTATTGGTGAATGCGCCGGGAAACCCCGTTAACGTTACTGAACATTATTTGCGTTTTTTTTTTTGGTGGATGCGCCAGGAAACCCTGTTAACTTTTGACCGTTGTACAGTCAGAGAAAATACAAATGCTGCCGCATGTCGGTGCTTAGTTCGGTCGAAACCAGTCAATCCATTTATGAGGTAATAAAAGGATATCACGATATAAGATGGTCAAAATGCCACCCGACACGGATTTTTAAATAAATATGAAAATATCATTAGTTGTGACCTTAACCAAAATAGTCGTAAGCCGTATATCAAAAAAACCCCGACATGACCCGGGAAGCCCCAAAATACGATTTTTTCAAATAAAATTTTTTAACCACAAAAAAAATCCGAAAAAATCACATATATTATTGATCAAAATACCAAATTAGATGATTTTTTCAAGGTCATTTTATATTTTTATAAATTTATCAATAATTGAAATAAATTCAGGATAGATTGAAATATATTGGATTATTCACGCTATACGGCACCGAATATTGTGGCCAAAATTCGTGACTTTCAAAAAGTTTGACTTTTAGGATATATAAGGGTCTATTATGGTTACTTTTTAAAATTAATTTCATGTTATACAGGGTGTTCCAAACGCCCTAAAATATCAAAGTTGTGTTTTATTTTAATGGAACACCCTGTATTTTAATAAAACCTTTAATAAAATTATCGGATTAAAATCAAAATCGGGGGCGCTCCGTGGCGGAGTGGATTAGCACCTGCTTTCGGTGCGAAGCGCTGTTCCGAGTGTTGCTATTTTGTTTCCAGCTGCGAAATGTCAATTTTTGTAATAGGGTGTCAAAAATGTGTTCATTGCGGATGCATTTTGAAATTTTTAAGCCAATTTCAGCGCAGACTGATTTTGAATAATTTTTCAAATCATCGAATGCACTTTTATTTTTTTAAATTCAAGTTCCGAGTGTTGCTATTTTTTTCCAGTTGCGAAATGTCAATTTTTGTAATAGGGTGTCAAAAATGGGTTCATTGCGGATGCATTTTGAAATTTTTAAGCCAATTTCAGCGCAGACTGATTTTTAATAATTTTTCAAATCATCGAATGCACTTTTATTTTTTTAAATTCAAGTTCCGAGTGTTGCTATTTTTTTCCAGTTGCGAAATGTCAATTTTTGTAATAGGGTGTCAAAAATGGGTTCATTGCGGATGCATTTTGAAATTTTTAAGCCAATTTCAGCGCAGACTGATTTTTAATAATTTTTCAAATCATCGAATGCACCTTTATTTTTTTAAATTCAAGTTCCGAGTGTTACTATTTTTTTCCAGTTGCAAAATGTCAATTTTTGTAATAGGGTGTCAAAAATGGGTTCATTGCGGATGCATTTTGAAATTTTGAAGCCAATTTCAGCGCAGACTGATTTTTAATAATTTTTCAAATCATCGAATGCACTTTTATTTTTTTAAATTCAAGTTCCGAGTGTTACTATTTTTTTCCAGCTGCAAAATGTCAATTTTTGTAATAGGGTGTCAAAAATGTGTTCATTGCGGATGCATTTTGAAATTTTTAAGCCAATTTCAGCGCAGACTGATTTTTAATAATTTTTCAAATCATCGAATGCACTTTTATTTTTTTTTAAATTCAAGTTCTGAGTGTTGCTATTTTTTTCCAGTTGCAAAATGTCAATTTTTGTAATAGGGTGTCAAAAATGTGTTCATTGCGGATGCATTTTGAAATTTTTAAGCCAATTTCAGCGCAGACTGATTTTTAATAATTTTTCAAATCATCGAATGCACTTTTATTTTTTTTTAAATTCAAGTTCTGAGTGTTGCTATTTTTTTCCAGTTGCGAAATGTCAATTTTTGTAATAGGGTGTCAAAAATGGGTTCATTGCGGATGCATTTTGAAATTTTTAAGCCAATTTCAGCGCAGACTGATTTTTAATAATTTTTCAAATCATCGAATGCACTTTTATTTTTTTAAATTCAAGTTCCGAGTGTTACTATTTTTTTCCAGTTGCGAAATGTCAATTTTTGTAATAGGGTGTCAAAAATGTGTTCATTGCGGATGCATTTTGAAATTTTTAAGTCTATTTCAGCGCAGACTGATTTTTAATAATTTTTCAAATCATCGAATGCACTTTTTTTTTTTTAAATTCAAGTTCCGAGTGTTGCTATTTTGTTTCCAGCTGCAAAATGTCAATTTTTGTAATAGGGTGTCAAAAATGTGTTCATTGCGGATGCATTTTGAAATTTTTAAGCCAATTTCAGCGCAGATTAATTTTTAATAATTTTTAAAATCATCGAATACAGTTTTATTTTTTAAAATTCAAGTTCCGAGTATTGCTATATTGTTTCCAGCTGGGTTCGAGACCCACGCCGGACGGTTAAATTTTATTTACGAAAATTTGCCATTCGGATCCATGCATGTTAGTGTTTGTCCTATTTCATTATAAATATGAAATTTAACAAATAGTAAAAATCGGTCGTGGCAGAATAGCCAAGTAGCTTACGCCAATTTCCCCAATATCATTCACTCTCCTTAACCCGCGTTTCCATCAAACATCCTTCCATTAAAATAAAAAAAAAAAAAAACAAAATCTTGGATTTTATTGCAAAAATTTTGGATTTAAGGTTCAAAACCATGAATTCTATGGTCCAAATTTGAGATTTTGCATGACATTCCTAGTTAATAATCCAAATTTTTGATTTTAGGACTCAAATTCTGCGTTTAAGGGTCAAAAACTTGGATTTTATGTTCCAAATGCCTGATTTTAAATGCAATTGATCAATTGAATCCAAATATTGGATTTTGGGTCTCAAGTTCTGCGTTTAGAGACCGGAAACTTGGATTTAAAGTTTCAAATTAGAAATTTTACATATAATTATCAAATTAAAATACAAACTTTGGATTTTTCAACACAAAGTTTACGTTTAAAATCTATGGATTCTATGGTCCAAATTCAAGATGTTTATTGAAATTCTTGTATTAGAATCCAAATTTTTAATTTTAAGTCTCAAATTCTGCGTTTAGGGGCCAGAAACTTGAATATTTCAAATTTCGGATTTTACATATAATTATCAAATTAAAATCCAAATTTATAATTTTTGGTCACAAATTATGCGTTTAAGATCTAAAACCGTGGTTCAAATTGGAGAATTTTTATGAAATTCTTGGATTAGAATCCAGAATCAGTTCAAAGTATTGTACTCGGCAAATAGATTTTTTTTTAGATTGTTGACCTGTATATTCGATTTTTGTTGTCTAAATTTTTGACTATTAGGCCCAAACATTATTTATTTTGGCCTAAATTTAATTGGTAAAATTTTCGACTGTTTGGTCCGCATTTTTTATTTTTCCAGGCGAATTTTTAATTTTTAAATTTTTGACCCGTATTTTCGATATTTTTCGTCAAAATATTTTATCTTTGTATTTTTGATTTTTTTTTAAATATTCTAAATATTCTTTATTTCGATTTAATTGTTCAAATTTTTGATTCTTTAGTCCTCATTTTTGATTTTTCAGGCCGAAATTTTAATTCCAGTTCGATTTGATATGGTTTTGATTAAAATAACTATAACCTGAATTATTGATTTATATGCGAGATTTTTTAAATTTTTTCCGGTATTTTCGAATTTTGTTTATTGAAATTTTCGATTTTTTAGTCTGCATTTGTTATCTTTAGGGCCGAATTTTCTATGCAATGTCTAAATTTTTGACTTTCTGGCCTACATTACAAATTTGTATTATTATTATTTTTAATCTTTTGACCTAAATTTTTCTTTACTAACTTCTGGATTTTATTGTCTAAATTTTCGATTTTTTGGTCCGCATTTTTGATTTTTCGTTTAGTCTGCGTTTATTATCTTCAGGTCCGAGTTTTCGATGTTTTGTCTAAATTTTCGACTTTTTGGCTAACATTGTAGATTTTTATTTTCTTTTATCTTTTGCCCTAAAATTTTCTTTATTTGCCTGTTAAAATTTTTCTTTCCTTGGTCCACCATTTTTATTTTTATGCCAGAATTTTAGATATTTGGTCTTAATTATGTATCGAATATTTTAGATTTAAAGTTTATTTTTTATCCAATATTTTATATTTTTTAGCTTAGATTATTGATTTCATTTCGTGATTTTTTTGATTTTTTGGCTATTATTTTCGAATTTCTGATCAGAAACTTATTTTAGGCAAATTAGTATTAAGTATTATTTTTATGGTTTATAATTTACATTATTTTACGTTTTGTATTGGGTTTTTCCCATTTATGTTAAATAAATAAATAAAAAATAAATAAATTATTTTGCTTCTACCTAAGTTTTTAATTTTTTGTCTGAGTTTTTAATTTTTAGATCAGGATTCTTGATTCTTTGGCCCATATTTTATATTTCTGTATTTTCGATTTTTTTGTTCCAATTCTTTTTATTTTTCATTATTTTGACCAAAATATTCGATTAGTTTGTAGAAATTATCGATTTTTTGTCTGCATACGCCCGAGTTTTCAATGTTTTGTCTAAATTTTCAACTTATTAGGCCCTACTTTTTTGGCCTGTATTTTGTGTTTCCGATTGTTTTGGTTTCAATTTTAGTCGACTTAAATTTTCGATTCGTTTGTTAAAAATCTTGATTTTTTGGTCTACCAATTTGATTTTTGGGTACGAATTTTAGATTTTAGCTCTTGATTTTTTATTTTTTTGTCCCATATTTTAGATTTTCTTAACTTGAATTATTGAGTTTATTGTGCGATTTTTTTTAAATTTTAATTTTTGCCATTATTTTCGAATTTCTCGTTGGAACTTATTTTAAGCTAAAAAGAGTTATATTTAGTGCTGAAAATGGCAAATGATTTTTCTTTTGCTTGTATTTTCAATTTTTTTGTCTGCATTTTTATTTTTAAACCAGGATTTTTTATTTTTTCGGCCGATATTTTAGATCTTAGGCAGTTTTGTTCCAAATATTTGATTTTTTTGGCCAAAATATTCGATTGGTCTTGGAAGATAAATGGTTCTTTGTTTCTTAAAAAAAAATAGGGGGAGGGGAGGGGGGTATTATATAAGTGGCTCTACCATCAACATGTTCCACGAGCCGCCACTGGTAAAGATATAAGGTATTTGAAATCAAAAAAAAAGAATCTAAACTCAACATAAACATACTGTTACTCTATTATTAATTTGATAAAATTTTGCTCAATTGTTGATAAATATATACAAAATATCGTAAAAAGATGAATTGAATTTTTAATTACAGTTTGATTCCATTTTTTTATTACACATATCTTTATCGACCGAATCACCGCTTAAAATAAAACTAAACATTATTTGCGTTATTTTAGTGAATCCGCCGGGAAACCCCGTTAACGTTACTAAACATTATTTGCGCTCTTTTGGTGGATGCGCCGGGAAACCCCGTTAACTTTTGACCGTTGTACGTTATTTTTTTATAATCTGCTCGTTCATCTATGTGCGTCGGTGTACAACCTCTTTCAGCATTATAAAAGACTTCCTCAACTCTTCGAATAATGCATAATTTAATCAAGTACGCACTGTATCAGCAGGCACACAAAACACTACCCACTTCACCCCCGCAATAAAACGTCAAATAAATTCCTCTAAACACAACAATCAGTCTCTAACAATGCGTGGTAATCACAATCTGTTCAAACTTCACACAAATCACGGCATGAATAAACCTGAGGCTATTGATATAAACCGTACATCACAGATAATGATCGCTCGCAATTAAACTACCCCCTCCCGCTCCTCTGCGCCACTGCCTTTGCCACCGGCAGAGATTCCGCAGCTTTTATGCATCCCACTATCACCATAGCGATCGATGCACGCACATTTAAATCAATTACTCTTGCGACCGGGAATATTTTCCTCGGCTCCATTGTAATATCCGAGAGTCGCTCTCTCGTTCTTTGTCTTCGTCATAATGAACTGGAATTTCTGTTGACCCTTTTGTTTGCCTTCGAGCTTACAATATGCCCTACCGGATTAGATTTACATATCATTAACTACTTTAAATAAACTCCTCCAACTTTTGGAATTTTACATAATTGACTGTAATTACCGCGCCTTGAATATAATTCGCAATCGTGATGTTTTATTTAATTATTCCCGCTAATTACTGTCACTTTATGGATATCCACGATACAGCAAATGTTCTCAATTGAGAAGTATAACAATGAAAGGGCGAAAGACTTTAAGCCAGTTACACATTTTTCAGTTAATTTTGGAAAGTTTCAAGATCGTAGCAATTGTTTTTCTATTTTTTAAAACGGCTTGAAAAATGTGCAACTTTCGGACCAAAAAAGACCTCTTCCTTCGTCATTATTCAGAAATCTTGGCGAACAATAATTGAAGATTTTTACAATATCATAAAGTAGAATCAGTTTTTAGTTAATTTTGAAAGTTTCAAGTTCGTAGCAATTGTTTTTCTATTTTTTAAAACGGCTTGAAAAATGTGCAACTTTCGGACCGAAAAAGACCTCTTCCTTCGTCATTATCCAGAAATCTTGGCGAACAATAATTGAAGATTTTTACAATATCATAAAGTAGAATCAGCTTTTAATTAATTTTGAAAGTTTCAAGTTCGTAGCAATTGTTTTTCTATTTTTAAAAGGGCTTGAAAAATGTGCAACTTTCGAACCAAAAAAGACCTCTTCCTTCGTCATTATCCAGAAATCTTGGCGAATAATAATTGAAGACTTTTACAATATCATAAAGTAGAATCAGTTTTTAGTTAATTTTGAAAGTGTCAAGTTCGTAGCATTTGTTTTTCTATTTTTTTAAACGGCTTGAAAAATGTGCAACTTTCGGACCGAAAAAGACCTCTTCCTTCGTCATTATCCAGAAATCTTGGCGAACAATAATTGAAGATTTTTACAATATCATAAAGTAGAATCAGTTTTTAGTTCATTTTGAAAGTTTCAAGTTCGTAGCAATTATTTTTCCATTTTTTTAAACAGCTTGAACATTTGTGCAAATTTCGGACCTTGAAAAATTAATAAAAATCTATGCAATGCTGCGGTCAGATTTTTAGAAAATTGTTAAGCAGAATTGTTTTTAAACGATTAACATTTGTAGCCATTGTTTTATTTAATTTTTTTTAAAGAATAAAAAATGTGCCATTTTTTTATTTTTTTAGCATCAAACTATGCTATAAAAATCTACGCAATGTAGTTTTAAAAACATTTTAAGCAGAATCGATTTCAAGTGTTTTTTAAAGATCCATGCTTGTAGCTATTACAAATGTAACAAGAAAAATATATTTTGAGAAAATTTTGAAACTTTTTTTTAATAAAAATGGACTTCGGTCTTGGGCGATTATTTCATAATTTAGTTATGTAATATTTTGATATTTTGCAGAATTATCAAAGAGAAGGTATTTTGACTGAATGTGGAAAATTCTCAGGGAGTGGCGACTGCTTTTTACATTTTCTTGTCGCTCAAAAATAAAAATACAATTTTGGAATGACCATGGACGTTTTTGTGTGAATATTTCAAAATTTCGTAATAGAATATTTGGAATTTCTTATACAGTTATCAAGTAGAATGTATTTGGAATGAATTTCGAAAATTTAAAGTGTGCGGAAATTGTTTTTCAATTTTTTTTGTCACTCGAAAAAAAATGCGAAATTTCGAAATGAAAATGGACTCTGTTTCCGTGTGATTATTTCAAAATTTAGTCATCGAATATTTGGAATTTCTTATAGAATTATCAACCAGAATATGTTTTAAATGAATTTCAAAATTTAAAGTGTGTAGCAATTGTTTTTTTAATTCTTTTGTCACTAAAAAAAAAATGAAATTTCGAAATGTTCTCGTGTGATTATTTCAAAAATTTATTCATGGAATATTTGAAATATCTTATAGTTATCAAGCAGAATGTATTTTGAATGAATTTCGAAAATTTCAAGTGTGTGTTAATTGTTTTTCAATTTTTTTTGTTACTCAAAAAATGGGAAATTTCGAAATGAAAATATACTCTGTTCTTGTGTGATTATTTCAAAATTTAGTCATGGAATGTTTGGATTTTTTTGTAGAATTACCAAGCAGAATGTATTTTGAATGTATTTGAAACATTTTTAGAATGTAGCATTTGTTTTTCAATTTTTTTGTCGCTCGAAAAAAAATGCGAAATTTCGAAATGAAAATAGACTCTGTTTCCGTGTGAGAATTATCAAGAAGAATATATTTTAAATGGATTTGTAAAATTTTAAGTGTGAAGCAATTGTTTTTTTTTTCATTTCCTTTTCACTCGAAAAAGAAATGTGCAATTTTGAATTTAGTCATGGAATATTTAGAATTTTTTGTAGAATTATCAAACAGAATTTGTTTTGTATAAATTTGGAGAATTTTAAGTGTGTGGCAATTGTTTTTCCATTTTTTGTCACTCGAAAAAGAATGTGAAGTTTCGAAATAAAAATTTCTGTTCTTGTTTGATTATTTCAAAATGTAGTCATAGAATATTTGTAATTTCTCGAAAATTATCAAGCAGAATGTATTTTGAACGGATTTGGAAAATTTTAAGTGTGTGTCAATTGTTTTTTTTTTTTTTGTCACTTGAAAAGGAATGTGAAATTTCGAAATAAAAATAGACTCTGTTCTTGCGCGATTATTTCAAAATTTAGTTATGAAATATTTGGAATTTCTAGTAGAATTATCAAGCAGAATGTATTATAAATGGATTTGGAAAATGTCAAGTATGTGATAATGGTTTTTACATTTTTTTATCACTGGAAAAAATTTGAAATTTTGAAATGAAAATGCACTGTGTTCTCGTATGATTATTTCAAAATTTAGTCATGGAATATTTGAAATTTCTTGTAGAATTATTAAACAGAATGTATTTTGGCTGAATTTGGAAAGGTGCGTGGCAATTGTTTTTCAATTTTTTTTATCACTTGAAAAAATGTGAAATTTCAAAATGAAAATGGAAAATATATTTTTCAGGGGTTTAAATTCTGCAGAATTCTATTTTGCGTGAGTCATTAAATCAAAACAGGTGTAGAGAATGAAATGAGATCGAGAAATTATAACCGCGAGTGCTGTATTTGTTTAGATAATTTAACGAATAAAGTAAAATTACATATAATTTCCAATCATACAGCTTGCTGTGATGGTAAAGTAAATATAGTTTATCCATTTGCAAACCTCTACCTAACTTTTTATCCGCTTGCAAACTAGTACCGACTTTTTTATTCACTTACAAACTTTTATCTACCTTTTTATACGCTTGTAAACCCTCTTGCTCGTCTATTTTTTTAAATCACACAAATCTTTCATACCAACGATCATGCTTTGCAATCATGCCTTGCTTTGTTTAATATTTTTAAATGAAAATCGAAATCGAATGAAATTGTTACTTGAGATTTAAGCTTATGGTTTCGTTCGAAGTCAAATCAATCAATTAATAAATTTATTCGTGTTAATAGAGAGTACATCTTTACACAAGTCAATTAAACAGTTTAAAATATAATAAAATACAATACAACGTCATTATACCAAGTAATATAAATATAGGACTTTATAAAACAGAATTAAAAAAAAATAAACTCTAAAGTTTAGACTCCAATTTGAATTTATGTTATAATTTACTTATAAAATTGTTATTTGGGATTTAAGCTAATCGTTTTGTTCGTTTAAAAAAATATTGCAAAATTTTAATTATAAATTTTAAATTAATTTTTAATTAATTTAAAAATAATTATTATGCTTAATTGCAATGTAATTATCAATAAGGGTCCACAGAGAGTGCAAAAATATGGTTGTAGTTTTTGTATCAAAAATGTCCTTCTTCTCGAAAATTTGAGATAATGGGCAATCCAATTTTTTTTTTATCCAAAATGACTTTTGTTTCTCGGTATCTTGATAATAATGAGCAATCAAAATATTTTCTAACCTCAATTTTCCCCTCGAATCGAATCTTATTATAAGCATGGCAGTAACTTTTACGAATTCAACTGCGAACGACAGTTTTTCTCGCTTTGTTTATGTTTGATTGGTGCATTTACTTTTCGTCTGGTGCTTTAATAAGTTTCGGTAGGCGTATTTGGTGCTGACAGGAGGGAATGAACAACAAACTATTTGCTCTCGCCCCCATTCCACTAATAAACACTGTCCGAACTGTCAGATTTTCAAATTGGTTGCGTAATATATTAATTCCAGTTATGGCAGAGGGATAATTTATCGGCCGTAATGGTGAGGTATTTTTACCGCATTTCCGCATCGAGCGAGAATGCCTGGGGGTGGAAACATTCCTCACGTTCTAGGTGATAAACTGTAGCAAGAATTTCTCAAGTAGTAAAATTAATATATTGACTATAAAAATTTATTTAAAATACAGTTTGAAATAATCAATGCAGAGATTACTATTAAATAAAGCAAGCGTGACAATTGTCACTTTGACAGTTTGTGATAATTTAACTCATGTAAGAACGTGCGTTTAAAATACACGAACAGAGAAAAAGGTAGAAAAAAATTTGCAAGTGAATAAATACGTTTGCAAGTGGTTAATACAACAATAATAAATGAACAAATTCTCACGTAGATATAACAATAATTCACGGGGCATGAACTCCCGACATCAAACTATTTCGTGATTAGTGCAGTTTGTTGTGTGTTGGTGGAGAATAAATTATTCATCCAAGATTAACCGCCGACGACGCCTGGGTTCACAATGGCTGTAACTGTGCGACCGGCAAACTATTCCGTAACTACCATTAAGATCAAATACTACTGATAATATATCCGAAGCAAGAATATGAATTGTTCGTCCGCATCCCATTTCTGATTTATCGTTGTATATTGTGTGTGTGTGCGCGAGTGTGTGTGTTGACCGTAAATATATTAGTGAGGGTTAACTAGGTTTACACCCTAATTACTGCAGGACTAAACTGTCGTTTCACTTGCTTTCACGTTTGACAATATGTAGTTCGGTCCATTTATTAATATTAACATTTAATGTTCTTGGCGTATTAAACATTATTATAAATAAATATAACCGCTGAATAAAACACTTACTACGTTTTTTATTCAGTGATTATATAATGACTTACCACGTAGTAACGGTCGCAACCATCACCATGAATAAATATAACGTTAATAATCGGATAAATAGGTAAATAAAAGTTTGCAAGTGGATAAACTTAACTGCCAACGATAAAATATGATTAGCTATCATTTACATCGAATTTGGTTTAAAAAAAATGTTTTATTAAAAAAGAAAGTATCGCACTGAAATCTTCATGTAAAAAGTTTGTTGGCAAACTCCGCACAAACAGTACCCGCAAACAGGTTTACAGCGAGTTTTCCCGCGAAACATAAATAATTATGTAATTTATCAAAACGTTTCCCTTGTAACTTTTGTGCTCGAGAATAAGACGTGACGAATTAGGAGCATAAAATATTTTCCGAATGCGTTTCTTTTATGTAAATGTGCGGCCGTTTTAAGATTATATATTACACCGCCGTCTTATTTCGAGTAAATAAATTCTCCGGGGTTAACAGCGGTTACATTCAAACGAAAACTTTCTTAATGAAGATTGTAGTTGAGAACGAAATTCCTTTTTTCTTTCCAAGTGATGATGTATGAGTGGGTGCGGGGGGAGGGGTGTGCCGTAAATTTTCATTAGCGGCATTATCAAGTTCGTTCGAATATTAAATTTTTTTACTTTGAATTTTCGACCGTTTTCGCGTAATCAAACTGATGTTCGCAAGCGATTTTAAATTGGTCGGTAAATCTTGGAAAAATTATACGATAAGGGATGTAAACTACTGGATCGGTTTATACGGAGCACGTCAGTTTCAGACATAATATGCGGGGTTGGCCTCACTTCTGATCCGTACCTAGGTTTATTTATTTATGGGGCTGCGCTGCCCGGAATTTTACTTCGGAGGAAAAAGGGAAAACACGCGGTGCTAAATGGAAAGTTATGCAACACATGTTGCACATGAATTAATTCAAAAATATAATGAATACATGTTTCAATCAATCACTTAACACTTACTTTGTATTACTGATGAAGTACCCAAAAATGAACTTATTCGTTGATTAAATCACAGTCATTTATTTAATGACTACCGGGGTGGAATTTCACAGGATGGATTGGCCGAATTGCAGTTCATACGTTCATATCCAATCATTTAACTTACGTTCTCCAGAGTTTATTAATTCCATTCAACATATAATTTCTTCATCAATCAACGATAATGCTTACACTTAAATCGCCCGTGCACTGTTCCGAAGGCGCGAATTTCGCTGTTGAAATTTTGATGCGGCTTACGGTTTTCAAGTTTTTTCGATTATCTCGAAATCCAGTGATGACGTGTTTGTAGATTTTTGCTAAAACGTAAAGTGCCATCAATTTTGAACACATTTGAAAAGTTTTAGATTTGTTGCAACTGTCTGTTTAATTTTCTTACGCTTGAGAAATTGGCCAACTGTTAAATAACGCGATTATGTCGATTATCACGAAATCTAGTGATGAGGTGTTTGTAGATTTTTACTGAATCGTAAAGTGCAATCAATTTCCAATGTATTTAAAAAGTTTCAGATTTGTGGCAACTCTTTTTTAATTTTTTCTTACGCTTTAGAAATTTCTCAGCTGTAAAATAACAGCAGGCCACGTGATTATGTCGATTATTACGAAACCTAGTGATAGGATGTTTGTATATTTTTACTAAAACGTAGAGTACAATCAATTTTGAACATTTTTGAAAAGTTTTAGATTTGTGGCAACTGTTTTTCTAATTTTTTTAACGCTTTACAAATTTTTCAACTGTAGAATAACAGAAGACGATGTCATTATGTCGATTATTACGAAACCTAGTGATAGGATGTTTATAGATTTTTACTAAAACGTAGAGTACAATCAATTTTGAACATTTTTGAAAAGTTTTAGATTTGTGGCAACTGTTTTTCTAATTTTTTAACGCTTTAGAAATTTTTCAACTGTAGAATAACAGAAGACCATGTGATTATGTCGATTATTACGAAACCTAGTGATAGGATGTTTGTAGATTTTTATTAAAACGTAGAGTACAATCAATTTTGAACATTTTTAAAAAGTTTTAGATTTGTGGCAACTGTTTTTCTAATTTTTTTACGCTTTAGAAATTTTTCAACTGTAGAATAACAGAAGACCTTGTGATTATGTCGATTATTACAAAACCTAGTGATAGGATGTTTGTATATTTTTACTAAAACGTAGAGTACAATCAATTTTGAACATTTTTAAAAAGTTTTAGATTTGTGGCAACTGTTTTTCTAATTTTTTCACGCTTTAGAAATTTTTCAACTGTAGAATAACAGAAGACCACGTGATTATGTCGATTATTACGAAACCTAGTGATAGGATGTTTGTAGATTTTTACTAAAACGTAGAGTACAATCAATTTTGAACATTTTTGAAAAGTTTTAGATTTGTGGCAACTGTTTTTCTAATTTTTTAACGCTTTAGAAATTTTTCAACTGTAGAATAACAGAAGACCATGTGATTATGTCGATTATTACGAAACCTAGTGATAGGATGTTTGTAGATTTTTACTTAAACGTAAAGTGCAATCAATTTTGAACATTTTTGAAAAGTTTTAGATTTGTGGCAACTGTTTTTCTAATTTTTTAACGCTTTAGAAATTTTTAACTGTAGAATAACAGAAGATCATGTGATTATGTCGATTATTACGAAACCTAGTAATAGGATGTTTGTAGATTTTTACTAAAACGTAGAGTACAATCAATTTTGAACATTTTTGAAAAGTTTTAGATTTGTGGCAACTGTTTTTCTAATTTTTTAACGCTTTACAAATTTTTCAACTGTAGAATAACAGAAGGCCACGTGATTATGTCGATTATTGCGAAACCAAGTGATAGGATGTTTGTAGATTTTTGCTAAAACGTAGAGTACAATCAATTTTGAACATTTTTGAAAAGTTTTAGATTTGTGGCAACTGTTTTTCTAATTTTTTTACGCTTTAGAAATTTTTCAACTGTAGAATAACAGAAGACCTTGTGATTATGTCGATTATTACGAAACCTAGTGATAGGATGTTTGTAGATTTTTGCTAAAACGTAGAGTACAATCAATTTTGAACATTTTTAAAAAGTTTTAGATTTGTGGCAACTGTTTTTCTAATTTTTTCACGCTTTAGAAATTTTTCAACTGTAGAATAACAGAAGACCATGTGATTATGTCGACTATTACGAAACCTAGTGATAGGATGTTTATAGATTTTTACTTAAACGTAAAGTGCAATCAATTTTGAACATTTTTGAAAAGTTTTAGATTTGTGGCAACTGTTTTTCTAATTTTTTAACGCTTTAGAAATTTTTCAATTGTAGAATAACAGAAGACCACGTGATTATGTCGATTATTACGAAACCTAGTGATAGGATGTTTGTAGATTTTTACTAAAACGTAGAGTACAATCAATTTTGAACATTTTTGAAAAGTTTTAGATTTGTGGCAACTGTTTTTCTAATTTTTTAACGCTTTAGATATTTTTCAACTGTAGAATAACAGAAGACCATGTGATTATGTCGATTATTACGAAACCTAGTGATAGAGTGTTTGTAGAATTTTATTAAAACGTAGAGTACAATCAATTTTGAACATTTTTGAAAAGTTTTAGATTTGTGGCAACTGTTTTATTTAATTTCTTTACGCTTGAGAAATAATATAACAGAATCACAAAATAAGCATTTTTTAATGTATATAAACATTAACAACAAAAGCATTGTTTCCACTATTTAAATCCGGAACACAATACCACAGCGGGGCGCATTGTTGTCAGCACTAATGATGTAGATATAGTAGAACGATTTACATTTAATTACGTTTTTGTGAACGATTCGGTTTCGGCCGTTTCGCTGAAAATTGTTAATCAACAGATACGCACCGGGGGGCGCGCGCCCCCGAATGCATTCTGCAAATGATAACAAAAATCAATCAAACACAATTATGACGCCGAACGTCATTTCGGTGCAGTTGAATCGTTTCGCTGGAATTCCGAATTATATCATCGAAAATACATTATAAACAAATTAGTGCCGCCGATGGAATTCATTAATTTGGTCAAAACGTTATGGCAATTTTCGGTTGCAAATTGAAATTCGGAATTTCTTTAATTAATTCAAAAACCGCATCGGTTGCATAGATTTTTTTAAATTAATTCATTAAAAATATACATCTAGATTTACTAAGTAAAATCTGAAGAAAATGACTTTAATTTAAAAAATGTTCACTAAATAAAATGTAAAGCAAATATCTTGAATTAAACAAATGTACATGTACATGTACTGAATAAAATATTAAAAAGTGAATTGTAACCAGCAATTTAATCAATTTTAATTTAAAAAGAGAAAAATATAAATAAAAAAACTGAATTTCATAAATTTATTTTAACTACAATCACATTTTGAATGTTGATAATATTACGGAATAAAACGTTCAAATTTAAATAAATATAGTAAAACTTGAATACATAATTTTGAATTTATATATTTAGAATTCCATATGTGGGATATGAGAGGAGGACAAAAATACCAAATGGAATTACAGCTTATTTGAAATTCTAAAAAGGCATACATTGCCCGCCGTAATACCTATTATATATGTGCATATTGAGTAGACTATAGATATATTTAGATTTTATATTAAATTTTAGGGAGCCATACGCATGGCGACGCATTGAATCTATTCTATAATATTATTTATAATTCAAGGACAATATTTTCTTTGTTGTATACATTATTTTATTTTATAGTAATTATCAGTAAGAAATAAATGTTGATGATTTTCTTACAGAATTATCAAAACTAATGTATTCTGAGTAAATTTAGAAAGTTTCAAATGTGTGTAAATTGTTTTTAAACTTTTTTACTCACGAAAATAAAAATGTTAATTTTAAGAAGTCAATTTGTTCTATTCTTGGGTGATTATTTCGAATTCTAGTAATGGAATATTCTGATTTTTTACAGAATTATCAAAACTATTGTATTTTGAGTAAATTTGGAAAATTTCAAATGTGTGACAATTGTCTTTCAATTTTTTTTACACACGAAAAAAAATGCAAATTTTGAAAAGCCAATTTGCTCCATTCTTCGGTGATTATTTCGAATTTTAGTAATGGAATATTCTGACTTTTTACAGAATTATCAAAACTAATGTATTTTGAGTAAATTTCGACAATTTCAAATATGTGGCTATTGTTTTTCAATTTTTTTAGGCACGAAAATAAAATGCAAATTTTGAAAAATCAATTTGCTCCGTTCTTAGGTGATTATTTCGAATTCTAGTAATGAGATATTTTCAATTTCTTACAGAATTATTGAAACTAATGTATTTTGAGTAAATTTTAAAGGTTTCAAATGTGTGGAATTTTTTTAAAAAGTTTTTACACACTAAAATAAAAATGAAAACTTTGACATATTAATTTGCTCCGTTCTTGGGTGATTATTTCGAATTCTAGTAAAGGGATATTTTAATTTTCTTACAGGTTTATCAAAACTGATGTGTTTTGAGTAAATTTGGAGAGTTTCAAATGTGTGGCAATTGTTTTTAAATTTGTTTGTCACTCGAAAAAAAGAAGTGAAATTTCGAAATGTTCTTGTGTGATTATTTCAAAATTTAGCCATGGGATATTTGGAATTTCTTGTAGGTTTTCAAGCACAATGTATTTTGATTGGATTTAGAAAATTTTAAGTGGACCGCAATTGGTTTTCAATTTCTTTATCACTCGAAAAAATGTGAAATTTCGAAATGTTCTTATGTGATTATTTCAAAATTTAGTAATGGAATATACAGAATTTCTTATAGAATTATGAAGCAGAATGTATTTTGAATTAATTCAGAAAATTTTAAGTGTGTGGCAATTGTTTTTCAATTTTTTTTTCACTAAAAAAAATGTGAAATTTCAAAATGTTCATGTGTGATTATTTCAAAATTTAGCAATGGAATATTTGGAATTTCTTGTATAATCATTAAGCAGAATGTATTTTGAATATATTTGGAAAATTTTAAGTGCGTGGCAATTGTCTTTCAATTTTTTGTAACTCCGAAATCTCGAAATGTTCCTGTTTGATTATTTTAAAACTTGGTCTTGGAATATTTGAAATTTTTTTAAAGAATTATCAAGCAGAATATATTCCAAATGGATTTGGAAAATTTCAAGTGTGTGGCAATTGTTTTTTAATTTTTATTATCACTCGAGAAAAAATGTGAAATTTCGAAATGTTCTTGTGTGATTATTTCAAAATTTAGAGATGGGATATTTTGAATTTTTGTAGAATTGTCAAGCAAAATGTATTTTTAATTGATCTGGAACATTTTTAGAGTGTGGCAATTGTTTTTCAATTGTTTTGTCACTCGAAAGGAAATGTAAAATTTCGAAATGTTCTTGTGTGATTATTTCAAATTTTAGTCATGGAATATTTGGAATTTCTTAAAGAATTATCAAGCAGAATGTGTTTTGAATGAATTTGAAAATTTCAAGTGTGTGGCAATTGTTTTTCAATTTTTTTGTCACTCGAAAAAAAATGTGAAATTTGGAAATGTTCTTGTGTGATTATTTCAAAATTTAGCCATGGGATATTTGGAATTTCTTGTAGTTTTGTCAAGCAGAATGTATTTTGATTGGATTTAGAAAATTTTAAGTCGATCGCAATTGTTTTTCAATTCTTTTATCACTCCAAAAAAAAATGTGAAATTTCGAAATCTTCGTGTGTGATTATTTAAAAATTTAGCCATGGAATATTTGCAATTTTTGTAGAATTATCAAACAAAATGTAGTTTCAATGGATTTGGAACATTTTTAGAGTGTGGCAATTGTTTTTGAATTGTTGTGTCACTCGAAAGAAAATGTGAAATTTGGAAATATTCTTGTGTGATTAGTTCAAAATTTAGCCATGGGATATTTAGAATTTCTTGTAGGTTTGTCAAGCAGAATGCATTATGATTGGATTTAGAAAATTTTAAGTGGATCGCAATTGTTTTTCAATTTTTTTTATCACTCGAGAAAAAATGTGAAATTTCGAAATGTTCTTGTTTGATTATTTCAAAACTTGGTCTTGGAATATTTGGATTTTTTTTAAAGAATTATCAAGCAGAATATATTCCAAATGGATTTGGAAAATTTCAAGTGTGTGGCAATTGTTTTTCAATTTTTTTTATCACTCGAGAAAAAATGTGAAATTTCGAAATCTTCTTGTGTGATTATTTCGAAAATTTAGCCATGGAATATTTGAATTTTTTGTAGAATTACCAAGCAAAATATATTTTTAATGGATTTGGAACATTTTTAGAGTGTAGCAATTGTTTTTCAATTGTTTTGTCACTCGAAAGAAAATGTAAAATTTCGAAATGTTCTTGTGTGATTATTTCAAACTTTAGTCATGGAATATTTGGAATTTCTTGAAGAATTATCAAGCAGAATGTGTTTTGAATGAATTTGGAAAATTTCAAGTGTGTGGGAATTGTTTTTAAATTTTTTTGTCACTCAAAAAAAATGTGAAATTTCGAAATATTCTTGTGTGATTATTTTAAAATTTAGCCATGGGATATTTGGAATTTCTTGTAGGTTTGTCAAGCAGAATGTATTTTGATTAGATTTAGAAAATTTTAAGTGGACCGCAATTGTTTTTCAATTTTTTTTATCACTCGAGAAAAAATGTGAAATTTCGAAATCTTCGTGTGTGATTATTTCAAAATTTAGTCATGGAATATTTGAAATGTTTGTAGAATTATCAAGCAAAATGTATTTTCAATGGATTTGGAACATTTTTAGAGTTTTGTGAAATTTCGAAATCTTCGTGTGTGATTATTTCAAATTTTAGTCATGGAATATTTGGAATTTGTTGAAGAATTATCAAGCAGAATGTGTTTTGAATGAATTTGGAAAATTTCAAGTGTATGGCAATTGTTTTTCAATTTTTTGTAACTCCGAAATCTCGGAATGTTCTCGTTTGATTATTTCAAAACTTAGTCTTGGAATATTTGGAATTTTTTTAAAGAATTATCAAGCAGAATATATTCCAAATGGATTTGGAAAATTTCAAGCGTGTGGCAATTGTTTTTCAATTTTTTTGTCACTCGAAAAAAAATGTGAAATTTCGAAATATTCTTGTGTGATTATTTTAAAATTTGGTCATTGAATATTTGGAATTTCTTGAAGAATTATCAAGCAGAATGTGTTTTAAATGAATTTGGGAAATTTCAAGTGTGTGACAGTTGTTTTTCAATTTTTTGTCACTCGAAAAAATGTGAAATGTTCTTATGTGATTATTTCAAAATTTAGTCATGGAATATTTGGAATTCCTTATAGAATTATCAAGCAGAATGTATTTTGAATGGATTTGGGAATTTTCAAATGTGTGGCAATTGTTTTTCAATTTTTTTGTCACTCGAAAAAAAATGTGAAATTTCGAAATGTTCTTGTGTGATTATTTTAAAATTTGGTCATGGAATATTTGGAATTTCTTGGAGAATTATCAAGTTGGATTTGTACAATTTTAAGTGTGTGGTAATTGTTTTTCAATTTTTTTGTCACCCAAAGAAATGTGTAATGATTGGACTCTTGTTCTTGAAATTAATAATAGTGGCACGTGCGTAATGACAATTGCTTAAATTTAACGATCATTTAATTCGAACCCATGTGGTATTCAGTAATGACGACAATTAATTGTTTTATGCACCAAGTACGGTCCCAACATTATCGCATATAATATTAATAATTAAGCCGTCCTAATTTTGACAATAGCAAAACCCCGAGAGCACATGAGTAATGATCGTGGCTGCCGAAATATAGAGAGGTAATTAGCGTTCAGCAGGAATTTCGTCATTCGACGAATGACGACTGCTCCATTTAAAAGGTAACATTCGCCCGGTTGGAGAATTTAAAAATACGAAAATGCACGTTGAAGTTGAAGTTTCGCGAAAGTGCGCGAGGGCCCGAAGAGAAACAAAGACGAAATGTCACTTGACGTCCTCATTCTGTATGCCGACGTAAGATTAAACAATAACATTCTCGTGTGCTGTGCTAATGGCGGCGCGTAGGAGGCAGACATTTCCAAGGAACGCGTTTGCAATTTCCTCGCGTAAAATGGGAATAAATGCTCGTGCAATTTATAATTCACTCGTCGTCGGGCGACAATCTAATCTGAATAATCCAACGTGTAATCAAATGAAAAATACGATGGGGCGGCATTGTTCTTCGCCGTTCTTAATTTAGTCGGGAATGGAATTTAATGTGTTTGGATTTATTAATTAATTAAAGTTGTGTAACATATAATCTTTTGGCAACCGAATTAACTCTTATCCTGTGATGATTCAGAAAGAATTTTCATTAAATTAGTGAATAGTGATATTAAAGTCTGTTGAATGTATTCGAGCTTTTTTTGGAGAAAAAAAAAATCAGTAACCCGACGACGACGTAGCGAGTTTAAAATTGCGTGAAATCAAATTAAACGACTTGTATGCAAAGTGTTGTTAATAATGGTAGCGTAGTCGAGCAGACACGGGGAGCTAAGAGCTAAAAGCTGAGGGCTGAGGGCGAGGTTGGCAGCGCCGGGAAGCATCACAAGCCCGGAGCCGCCGCCGGAGTCTCCACTCCGGCAGGCGGGTCACGTGACCGGGATAATATCGGCCTGCGCTCGCAGCCTCCTATTTATTAGGCGACGCTGTGCCTCCAATGTTATTATCAAAACCGTACACCCGCACACCTGAAACCTACAGAGTGGTTTCGGGGCGAGTTACACACACATATATATGTGCGAAGGGGTTTGAAATTTCGATTCGCCCTCAAAATGGAATATCGTAACTGGATATTTGAGGGCGGGCTCGTTTGACCGAATTGCGGAGGCAACGACCAAACTTTGCACTTTCGCCTCAATCCAATGTACTCACATCCTCCCCCTCTCTCATAAATACTCATCTCTTTCGTCGCTTTTTATTTCCAATTTTTATGTATATATTCCCGACGAAAAAATGACTTTCATCGCCGCAACTTTATAGGAGGGGGGGCTCTATCAGATCAGAGTGTATCGGAACGTCGACGACGCCCGGCGTAAAACTTTTTATCGACTTATAATTTAATACAGGGTACACAAATTCCTATTTCCACCGACCGGTTTTTATTTATATCTTTGTACATTATAGCTTTTCCTCATAACACACCCTCTAGTACTATATGAATAATTTTATACACAATTTGAAAACTTTTCAATTACTCGAGCGTAAAAAAAATTGTTTTGTTACATATGATAATAAAGATTGTTTACCACTATTTATATGTAAGAATCTAAAATACAGTTAATAATACATAACATTTTGTATTGATTCATTTATTTTTATATAGATTAATTATTATCCCCATTTCTGACCAAAACTATTAACTAAAAACAAGGCTGATGAGTTGGGGAGATTCGGCAAAAACTGGCCTTAATATATAAAACCCTTAGGCGTCTCGGCTTTCCCCGAGCAAAAAAAAACGAAAAAAAAACCGCCCTAAGATTTTTCTAGGTCGATCTCTTTGTTCAGACTTCTTTTCACAGGAACTCGGCACAATGTATTTTTCTTTGAAAATTCCGCGCAGCTTATAAAACCTCACAAACACAATAAATGCACGTCAGATATAGTTATGTAACATTTTTTTTTGAGATCTCTACATCTCAAAAAAAAAATGTTGCATTAACGGCGCGTTCGAGATTAGGTAAATATAATTTAATCTAAATGATTATGATTGATGTCTTAATCGTTATAAAAGTGGGTTAACTTCTTACGTCAGAGATATTTATAAAAGCATTTCTCTCAAATTTAACATTAATTGGTGTCTGTATAAGCGAGTACTGCGAGTGAAAATGCATTTTTTATGTATGTATTTATTGTTTGTTTATTCCTCGTATTAACATAACATGTCAAATCATTATTGAACAAAAAAAAAATCAACTAAAATTCTGATCACGCATTTTTAGACTTTTTTAATCAATAAAACGGAAATTTTGCAAAATGTTTTTAAATGTATAATTAATCCGAAAATTATATTTACAGGATGATTTTTGAGACTTATTTAGGTTGCTAAGGGCTGAAAATTGCATTTTTTTTTACTCACATTTTCAATTTTTCTCTGAATTTTGTATTTCTTTGGCCCATATTTTACATTTTTTATTTTTTCTGGCCCAAATTTTAAGTTTTTGACATGTATTTTCGATTATTTTGGTCTACATTTGTGATCTTCAAGAGCAAAAAAACTGAAAAAACCGCGAAACGTTGAAATAATAATAATTTTCAGCGAAAAATTATTACTCTACAAGCTTCTTCGCGTCATTAAGAACCGTCATGAAATATTTAAAATCTTCTAAGACCCAACATTTTTTTCATGTATTTTTTCCCTGAATAATAGTATGGAAAAAATGGCCAAAATCGTGAAACGTTAAAATCATGAAAAAAATTTTTTTCTGGGGAAAAGAATTACTTTACACGCTTTTTTACGTCATTAAGAACCGTCATGAATTTTTTTAAATCTTTCCGAAACCCAAAACATTTTTTTCATGCATTTTTTTTAATAAAATGGCCAAAATCGTGAAAAGTTGAAATCATGAAAAAGAAAAATTTAGGGAAAATATTTACTCTACACGCTTCTTCATGCCATTACAAAACGTCATGAATGTTTTTAAATCTTTCTGAGACCTAACATTTTTTCATGCATTTTTTTTTTAAATGGCCAAAATCGTGAAACGTTAAAATTATGAAAAATCTTTCTGAGACCTAACATTTTTTTCATGTATTTTTTTCCTGAATAACACTATGGAAAAAATGGCCAAAATCGTGAAAAGTTAAAATCATGAAATAAATTTTTTTCTGGGAAAAATAATTAGTCTACACGATTTTTCGCGTCATTAAGAACCGTCATGATTTTTTTTTAAATCTTTCTGAGACCCAAAACATTTTTTTCACGCATTTTTTTCCTGAATAACACTATGGAAAAAAGGCCAAAATCGTAAAACGCTGAAATCACGAAAAAAAAAATTTCTGCGAAAAATTAATACTCTACACGCTTTTTCTCGTCATTAAGAACCACCATGAATTTTTTTAAATTTTTCTGAGACCCAACATTTTCTTCCTGCATTTTTTCCTGAATAGAAAAAATGGTCAAAATCGAAAAATGCTGAAATCATGCAAAAAAAATTCCAGGGAAAAATAATTACTCTACATGCTTCTTCACGTCATTACGAACCCTCATGAATTTTTTTTTATCTTTCTGAGACCCAACTTTTTTTCATAAATTTTTTTCCTGAATGGAAAAAATGGCCAAAATCGTGAAACGTTAAAATCATATTTTTTTTTTCTGGCAAAAATAATTACTCTACACGCTTCTTCGCGTCATTACGAACCGTCATGAATTTTTTCAAATCTTTCTGAGACCCAACACTTTTCTCATGCATTTTTTCCTGAATGGAAAAAATGGACAAAATTGTAAAACGCTGCAATCATGAAAAAAAAAATCCAGGGAAAAATAATTACTCGATACTCTTCTTCACGTCATTAAGAACCGTCATTAATTTTTTCAAATCTTTCTGAGACCCAAAATTTTTTTCATGCATTTTTTCCTGAAAAATGTACAAAATCGTAAAACGCTGAAATCATAAAAAAAAATTCACTGGGAAAGTAATTACTCCACAAGATTCTTCACGTTATTAAAAACCGTCATGATTTTTTTCAAATCATTTATTTTAAATATTTGCCTTTTATTTTTGATTTTTTGAATTAATTATTTTCGACACAATTTTCGAATTGTTTGTTAAAATATTCGAGTTTTCTGGTAAGCAAAAATATACTTAGGTCTGAACTTTTCTAAGTTTTTGGTTTTTGCCTTACAGTTTAGATATTTTCTCTTGAATTATTGATTTTTATGCGCGAATTTTCGAACTTTTTGCCGGTTTCTTTGAGTTTTTGGCCTGTTTTTGATTTTGTGTCCTATATTTTAGATTACTAATCTGAATGATTGTTTTTTATTTGCGTTTTTGTTAAATTTTTTCCATTATTGTTTGTGGCAATTTTTTTTTCTTTTATTTGAATTCAAATTTTTTTTGGTCTGAATTTATTTTGGCCCTTATTTTAGATATTTGCCTGTATTATTTTTACCTTTTTGTTCTAATTTTTTTATTTCGTGGCCTAAATATTCTTTATTTTGGCCTAAGTTTGTTAAAATTTTCGAGTTTTCGGTTCGAATTTTTGATATTTAGGTCCGAATTTTTGTTTTACATTTTTGGTTTTTTGTCCAGTGTTTTAGATTTTTTTAAGGTATTTTATTCATCGTAATGTGTGAATTTTAAATCTTTTTTGGTCTGCTTTTGATTTTTTGCCATAAATTTTAATTTTTGAAAACAAAATTAAAATCTTACCTATTGATACAAGACGTCTAGAGTTGTTAGCTGTTCAAAAATTCGTCGATTGAATAAAACGCATTCACTGCTAGAAATTTTTGTTTAAGGAATTGCTTAATTTTAAATTTTTGATTTATTTAAAAAAAATTTTTTTTGTAATTAAAAAAATTATTTTTGTAGTTAAATTTTATTGCAGGGGGTGGGGGTTACATTCAATTAAAGTAAGACTTAATGTTGCAGAGTCACGAACAAGCTGAATATTCATATATTCAGGCTATTTTTCGTCTTAATTATTTGTATTAAATTAATATGCTAGATTTTTTGGTCAAACTTTTCAATGTTACCCTTCTGATTTTTACAATTTCTAGAAAGTATTAAAATCGAAATTTCAACGGAAATATACGTTTCGAGGTCTTCCAGAACGATTTCGACATTTTCGAGAAATGCCTGTATCTCAAAAACAAAACATTGAAATTCAACTTTTAACCTTAATTTGGCATTCCGAAGAACTGAGAAGCTTTTTGTAAAATTTAAGAATGAACTATTATGGAGCATTTTAAATCTCGGCCGCTAATGGACTTATTATAACAACATTTTATTAGCCCTAGGGCGTAAAGTTATACTTTTGTACAATTGTTTAATTTTAACAAAACGTGGCCTTTCTTTACACACATGCAAACATCGTAATAATACAATGTACAAGTTCACCAATTAAATTATTAATCAAATTCAGAATGCTAAGCCCTTTGACGAAGTAAAAACCAACGATGAAACGAAATCCAATTATAATTGTCCTTAGAAAGGCTAATGCGAGAGAGTACAATGTTTCAAACAAATTTGATTTAAAACAAATAATACTGCGGGCACCCTTTCAAATTGCATTTCACATAAATGATGATACAGGCGCACACACACACACATATACACACACAACAAAGTACACTTTTTCTCGCTCGGAAAAAGGTCGGCATATATTTACCGTTTTACTTACATCCTTGATGGAAGGATGAGATTATAAAAGCTTTTAAGTTTGATGCCCTCTCATTTTACGGCATACGAGGAGTAGTAAAAATCTTCGCGAGCAAAAAAGTGTTTTATATTCCGCGAGCTGCCGCCATTATTTACATAATCAATATTTTTTATTTTATTCGCCAATTTGCGTCCGCTTTATCAACTTTTTTTTTTACTACTTATAAATTACTTTTATATTGGATATCGTCGGTGATGGAAAACCATGGTGTCAAATGACGCTTCAGGGTTGAAAATTATTACCATCAAAATATTTGCAATTATTTCTCCTAATGATTAAAATTATTACAAGCGAAATATCTGCAATTTTTTTGTTTGCATTTATTTCTGTTGATTTTTAAAATGATTACAACCAAAATATCTGCAATTATTTTGTCTGAGTTTTGAGCTGGCCATATGGACTATGGAAAAATATTTTGTCTGCATTTATTTCTCCTTATTTTTAAAATTATTACAACTGAAATATTTGCAATTTTTTTGTCTGAATTTATTTCTGCTAATTTTTTAAATGATTACAACCAAAATATCTGCAATTATTTTGTCTGAGTTTTGAGCTGGCCATATGGACTATGGAAAAATATTTTGTCTGCATTTATTTCTCCTTATTTTTAAAATGATTACAACTGAAATATTTGCAATTTTTTTGTCTGAATTTATTTCTGCTAATTTTTTAAATGATTACAACCAAAATATTTTGCAATTATTTTGTCTGAGTTTTGAGCTGGCCATATGGACTATGGAAAAATATTTTGTCTGCATTTATTTCTCCTTATTTTTAAAATGATTACAACTGAAATATTTGCAATTTTTTTGTCTGAATTTATTTCTGCTAATTTTTTAAATGATTACAACCAAAATATTTTGCAATTATTTTGTCTGAGTTTTGAGCTGGCCATATGGACTATGGAAAAATATTTTGTCTGCATTTATTTCTCCTAATTTTTTAAATTATTACAACTGAAATATTTGCAATTTTTTTGTCTGAATTTTTTTCTGCTAATTTTTAAAATGATTACAACCAAAATATCTGCAATTATTTTGTCTGAGTTTTAAACTGGCCATATGGACTATGGAAAAATATTTTGTCTGCATTTATTTCTCCTAATTTTTAAAATTATTACAACCGAAATATCCGCAATTTTTTTGTCTGAATTTATTTCTCCTAATGCTTTATCGAATCACCCTCGTTTATCTGGGGGCCAGTTTCCCATCCATAATGCCCCATCATCGAGCCGATATTACAGTAAACAATTGACGATAAAGTCTCTTAAATCGGGTTAAGTTCTCGAGATCGATTCCATAAATATGATGAGACGACATCGAATCCCATTAAGCCACCGAAGCAGAAATCCCGAAAGCTTTTCTCCGGGAAGAGAGAGAGTGAGAGAGGGGGGAGATGAGGGGGAGGGGGAGAGTGCGAGGGAGGAGAGCTGATGAGTTAGGTCCGGAATTTATAATGTACATCTTAGCAAAAGTACTTGGTATTCCTTTTGTCTTGGATCATTAACCCCTACGAGACAAAAATTTAAACCGAATCCATTCCCCGGACGTTTTAAATGTTGGGTGCGTGCTGAATGCAATTCCACAATTTTACATGATGATTAAAGAAGAGGTACACGTAGATGCAATTATAATTTAGTACCTTTACATACTGAAAAATGTTCAAAGTTAAAGGATGTTTAGCTAGTTTTGTATTCTCCTAATGCAATTTTACAATTCCATCTTTACTACCCTGAAAATTTTTGAACGATTACAGTAAAGGTACACATGCATGCAGTTATATTTTGTACCATCTTTAGTACCTTCAAACACTGAAAAATGTTGAAAGACTAAAGCAAAGGTACACCCGGATATTTTACAATTTTTTTTTTCACAATTAAATTGTGAAATGTAGCGTTGACTGCTTTTCTAATTTTGTTATTTCTTTTTTAAACTTCTAGCAAATTACGCAAATTTCTAACATAATGCGACAACATTAAGTACAATGTTATAAAACTTGGAACAACTTCAGTCTCCGTAATTATGTCACAAATTGTGTAAACTGAATTAATGACACTTTTTGCAGTTTCTCGGCACTGTTGTGTGTTTAATCCGACTTGATGATTTATGCTGACCTTTCCTCAGACAAAAACACCCCCAGAAATGTGAGAATTAGGTGGATAATTATAAGGAAGTCCCCCCCCTCCACCTCGCACCAAAATGGCCCAATTTGCAGACGACCTGGAATTATGTTAATGCCGTAATAAAGTTCCTTAACGTTTTTATTAACCGACCGTGGCGCCTCTTTTTTTTTCGTATTTTTCCGAAAACTCGATATGTTTAACTTGCGAAAAGTTTAGAACGGGATTTGAATAATATCGAGAATTTATGAAATATTCATTAACGCGGTGGGAATTAGGAAGGTTGAAAGGAATTCGGAGGAGTGGAATATTTAATGGACTTCAAACAATATAACGAAGTTTTATGGTTCGTATATTAATATGCGAAATCATTAACACTGAGATAAATAATGCATAATATGTACAGTATATTTTAATCCTTACCACAACAAATCATAATTTTTGTTGGATCGATGAGGCTGTTATTTGTGGAAAATCCATATTATCACTTAATAAAAACGCTGACGCAGTGTAAGGTTTAAAAATTATTTATAGTGTTCTACTACAATTGTTTCACCACAGAGTAGTTTCATCAGGTAGTTGAAAAATATTCTGGTGGACGCGCCGGGAAATACAAATATTATGATTTAATAAAAACGCAAATCATCGAAACCACTCGAATTTTTAAGCCATTTGAAGGAAGTTGATTAAATTTTTCTGCCATTGTGGTGAAATTTCCCGCCGATTTTTTTGCGCACGGTACAGCTTGTCAAAGTTGGACAATTTTTTACATTCCATCGCGTTGTTACGGGGAGGGGTGGGTTGGACTTGAGGTCAAAATCAACTACACATTCTTAAAGATAAAACTTGATTCTTTCCCAAACTGAAAGATTCATCGATTTTTGACCAAATTGAATCAAGTTACGACGGTTTGAAAAATCGAGTTTTTTCGCGATTTTTTGAGTGGCGCTTTTTTTTGACGCCGATGTAATTGTAGCAGAACAATAAAAATAATCACGTCGGCATTTTTATTAAACCATAATATTTGTATTTCCCGACGCATTCACCATAACTCCAACACAAAATTTAAACCCCGTATAGATTTATTTACTCCAGTGATATTTTTTATAAATCTCGTGGACATTGATTGGATCTGGTGGATGGATGAGACCGTTTTCCGGCCGAAGAAGGAATGGCTTTCTTTATTAAAAAAAGATATATCGTCGTGCTTTTTAAACTTTTCCAGAGGAAACAATTAATTTTAGTTTTCGCGACGTACAACAAGAGGGAACCGGTCGATAATATCTGTGGCCTACATTTTTTCCCTTTATTTTTTTTTCTCGCAACTCATCACTTAAATTCATTTAAGTCGACCGCTGTTTGTTCGCGGATATTGTTTATTAATTTATCACTCGTGACGTTAACAATTCGGAAAGAGTCGAGAGCGAAAGAGAGCAGCGCGTTGAAATATGATGAAAGTTTTGAATTTTTTTGAATTCATTAATTCCGGAGAACCAGAGTCGCCTAGTTTCTAAATTGCGTCGATCGATGAATACAAGAAATGGGAGGAATCAAATTTAAAATAATAGATACTGTTAAAATGTTTCTTACCTTTTTTTGACATCGCTGAAAGTGCAGAATCTGAAACAAAAAATTGTTTGCGTTAGAGATTTTTATTTATTGCTAAAGTAGAATTGATTTTGAGTAATTTTGGAAAGTTTCAAGTTTCTGGCATTTGTTTTTATTTTTTTTTTCAACTGGTGGAACGCGCGACCTCCGAATTCCCTTAAACGCTGTTTGGGGGTGATTATCTCGAATTCTATCGATGAGGTATTTTCAGATTTTTATTAATTCGTGAAGTAGAATTGATTTCAAGTAATTTTGGAAAGTTTCAAGTTTCTGGCATTTGTTTTTATATTTTTTTTCAACTGGTGAAACGCGCGAGCTCTGAATTACCACAAACGCTGTTTGGGGGTGATTATCTCGAATTCTATCGATGGGGTATTTTCAGATTTTTATTAATTCGTGAAGTAGAATTGATTTTAAGTAATTTTGGAAAGTTTCAAGTTTCTGGCATTTGTTTTTATATTTTTTTTCAACTGGTGGAACGCGCGGCCTCCGAATTCCCTTAAACGCTGTTTGGGGGTGATTATCTCGAATTCTATCGATGGGGTATTTCCAGATTTTTATTAGTTCGTGAAGTACAATTAATTTTGAGTAATTTTGGAAAGTTTCAAGTTTCTGGCATTTGTTTTTATATTTTTTTCTTCAACTGGTGAAACGCGCGACCTCTGAATTACAATAAACGGTTTGGGGGTGATTATCTCGAATTCTAATGTTGGGGTATTTTCAGGTTTTTATTAATTCGTGAAGTAGAATTGATTTTGGGTAATTTTGGAAAGTTTCAAGTTTCTGGCATTTGTTTTTATATATTTTTTTCAATTGGTGAAACGAGCGACTTCTGAATTACAATAAACGGTTTGGGGGTGATTATCTCGAATTCTAATGATGGGGTATTTTCAGATTTTCATTAATTCGTGAAGTAGAATTGATTTTGAGTAATTTTGAAAAGTTTGAAGTTTCTGACATTTGTTTTTATATTTTTTTTTCAACTGGCGAAACGCGCGATCTCAGAATTGCAATAAACGGTTTGGGGGTGATTATCTCGTATTCTACTGATGGGGTATTGTCAGAATTTTATTAATTCGTAAAGTAGAATTGATTTTGAGTAATTTTGGAAAGTTTCAAGTTTCCGGCATTTGTTTTTATATTTTTTTCTTCAACCGTTGAAACGCGCGTCTTCTGAATTACAATAAACGGTTTGGGGGTGATTATCTCGAATTCTAATGAAGGGGTACTTTCAGATTTTTATAAATTCGTAAAATAGAATTGATTTTTAGTAATTTTGGAAAGTTTCAAGTTTTTGGCATTTGTTTTTATTTTTTTTTTCAACTGGCGAAACGCGCGATCTCAGAATTGCAATAAACGGTTTGGGGGTGATTATCTCGTATTCTACTGATGGGGTATTGTCAGAATTTTATTAATTCGTAAAGTAGAATTGATTTTGAGTAATTTTGGAAAGTTTCAAGTTTCCGGCATTTGTTTTTATATTTTTTTCTTCAACCGTTGAAACGCGCGTCTTCTGAATTATAATAAACGGTTTGGGGGTGATTATCTCGAATTCTACTGATGGGGTACTTTAAGATGTTTATTAATTCGTGAAGTAGAATTGATTTTGAGTAATTTTGGAAAGTTTCAAGTTTCTGGCATTTGTTTTTATATTTTTTTTTTCAACTGGTGAAACGCGCGAGCTCTAAATTACAATAAACGGTTTGGGGGTGATTATATCGAATTCTAATGAAGGGGTAATTTCAGATTTTTATAAATTCGTAAAGTAGAATTGATTTTGAGTAATTTTGGAAAGTTTCAAGTTTCTGGCATTTGTTTTTATTTTTTTTTTTCAACTGGTGAAACGCGCGTCCTCAGAATTGCAATAAACGGTTTGGGGGTGATTATAGCGAATTATAATGATGGAGCATTTTCCAATTCTTATTAATTCGTGAAGTAGATTTATTTTTAAGTAATTCTGCAAAACTTCAAGTCTCCGACATTTGTTTTTGTATTTTTTTTTTCAACTGATGAAACGCGCGACCTCGGCATTACTTTAAACTCTTTGGGGGTGATTATCTCGAATTCTAATGAAGATGCGGTTTCATATTTTTATCAATTCCTAAAGTAGAATTGCTTTTGAGTAATTTTGAAAAGTTTCAAGTTTCTGGCATTAGTTTTTATATTTTTTTTGAACTGGTGAAACGCGCGACCTCTGAATTACCACAAACGCTGTTTGGGGGTGATTATCTCGAATTCTAATAAAGGGGTATTTTCAGATTTTTATTAATTCGTGAAGTAGAATTGATTTTGAGTAATTTTGAAAAATTTCAAGTTTCTGGCATTAGTTTTTATATTTTTTTCTCAACTGGTGATACACGCGTCCTCGGAATTGCAATAAACAGTTTGGGGGTGATTATTTCGAATTCTAATGATAGGGTATTTTCCAATTTTTACTGATTAGTGAAGTAGATTTATTTTGGAGTAATTCTCCAAAATTTCAAGCCTCCAACATTTTTTCTTGTTTTTTTTTTCAACTGTTGAAACGCGCGAGCTCTGAATTATCATAAACGCTGATGGGGGGTGATTATCTCGAATTCTATCGATGGGGTATTTGCAGATTTTTCAGTTGGTGAAAAATGATGGTAAAATTTTTTTTTCAGGAAAATAATTACTCTTCACGCTTTGTCTCGCCATTAAAAACCGTCATGAATTTTTTCAGATTTTTTTAAGATCCAACTTTTTTTCCTGACTAATGGTGTGGAAAAATGGGCGAAAATCATAAAATCACTAAATGACTTGTAATGTACATCAAAATGTTCACAAATTAATGGGGAATATATGGTTAAATTTTCAATCGAATCCTAGAAAGGCCAGAAATTTTGGTCGATTTTGGGAATTTTTTGAAGCGGTCTCACAAAACAGATATAAATCGTATTACATAGGTTTATAGCTACATTCTTCCAGAATCCAACGTTTGTATTTGTAACCACTTTCCTTATCGACAAACCGAGATTTGTTCATTTGAATGAGCCGGTGTCCGATAGCGTCAATCTGCAGGCTGTCGGTATTCGCTCCCCATAAGGCCCTATGTTAATTTTCAGTTGGTGAAAAATGGTGTAAAATTTTTTTTTTCGAGGAAATATTTACTCTACACGCTTTTTCTTGTCATTAAAAACCGTCATGAATTTTTTTAGATTATTTTTAAGACCCAACATTTTTCCCTTTTTTTCCTGACTAATGGTATGGAAAAATGGGCGAAAATCATGAAATCAAAATGTTCATAAAGGAATGGAGAATATATGGTTAAATTTTCAATCGAATCCTACTTGCAGTTTTCTTGTTTTTAGCTCTCCAACTGGGCACTCGCAAGTTGGCCAGAATTTTTTGTCGATTTTGGGAATTTTTTGACGCGGTCTTACAAAACAGATATAAATCGTATTACATAGGTTTATAGCTACATTCTTCCAGAATCCAACGTTTTTATTCGTAACCACTTTCCTCATCCACAAACCGAGATTTGTTCATTTGAATGAGCCGGTGTCCGATAGCGTCCATCTGCAGGGTCTCGGCATTCGCTCCCCATAAGGCCCTATGTTAATTTTGAGTTGGTGAAAAATGGTGGCAAATTTTTTTTTTCGCGAAAATAATGATTCTACACGCTTTTTCTTGTCATTAAGAACCGTCATGATTTTTTTAGATTTTTCTAAGATCTAACATTTTTCCCCTTTTTTCTTGACTAAATGGGCGAAAATCATGAAATCACCAAATGGCTTGTAATATACATGAAAATGTTCATAAAGGAACAAAGAACACATGGTTAAATTTTTAATCAAATCACACTTACAGTTTTTTTGTTATTAGCTCTCAAAGTGGGCACTCGTAAGTTTGCCAGAAATTTTGATCGATTTTGGCAATTTTTTGACGCGGTCTCACAAAACAGATATAAATCATATTACATGAGTTTAGAGCTACTTTCTTCCAGAATCCAATGTTTCTATTCGTAACCAAATTTCTTATTCACAAACCCAGATTTCTTCATTTGAATAATTCAGTGTCCGATGGCGTCAATCTGCAGGCTGTCGGTATTCGCTCCCCATAAGGCCCTATGTTAATTTTCAGTTCGTGAAAAATCGAGGAAAATTTTTTTTCCAGGAAAATAAATACTGTGCACGCTTTTTCTCACCATTAAGAACGGTCATGAATTTTTTCAGAGTTTTCTAAGACCCAACATTTTTCCACTTTTTTTCCTGATTAATGGTATAGAAAAATGAGCAAAAATCATAAAATAACCAAATGATGTGTAATGTACATCAAAATATTTGCAAAAGAACGGGAAATACGTGGTTCAAATTTCAGCCGAATCGTACTTGCAGTTTTCTCGTTTTTAGCTCTTAAAGTGGGCACTAGTAAAATAGACAGAAATTTTGGTAGATTTTAGAAATTTTTTGACGCGGTCTCACAAAACAAATTTAGATGATATTATATCAGTAATTCTGCAAAATTTCAAGTCTCTGTTTGTTTTTGTATTTTTTTTTTCAACTGATAAAACGCGCGACCTCGGCATTACATTAAACTCTTTGGGGGTGATTATCTCGAATTCTAATGATGAGGTGGTTCCATATTTTTATCAATTCCTTAAGTAGAATTGATTTTGAGTAATTTTGGAAAGTTTCAAGTTTGTGGCATTTGTTTTTATTTTTTTTTTCAACTGGTAAATATTAATTACATCAATTCACTGTATAAATTTTTTTTTTAAATATAAACGAACACGGAAGATTTATGCTGGGTGTCCAGTAATTTAGAAAAGTTTTGTTGACACAATGAAATAAAGAAAATTCATCGTGCAATTCTCTGCTTGAAAAATCCTGAAATTACTGAATTAATTTCCCCTTTACGGATAATTGCCTAATTATTATTTTCATATTTAACGCGTAACATGTTAATTACGTTCTGTATACGTAACGGTTTCGTTGTTAATCAAAACATTCGTTCAGTGTTTCAGTGCTTCTATAACCCATTAATTAATTAAAAATGGTTCACCGCTTAACTAACAATATTTCAAAGTTGATGAACACATATACAAAAAAAAGCTTAATGAACTAACTCTTCCAATATTATCGAAACAAAATACCATAGTAATTATTGAGGAAAAATAAAAGAAGTTGTGTGTGAAAAGTGCAGAAAATAAAAGAGCCAGTGTAGTGCATCAGCAAAAGCATTCCATTAGTAATATGGTTTTCTAGCGAAAAAGAACGAAGAGCTCACCTCATTTAACGTTAGTTTGTTTTAAAGCCACGCCATGGTTGGCCGACCAAGCGACGATAAGTGGCAGCGTTTTGGCCCCCGTAATCCTCCACACTACCCCTTAATTACTTTTAGAACGATTACCGTTTATCCGCGCGAGTTTTCTTTCTCTGCCGATTCCTTCTTCGTAATTATCGGCTATGAAATTGATTATACTCCCTCATAAAACAAGGCCGAACCGGAGGCCCGAATCGCTTTAGATAACGGTTTATGTCTTTATTCCGTCGATAATGCCCGTCCGAGGGGATGCGTTCGCCCCCATAAGGGGGACTTTTATTCTCGCCTAATATCCATCGCTATATTCCTGGTGCACTGCGTTTAATTCAATCCATGGAGAAAGTTTTTTTCAAATTTATTTATTAATTGTTATTATTATAACACCATCCATCCAACATTCATCCACCATCCATCCACCACCCATCCACCATCCATCCACCATCCATCCACCATCCATCCACCATCCATCCACCATCCATTCACCATCCATCCACCATCCATCCACCATCCATCATCCATCCACCATTCATCCACCAATATAATAATCATGGTTCACCCTATTTTTTTAAACAGAGTTAAATATTTAAAATTCGTGTATTAATTTTTATAAACATAAGTTTAAGTTAATCGACAGGATTTGATGCGGATTTGAGTGTACAAAATTTGGTGTCAAATTTTACAAACTTCAAAGTACTTTTTTCTTATTGTAATAAGTGTCAAACTTTACAAACTTAAAGCACTTTTTTCTTATTGTAATAAGAAAAAAGTACCCCTAAGTTTGTAAAGCATGACACTTATTACAATAATTTTTCGACACACTGAATAATTCACATTAACCAAACTTGGTTGACGGCACTGCCTGACCTTATTTAATAAGCATCCTGCATAATTTTATTAACGGTACACTATTTTTATTTTTTAATAATTTTTTAAACCGACGGTGCAAAACTGATTTTTTTAATATTTTATTTTTTTATGCAGATATTACTGAACCGATTTTAATAAAATTTTAAGAGCATATAGGTAATGATATAAGGCACCCGAATAAGCAATAAAATATACAACATGTCATTTAAAAAAATATATCATCATGGCGTCACACTTTTTTGGGACACCCTGTAGAATCAAAAATATTTTCCTGAAATACGTCCTAGCATGCGATTCAATCCTGCAAAATATCAAAACCCTAACTGAATCGACAATTGAGTTATAGAAGACGAAAAATGAAATGCAGGACCCTGTATTGTAATTGTGGTGCATGCGCCGGGAAACATATAGTTATTTTAATAAATTTTTAAAAACGGAATAACAAATAACGATTATAATTATAATTACAAAATATGTTAAGTTAACAAATCCATTTTCAAAGCCAACTTCGATTTTTATTCATTAAAATGTCTATTGGAATAATTGTTGAAACGAGTTTTTTGCAAATAACTTTTAATGCGTTAGGAATTGCGATAGGGTTGTAATAAGTAAAAATGTTTGTTTTTTAATTCCGCATAAAATTACATGAAAATTTACAGGGGTGCCTATTAAAAATAAGAAAAATAAAGTGCTTTAAATTAATAATAATTGTTAAAACGAGTTTTCTGCAAATAACTTTTAATTGCGAAAGGGTTGTAATAAGTGAAAATGTTTGTTTTTTTAATTCCGCATAAAATGACGTCAAAATATATGGGGCTCCGACTAAAAACAAGAAAAATAAAGTGCTTTAAATTTTAAAAAGTTTGACACTAAATTTTGGACACCCTGTGTATTTCACATCAATCGAATTTGGTTGACGGCACAGTCAGACCTTATTTAATAAGTATCCTGTATAATTTTATTACCGTCGCACTGTTTTTATTTTTTATAATTTTTTTAACCCAACGGTGCTAAACTGATTTTTTCAAATTTTTATTTTTTTACGCGAACGATTTCAATAGCATTTAAAGGGCATGTAGGTGACGGCAAAAGGGTATAATCTAATAATTATGGTTTACAAATTTATTTCATAACAAATATAAATGTTTCAGAGTTCAGAGTTCAGTGTTTTCGTAAAAACTCCTTTTGTAATTATAATATAATGGAATATCATTCCACAAAATAAATTAATTTACCATAGCTTAATCTGCAATTAACTGTCCCTCATTATTTCCACACAATGGCCATTACAAAGGATTTCTGTGGAAATCTAATTAAAACACGTTAAAATGTTTTTTTTATTCGTTACAAACATTACAATACATCGTTCATTAAATTTACATCAAAACGGGTAATTTTGTTGCGCATTATATTATTTCACTTAAAAAGTTAAAAAATGGGTAATCACTAGTTTTTCCGGAATCTTTCATACAAATCGCAACTTTACAAAACACGCACTTGCAGTTCAATTTCCTTAATTTTCTTAAAATCCCTTTAATAAATTTTAATAATTTTTTCAGAAAACATTTTATACATATGTAGCTATAAAATAAAGAAAAAATTCAAAAATTGGTCATCACTAGTTTTTCCGGAATTTTCCATACAAATTGCTACTTTACAAAATCCGCACTTTCAACCAAATTTCCTTAATTTTCTTAAAATCCCTTTGATAAATTTTAATCATTTTTTCAGGAAACATTCTGGAAATATGCAGCTATAAAATAAAGGAAAAACCCAGAAATGGGTCATCACTAGTTTTTCCGGAATTTTTCATACAAATTGCAACTTTACAAAATTTTAACAATTTTTTCAGGAAACATTATAGACATATGCAGCTATGAAATAAAAGAAAAACCCAAAAATGGGTCATCACTAGTTTTCCAGAATTTTCCATACAAATCGCTACTTTACAAAACCCGCAATTTCAACTAAATTTCCTTGATTTCCTTAAAATCCCGTCGATTAATTTTAATAATTTTTTCAGAAAACATTCTAGACATATGTAGCTATAAAATAAAAGAAAAACCCAAAAATGGGTCAGCACTAGTTTTTCCGGAAGTTTCCATACAAATCGCTACTTTACAAAACCCGCAGTTTCAACTAAATTTCCTTAATTTTCTTAAAATCCCGTCGATAAATTTTAATATATTTTTCAGGAAATATTCTAGACATATGCAGCTATGAAATAAAAGAAAAACCCAGAAATGGGTCATCACTAGTTTTTCCGGAATTTTCCATACAAATTGCAACTTTACAAAACCCGCAATTTCAACTAAATTTCCTTAATTTTCTTAAAATCCCGTCGATAAATTTCAATAATTTTTTCAGGAAACATTCGAGACATATGTAGCTATGAAATAAAAGAAAAACATAAAAGTGGGTTATCACTAGTTTTTCCGGAATTTTCCGTACAAATCGCTGCTTCAAAAACCCCGCACTTTCAACCAAATTTCCTTAATTTTCTTAAAATCCCGTCGATAAATTTTAATAATTTTTTCAGGAAATATTCTAGACATATGCAGCTATGGAATAAAATAAAAACCCAGAAATGGGTCATCACTAGTTTTTCCGGAATTTTCCATACAAATTGCAACTTTACAAAACCCGCAATTTCAACTAAATTTCCTTAATTTTCTTAAAATCCCGTCGATAAATTTCAATAATTTTTTCAGGAAACATTCGAGACATATGTAGCTATGAAATAAAAGAAAAACATAAAAGTGGGTTATCACTAGTTTTTCCGGAATTTTCCGTACAAATCGCTGCTTCAAAAACCCCGCACTTTCAACCAAATTTCCTTAATTTTCTTAAAATCCCGTCGATAAATTTTAATAATTTTTTCAGGAAATATTCTAGACATATGCAGCTATGGAATAAAATAAAAACCCAGAAATGGGTCATCACTAGTTTTTCCGGAATTTTCCATACAAATTGCAACTTTACAAAACCCGCAATTTCAACTAAATTTCCTTAATTTTCTTAAAATCCCGTCGATAAATTTCAATAATTTTTTCAGGAAACATTCGAGACATATGTAGCTATGAAATAAAAGAAAAACATAAAAGTGGGTTATCACTAGTTTTTCCGGAATTTTCCGTACAAATCGCTGCTTCAAAAACCCCGCACTTTCAACCAAATTTCCTTAATTTTCTTAAAATCCCGTCGATAAATTTTAATAATTTTTTCAGGAAATATTCTAGACATATGCAGCTATGGAATAAAAGAAAAACCCAGAAATGGGTCATCACTAGTTTTTCCGGAATTTTCCATACAAATTGCAACTTTACAAAACCCGCAATTTCAACTAAATTTCCTTAATTTTCTTTAAATCCCGTCGATAAATTTTAATAATTTTTTCAGAAAACATTCTAGACATATGTAGCTATAAAATAGAGGAAAAACCCAAAAATAGGTCATCACTAGTTTTTCCGGAATTTTCAATAAAATTCGCAAACTTTACAAATCCCTTCGATAAATTTAATTAGTTTTTTCAGGAAACATTCTAGACATGTGTAGCTATGAAATAAAAGAAAAACATAAAAATGGGTTATCACTAGTTTTTCCGGAATTTTCTATACAAATCGCTACTTTACAATTTTAATTAAAAAATTGAGTTGAAAGTGTAAATTTTGCAAGTCTACGATTTTTGATGGAATATTCCAAAAACCTTAGCGATGGGGTGTTTTTGGATTTTTCATTTATTTTACAGTTGCGGATGTCTGGATTGGTGTCTGAAATTTTTATTAAAATTTATCGTGAGGTTTTCGTGAAAATTGGGGAAATTTAGTTGAATGTGTAAATTTTCTAAGACTGCGATTTTTGATGGAATATTCCAGAAAACTTAGCGATGGGGTGTTTTTGGATTTTTCATTTGTTTTACAGCTGCGGATGTCTGGAATGTTGTCTGAAATTTTCATCAAAATTTATTGTGAGGTTTTCGTGAAAATTGGGGAAATTTAGTTGAAAGTGTAAATTTTGCAAAACTGCGATTTTTGATGGAAAAATCCAGAAAACTTAGCGATGGGGTGTTTTTGGATTTTTCATTTGTTTTACAGCTGCGGATGTCTGGAATGTTGTCTAAAATTTTCATTAAAATTCGTCGTGAGGTTTTCGTGAAAATTGGGGAAATTGAGTTGAAAGTGTAAATTTTGCAAGACTGCGATTTTTGATGGAAAATTCCAGAAAACTTAGCGATGGGGTGTTTTTGGATTTTTCATTTGTTTTACAGCTGCGGATGTCTGGAATGTTGTCAACAATTTTCATTAAAATTTATGGTGAGGTTTTCTTGAAAATTGGGGAAATTTAGTTGAAAGTGTAAATTTTGCAAGACTGCGATTTTTGATGGAATATTCCAGAAAACTTAGCGATGGGGTGTTTTTGGATTTTTCATTTGTTTTACAGCTGCGGATGTCTGGAATGTTGTCTGAAATTTTCATTCAAATTCGTGGAGGCTTTACGTGAAAATTAAGGAAATTTAGTTGAAAGTGTAAATTTTGCAAGACTGCGATTTTTGATGGAAAATTCCAGAAAACTTAGCGATGGGGTGTTTTTGGATTTTTCATTTGTTTTACAGCTGCGGATGTCTGGAATGTTGTCTGAAATTTTCATTAAAATTTATTGTGAGGTTTTCGTGAAAATTGGAGAAATTTAGTTGAAAGTGTAAATTTTGCAAGACTGCGATTTTTGATGGAAAATTCCAGAAAACTTAGCAATGGGGTGTTTTTGGATTTTTCATTTGGTTTACAGCTGGGGATGTCTGGAATGTTGTCTGAAATTTTCATTAAAATTCATGGAGGCTTTACGTGAAAATTAAGGAAATTTAGTTGAAAGTGTCAATTTTCCAAGACTGCGATTTTTGATGGAAAATTCCAGAAAACTTAGCGATGGGGTGTTTTTGGATTTTTCATTTGTTTTACAGCTGCGGATGTCTGAAATGTTGTCTGAAATTTTCATTAACAGTCATGAAGGGGTTTTCGTAAAAATTAAGGAAATTTAGTTGAAAGTGCAAATTTTGCAAGACGATTTTTGATGAAATATTTCAGAAAATTCAGCGATGGGGTTTTAATTTTTTTTACAGCTGCAGTCGGAATATTATTTAAATTTCCTGTTAATAAGTTATTCAGCAATAAAATGCACAACTTTGTCTTAATTTAATCAACTCTCCATCTCTTGTAGTTACAAAGTCAACGATGTGATTTAAAAAAAGTCCTTCGATGATTAATTATGATTAACTAGAGGGAGGCTCAATTTCTGCGGTTTATTAAATTCCCCCGCAGGACACGCAGGAACACGAAACGAAATTTCCTGCCGCCCCCCTATTAAATTCATTAATTAGTGTTATTTCGGGAAAAGTGGCAAAACCGAGGGCCACCGGAAACGTAATAATCAATTTCGGAATCGGCGGCTAATTAATTAACGCTTCCTTGACGTAACTGCTATATTCTGAGGGGCGGCTTAATCTTTCATAATCTCGCCGCCCGAAATTTCCAATAATTAAACACTGACCCTCCTCCGCCTCCCCTTCGAAATCGCACGACTTATTTCACTGCGAGAGCCCTAAACTCTCCTTTTTACGAGGGAAAATTAATTTGTGGAGCGAGCACGTTTTCTAATGAGATTTTTGCAGATGAACATATATATCGATAAAAGCTCGATCCACTTAAGTTACTGTCGCAAAGGAAAAGCCTGAGCTTTTATTAACTCTGTAAATTTCGTATCCACTCTCCCTTAGTAAAGAAATCGTAAAAAATTAAAGAAATGGTAAATAGTTCTGTTTTAATGGGTGTGCCGAGCACAACTCACAATCGACTTCGAGTGAATTTGTGTGAAACTTGTGTGTATAACTGAAGCGGTAATTGACCCAAAGCTCCGTTATTCTGAAGTGCTATTAAATCAGCTATCGATTGTGTTTAAACTTTAAGGAAACTGTTGTTTATGCAGGCAGCTTCCACTTCGTTATACATTTTATATAGCAAATGAAAGTACTAAAACTTTATGTATACAACTTGGATATTTCTTCTCAAATTAATTTCACCAAAACTGTAGTCACAAAATAAAATATCTCAGTTTTCAAATAGTACTTAAAGTTATTATAATTATTTATAAACCAAACAAACTAGGAATTTTTAGAAAGAAAGATTAACGAACAGGTTGAATATTCATATATTCAGGCTACATTTCGTTTTCTTGTATTTATGTATTTATTTTTAGAAAGGCTTTAAAATTTTCCTTTCAAAAAAAAAACATAAATTTGTGTTGGCTTTCTGTTGTGGTACACCCTGTATACATACAAATATTTTCCCATTATAGAGTCGATAATTATCTACAACTTGTGTATAAATAATATTTTTCCATCTTAAATATTTAAGGCCAAAAAGTTACTTTGACGCTTCAGTGAGACATAAATAAGTGATAAAATTGTTAGTCTGTTAAGTTCCCGATTTTTTTCTCATCTTAATTCTTTAGTATACGGATTCATAAACCACACACAAAAAAAAACACACCAACAAAAGTCTGTAGTTATAATCGCGATACCCTCGAAATCTGTGTGTTTAATCTTTGCGCGCAATTTTATAGAGTTGTTTCGTATCTGCGCCCCCCTAAAGTTCTCCGGGGCAATAAAAAGAGGAGCGGCTGTATAGGGGAACTTTTACTTTCCCTTTTTTATTGCGGAGATTCCTCCGGTGTCGTCGTCGAGTTGGAAAATGTTTACTTCAGATCCGTATCGCCCGTTAATTGTATAATCAAGTTAATTACTTCGCATTCACAATTTCGCGAAAGTTAGCGAACCCGATGCAATTAACACGATACAATATTTCAACCTTGCTGTTTACTTTAAAGTTCTATTTTAAGAGATTCCTGGAATTATTTTGCCCTTTTATCTCTTACAATGGAACGGGGTTTTGCTAATTTGTTTTGAGTGCAGCTTCGCGTCTAAATCAAAACTCGTTTTTCGTTTCTTATACAATCGTTAAATTATTTAAAAGTTGCGTAAACTATATTTTATAGCCACTATAAAAAAATCCTAAATTGCGCATTTTCACGCTTGTTTAAAAAATAGAAAAACAATTGCCGCAAACTTGAAACTTTACAAATTAACTCAAAATAAGTTCTGCTTTACAATTCCTGAAAATTTGGAAAAGTTTCATTAACAGATTTCAAGATAATCGCACGAGAACACAACGCAGTGCAATTTTTAAGTTATAAATTTTCTCGCGTAGAAAAAAAATATACAAACAATTGCCATAAACGTGAAAATATTTTTTTCTACTAATAAGTCCTCCTACTTTATAATCCCATAAAAATCAGATTAATTTGCTGTACTAGTTTAAAAAAAATTGCACTCAAACTCAGCTTACAGAAATTTTTATGTCGCGCATTTTCTCGATTGGTTAAAAAAATAGAAAAACTATTGCCACAAACTTGAAACTTTACAAATGCACTAAAAATAAGTTCTGCTTCAAAATTCTTGAAAATTTGGAAAAGTTTTATTAACAGAATTCAAAATACTCGCACGTGAACACAACGCAGTGCAATTTTTAAGTTATTAATTTTCTCGCGTAAATAAAAAATATACAAACAATTGCCATAAACGTGAAAATATTTTTTTTTACTAATAAGTTCTCCTACTTTATAATTCCATAAAAATCAGACTGATTTGCTGTACTAGTTTTAAGAAAAATTGCACTCAAACTCAGCTTACAGAAATTTTTATGTTGCGCATTTTCTCGATTGGTTAAAAAATAGAAAAACAATTGCCACAAACTTGAAACTGTACATTTAACCTGAAAATAAGTTCTGCTTTACCAGTCCTGAAAATTTGGAAAAGTTTTATTAACAGATTTCAAGATACTCGCACGAGAACACAGCGCAGTACAATTTTTAAGTTATGAATTTTCTCGCGTAGATAAAAAATATACAAACAATTGCTATAAACGTGAAAATATTTTTTTCTACTAATAAGTCCTCCTACTTTATAATCCCATAAAAATCAGATTAATTTGCTGTACTAGTTTAAAAAAAATTGCACTCAAACTCAGCTTACAGAAATTTTTATGTCGCGCATTTTCTCGATTGGTTAAAAAAATAGAAAAACTATTGCCACAAACTTGAAACTTTACAAATGCACTAAAAATAAGTTCTGCTTCACAATTCTTGAAAATTTGGAAAAGCTTTATTAACAGAATTCAAAATACTCGCACGTGAACACAACGCAGTGCAATTTTTAAGTTATTAATTTTCTCGCGTAAATAAAAAATATACAAACAATTGCCATAAACGTGAAAATATTTTTTTTTACTAATAAGTTCTCCTACTTTATAATTCCATAAAAATCAGACTGATTTGCTGTACTAGTTTTAAGAAAAATTGCACTCAAACTCAGCTTACAGAAATTTTTATGTTGCGCATTTTCTCGATTGGTTGAAAAATAGAAAAACAATTGCCACAAACTTGAAACTGTACATTTAACCTGAAAATAGGTTCTGCTTTACCAGTCCTGAAAATTTGGAAAAGTTTTATTAACAGATTTCAAGATACTCGCACGAGAACACAACGCAGTGCAATTTTTAAGTTATGAATTTAATAAAAATATACAAACAATTGGTACAAACGTGAAAATAGTGTTTTTTACTAATAAGTCCTCCTACTTTATAATTCCATAAAAATCAGACTAATTTGCTGTAACAGTTTAAAAAAAATTGCACTCAAACTCAGCTTACAGAAATTTTTATGTTGAGCATTTTCTCGATTGGTTAGAAAAATAGAAAAACAATTGCCACAAACTTGAAACTGTACATTTAACCTCAAAATAAGTTCTGCTTTACCAGTCCTGAAAATTTGGAAAAGTTTTATTAACAGATTTCAAGATACTCGCACGAGAACACAGCGCAGTACAATTTTTAAGTTATGAATTTTCATAGATAAAAAATAGCGTAGATAAAAAATATACAAACAATTGCTATAAACGTGAAAATAATTTTTTTTACTAATAAGTCCTCCTACTTTATAATTCCATAAAAATCAGATTAATTTGCTGTACTAGTTTTAAAAAAATTGCACTCAAACTCAGCTTACAGAAATTTTTATGTTGCGCATTTTCTCGCTTGTTTAAAAAATAGAAAAACAATTGCTACAAACTTGAAACTTTAAAAATCAACTTAAAATAAGTGCTGCTTTATAATTCTTAGATAATATAAAAAATCTCAGTAATAGATTTTAAGTTACTCGCACGAGAACAGAGCGCAATGTAATAGTCAAGTTGCGCATTTTCTCGTGTGGGTAAAAAATATTAAAACAATTGCTATAAATCTTATCAGTAAATTTTTTTGCTTATAAGTCCTCCTACTTAAGGATTATATAAAAATCAGACATATGTTCTGTACAAGTTTTTAAAATAATTGCACTCGACCACAGTTCAAGACAATTTTTAAGTTGCGCATTTTCTCGATTGTTTAAAAAATAGAAAAACAATTGCCACAAACTTAAAACTTTAAAAATGAACTCAAAATAAGTGCTGCCTTATAATTTCAGAAAAATATAAAAAGTTTCACTTATAGATTTCAAGATACGCACACGAGAACATAACGCATTTTTGCAGCCCGGCGCATGCACCATTTATGCAATTTTAGAATATATTTTATTTAGCATTATAAATCTGAAGTAAAAAAAGTAATGTCCGCTCTATAATGATGTTTTAAAGATTCATGATTACTTATTTTATTAGATGGAAAAAATATTTTTAGTAACAACTGCGACAATGCAATATGCTAAGAGATTTCTCGTCAATACATAATTCACTTTATATCGATGGAATTTAATTAAATATTTTAAGCGAAAATACGAAGAGGTATTATTTGTAATAATATTTTATTTATAATTAATATTTCTTATACTAAATTGTTTAAAATTTTTAAGTTGCACATTTTCACACGTGTTTTTAAAATAGAAAAACAATTGCCAGAAACGAAAAATTTTACAAATTTAGTTAAAATTGTTTTTACTTTAAGGATATGAAGAAATTTATAGTCCGTCATTACAGGATTTTAAAGTAATTGCAGTCGAATGTAGATTTTTTAAAATTCTTAAGTTGCATATTTTCACACGTGGTTTTAAAATAGAAAAACAATTGCCAGAAACGCGAAATTTTACAAATTTACCTAAAATTATTTCTACTTTACGGATATAAAGAAATTTATGGTCAGTCATTGCTGGATTTTAAGGTAATTGCAGATTGTTTAAAATTCTTAAGTTGCACATTTTCACGCGTGGTTTTAAAATAGAAAAACAATTGCCACAAACGCAAAATTTTACAAATGTACCTAAAATTGTTTCTACTTTACGGATATGAAGAAATTTATAGTCAGTCATTGCTGGATTTTTAAGTAATTGCAGATTGTTTAAAATTCTTAAGTTGCACATTTTCACAAGTGGTTTTAAAATAAAATAACAATTGCCACAAACATGAAACTATACAAAGTAACTCAAAATAACTTGTACTTTACAAGTCTTGAAAAATCTGGAAAAGTTTTATCAACATATTCTAAAATAATCGCACGAGAACTCGACTCATGGCTGTTTAAGAATAAAATTAGTTAAAAATTTCAATCCATTTTAAGAATGAATTATGCAATTAAATAATTGCATATTCATCGCGCCTTTCGCAGTCGATCAACTTTATGTAATGTTAAATTTTCCAACTTCGCCGAGAATAATCATCACGTTTTAAAGTGGGGAAAATTAACATTTTCAACCGTTCAACTAAGTTGTGTTTGTACAGCAGGTTTAACAAAAGTAAATGAGTTGCTTAAGTACACGCCAGTAATGTCGACCGGATGAAGGAATTAGTTAGTCAACTTGTTTCCGCTTAAGTGGGTCACAACAAGGGCGAGCGTTTGTGCTCACCTTCCGTGTCGCAGGTGGATGATGCTCCCTCCGAATTCCAATTATCGCCCCGCCACTGATTTCGACAATAAAATTATGCGGATTCAATTAAAATTCGCGATTTTTTATTTAAAAATTTCATGCTAGTCACCATAGAATTTTTTGAAAAAAGTCGATTTTTTCAGACTTTGAGCGGCCGTAGCGGCTAAACGAAGAATCCAATTTGAACGCGGATTTCAAATCTGTGTTCCTTGTGTGTCAATTAGTTGGATTTAATTAAAATAGGCGATTCAAAATTTTTGACAAAAATCATCCAAGGGTCCCCCCTTCTTACTTTTGCTCAAAAATTGGGTTTGAAATGATTTCCTGAAGAAATCACTGGTTCGATTCGAAGTTTCTATACTTCACCGGAAAGATCCCTTCAAGACGCTTCAGAAAATGTACTTGCGCAAGAACAAATGTTAATTTGAGGCCCGTGGCGTGTTCGCAAAGAAAACTCGAAAATGGAAAAAATCGAAAAAATCAACTATTTGGAGGTTTAGAGGATAACAGTGTTAAAAATATGAATGGAAATAAAGCTGTAAAGACTCTCCATTTCGCAGCATACATTTACCACTACTAAAATTTATGAACATCCACAGAATTATTCCGAATCGTCCTGTATCTCTGACGATGTAAAGGATAAGGCCAATAAATTTCTGGAATCCGACATTTATAAGCCATTATATTCCGAATTCCACGGCTTATATACTTGACAAACTGGGCGAAACTTTTAACTTGCACGTGGGGGACGTTTGGCAGAATTTTAAGGAGTGATAACTTACGATTACAACCGTTAAAAATATCTTTTCATTACTTAAACGGCGTCTGTTCATTGGAACTTGAAACTTTCTATAATCCGGTTAATCAAATTTATTACACGAACAGTTTTTTTTTTATAGATTCATAAAGATACAGTTTCAATTTTTTTTTATTTTCAATTGAATAAAATCTCGTTTTTCTTAACCAGTCATTTCGAATCCTGAACTGGCACCTTGTGATTTTCATAATTTGTAAGTTCCTGTTTTTTTTCTATTTTATGTACATGTTATAATTTATATTTATGTACATGTTATAAAAATAAATAAAAAAAAATTATTATTATTACTTTTATTAATACACTCGGCGCCAAAAAAATATTCTAAACCACTCGAATTTTTAAGGCATTTGAAGGAAATTGATTAAATTTTTCCGCCATTGTGGTGAAATTTCCTGCCGATTTTTTTGCGCACGGTACAGCTTGTCAAAGTTGGACAATTTTTTACATAAAAAACATTTTTTTCCATCGCGTTGTTACGGGGGGTGGGTTGGACTTGGGGGCAAAATCAACTACACATTCTTAAAGATAAAACTTGAATCTTTCCCAAACTGAAAGATTAATCGATTTTCGACCAAATTGAAGCAAGTTACGACGGTTTGAAAAATCGAGTTTTTTCGCGATTTTTTTGTATATGAATTTGATACTTGTTTTTGTCTACAAAAAATATTGTACGAAAATTTTAATTATAGACTATTTAACCATCCTCTTAATGATTTATAACCATTTTATCTATAAATAGAAATGAAAAAAATTTCACCAAAGATTTAGAAACATCTCAGTTACGCAATAAAAAAAAAATTAAAAGCAACAATGAAGGGGGGAAATGTGTACACAGAAAATCAGATTTTTATACGTTTACATTGTGAAAGTTCCATAAAGGGCTTTTGTAGAAAAAAAACCGTTGGTCTACTGCAAATACGTATTTCTGGGAAAACACGAAGCAGCGGCTGCTCCCTCCCTCCCATCCCAAGCAGTTACTACATAATGGACGTCGAGAGGGTTATATCTAAACTCGTCGATAAAACAGTGTGCGGGGGACTATTGTTTACAGATTGTTTCAACTTTTATTGCCACTATTTATACCCTATAAAACCGGCAGTAAGAGTTAAGATTAGTTTTAATGGCCCTTGTATATGTCTGTTTATTAAATCAGTACATGTTTCAAACATGAGCTTTATTACATAAAATAGTAAAGCAAGAATTAAATTTATTTCACATGAGTATCGTTTTTTTTAATTTTTTAAATCAATACCACAAAATCGTAATTCAAGTATTAAAGGGTATAGCCGAATAAGATGGTCAAAAGTGCCCTCAAAGCAAATCAATAATCGCGATGACTGGATGAGAGATAATTAAAAATGCCGTTGATTGCTCGAAATTTCAGCCTCCTGAAGCAATTTGTTGTCGAGATATGACCGAAAACGTGAATTTTACGTTTTATTTTTTTTCTTCCTTTCTATGGCACGAATCAAGCGGAAACCACGTCTACCCAAAACAAAAAAAAAATACATCTCGCAGTATTTTTTTCAATTTTTTTGGCGCCAAATTCAAATAGAAAAATGAAGTTAAAATTTTCAAAATTAATTTTTACAGTGTTGGCATTCGAGGACTGTCTCAGTTTTTTTTCTGTAAATGTGTTTTACCAAATTCTATAACATACATTTTTTTTCAGAATTTTAAACAGTGCGGAAGATAGTTAAAATAATTAAAAACCACTTTTACCATCTTAAAAATTTGAATTTCGCGCCAAAATTGTGATAAAAAAATTATTTTTGTGAAGTGTATCTCTCTAATTAAAAAAAAAGATAATCATTTTACAAAAATAACTGAAAATAGCGATTATTGATTTGCTTTGGGGGCACTATTGACCATCTTATTCGGCTATACCCTTGATTTGATTATCAGAAAAGGATGCTTATAGATTTTTCCCTGATGCATAGTTTAAACATTTAGGCATTTATTGAGAGTCACTAAAAATTTAAGGTAGCGATTTATAAAGAAGGATTGTTCATCATTTTCATGGAAATTTTTGATACAAAATAAACCGCCTTAATAATATAAGCAAATGTTTCATTGTTCGCAGTAAAATAGTTTCGAAATAGTTGCATACTTCACTAGCAAGATGCAAAATACTTCACGACAATATATCGCCTTAACTTTCAGCATAAATATATGTCTTGGGACAGGAGCTGATATCCAACAAAACAAGTCGGGACAGTGGAAACTTTGAGGTAAACACACACTAAATAATAAGGGCATTCTTCCAAAAGGGAATAAACTTACGTCGACGAATAATAAGCCCCGAGTTTTTGGGGGCATAAATTAGTAATAAATAAGGAAACGAATGAATGCAGTTTGAACGTGAATGCAATATCAAGCGACGGCGTCTTATTTTGTGTGTACAAGACGCGGCCACGTATTTGCATAAGCGGGATGTAAGAAATGTGTCGAATAAGGGCTGTAATTTTGTATTTCAAGAGTTAGAAATAAAAGGTAAATGCAAAAAATTGACATTTTGCAGTTCTTATTTTTTTCGTACATGATTGACATTAAAGTAGCAATAGATCCATCAATTTATTTTAAAAATTCATGTCTCGGAGAAAAGAAAAGCGATTGGAAAAAAAAGTTAACCATACCATTAGGGAAGGTCTGAATTAATAACACAAAAAGAAACAACCCTTTATATTTTTTCACCCCTTTCAAAAAAGTTTTTTGTTTTTTTTTTTTAAGTTTGCTATCTGCCATAAACAAATAAAAATGCTTATTCTTATCACGAATCCAAGTACTTTAATAATCAAAAGTCAAAGAAACGTTACGGGCACTCCGTCAACAAAAAAAAATTCTCAAAAGTCGCAGAAATCCACACCTCGCGATATAAATCTCGATTTTTGACAAAGTTTTCAATCAGCCATAACTAAATAAAAAATCTTATTCTTATCACTAATAAAGGTAGTTTCATCATCAAAAATCAAAAAAACGTTACGGGTACTGCTTCAACCCAGAAAAAAATAATTTCTCTATAAATCGCAGAAATCCACACATCGCGATATAAATCTCCATTTTTGACAAAGTTTGCAATCAGCCACAACTAAATAAAAATTCTTATTCTTATCATCAATAAAGGTAGTTTCATAATCATAAGTCAAAAAACCGTTACGGGCACGCCTTCAACCCATAAAAAAATTAATTCTCCATAAATCTCAGAAATCCACACCTTGCGATACAAATCTCGATTTTTGACAAAGTTTGCAAAATCAGCCATAAGTAAATAAAAAATCTTAATCTTATCACTAATAAAGGTGTTTTCATAATCAAAAGTCAAAAAAACGTTACGGGCACTCCTTCAACCCATAAAAAAATAATTTCTCCGTAAGTCGCAGAAATCCACACCTCGTGATATAAATCTCGATTTTTGACAAAGTTTGCAATCAGCCATAACTAAATAAAAAATCTTATTCTTATCACTAATAAAGGTAGTTTCATAATCAAAAGTCAAAAAAACGTTACGGGCACACCTTCAACCTAGAAAAAAATAATTAATCTGTCAGTCGCAGAAATCCACACCTCGCGATATAAATCTCGATTTTTGATAAAATTTGCAATCAGCCATAACTAAATAAAAAATCTTGTTCGTATCACTAATAAAGGTGGTTTCATACTCAAAAGTCAAAAAAACGTTACGGGCACTCCTTCAACCCATAAAAAAAATATTTCTCCGTAAGTCGCAGAAATCGACACCTTGCGATATAAATCTCGATTTTTGACAAGGTTTGCAATCAGCCACAACTAAATAAAAATTCTTATTCTTATCATCAATAAAGGTAGTTTTATAATCAAAAGTCAAAAAAACGTTACGGGCACTCCTTCAACCCAGAAAAAATAATTTCTCCATAAATCGCAGAAATCCACACCTCGCGATATAAATTTCAATTTTTGACAAAGTTCGCAATCAGCCATAACTAAATAAAAAATCTTATTCTTATCACTCATAAAGGTGGTTTCATACTTAAAAGTAAAAAAAACGTTACGGGCACTCCTTCAACCCATAAAAAAAATAATTTCTCCGTAAATCGCAGAAATCCACAACTCGCGAAATAAATCTCGATTTTTGAGCAAGTTTGCAATCAGCCATAACTAAATAAAAAATCTTATTCTTATTACTAATAAAGGTAGTTTCATAATCAAAAGTCAAAAATAAGTTACGGGCACTCCTTCAACCCAGAAAAAAATAATTTCTCCGTAAATCGCAGAACTTCACATCTCGCGATATAAATCTCGATTTTTGACAAAGTTTGCAATCAGCCATAACTAAATTAAAAAAAAATATTCTTATCACTAATTTATGTACTTTCATAATCTATGATTTTTATTTAGTTATGGATGATTGCAAACTTTGTCAAAAATCGAGATTTATATCGCGAAGTGTGGATTTCTGGGGCTTGAAATTATTTTTTTCTGGATTGAAGGAGTGCCCGTAACGTTTTTTTGACTCTTGATTATTAAAGTACTTGTATTAGTGATAAGAATAAGCATTTTTATTTGTTTATGGCAGATTGCAAACTTAAAAAAAAATCAAAAAACTTTTTTGAAAGGGGTGAAAAACTATAAAGGGTTAAAATTAAGGGTTGTTTTTTTTTGTCTTATTAAGTCAGACCTTCGCCGATGGTATGGTTAACTTTTTTTTCGAATCGTTTTTGTTTTCTCCGAGATATGAATTTTTTAAATCTATTGCTGGATTTATTGCTAACTTCACACTCATTACATTTTTAACGGTTTGAATTTATCAGATATACCTCCAAGAAAAAGCAAAGATAATTTGCGCCGAATTGAAATTGATTTAACTGTATTTGGTATTGTATTTCAGTAAACTAAAATGTTATTACAATTTTATTAATCGATGTTGTGAATAAATGGTGAATGCGCCGGGAAAATTAATGCTAACTCGTCGCTTTTAAGTTTTTAACCAACGAAATACGTTTTTCTCTGTAATTGTAAGTAATTATACGTTGTAAAATAGATTTATTAATAAACGTATTTTTCACCAAGTTTATAATAATTATAGTAGTAGTATTTTATTAAATGTATTGAAAATACAAATTTAAATATCCTACACAGTACATATCACACAAACAATTATATATTAATTTAACACTATGTTGATACACAAAAATATGTGGGTCGCCGAAAGCTACGTTTATTATTGTACTAATACATTTTATTATAATCATAGTTTGTTTTTAACCCTTTGCACTCGTATTTATATTTGAAAGCATGTATTGTGGCGACTATGAGTCAACATACGAGTGCAAAGGGTTAAAACACGCACGAATCAAGAAAATTACTAAAACTCATGTTTCTCTTATTACGTTATTCACCAACGATCAAGTACTATTGTTTCTTTTTTTAATTTTTCCAAGTTTAATTGTGTAAATCCTCGCACGTGAGCATTAATATGAATATTTACCAGAATTTAAAAATATAACGATATGTTTTGTATTCATGGCAATTTCACATTTTAATTACCCCTATTCAGAATTCAACAGTAAAACAATTTGGAAATAAATGAATTTCATTTTCATTTTATTCCCGCGCAAATTGCACCGAAATGGAAAAATGTAGCATCACTTGGGTGCAGTTAGATATTTTTATTCGCGATATAATTCCGCAAACGGTTATTGCAAATACATTTTAAATTCATATTAATATTTCAGACTTTCCCTTATGCTTAAATTGAATAAATTGTAATATTGATAGACTTGGTTATTTTTAATTGTATTCCTGATATGTTTTCACTAATATGTATTACTTACAGTTCTGTTGTTTACTTATTTTTCGAAAATTAAAGATATTTTGAATTTTTTAATTTTTTAAATAAATTAGTATAACCCTGTGACAAAAATTTATAATGATGTAATTAATCTTATAATTCGTGATTAAACAGTTGACTATATTTATACATTACATCTGCTAGCGTGAGACGTAAAGAGTGTTCTCTCGGTGCTTAGTTCTTAGTGGTTGTTTAATTACGAATAGATCTTATTCGTATGCATGAAAGGGGATTTACCTCCTCGCAATTTACTACATAATGCCGAAGTGGCAGAACCTGTTAGATAAGCCTATTACTGCTCCCTGTTAGATAAAACTAGAGTATTGCCATCACTTAAGCGCACCTGCAATATTTACGCTATATTAGGCAACCGAATTTGCATTATTTGTCCTGCATGAATTGATAATGAAATTAATTGAATTCGAAAGTAGTTTACATTGTGCAATACAAATAGTAATAATAATTTATTGCCACGTACAAAGTTCAAATATAACGTAACAACAGATGAATATAATTGATTAATTAATCATGGTGATGGTTGCGACCGTTAAATTGTGGTAAAAAACTTAGTAAGTGTTTTATTCAGTGTTTCCTCATTAATTAATATTTACGTATTGGTGGTTCTTATTATTAAGGAGATGTGCAAAATTCAAACATAACTAAACAAGAGATGATTAATTATTGTAATATTAATTGGTATTTCATGTTATTGACAGTTTGAATAAGGCAAAACTAGTCGAGAATTTTCAGAATGAATATCTACAATATGGCACTTTTCCAACTATTAACACCAGGTGTGGCTATTTTTACGGCTCTGGACATCTGTATATCGAGGCAGATATGAATACAAATCTCCAACAATGTACTAGCTTTAATTTTTCTTTACGACAGCGCTATCTATTGGCCGCAGTAAGACAAGTGACCGATTTTTTTCTAGCATTGTACTATCCTTAAAATATAGATAATTTAATTTTTACTATTTACCTTTGAAATACTTAAATAAATCTTGTTCAGGGATCTGAAATTTTTGTTGTGAAAAAGTTGGTTATTCTAGTCACTCTGTAATTATCATTAAGAGATAGGTTATATAATTTCTACAAATATTATATTATTTATCTTTGAAATTTTTAAATATATCACGTTTAGACATCGAAAATTTTTGTTGTGATAAAGCTTCCATTGAGGAACTTGATACAATTCTCGAGATGGTATGTATATTATTTTTCCTCTAGGTCTATCTGCCGGATCGGAATGTTTAATTAAGAATTGCGATATTAAATTAAGGGCCTCCCTCTCTCTCCCTCTCTCTCTCTCTCTCTCTCTCTCTCTCTCTCAGTCTCTCTTTTAAACTTGTATTTACGGCTGCCCGTAAAGTGGAAAGTGGAAAGTCATTTAGACGGAATAATGCAGCTAATGTAGGGGCCTATGTTTACCTTTGTGCTAATTAGGGCAGCCTTCCTACGGCTACTTCGTGCGAGAAAATTAAAGGCACTGGAATTGCGCTCGGGAAAACTCGCTTTGTCGTCGGAGAAAATTTTATATACAAGATGTTGTTATTTGAACGCGACTATTTTCTAAATATGTGTAATTAATGTTTTAAACAGTGTGTGAAAAAAAAATACGAAAGAATTGAAAGACCATCTTTCAGAGCTCATTTGAATAGAGAAGAACGCCTGCGCACAAAGGAAAATTGGTAGTTCATTTTTGTCATATAATTATGAAACGATAACAGTTTCATAAATTTGTATAGCTTTATAAAGAAGAATTAACCATGAGCAAATTTTTAAAATTTTAAGTTTATAGTGGTTGTTTATTTTTTTGTTGTATTTTTCGACCAATTAAAAAATGTGCAATGTGTGTTCAAATGCGATTATATCAAAATTCCAGGCTAAAAAATTACAGTTTTGTATTTAATCATAAATTAGAATACACTTTAAGTGCATGTTTAATATTTTAAGTTTGTGGTGGTTGTATTTTAATTTTTTGAATTAACTTGAAAAATCTGCGATGTGATTATTTGGAAATATCGGGAAAGGATTATTCAAAATTTGTACAGAATTATAAAGTAGGATCAGCTGTAAGTAAATTTTAAAAGTTTGAAGTTTGTGGCAGTTATTTTTCAATTTTTCTTTATCAATTTACAAATGGAGAGCGTGAAACTGTTTAAATACGATTATTTCAAAATTTCAGGAAAAAAATATTACAGCTTTGTATGTAACCATAAAGTGGAATCTACTTTAACTGAATTTTTAATATTTTAAGTTTGTGGTGGTTGTATTTTCAATTTTTTTAATTAACTTGAAAAATGTGCAATTCGAAAATGAGAGTATGTGATTGTTTCGAATTATCGGGAAGGGGTTATTCAAAATTTGTACAGAATTATAAAGTAGGATCAGCTGTAAGTAAATTTTGAAAGTTTGAAATTTGTGGCTTCTATTTTTCTATTTTTTTTTTACCAATTTAAAAATGGAGAGCGTGAAAATGTTTAAATGCGATTATTTCAAAATTTCAGGTGAAAAAAATTACAGTTTTGTATTTAATCATATATAAGAATCCACTTTAAGTGCATTTTTAATATTTTAAGTTTGTGGTGGTGGTATTTTAATTTTTTAAATAACTTGAAAAATCTGCAATTCGAAAATGAGAGTATGTAATTATTTCGAAATATCGGGAAGGGATTATTCAAAATTTGTATAGAATTATAAAGTAGGATCAGCTGTAAGTAAATATTAAAAGTTTGAAATTTGTGGCAGTTATTTTTTTATTTTTATTTTTACAAATTTAAAAATGGAGAGCGTGAAAATGTTTAAATGCGATTATTTCAAAATTTCACGTAAAAAATATTACAGTTTTGACTATAATCATAAATAAGAATCTACTTTAAGTGCATTTTTAGTATTTTAAGTTTGTTATGGTTGTATTTTAATTTTTTTAATTAATTTGAAAAATCTGCAATTCGAAAATGAGACTATGTGATTATTTCGAAATATCGGGAAAGGATTATTCAAAATTTGTATAGAATTATAAAGTAGGATCAGCTGTAAGTAAATTTTAAAAGTTTGAAATTGATGGCAGTTATTTTTCTATTTTTTTTTACCAATTTAAAAATGGAGAGCGTGAAAATGTTTAAATGCGATTATTTCAAAATTTTAGGAAAAAAATATTAAAGTTTTGTATTTAATCATAAATTAGAATCCACTTTAAGTGCATGTTTATTATTTTAAGTTTGTGGTGGTTTTATTTAATTTTTTTTTAGATAACATGAAAAATCTGCAGTTTGAAAATGAGACTATGTGATTATTTCGAAATATCGGGAAGGAATTATTCAAAATTTGTATAGAATTATAAAGTAGAATCACCTTTGAGTAAATTTTGAAAGTTTGAAATTTGTGGCAGTTATTTTTCTATTTTTTTTTACCAATTTAAAAATGGAGAGCGTGAAAATGTTTAAATGCGATTATTTCAAAATTTCAGGAAAAAAATATTACAGTTTTGTATATAATCATAAATAAGAATCTACTTTAAGTGCATTTTTAATATTTTAAGTTTGTGGTGGTTGTATTTTCAATTTTTTTAATTATCTTGAAAAATGTGCAATTCGAAAATGAGAGTATGTGATTATTTCGAATTATCGGGAACGGATTATTCAAAATTTGTACAGAATTATAAAGTAGGATCAGCTGTAAGTAAATTTTAAAAGTTTGAAATTTGTGGCAGTTATTTTTCTATTTTTTTTTTTACCAATTTAAAAATGGAGTGCGTGAAAATGTTTAAATGCGATTATTTCAAAATTTCAGGAAAAAATATTACAGTTTTGTATATAATCATAAATAAGAATCCACTTTAAGTGCATTTTTAATATTTTAAGTTTGTGGTGGTTGTATTTTAATTTTTTTTTAATTAACTGGAAAAATGTGCAATTCGAAAATGAGATTATTTCGAAATATCGGGATTATTGAAAATTTCTACAGAATTATAAAGTAGAATCAGCTGTTAGTAAATTTTGAAAGTTTTTTACCAATTAAAAAAATCGACAACGTGAAAATGCGACGCGGTGTGTATAAATGTGATTATTTCAAAATTTTAGGAAAAGATAATTACAGTTTTTCATTGAATGATAAAGTAGAATCAATTCTAGGTGTATTTCGAAAGTTTTACGTTTGTGGCATTTGCATTTCAATTTTTTTGATTAACTTGAAAAATGCGCAAGCTCTAAATGTCAGACATGGTGTATTCAAATGTGATTTTTACGAAATATCGTGAAGGGCTTATTCAAAATTTGTATGGAATTATAAATTAGAATGATCTATAAATAAATTTTGAAAGTTTGAAGTTTGTGTGCAGTTTTCTTTAATTAAAAAAATTGTGTTTTTTAAAAATGTCGAAAATGACAATTTACAAAATTATCAATAATAAACTTTATTGATGCATGCAGCTATACAGGATAGATTGAACATGTCTAGTATAAAAATAATAATTATAAAGTAAATTATGAGTGTGCAGGACTTGTTTCTCTAATTGATATATTTTTTAAATTGTAAGCACTTTGCAGTTAAAAAAATTAACTGAAAACACACCAAAAAAACACTTTATTGTAATCGAATGGAAGTATATACTTTTGAAAAAATAAACGGAATTTAATATTGTATTAATGAGGGCTTAAATAAATTTGAATATCACGTTGCTGCGTAAATACAAAATAAAATATTAATATGCACGAAGCGGTGTTATTCATTATTTGATGAGGTCCATTAATTTCAGTAGCACACACGTGCCCATTAGGCGTATATATAGGTAACAAAAAGTGATATTGAATGAAATTTAAAACGTTTCTTATTTTATAAATATTATATATTTTAAAATTGTTGGATATTTCGTTTCGAGTAACACAATACACCAATGCAAAGACTACAATTCGAAACGAGTCGAGCAGTTTATTTTTTTGAACTGTTATAAAACATATTAATGTATGAAAATATTAAATAAAGGCAGAAAGACATTTGGGAACAGGTTCACAATATAATTAAATTAGTTACACACTATGGTAAAAATTAACCTGTTAATAAAGATTTTTACTTTCTCCGTTACGAAGTACTAGAAAGTATTGTGATTGTGATTTTTTTTTCAAAAATTTTTTTTGCGGAAATATCCGTTTTGGGGTCCCTAGATACCATTTCAACAATTTCTGGAAATTTTTTTTTTGTGTCTGTGTGTGTGTGTGTCTGTGTGTGTGTGTGTCTGTCTGTGTGCGCTGTATCTCAAAAACTAACAGAGCAATTGATATGAAACTTTGAACATACGTCTTATTTGATAATCTGAAGAACTGAAAAGCTTTTGGTAAAATTTCGTACACCGGAAGTGGGTGTTTACCTTAACTGTTTTTTTGTTTTTTGCCAATATTTTCTTAAATATGAAAAATATCACAAAATTTTTTAAACAAACATTAAAAACAACAAAGAAATGAACATCTTATGCTTGAAAATATTTTTCATAAAATCATTGCTATTCGAGAAAAAAAATTATTAATTTTTTTTTAATTTTTGGTTTATAATTATGAAACGATAATAGTTACAGCAACTTTATGTGAATAATAATTGTAGAAAATTACAAAATGAACAATTTCTAAAGAATAAGTTTTTTTTCGAAATGCCTTTAGTTTTTGAGTAAACTGAGTTTTTGAATTTGAAGTATAATTTTTCCATCTTTTATAATTTTGACGTTTTAAACGTCAGTGTCATCCTCTCGATGTACATTTAAAATATGATTTAAATTGAAAATAAACCATGAAAGCGTAAATATAAATAATACCATCAAGTCGGAGAAAGTAACATGATGGCCACATCACCATTTTTTTTTTGGATTTGATGAATGGTTTATCCACTAACGATTATAATATTTTAGAAGAACAAAAATGGAGGAAATACTTAATTAAAATTAAAATAATTCTCCTATAAGATCAAGTTTTTATAGTATATTATTAAACGAGTGAGAAAGTTGGCCATTGCCACGAGGGTGAAGTTTGCAACACAAGCCGTAGGCGACCCGAGTGGCAATGGCCAACTTTCTCACTCGTTTAATAATATACTTTTTCGCATCATATTAAATAATTACCTATATTAAAAACAGATTATCGAACATTTAATTTATTAGAAAATTATTAAGGTTATTAACTGGATTTGAGAAATATTTACAATTTGAAATAAATTGCACTTAAAGGTAAATTTGCGTAAAATATAAAATCCGCATAAAAGCAGCGTTAGCCCGGTTTTTCTGGAATTTACCAAAATCCGTGCGAATGCATGATTTTTAGTTGGAAAAATATTTGAGCGTAAATTCCGAAAAAACTAGCAATAACGTATTTCCCGATTATTCACTTGTTTTACAACTATGTATATCTAGGAGATGCTGACAAAGTTTGGACAAAATCCATCAAAGGGTTTTTCTGGAATTTAACAAAATTAAGGCGAATGCATGATTTTTAGTTGGAAAAATGTTTGAGCGTAAATTCCGAAAAAATTAGCAATAACGTATTTCCGGATTATTCACTTGTTTTACAACTATGTATGTCTAGAAGATGCTGCTAAAGTTTGGACAAAATCCATCAAAGGGTTTTTCTGGAATTTAACAAAATTAAGGCGAATGCATGATTTTTAGTTGGAAAAATGTTTGAGCGTAAATTCCGAAAAAACTAGCAATGTCATATTTCCGGATTATTCACTTGTTTTACAACTATGTATGTCTAGAAGATGCTGCAAAAGTTTGGACCAAATCCATCGAAGGGTTTTTCAGGAATTTAACAAAATCCATGCGAATGCATGATTTTTAGTTGGAAAAATGTTTGAGCGTAAATTCCGAAATAATTAGCAATAACGTATTTCCGGATTATTCACTTGTTTTACAACTATGTATGTCTAGAAGATGCTGCTAAAGTTTGGACAAAATCCATCAAAGGGTTTTTCTGGAATTTAACAAAATTAAGGCGAATGCATGATTTTTAGTTGGAAAAATGTTTGAGCGTAAATTCCGAAAAAACTAGCAATGTCATATTTCCGGATTATTCACTTGTTTTATAACTATGTATGTCTAGAAGATGCTGCAAAAGTTTGGACCAAATCCATCGAAGGGTTTTTCAGGAATTTAACAAAATCCATGCGAATGCATGATTTTTAGTTGGAAAAATGTTTGAGCGTAAATTCCGAAAAAACTAGCAATAACGTATTTCCGGATTATTCACTTGTTTTACAACTATGTATGTCTAGAAGATGCTGCTAAAGTTTGGACAAAATCCATCAAAGGGTTTTTCTGCAATTTAGCAAAATCCAGGCGAATGCATAATTTTTAGTTGGAAAAATGTTTGAGAGGAAATTCCGAAAAAACTAGCAATAACGTATTTCTGGATTATTCACTTGTTTTACAACTATGTTTGTCTAAAAGATGCTGCTAAAGTTTGGACAAAATCCATCGAAGGGTTTTTCTGCAATTTAGCAAAATCCACGCGAATGCATGATTTTTAGTTGGAAAAATGTTTGAGCGTAAATTCCGAAAAAATTAGCAATAACGTATTTCCGGCTTATTCACTTGTTTTACAACTATGTATGTCTAGAAGATGCTGCCACAGTTTTGATAAAATCCATCGAAGGGTTTTTCTGGAATTTAACAAAATCCAGGCGAATGCATGATTTTTAGTTGGAAAAATGTTTGAGCGTAAATTCCGAAAAAAAGTAGCAATAACGTATTTCCGGATTATTCGCTTGTTTTACAGCTATATATGTCTAGAAGATGCTGCCAAAGTTTCGACAAAATCCATCGAAGGTTTTTTTAGGAATTTAACAAAATCCTGGCGAATGCATGATTTTCAGTTGGAAAAATGTTCGAGTGTAAATTCCGAAAAAACTAGCCATAACGTATTTCCGGATTATTCACTTTTTTTACAACTATGTATGTCTAGAAGATGCTGCTAAAGTTTGGACAAAATCCATCGAAGGGTTTTTCTGCAATTTAGCAAAATCCAGGCGAATGCATGATTTTTAGTTGGAAAAATGTTTGAGCGTAAATTCCGAAAAAAGATTTTTCTGTTTGTATTAAATTATAACGAATAATTTTTCTATTTGGAAATTGCGGCAGTTTGCTGACAAAAAAAACGAATCGTAACCATAGTAACAACTAAACTGTTGGGCAATGAAATTGCTATCATTTGATTGGACGTCACCTGTGGAGAAAATGATTCGGCCGAATAATGGACAACTTTCTCAATCGAAAAACGATTTAACGACGTTTATATTATTTAATAAGATGCGAAAAAATATTTTATTTTCCTGTTAGAATAAATTCATTCTATACCTTACGATAAAATTAATTTAGATCGACCGAAGCGCTCCGGAAATTAACCTCGTCTGTTTCCCGAAATTTGAATAAATGAATAATAGTGCCGTCATCGCGACGACGCCCCATCTCTTTAAAACCAACTACTGCAAAATGTACTGGAATCCAGTTTATTCAATCTAATGCCGCCCATTTATTTTATATGCAAATCAACGTTTTCCATTCCGCATTACAATCGCGAATTAAATTTCTCATAAAATCCCACCGGCGAACATAAAAATCAGAAGCGCGCGGTCGCTTTCGGCCCATAATAAACAGCAGCGCGCGTTATTAAAAAGCAGTTATCGCATTAAATTGAATTGGGAAATAATCATAACAGTAAATTTTTACGGCCGAATAAAACCAATAATCTTGGCGATGGTTAAAATCGGAAAACCGGCGCGCTGTTCATTAGCAAAGCAAAAATCATGTTTTTGCCAGCGATAAAGCCGGAACACGCTAATTGATTTCATAAAACTCGGTCGCTCTATTGATTTTTGGATTGTACGAGGGTCGTTGGGAAAGACACAATACATTTATTACAAATTACCTCAACAGGCAACTAACCAGAAGTGTTTTTGAGAAAATCGACAAACGTGAAATATTTCAAAAAAAAATCCATCAATTTGCATGAAAGTTACATGATGGCCATTTATTTTGAACGGATGGCCAGATTTAGAACATTTCTTCACCTTCTCTATTCTTGTAAAAATGTTCAATAATTTAAATTTTTGATAATAATTTCCGGAAGAACGTGCAGATTTTGAGACGTTTTGCATCAAAATAAAATAGAAATTCAGATTTTATTTGATTTGTGCCTTTTGAGCATAACTCTTAAACTGGTGGCTAGATTTGGAATATTCTTCCATTAGCAAAGGAACGATTACACGTGCATACAATAAAATTTGATTTTACAGTGTTATTTAGATAATTGTTTCAGGAATATCATGTATTAGTAGGTTCTAATAGAACTATCATAATTAATAGAAGAATTAGTCGATAGCCAGTTAATAATTGTAATGTAACAAAAAAATTTTTTGACTTTGGCAGGTGCCCTTCAGTCACATCAGTTATTGTATTTAACAAAAAAATTTAATATGCCTTAAAATGTATATAAACTACTATTAATAAAGATATTTGTATTTATTAAAAAAATATTTCTTTTGGTGAGAAATTGTGATTAGCTTCTTACCTTTTTTATGTGATAACATTTCTTCGGATTTTTAGTAAATATGTGAATTAATTTTATAAAGGCAGCGAATTTTACGTAATCAAGTATTTTGATGTACGAAGAAAAATACACACAAACATAATTATTTCACAAAATTACATCGACGCACTTTCCGAAAACGAAATCCGTATCGCCAGATTCGCATCCGTACATTGTGAACAGATCCCCCGATATGAAACGTCATTAATTTTATCTCGAAAAAACTCCTCGCGAGCTGCTCCCAAAAGCAAAGGAAATTTTCGATATTGATCTTCCCCCCTTCGCCTCGTATTAATAATAATGACGTGTTACAACTTATCCAATTTTCTCGCAGAGATTCCTCCTCTCTCGTGCGTTCTCCTAAACACATTCTTAATAAAGTCTTTAAATAAAAGGGGCTTATCAAAAGGGAGGAACTTCTAAAGGGCGGCGGACGGCGGGAGGGGGTGGTCCTTTCCTTTTGCTCTAATGACGCCTTTGCTTTACACATTTCTTACCCGAAAGAACTGCTCAAAGGGCAAAACCGCATTGTATTTCTTTGATTATATATTAAAGCAGATAAACCGCACAGTCATCCCTCGGCATCATCCACTTCATTATCATTCCATTGTTGGTGGGATGTTAAAATAAAGAAAAAAAAAGGAGATGTTTATTACAATACCTTGCGAGAGACTATTTTTAGACACGTGAAAAATAATGGCCTTCACTTTGTTCGCCGGAAGATTGAAGGCACAAAGGGCCTTTCTGCGTAAATATTTACTGAGAGTAATACATTATGGAGGTCCGATATTTTCGCACAATGGAAATTTTAAATTAGGAATTATACGTTTTTCCAATTGTGGGCGAGACTTACATCATCGAATTTATTTTCTCTCGTCCGAATCCCGAATGTAGCTGAAGCTAAATTCGTTTCCGGGAGAGATACATCGGACGAGATTGGAGATATAAAAGTGTTTACCGCCACAATTGAATGCAATTTAAAAGCACGCACTATTAACTTTATTAACCCTTGTCAGTCCGAGTTTTCCTCCCCTTGTGTACCAACATATAAAACTGTTACGCACAAACGGGGAAATAAATCGTTATTCGGGAATGATTGTTGTTTTTTTTTTTCGAAAGAAAATACCACCCAGTCAGGAAAATATTTTGTGCAAATTAAGTTGCATACATAATGATTTTATTTATTAAAGTGACATAATTGCAGCGCCTCCACCATCACCTGAATTATGACCAATGTCAATGTAATATTAATTACAGCCGTTAGGGTATAACACCAGCTCAATTTTTTGCAAAAACGTATTAAGAGATATCCTACTAACAATTGAAAATAATTAGTTTAAAATTTTCGTCAAGACTCGGCGCGGAATGAATTTTTAAAATTAACCTTTATTTTTGACAATTACACACCACAGTAAAAAAAATATAAAATAAAAAAAATCACATAAATATGACAAGCAATAACGACCAAACAATTTAAACTAATTTATTTGTAGTGCCTTTCAAAAACAACTAAGTAATTAATTTTTTTAATCGACCAAGAAATCGAGAGAAATAAAAACTCAAAAAATTTATTAGTGCCGTTTGGCGCTACACACATTCAATTTTTAAACATAAACTAATCACATGTTTCTAAATAAATTGATGCAAAAAAATCGAACGCATCCAGCGCTAAACGGCACTTTTAGAATTTTTGAAATTTTAATACGCGCGTATCCGTGGACATGGATCGATTCAAAAATGTGTAACTACTCTATTTCCAAAGGGCACCATAAACAAATTATTTAAAGTTGCTTATCACATGTTGCTTATACATTTATGGTAAAAAAATCGAACGTATCCAGCGCCAAACTGCACTTTTCGAATTTTTGAAATTTTAATACACACGTATCCGTGGACATGGATCGATTCAAAAATGTGTAACTACTCTATTTCCAAAGGGCACTATTAACAAATTATTTTAAGTTGCTTATCACGTATTGCTTAATACATTTATGGTAAAAAATCGAACGTATCCAGCGCGAAACGGCACTTTTAGAATTTTTGAAAATTTAATACGCGCGTATCCGTGGACATGGATCGATTAAAAAATGTGTAACTACTCTATTTCCCAAGGGCACTATAAAGAAATTATTTTAAGTTGTTTACTACATATTGCCTAATATATTTATGGTAAAAAATCGAACGTATCCAGCGCGAAACGGCACTTTTAGAATTTTTGAAATTTTAATACGCGCGTATTCCTGGACATGGATCGATTAAAAAATGTGTAACTACTCTATTTCCAAAGGGCACTATAAAGAAATGATTTTAAGTTGTTTATTACATGTTGCCTAATATATTTATGGTAAAAAATCGAACGTATCCAGCGCGAAACGGCACTTTTAGAATTTTTGAAATTTTAATACGCGCGTATTCCTGGACATGGATCGATTAAAAAATGTGTAACTACTCTATTTCCAAAGGGCACTATAAAGAAATTATTTTAAGTTGTTTATTACATATTGCCTAATATATTTATGGTAAAAAATCGAACGTATCCAGCGCGAAACGGCACTTTTAGAATTTTTGAAATTTTAATACGCGCGTATCCGTGGAGATGGATCGATTAAAAAAATTATAACTACTCTATTTCCAAAGGGAACTATAAAAAAATTATTTTAAGTTACTTATTACATGTTGCTTAATATATTTATAGTAAAAAATCGAACGTATCCAGGGCGAAACGGCACTTTTAGAATTTTTGAAATTTTAATACGCGCGTATTCCTGGACATGGATCGATTAAAAAATGTGTAACTACTCTATTTCCAAAGGGCACTATAAAGAAATGATTTTAAGTTGTTTATTACATGTTGCCTAATATATTTATGGTAAAAAATCGAACGTATCCAGCGCGAAACGGCACTTTTAGAATTTTTGAAATTTTAATACGCGCGTATCCGTGGACATGGATCGATTAAAAAATTTATAACTACTCTATTTCCAAAGGGAACTATAAAAAAATTATTTTAAGTTACTTATTACATGTTGCTTAATATATTTATGGTCAAAAATCGAACGTATCCAGCGCGAAACGGCACTTTTAGAATTTTTGAAATTTTAATACGCGCGTATTCCTGGACATGGATCGATTAAAAAATGTGTAACTACTCTATTTCCAAAGGGCACTATTAAGAAATTATTTTAAGTTGTTTATTACATGTTGCCTAATATATTTATGGTAAAAAATCGAACGTATCCAGCGCGAAACGGCACTTTTAGAATTTTTGAAATTTTAATACGCGCGTATCCGTAGACACGGATCGATTAAAAAATGTGTAACTACTGTATTTCCAAAAGCCACTATAAAAAAATTATTTTAAGTTGCTTATCACATGTTGCTTAAAACATTAATGGTAAAAAATCGAACGTATCCAGCGCCAAACGGCACTTTTCGAATTTTTGAAATTTTAATACGCGCGTTTTAGTACCAAATTTGTTTTTTTGTTTTTAAGGTTGATAACCTATGCCAATTTCTCGGGATGTATTTAACTCTGGCCTAATTCGCTTCCAACACTATAGAAGCCTACGAATTCTCCGTAGTTTGTCGGTAATAGATGAAATGATTAATTATACGTCTCTTCTGGAATATCTGTAAATAATCCTGAAATTCAGACGTTGCCGCATAATTAATTAACACTGTACGTGAATAAATATGTCTTTCTTGTTGTTAAATGTGTAATTTTTTATTTTAAAAATCATTCTTTGCAATTAAAAATGGAAGCTCTTGAATTTTCAGATGTATTGCAGAAAGAACAAACAGTCGGCAGGTACGATTATTTCAGAATTTGAAAAAGGGATATTTTCAAATTGTTATGATATTATGTAGTAGCATCTATTCTGAATATCTTCTGAAAGTTTTATGCTTGTAGCAATTGTTTTTCTATTTTTTGCAGAATTTAAAAAAAGTATAACTGCAGAAAGAACAAGTGCGATTATCTCAGAATTTGATGAAGGGATATTTTTAAATTGTTATGGTATTATGTAGAACCATCTATTCTGAGTATCTTCTGAAAGTTTCATGCTTGTAGCAATTGTTTTTCTATTTTTTACGTAATTAAAAAAAAGTGTAACTGCTGAAAGAACAAACAGGCTGTCAGGTGTGATTATTTCAGAATTTGATGAAGGGATATTTTGAAATTGTTATGGTATTATGGAGTAGCATCTATTCTGAGTATCTTCTGAAAGTTTTACGCTTGTAGCAATTGTGTTTCTATTTTTTACAGAATTAAAACAAGTGTAACTGCAGAAAGAACAAACTGGCTGTCAGGTGCGATTATCTCAGAATTTCATGAAGGGATATTTTCAAATTGTTATGGTATTATGTAGTAGCATCTATTCTGAATATCTTCTGAAAGTTTTATGCTTGTAGCAGTTGTTTTGCTATTTTTTACAGAATTAAAAAAAAAGTGTAACTGCAGAAAGAACAAACAGGCTGTCAGGTGCGATTATCTCAGAATTTCATGAAGGGATATTTTCAAATTGTTATGGTATTATGTAGTAGCATCTATTTTGAATATCTTCTGAAAGTTTTATGCTTGTAGCAATTGTTTTTCTATTTTTTATAGAATTTAAAAAAAGTGTAATTGCAGAAAGAACAAACAGGCTGTCAGGTGCGATTATCTCAGAATTTCATGAAGGGATATTTTCAAATTGTTATGGTATTATGTAGTAGCATCTATTTTGAATATCTTCTGAAAGTTTTATGCTAGCAGCAATTGTTTTTTCTATTTTTTACAGAATTTAAAAAAAAGTGCGACTGCAGAAAGAACAAACAGGCTGTTAGGTGTGATTATCTTGGAATTTGATGAAGGGATATTTTCAAATTGTTATGGTATTATGTAGTAGCATCTATTCTGAATATTTTCTAAAAGTTTTATGCTTGTAGCAATTGTTTTTCTATTTTTTACAGAATTAAAAAAAAGTGTGACTGCAGAAAGAACAAACAGGCTGTTAGGTGTGATTATCTTGGAATTTGATGAAGGGATATTTTCAAATTGTTATGGTATTATGTAGTAGCATCTATTCTGAATATCTTCTGAAAGTTTTATGCTTGTAGCAATTGTTTTTCTATTTTTTACAGAATTAAAAAAAAGTGTGACTGCAGAAAGAACAAACAGGCTGTTAGGTGCGATTATCTTGGAATTTGATGAAGGGATATTTTCAAATTGTTATGGTATTATGTAGTAGCATCTATTCTGAATATTTTCTAAAAGTTTTATGCTTGTAGCAATTGTTTTTCTATTTTTTACAGAATTAAAAAAAAGTGTGACTGCAGAAAGAACAAACAGGCTGTCAGGTGCGATTATTTCAGAATGTAATGAAGGGATATTTTCAAATTATTATGGTATTATGTAGTAGCATCTATTCTGAATATTTTCTAAAAGTTTTATGCTTGTAGCAATTGTTTTTCTATTTTTTACAGAATTAAAAAAAGGGTAACTGCAGAAAGAACAAACGCACTGTCAGGTGTGATTATTTCAGAATTTGATGAAGGGATATTTTCAAATTGTTATGGTATTGAGTAGTAGTATCTATTCTGAATATCTTCTGAAAGTTTTATGCTTGTAGCAGTTGTTTTGCTATTTTTTACCGAATTAAAAAAAAGTGTAATTGCAGAAAGAACAAACAGGCTGTCAGGTGTGATTATCTCAGAATTTGATGAAGGGATATTTTGAAATTGTTATGGTATTATGTAGTAGCATCTATTATGATTATTTTCTGAAAGTTTTATGCTTGTAGCAATTGCTTTTCTATTTTTTACAGAATTAAAAAAAAAGTGTGACTGCAGAAAGAACAAACAGGCTGTTAGGTGTGATTATCTTGGAATTTGATGAAGGGATATTTTCAAATTTTTATGGTGTTATGTATTAGCATCTATTCTGAGTATCTTCTGAAAGTATTATGCTTGTAGCAATTGTTGTTCTATTTTTTACAGAATTAAAAAAAAAGTGTGATTGCAGAAAGAACCAACGGACTGTCAGGTGCGATTATCTCAAAATTTGATAAAGGGATATTTTAAAATTGTTATGGTATTATGTAGTAGCATCTATTCTGAATATCTTCTGAAAGTTTTATGCTTGTAGCAATTGTTTTTCTATTTTTTACAGAATTAAAAAAAAGTGTAACTGCAGAAAGAACAAACAGGCTGTCAGGTGCGATTATTTCAGAATTTAATGAAGGGATATTATCAAATTATTATGGTATTATGTAGTAGCATCTATTCTGAATATCTTCTGAAAGTTTTATGCTTGTAGCAGTTGTTTTGCTATTTTTTACATTAGCAGCTACGGCCCTTCAAAGTCTGAAAAATCGACTTTTTTGAGAAAAAAATTTACATGTTCAATTTTTTTTTGCATTTTTGCGTATTTAATGAAATTGAGTGTTAAATCAATGTCTAATCAATTTTATTGTTTTCTGGTGGTTTTAATAATAAGGAACGTGCTTTAATACATGTGCAATAATAATTCAACGTTTTACAACTTAAGTTGATATACTTAATGGGTGGTCCAGTTACATAATCGCTAGTTACATAAATGCCATATTCATTATAACTTGCGTCATAATTCATATTAAAAGCGATAGGAAATACAGTCGCGAGTGATTAAAAAAAAAACCGAATGCAAATATTAATCATTACAGTCCGGCACGACATCATTAAATTCCACGGCACTGTGCATTTTACAAAATAATAGGAAATGTAATTTTATACGCTACATTAATGCAAAATATAATTAAAATCGATTTAACGCATTTCCATTAAAGCGTGCTCGGGGGCCATTTAGAGTTTTCATCTGCTTATGAATTATTTAATCAATCCGATTCTCGTATCCGGATTTTTCCCCGAGTGTCCCCCTCCCCCCATTCCCCCAATATACGAGAGAATCGAATTCGGCTCTAATTAAAGGGTAATTAAATTTCTGAGGAGGAGCCGAACTAATGAAACAAGGTGTTTTAATTATATACTCTCGTCTGTAGACTTTGTTTCATCACAAAAAAAAATAACAATTAAGCGCCATTTGATGAGAGCACCTCTCGGACCCGTTGTAATTTAATTTTGAATTTAATTTTACTTAATACTTAATGGGTGCTAATTTCGACGGAATTCAACACTGGAATAACTCAAAAAGATTTTAATGAGCTCGGTATTGTTTCGATGTTAAAATACGGTGTGTTTCAAAATAAGATTAAAAAATTGAAACGCGCGTGTCATCCGAGATTGACAGTCAAAAATTTTAACCATTGCGCAAAAAAGCGATACACCCCCACAAAATGTTCAATGATGAACATAAAATTCAATTGAAATTTTAACAAGCGTTAAAATTAAATTTATATTTCTGCGGGGGAACGAACCCGACGCGGAAACATTGGCAGTGATTCAAAACCATTTTTATGATATAAGAAGAATTATCACTCCAAGTCGCCGTGGCGCTGCAAGAAACAATAAAAATGGAAAATATATTACGTTCGCGAGTTTTATGGCGCTCGGACGAAACGAAGAAAAAAAAAATACGATTGTATTATGGGATCATTTTTTCCCCGTTACGTAATAGCGGGGATTGCCTAACGATCGGTTCCGAATTTACGATTCGAAATGGAATAATACCATTATTACGTACAGTTTCTAACGAGAACTGCTCCACTTCCTAATTTCGAGCGATTCCAAAGACCCGAACTTTTCGTATTTAGTGCTGAACTTAACGGATGTAATATCATTCGAGGATGGGAATTCGCGGAGTTTAATTTTTGCAACGAGGGGATTATTTAAAATTGATCGTTTCACGATTATTATACGTTCTAAAGTTGATTATGAGTCTCCAAAATTCGTTCAATTTTTTTTTTCAATTTTACCCTTTTTTAAGAAACCAATTTGGAATGAATTTTGAGTCATTTTGGAAAGTTTCAAGTCGATGGCAATTGTTTTTATATTTAATTTGAGTCTCCAAAATTCTTTCATTTTTACCCTGCGACCACATCAACATTTCCAAAAATCAAGAAATGGCGCGAATACAGTTTTTTCAAGAAACCAATTTGGAATTAATTTTGAGTAATTTTGCAAAGTTTCAAGTTGACAGCAATTGTTTTTATATTTAATTTGAGTCTCCAAAATTCGTTCATTTTTTTTCAATTTTACCCTACGACCACATCAACATTTCCAAAAATCTAGAAATGGTGCGAATACAGTTTTTTTTTAAGAAACAAATTTGGAATGAATTTTGAGTATTTTTGAAAAGTTTCAAGTCGATAGCAATAGTTTTCATATTTATGTTGAGTCTCCAAAATTAGTTTAAATTTTTACAATTTTACACACTGAGCATATAAAAAATTTCCAACAAATCTAAAAATGACGCGAATATAATTTTTTAAGAAATCACTTTAGAATGAATTTTGAGTAATTTTGGAAAGTTTCAAGTCGATAGCAATTGTTTTCATATTTATGTTGAGTCTCCAAAATTGGTTTAAATTTTTACAATTTTACACACTGAGCTTATAAAAATTTCCAAAAAAATCTAGAAATGACACGAATATAATTTTTTAACAAAATCAATTTAGAATGAATTTCGAGTAATTTTGGAAAGTTTCAAGTCGATGGCAATTGTTTTCATATTTAATTTGAGTCTCCAAAATTCGTTATTTTTTTTTTCAATTTTACCCTGCGACCACATCAACATTTCCAAAAATCTAGAAATGGCGCAAATACAGTTTTTTTAAGAAACCAATTTGGAATGAATTTTGAGTAATTTTGGAAAGTTTCAAGTCGATAGCAATTGTTTTTATATTTAATTTGAGTCTCCAAAATTGGTTTAAATTTTTACAATTTTACACACCGAGCATATGAAAATTTCCAAAAAATCTAGAAATGACGCGAATGTAATTTTTTAAGAAATCAATTAAGAATGAATTTTGAGTAATTTTGGAAAGTTTCCAGTCGATAGCAATTGTTTTTATATTTAATTTGAGTCTCCAAAATTGGTTTAAATTTTTACAATTTTACACACTGAGCTTATAAAAATTTCCAAAAAATCTAGAATTTTTTAAGAAATCAATTTAGAATGAATTCTGAGTAATTTTAGAAAGTTTCAAGTCGATAGCAATTGTTTTCATATTTATTTTGAGTCTCCAAAATTGGTTTAAATTTTTACAATTTTACAGACTGAGCTTATAAAAATTTCCAAAAAATCTAGAAATGAAGCGAATATAATTTTTTAAGAAATCAATTTAGAATGAATTTTGAGTAATTTTGAAAAGTTTCAAGTCAATAGCAATAGTTTTCATATTTATGTTGAGTCTCCAAAATTGGTTTAAATTTTTACAATTTTACACACCGAGCATATGAAAATTTCCAAAAAATCTAGAAATGACGCGAATATATTTTTTTAAGAAATCAATTAAGAATGAATTTTGAGTAATTTTGGAAAGTTTCAAGTCGATAGCAATTGTTTTTATTTTTAATTTGAGTCTCCAAAATTCGTTAATTTTTTTTCAATTTTACCCTGCGACCACATCAACATTTCCAAAAATCTAGAAATGGTGCGAATACAGTTTTTTTTTAAGAAACAAATTTGGAATGAATTTTGAGTATTTTGCAAAAGTTTCAAGTCGATAGCAATAGTTTTCATATTTATGTTGAGTCTCCAAAATTGGTTTAAATTTTTACAATTTTACACACTGAGCTTATAAAAATTTCCAAAAAATCTAGAAATGACGCGAATATAATTTTTTAAGAAATCAATTTAGAATGAATTTCGAGTAATTTTGGAAAGTTTCAAGTCGATGGCAATTGTTTTTATATTTAATTTGAGTCTCCAAAATTGGTTTAAATTTTTACAATTTTACACACTGATCTTATAAAAATTTCCAAAAAATCTAGAAATGATGCGAAAATATTTTTTTAAGAAATCAGTTTAGAATGAATTTTGAGTAATTTTGGAAAGTTTCAAATCGATAGTAATTGTTTTCATATTTATTTTGAGTCTCCAAAATTGGTTTAAATTTTTACAATTTTACACAATGAGCATATAAAAAATTCAAACAAATCTAGAAATGACGCGAATATAGTTTTTTTTAGGAAATCAATTTGGAATGAATTTTGTGTAATTTTTTTGAGTAAATATAAAAATAATTGCCACAACCTGAACAATTTCCAAATTGACTCAAAACGTTTTTCGCAGCAATAATAATGACCTTTTAAATGCAATATTTGGAGGGATGACGTGAAAGAGGAAAACAAAAATTTTATATTCATCTCAGATATTATGCAGATATGGTAATGTATTAAATTTTTCATTTAAAATATTAATCTCTTATAACGTAAAAAAGCAAAAAAAAAAACATTTATATTCATCGCAGATATTATGCGGAGATATTACGTAACCTGCATGCTATTTTTCATTTTGAAATCTTAATCTATTATAACGCAAAAACACATTTTTAATTATATTTTTTTGCCCCGACGGCGCGATGTAAAATATTTTCCATTTTACGTGTGATTAAAGGCGCAGCAGCCAACTTTGACAGTTTGATTTATTGCGAAAATTTCAATCTGGAATATCTGCAAGTAATCCGCGTACTTAATCTGTTCGGTTATGTTTGCCCGGTAAGTTTCTTTTTTTTCCACCAACTAATGATAGAGTTGTTCGCTTATGCTCTGCTTAAGAGTTTCCATTTCACGTTCAGGTCCTAAATCGAATTACTGCCACGGCTGACCATTAAGCACTTATTGCAAAACCGCCAAACTACCGTTAGTTCACGGATTCGGGCTTGAAGTCAAACACGATTCACTTTCTGACGGAAAATAAAAGTGTGAAGTTTGATGCAAAACATCATGTATCTCGTTCTTCTGATGAAAAAAAAGGTACTACATAAAGGTCCACCCACGATGATTATTAGAAAGTTTTCGTCAAAAATAAAAAAATCGCCAATCGAGTCTTATCCGACTCATATGCGCCCAAGGACCACAGAATTTAAAACCGCGTTCAAATTGGATTCTTCGTTCGGCCGCTACAGCCGTTCAAAGTTTGAAGAAATCGACTTTTTTCAAAGTTCATGGTGACATGCTAACTTTTTTTGCTTTTTTTCTGGATGAAATTTTTTACGGCAATCGATTTGTCTCATTCTTCTGTTGCAAAAAGGTACAACATAAAGGCCCACGATGATTATTAAGAAAGTTGATTTTTTCGATTTTTTCCATTTTCGAGTTTTCTTTGCTGACGCATCACGGGCTTCAAATTGACATTTGTTCTTGTGAAAGTACATTTTCTGAAGCGTCTTATTGAGATCTTTCCAGTGATGTATAGAAACCCCAGCGGTTTTTCCAGGAAATTATTTTTGGTGCAATATTTCAGAAAAAGTAAGAAGGGCGAAATCAATTTTCTTAATGTAACTAAAAACTAAAAAAAAACTAATAAAAAAAATATGCAACCCAATTTGCATGTTATTTTACTGCCCATACAATAAATTACCAACTTGTAACTAATCACCCAAATTATTTAAACGCCGACTTCATCTAAAAAAAACGTTAAATTCAATTATTTCCACGTGATTAATTTTGATTGGGGCACGTGAGGCGCTCAATCGCGTGGCCTCGACTTTCCCCTCATATTTTAATTAAGGGCCGCTGAAAAGGCACCACTCCGCAAATATTGGACGTCTCAGTTGGTGGAAAAATTTCGCCGTTTCCCGGATATTTATAATTTTCGGCACGTACGCTCTTATACATTCGCCGTCTTTGAATGCAATGCATTGACCCTGGTGATCGATAATTTTAATATAAGTTTTGCGAAACATCGCCGAACACCAATTGAATTTCAACGAGTCTTCTCAAAAGTGCATTTGCCACGAAGACGTTCCGGCAATTACTTCAAGTGTGAATATATATTAAATATTATAAATATAGTGTATACGAGGGTGGGTAAAAAAATCATGTATATTAAAAACAAACACTATTTTAAATGATTAATAAATTCAGTAATTAATTATAAGCAGTGAATTTTTTATAATTTTTTATACGCCCTCGTATACACTATATTTATAATAAAAATAAAATTATAATATATATATATATATATATATATATATATATATATATATATATATATATATATTTAGTTCCTTTAATTATTCTCTCCGTGCCTGTGTAGAAACAGTTGATTATGTTTTAGGGACAATGGGGACTCTAGGGATTAGTCCTTAATCTGGTGTGTTTCCAGTATAACATGTGTTATGGATGTGAACTGAATAACATTCCCAGCAGCCAGACTAATTTTTAGACGTTCATAACGAATGAGCCTCGTTTACGAATTCTTTATTTATTCATTATCAAATTATCCTTTTACGGTACACGAAACATAATTGTTTAAAATAATCAAATTTTATATTATCATCCTTGATCAGTAAAGTGCACATTCTTTTTCATTAGAAGAACGAGAAAATTCTCAACCAGCCAAACTAGCAAAAAAATTTGAAAATTTTTCGAATTTTTTTTTTCAGATTTTCAAAGGCCGTAGCGGCTAAACGAAAACTCCAAATCGAACGCGGTTTTCAAATCCGCGATCCTTGTGTGTAAATTAGTCGGATACTATTGAAAGGGGCGACTTTAAATTTTTGACGAAATCCTGAAAAATCACACAAATTTTGCTCAAAAATTGCATTTGAAATGATTTTCTGAAGAAACCACTGGTTCGATTCAGAGTTTTTTTACGTCAACATAAAGATCCTATCAAGACCCATCAGAAAATGAACTTGCGGAAGAATAAATGTCGACTTGAAGCCCGTGGCGCGTTCGCAAACTCGAAAATGGAAAAAAAAACGAAAAAATCAACTTTTTTAATAATCATCGTGGGCCATTAAAATATACATTTTTTCATCAAAAGAACGAGTTAAATCAATTTAGCTGTAGAAAAAGTAAAAAAATTGGCGTGTCATTTTAGAAATTTTTTAGAAAATTTAGAAAAAAAGCCGATTTTTCAGACTTTAAACGGCCGTAGCAGCTAAACGAAAACTCCAAATTGAACGCGATTTTCAAATCACTAAAGTGCACCTTCTTTTCCATTAGAAGAACGAGAAAATTCACAACCAGCAGAACAAGCAAAAAAGTTTGAAAATTTTGGAGAAAAAAAAACGATTTTTCAGACTTTCAAAGGCCGTAGCTAAACGAAAATTCCAAATCGAAGGCAGTTTTCAAAAAATTAAAGTGCACATTCTTTTTCATTAGAAGAACGAGAAAATTCTCAACCAGTCAAACTAGCAAAAAAATTTGAAAATTTTTCGAATTTTTTTTTTCAGATTTTCAAAGGCCGTAGCGGCTAAACGAAAACTCCAAATCGAACGCGGTTTTCAAATCCGCGATCCTTGTGTGTAAATTAGTCGGATACTATTGAAAGGGGCGACTTTAAATTTTTGACGAAATCCTGAAAAATCACACAAATTTTGCTCAAAAATTGCATTTGAAATGATTTTCTGAAGAAACCACTGGTTCGATTCAGAGTTTTTTTACGTCAACATAAAGATCCTATCAAGACCCATCAGAAAATGAACTTGCGGAAGAATAAATGTCGACTTGAAGCCCGTGGCGCGTTCGCAAACTCGAAAATGGAAAAAAAAACGAAAAAATCAACTTTTTTAATAATCATCGTGGGCCATTAAAATATACATTTTTTCATCAAAAGAACGAGTTAAATCAATTTAGCTGTAGAAAAAGTAAAAAAATTGGCGTGTCATTTTAGAAATTTTTTAGAAAATTTAGAAAAAAAGCCGATTTTTCAGACTTTAAACGGCCGTAGCAGCTAAACGAAAACTCCAAATTGAACGCGATTTTCAAATCACTAAAGTGCACCTTCTTTTCCATTAGAAGAACGAGAAAATTCACAACCAGCAGAACAAGCAAAAAAGTTTGAAAATTTTGGAGAAAAAAAAACGATTTTTCAGACTTTCAAAGGCCGTAGCTAAACGAAAATTCCAAATCGAAGGCAGTTTTCAAAAAATTAAAGTGCACATTCTTTTTCATTAGAAGAACGAGAAAATTCTCAACCAGTCAAACTAGCAAAAAAATTTGAAAATTTTTCGAATTTTTTTTTTCAGATTTTCAAAGGCTGTAGCGGCTAAACGAAAACTCCAAATCGAACGCGGTTTTCAAATCCGTGATCCTTGTGTGTAAATTAGTCGGATACTATTAAAAGTGGCGATTTTAAATTTTTGACGAAATCCTGAAAAATCACACAAATTTTGCTCAAAAATTGCATTTGAAATGATTTCCTGAAGAAACCACTGGTTCGATTCAGAGTTTTCTACGTCAACATAAAGATCCTATCAAGACCCATCAGAAAATGCACTTGCGGAAGAATAAATGTCGACTTGAAGCCCGTGGCGCGTTCGCAAACTCGAAAATGGAAAAAAAAACGAAAAAATCAACTTTTTTAATAATCATCGTGGGCCATTAAAATATACATTTTTTCATCAAAAGAACGAGTTAAATCGATTTAGCTGTAGAAAAATTAAAAAAATTGGCGTGTCATTTTAGAAAATTTTTAGAAAATTTAGAAAAAAAGCCGATTTTTCAGACTTTAAACGGCCGTAGCAGCTAAACGAAAACTCCAAATTGAACGGGATTTTCAAATCACTAAAGTGCACCTTCTTTTCCATTAGAAGAACGAGAAAATTCACAACGAGCTAAACTAGCAAAAAAAATTGAAAATTTTGGAAAAAAACGATTTTACAGACTTTCAAACGCCGTATCAGCTAAACGAAAACTCCAATTGATCGCGGTTTTCAAATCATTAAAGTGCACATTGTTTTTCATTAAAAGAACAAGACAATTCTCAACCAGCTAAACTAGCAAAAAAGTTTGAAAATTTTGGAAAAAAAAAAAACGATTTTTCAGACTTTCAAGGGCCGTAGCAGCTAAACGAAAATTCCAAATTGAACGCGATTTTCAAATCATTAAAGTGCACATTCTTTTTCATTAGAAGAAAGAGAAAATTCTCAACCAGCTAAACTAGCAAACAAATTTGAAAATTTTGGAAAAAAAAAACTATTTTTCAGACTTTCAAGGGCCGTAGCAGCCAAACGAAAACTCCAAATCGAACGCGGTTTTCAAATAATTAAAGTGCACATTATTTTCCCATTAGAAGAACGAGAAATTTCTCAACCAGCCAAACTAGCAAAAAAGTTTGAAAATTTTGGAAAAAAAACTATTTTTCAGACATTCAGCAGCTAAACGAAAACTCCAAATCGAAAGCGGCTTTCAGATAATTAAAGTGCACATTCTTTTTCATTAGAAGAACGAGAAAATTCACAACCAGCTAAACTAGCAAAAAAGTTTGAAAATTTTGGAGAAAAAAAAACGATTTTTCAGATTTTCAAAGGCCGTAGCAGCTAAACGTAAACTCCAAATCGAACGAGGTTTTCAAATAATTAAAGTGCACCTTCTTTTCCATTAGAAGAACGGGAAATTTCTCAACCAGCTAAATTATCAAAAAAGTTAGAAAATTTTGGAAAAAAAAACGATTTTTCAGACTTTAAACGGCCTTAGCAGCTAAACGAAAACTCCAAATTGAACGCGATTTTCAAATCATTAAAGTGCACATTCTTCTCCATTAGAAGAACGAGAAATTTCTCAGCCAGCTAAACTAGGAAAAAAGTTTGAAAATTTTGGAAAAAAAAACGAGTTTTCAGACTTTCAAAGGCCATAGCAGCCGAAAAGTCCAAATCGAACGCGGTTTTCAGATAATTAAAGTGCACATTATTTTTCATTAGAAGAACTAGAAAATTATTAACTAGCAAAACTAACAAAAAAGTTTGAAAATTTTGAAGAAGAAAAAAAAAACGATTTTCAGACTTTCAAAGGCCGTAGCAGCTAAACGCAAACTCCAAATCGAACGCGGTTTTCAAATCATTAAAGTGCACATTCTTTTCTATTAGAAAAACGAGAAAATTCTTAACCAGCTAAACTAGAAAAAAAAGTTTGAAAATTTTGGAAAAAAGAAAAACAATTTTTCAGACTTTCAAAGGCCGTAGCAGCTAAACGAAAACTCCAAATCGAAGGTGGTTTTCAAAAAATTAAAGTGCACATTATTTTTCATTAGAAGAACGAGAAAATTATTAACTAGCAAAACTAACAAAAATGTTAGGAAATTTTAGACAAAAAAAAACGATTTTTCAGACTTTCAAAAGCCGTAGCAGCTAAACGAAAACTGCAATTCGAATGCGGTTTTCAAATCCGTATTCCTTGTGTGCAAATTAGTCGGATTCAATTAAAATTGAGGATTTGAAATTTTTGACGAAAACCTATTTATCTAACCAATGCATTTGAAATGATTTCCTGAAAAAAACACCGATTTGATTTGGAGTTTCTATACGTCACTGTATAGACCTCATCAAGACCCATCAGAAAATGTACTTACGCAAGGACAAATGTCAATTTGAAGCACGTGGGGCGCTCGCAAAGAAAACTCGAAAATGGGAAAAATCGGAAAAATCTACTTTTTTTTGTAAAATATGCCCATATATTATTATAATTTTGGAAACAGTTATTGACAATGCGGTGGAATCGATCAAACTAAATATACAATGGATTAGAGACAATCTCTTGTTCTTGCGGGGGCGCTTAATCACGTGTGAAAAAGGAAGTGTAAAAGCTCGGTAATCCGACGTTTACAAATTGCCTCTCTTGAGCATCCTGAATTTGTGATAGCCCCCAATATAAATTTTTAATCTGGCGACCATAATTTATACGCAAAGCGCACAGCAGAGAGAGAGAGAGAGAGAGAGTGGGTGTTTCCGAGCGCATTCATTTTAACGAACCATTCTCTCTCGAATGGCCACCATGGATTGTACTTAAATCGTTTTACTGCGACATCTCTAAGTCGAAATAATTTAGTTTCACTTTATATACCTATAGAAAATTAAAAGATATTTAACGAGATTAAATTATATTAAGGTTTAGATGGAAGAACATATTGGGTTTTTTGCCCATAAACTGAATCTCGGCCTAGAACTTGTATTCCTTGAACTAAACATAAAATATTTCTATTTACAAATAAATACAAATAAATACAAGTATTATTGTTATGTTAATGAAGGTGAAGGTAATAAATAAAACATGTTTTGTTTAATCCTACCAATTATTATTAAAAAAAAATTTCATCGTTTAAATCGTTTAAGTGGACTCTTATCTACACGTTGTTGTTAAAAAATTAAATTTGAAACGCGTCAAACAGTGCCATTTTGGCCTTTGAAAGTTTGCCATATTATATATATGGTTCGGCAGGACCCGTGAAAAAAAAAATTCATAAAAAATTTATAAACAATTTTACCCAAAATTTTTATTCGCCGGTAAAGGCGCCGGGAAATCCGTGGCTATCTTCAGCCACCATAAAATCGAGAAAACAGACTTAAAATTGTGCTAATTATTTATTTTGACTGTAAAATTCATGATCAAAAAGTAACTAAAAAAAATATATCTGAACCAACTCTTATCTTCTTTAGTAATGTCGAAGAAGTTAATAAACGAATCAAATATAAAATGTGTGTGAAGTGCAAGCAGACGATATAATTTATTATCCAAAAAGAGTTTTCTCGAGGGCGTGCGATTCAAGTCCGACCCGTTCGAAATTAGTTGGCGTTGCTCTCGATAAATTGCGAAAATTTGCGAAAAAGGGAGAAAGCCGTTAGGAAAGAACGATTGCAGGATGGATGCATTTCGCAGGCGACAGACCATTTCCTGCAGGAATTCCCTCCGCGAACATTATCCCGACACGCTCAAAACTCCATAGGTCCATGGGTCCACTCCGTATTGATTTCATCATTTTCCTTGCTATTTCTCAAAGGGACGATAATACAGTATGACCGAATAAAAATTTGGCCATGGAATTTTTCTTGTACATTTTCAAACGGACAATAATACAATATGAGTAAATATAAAGTCCTGGGTGGCCATGGAATCAAAGTTGAATATCGATTCTTATTCCAAAAAAAAAAAAAAAAATGATTGAACCTGATATTTATAAAATCAAAATCAATTCCAGAAAAAAGGCAAAAGTGTTGTAGGAATTCTGTATTACAAAAACATTGCACAATTTTTTTTTACTAGAGAAATATGGGTGGCCATGGAATCAAAGAATTTGCACCAAAATTGGCAGACCGTATTTGTCACACCTATGTCGTAAGTTTTCGATGCACTGGAGAAATACCGAAGCCCGAAACAACGGACACTCTAACTTTACTTGCATCAAACTTCCTCAATTAGTGGAGATATATACAAACACCAACAGAATTTACAATTATCTTGTAAACGCGAAATTTAATTCAATCCGAGTGCATTATGCTATTACAATTAATTACGCGTACGTGTGTATCGGTGGTTGCTAATTAATCGCCATTTAATTAACCCAAGCAAATGACATTCGATTGTTCATAATTAAAATTGAAAAGCTGCAGAAGCATTGTATAAATTAAATAAAGACGAATAGTTGCATGAATGTATGAATATTCAATATCTTCGCAAATCTGTAAAATTCAGTCTTACTGAGACTAACAACGAATAACTTATTGAAACTACTATTTGTATTGCTAATGCCATGCTGGATATTCAATAATATTGTTTTTGAAAATTCATAGATTTTCGAGAAAGTTACAGGTTTTTGAAATTTTTAATTTTTGCGACGTCGAACTTTTGTGCATCTGAGAAAGAAAAATTAAGAAAAAAATAGTAAACGTGTTGGAAAAATTTCAGAAAAATTAATCCCAATTAATATGATATCACTCGGCTCAGATAACTTTGGTTTTTGAAAATCCAATAATTTTTGAGCGAGTTACAGGTTTTTGAATTTTTTGATATTCGCGACGTCGAAAACGTGGGAGCAAGAAAAATTTAGAAAAAAATAGTAAACATGCTGGAAAAAATTCACAAAAATTAGTTGTAATTAACATAATCTTACTCGACTCAGATAACTTTGGTTTTTGAAAATCCAATAATTTTTAAGCGAGTTACAGGTTTTTGATTTTTTTGATATTCGCGACGTCGAAAACGTGAGAGCAGGAAAAATATACAAAAAAATAGTAAACGTGTTGGAAAAATTTCACAAAAATTAATCGTAATTAATGTAATCTCACTCGACTCAGATAACTTTGGTTTTTGAAAATCCAATAATTTTTAACCGAGTTACAGGTTTTTGAATTTTTTGATATTAGCGACGTCGAAAACGCGAGAGCAAGAAAAATTTAGAAAAAATAGTAAACATATTGGAAAAATTTCACAAAAATTAATCGTAATTAATATAATTTCACTCGACTCAGATAACTTTGGTTTTTGAAAGTCCAATCATTTTTAAGCGAGTTACAGGTTTTTGAATTTTTTGATATTCGCGAAGTCGAAAACGTGGGAGCAAGAAAAATTAAGAAAAAAATAGTAAACATGTTGGAAAAACTTCACAAAAATTAATCATAATTAGTATAATCTCACTCTACTGAAATAATTTCGGTTTTTAAAAATCCAATAATTTTCAAGCGAGTTACACATTTTTGAAATTTTTCGACCAACATTTGAACGCCTGAAGAACAAATATTGTCAAAAAAATTGAAAACGAGTAGAAAAAAATTCGCAAAAATTAAATCCAATTAATAAAACGTTACTTTCGCAAAGTACCCTTGGTTTTTGAAAATCCGTAGATTTTCAAGCGAGTTATAGGTTTTTGAATTTTTTGATTTTTGCGACGTCGAACTTTTGTGCATCTGAGAAGGAAAAATTAAGAAAAAAATAGTAAACGTGTTGGAAAAATTTCAGAAAAATCAATTGTAATTAATATAATCTCACTCGACTCAGATAACTTTGGTTTTTGAAAATCCAACAATTTTTAAGCGAATTACAGGTTTTTGAATTTTTTGATATTCGCGACGTCGAAAACGTGGGAGCAAGAAAAATTTAGAAAAAAATAATAAACGTGTTGGAAAAATTTCACAAAAATTAATGATAATTAGTATAATCTCACTCCACTGAAATAATTTTGGTTTTTAAAAATCCAACAATTTTTAAGCGAGTTACACATTTTTGAAATTTTTCGACCAACATTTGAACGCCTGAAGAACAAATATTGTCAAACAAATTGAAAACGAGTAAAAAAAAAAATCCCAAAAATTAAATCTAATTAAGAAAACCTTACTTTCCTAAAGTACCCTTGGTTTTTGAAAATCCGTAGATTTTCAAGCGAGTTATAGGTTTTTGAAATTTTTGATTTTTGCGACGTCGAACTTTTGTGCATCGGAGAAAGAAAAATTAAGAAAAAAATAGTAAACGTGTTGGAAAAATTTCAGAAAAATTAATCTTAATTAATTTAATCTCACTCGACTTAGATAACTTTGGTTTTTGAAAATCCAATCATTTTTAAGCGAGTTACAGGTTTTTGAATTTTTTGATATTCTCGACGTCGAAAACGTGGGAGCAAGAAAAATTTAGAAAAAAATAGTAAACATGTTGGAAAAACTTCACAAAAATTAATCATAATTAGTATAATCACACTCTACTGAAATAATTTCGGTTTTTTTAAATCCAATAATTTTCAAGCGAGTTACACATTTTTGAAATTTTTCGACCAACATTTGAAGAACAAATATTGTCAAACAAATTGAAAACGAGTAGAAAAAAATTCACAAAAATTAAATCTAATTAAGAAAACCTTACTTTCTTAAAGTAACCTTGGTTTTTGAAAATCCGTAGATTTTCAAGCGAGTTACACAGTTTTGAAATTTTTCGACCAACATTTGTACGCCTGAAGAACAAATATTGTCAAACAAATTGAAAACGAGTAGAAAGAAATTCACAAAAATTAAATCTAATTAAGAAAACCTTACTTTCCTAAAGTATCCTTGGTTTTTGAAAATGCGTAGATTTTCAGGCGAGTTACACATTTTTGAAATTTTTTGATCAACATTTGTACGCCTGAAGAACAAATATTGTCAAACAAATTGAAAACGAGTAGAAAAAAATTCACAAAAATTAAATCTAATTAAGAAAACCTTACTTTCTTAAAGTAACCTTGGTTTTTGAAAATCCGTAGATTTTCAAGCGAGTTACACAGTTTTGAAATTTTTCGACCAACATTTGTACGCCTGAAGAACAAATATTGTCAAACAAATTGAAAACGAGTAGAAAGAAATTCACAGAAATGAAATCTAATTAAGAAACCCTTACTTTCCTAAAGTATCCTTGGTTTTTGAAAATCCGTAGATTTTCAAGCGAGTTACACATTTTTGAAATTTTTCGACCAACATTTGTACGCCTGAAGAACAAATATTGTCAAACAAATTGAAAACGAATAGAAAAAAATTCACAAAAATTAAATCTAATTAAGAAAACCTTGCTTTCCTAAAGTACCCTTGGTTTTTGAAAATCCGTAGATTTTCAAGCGAGTTACACATTTTTGAAATTTTTCGACCAACATTTGAACGCCTGAAGAATAAATATTGTCAAACAAATTAAAAACGAGTAAAAAAAAATTCCCAAAAATTAAATCTAATTAAGAAAACCTTACTTTCCTAAAGTACCCTTGGTTTTTGAAAATCCGTAGATTTTCAAGCGAGTTACACAGTTTTGAAATTTTTCGACCAACATTTGTACGCCTGAAGAACAAATATTGTCAAACAAATTGAAAACGAGTAGAAAGAAATTCACAAAAATTAAATCTAATTAAGAAAACCTTACTTTCCTAAAGTACCCTTGGTTTTTGAAAATCCGTGGATTTTCAAGCGAGTTACACAGTTTTGAAATTTTTCGACCAACATTTGTACGCCTGAAGAACAAATATTGTCAAACAAATTGAAAACGAGTAGAAAGAAATTCACAAAAATTAAATCTAATTAAGAAAACCTTACTTTCCTAAAGTACCCTTGGTTTTTGAAAATCCGTCGATTTTCAAGCGAGTTACACAGTTTTGAAATTTTTCGACCAACATTTGTACGCCTGAAGAACAAATATTGTCAAACAAATTGAAAACGAGTAGAAAGAAATTCACAAAAATTAAATCTAATTAAGAAAACCTTACTTTCCTAAAGTACCCTTGGTTTTTGAAAATCCGTGGATTTTCAAGCGAGTTACACATTTTTGAAATTTTTCGACCAACATTTGTACGCCTGAAGAACAAATATTGTCAAACAAATTGAAAACGAGTAGAAAGAAATTCACAAAAATTAAATCTAATTAAGAAAACCTTACTTTCCTAAAGTACCCTTGGTTTTTGAAAATCCGTGGATTTTCAAGCGAGTTACACATTTTTGAAATTTTTTGATCAACATTTGTACGCCTGAAGAACAAATATTGTTAAACAAATTGAAAACGAGTAGAAAAAAATTAACAAAAATTAAATCTAATTAGGAAAACCTTGCTTTCCTAAAGTACTCTTGGTTTTTGAAAATCCGTAGATTTTCAAGCGAGTTATAGGTTTTTGAAATTTTTGATTTTTGCGACGTCGAACTTTTGTGCGTGGGAGAAAGTCGTTTAAAAAATTGTTGTAAATTACAATCGAAAGACTTTATTCTATCGATATAAATGTAGAAAATATCCCGCCCCCGGTGGCATAAATCACTTTTTATAGGGACGAGAACCGACTCATCCGGAAAGATTCTTGTTGTAATTTATTTCCCTTTAAAAACTTTTTGCGCGCACATAAATAATATTTATTATGCAACGATTTTAATCAGTCGAAAATGCGGGAAATTTCGGAAACCCTTTTAATGGAATTTAATGGCCCCTAAAACAATTCGGACACGAAAAAGAGAGAGAGAGGGGAGCACTCCGAGCGCAAATCACGCATGCACGTCCATATATTTATGCTGGAAAATAGAAGAAAAGTGCAGCGCGGAAAATATGCAGCCCGAGAATCTGCTGATATAAAACGAATTTCCCCACTTTCCTATGGCGGAATGCCAACGTGCACGAGATTTAAACGATTTCCTCGGGTTATAATAAATTTTAATTAATATTTGTAATTTATAATCGAATTAGAAAATGAATTAAAAAATGTGAGAAGGCACTTCAGTGAAACCGTATTTATTCGTAATGCGTTAAACTGTGTACCGTCACCTTTGTGTATTTGGTTGCATACTCTTTCCATGCCATGCGTTGATGTGGTTATTTTACGATTGAACATAGGCGTTGCTAATGGTACGTATACTTATTATAATTAAAAAATAATTAAATAAATAAAAATATACTCACGCATGGAAGCGTTGACTTTTTTGACTAAAGGGCAGACCCTCCAGAGTCCTATCCGAAAACTGATGGTGGTCGCGGTATCCGAATTAGGGAGGTTGACAGGCTCCTTGGTGTAAAGCCAGGATCCACTGACGAAGGCCACCAGAAGGGTGCCAAGGGCGAATAAACCCCATAATACCCCCAAGCGGGACAATCCTCGTGACTTGCAGCACATTACAGGACGAAGGGGAAGGAAGAGAGACAGCAAGATAGAGAGACACGCGCGCACAGACACACACACTCGCACTTTAACTTTATTTTAATTTCATCGCGGTAATTGTTCTTTCTTGGGGTAATTGAGAAAATTGAATTTCGCCTTTTTTCGTTTTACTGCCGGGCTTTGTTACGAACATTTTACACGTCGTCGACGGCTCTCTCGCTTAATCCATTTCAGTCTGAAACAGAAAAAACAGAAACAAAACATTACGAATTAAAGTAGTGGCGTATGGAGATGGGATTTTCTTTTTCGCGCGGCAGCGTGCGATTTCATTTCAAAGGGAACAACGGAGCAATTGCACTCGTTATCTTAAATATTAGCGTGCTGTATAATGAGGAACTTTGGAAAAAGTACTTGAAGTTTACTCGCATAAAATGTTACGGGTAGATCCGGTTAATGAAAACCTGTTTTGCAGAAAGTTTTATTCGGGAAAGTTCATAATAGTTACGTAGAAAAAAAGCTTATACTCGCTACATAATTACTAAAGAGATTACTTTGATAATGTAAGTACAAAGTCTTAATTAATATTTTTTTTACTTTGCTGGAAGATAAATGCATCATTAAATCTATTCAAGTCCTTCTGGAGGAGTTGAGGAGAAGTGTTATTTGTTATTGCGGCGAAAATTTTCATGACGTCCGCAAACTGGAAATGCTGAAAACATTATAAAGATTTGAATAATAAATTTCAAACAACCTCACTTGTTGCACAAGTATTGTTTGTAGTCTAAATAAGACTTATTTTTGCAGAGGAACGAACAGGTTGAATATATGAGGATGTTTTCGTCTTTATTAATTTTATAAAGACTTCAAAAGTAGGAGGTAGACCTAGGTGGGAGCCTTGGGGTACCCCAGATGAAGAATTTTCCTAACGTCCACAAACAAGAGTCCCTGGAAATGACTTTAAAAATAAGTGGACCTAAGTGAGATCCCTGGGGTACCCCAGATAAGGTAGTAGGTATCCATACATACCCTCCGAATTCTTAACTTAAAACGCTATCCAATGAAAAAGTAAACGTGTATGCATAATTTACACAAATTTGACAACAACACCCATTATCGACTGTATCTATCAAGACAAGTAAATTAGTATAGTTTGTATTGCTTAGTATTTATAACGCGTATTTTGCGACGTGAAAATAAAAACCGGAAAACCCGACCTCAAGACAAGTAAATTAGTATAATTTTTATTGCTTAGTATTTAAAACGCGTATTTTTCGATGTAAAAATCGTCCGATTCGAAAATGAAAACCGGAAAACCCAGACCAGAGATTCGATCACGATCTGATGCATATCCCTCCGTAATTCGTTTCCATGGCGAGTAGAAAAATAAAAAGTATTTTCGGTGTTGGGGCGAGAAAAAAAGGCGCCACCCCCCCACACACACACACTGCTAATTCGCGTCAGAAATGTATACAAAAAACAAAATGGATTGCGTCGTTACTTGTCACTTCACATTGTTTCCTACTTTGCGGAGCTGAAAAGCCACCGCGGCGTGTTAATGTGTGCGTCGCCGCCGCCGCCGCCCTCAACATTTACAATATTCGATGTCATTTCGACGGAAAGAATACGTTTTGTCACATTTGCCCTTCGGCGCGCTAATGGGGCCCCGGGAATTAATAAAGTTGAATGTGTGCTACGCTACGTTTCCCATTTTGGCCGAACTTGTCGCGCCCGCCCGCCCTTTCATAAGAACCCAAGTTTCCTATTAACTTAAACTTTGATATTTGTGGACTTTGCCAAATTAGAATTTCATCAGTTTCAGTTACTTGGGAAACTCGCAAAGGATTGTAGCATGGCTGAATATATTAATAACGAGGACATAATTAACTATGTTCACTTAACCAAAATTATTATTAAATATATTACGATTAATATATCTTCTACTTAAAAACTTGCACTAAATTCTAGTTGAAATATGGAATTTATTTACGTCAGTATTAAAGTGATTCAATTTAGCGTGTTTATGTGAGATTTTTTTTCAAAATTGAAAAACATTATCAGTACATATATTTTTATTGGTTCATTAATCAGAATCAAAACTGAGTAAATTTGGAAATTTTGAAGTTTGTAGAAACTGTTTTTCTTATTGTTTGGTCGACTTTGAAAATATGCATCAGGCGAATTTAAATATTGCGTGTTTAAGTAAGATTATTTGGAAATTTAAATAAAGGATATTTCCAAATTTTTATAGATTGATGAAACAGAACCTATTTTAAATAAATTTTAAAAATTTCAAGTTTTTCTTATTCTATTTTTTTCAAAATTATAAAAAGGAATCTATTTAAAGTAAATTTGCAAAGTTTGAAATTTCTGACAACAGTTTTTTTACTTTCTCCGTTACGAAGTACGAGAAAGTATTGTGATCGTGTTTTTTTTTTCAATTTTTTTTTTACGGAAATATCCGTTTTGGGGTCCCTAGATGCCATTTCAACAATTTCTGGAAAAAAATTTTGTGTGTGTGTGTGTGTGTGTGTGTGTGTGTGTGTGTGTGTGTGTCTGTGTGTGTGTGTCTGCCTGTGCGCGCTGTATCTCAAAAACTAATGGAGCAATTGATATGAAACTTTGAACATCCGTCTCATTTGATAATCTGAAGAACTGAAAAGCTTTTGGTAAAATTTCGTACACCGGAAGTGGGCGTTTACCTTAACTGTTTTTTGTTTTTTGCCAATATTTTCTTAAATATGAAAAATATTACAAAAACATTAAAACAAACTTTGACGACAACAAAGAAATGAACATCTTTTGCTTGAAAACATTTTTCATAAAATCATTTTTATTCGAGAAAAAAAGTTATTATTATTTTTTTAATTTTTAGTTTATAATTATAAAACGATAATAGTTACAGCAAATTTATGTATAATAATAATTGTAGAGAATGCTAAAATGAACAACTTATAAAGAATAAGTTTTTTTCGAAATCCCTTTAGTTTTGGAGTAAATTGAGTTTTTAAATTTGAAGTATAATTTTTCCATCTTTCATAATTTTGACGTTTTAAACGTCAGTTTCATGCGAGTCTACAAAACGCTAGATGTACATTTAAAATATAATTTAAATTTAGAATAAACCATGAAAGCGTAAATATAAATGATACCATCAAGTCGGAGAAAGTAACATGATGGCCACATCACCATTTTTTTTTTTTTGGCCGATTTTTAAGTGATGCAACAGGTGAATTACACCATAGAGTGTTTATCTGAGTTTATTTTTTTATTATAACAAAATAAGTTTGCAGATTTTTATGGATTCATAAGCCAGAACCGATGCTGAGTAAATTTGAAGAGTTTAAAGTTTGTGGCGTATATTTTATTAATTTTTTGGCTGATTTTGAAAATGTGCAACAATTGCAACGTAGTTTGTTTAAGTTTTTATAGATTCCTAGAGCAAAATTTATTTTGAGAAAATTTACAAATTTTGAAATTTGTGACAATTAAAAAAATGGCAGACTTTGAAAATGTACAAGAGGGCAAATGAAAATTCGGAAATTTTAACGAAGGAAATTTACAAATTTTTATAGATTCATAGAGCAGATTTTTTCTGAGTAAATTTGCAAATTTAGAAATTTGTGGCAACTTTAGAAAAAAAAAAATGACAGACTGAAAATGTACAAGAGTCAAATTGAAAAGAAAAAAAATATTTAGAAATGTAGACAAAGTATATTTCCAAATTCTTATAGATCCCTAGAGCAGAATCTATTTTGAAAAATTTACAAATTTTTAAATTTGTGACGATTAAAAAAATGGCAGACTTTAAAAATATACAAGAGGCAAATTGAAAATTCGGAAATTTAAACGAAGGAAATTTCCAAATTTTTATAGATTCATAAAGCAGATTTTTTTCTAAGTAAATAAGTAAATTTTAAAATTTGTGTCGACTTTAGAAAAAAAAAATGACAGACTTTGAAAATGTACGAGAGGCCCAAATGAAAATTTGTAAATTTAAACAAAGGCAGTTTCCAAATTTTTATGGATTCATAAAGCAGAGTTTTTCCGAGAAAATATGCAAATTTAGAAATTAGTGAGGACATTAGAAAAAAAAATTGGCAGGCTTTGAAAATGTACAAGAGGCAAATTGAAAAGAAGAAGATTATTTAGAAATGTAGACAAAGAATATTTCCATTTTTTTTTATAAATCCCTAGAGCAGAATCTATTTTGAGAGAATTTACAAATTTTGAAATTTGTGACGAATAAAAAAACTTGGCAGACTTTGAAAATGTACAAGAGGAAAATTGAAAATTCGGAAATTTAAACAAAGTAAATTTCCAAATTTTTATAGATTCATAAAGCAGATTTTTTTCTGAGTAAATTTGTAGCGACTTTAGAAAAAAATGACCAACTTTGAAAATGTACAAAAGGCAAATTGAAAAGAAGATTATTTAGAAATGTAGACAAGAATATTTCCTAATTTTTATAGATCCCTAGAGTAGAATATATTTTGAGAAAATCTACAAATTTTGAAATTTGTGACGATTAAAAAAATATTGGCAGACTGAAAATGTACAGGAGGGCAAATGAAAATGTAGAAATATAAATAAAGGAAATTTCCAAATTTTTATGGATTCATAAAACAGATTTTTTGAGTAAATTTGCAAATTTAGAAATTTGTGAGGATAGAAAAAAAAATGGCAGACTTTGAAAATGTACAAGAGGCAAATTGAAAAGAAAAAAATTATTTAGAAATGCAGACAAAGAATATTTCCGAATTCTTATAGATCCCTAGAGTAGAATATATTTTAGGAAAATTTACAAATTTTGAAATTTGTGACGATTAAAAAAAATTGGCAGACTTTAAAAATGTACAAGACGGCAAATTGAAAATTCGGAAATTTAAACGAAGGAAATTTACAAATTTTTATAGATTCATAAAGTAGATTGTTTTCTAAGTGAACTTGTAAATTTTAAAATTTGTGGCAACTTTAGAAAAAAAAAATGACATACTTTGAAAATGTACAAGAGGCCAAATGAGAATTTGGAAATTTAAACAAAGGCAATTTCCAAATTTTTATGGATTCATAAAGCAGAGTTTTTCCGAGAAAATATGCAAATTTAGAAATTAGTGAGGACATTAGAAAAAAAAAAATTGGCAGGCTTTGAAAATGTACAAGAGGCAAATTGAAAAGAAGATTATTTAGAAATGTAGACAAAGAATATTTCCAATTTTTTTATAGATCCCTAGAGCAGAATCTATTTTGAGAGAATTTACAAATTTTGAAATTTGTGACGATTAAAAAAACTTGGCAGACTTTGAAAATATACAAGAGGAAAATTGAAAATTCGGAAATTTAAACGAAGGAAATTTCCAAATTTTTTTTATAGATTGATAAAGCAGATTTTTTTCTAAGTAAATTTGTAAATTTTAAAATTTGTGGCAACTTAAAAAAAAAATGACACACTTTGAAAATGTACAAGAGGCCAAATGAACATTTGGAAATTTAAACAAAGGCAATTTCCAAATTTTTATGGATTCATAAAGCAGATTTTTTCTGAGTAAATTTGCAAATTTAGAAATTTGTGAGGACATTAAAAAAAATGGCAGACTTTGAAAATGTACAAGAGGCAAATTGAAAAATCATAAAGCAGATTTTTTTCTGAGTAAATTTGCAAATTTTAAAATTTGTGGCGACTTTAGAACAAAAATGACAGACTTTGAAAATGTACAAGAGGCCAAATGAAAATTTGGAAGTTTAAACAAAGGCAATTTCCAAATTTTTATGGATTTATAAAGCAGATTTTTTCTGAGTAAATTTGCAAATTTAGAAATTTGTAACGACCTGAGAAAAAAAATTGGCAGACTTTGAAAATGTACAAGAGGCAAATTAAAAATTTAGAAATTTAAACAAAGCAAATTTCCAATTTTGTATATATTTATAAAGCAGAATCTATTCTTGGTAAATTTGCAAATTTTAAAATTTGTGCCGACTTTTAAAAAAATGGACAGACTTTGAACATATCCAAGAGGCAAATTAAAAATTTAGAAATTTAAACAAAGCAAATTTCCAAATTTGTATATATTTATTAAGCAGAATCTATTCTGGGTAAATTTGCAAATTTTGATATTTGTGGCGACTTTAAAAAAAAATTGACAGACTTTAAAAATGTGCAAGAGGTAAATTAAAGTTTGAAAATTTAAACAAAGAAAATTTTCGAATTTTTATAGATTCATAAAGCAGAATTTATTCTGAATAAATCTGCTAATTTTGTAATTTGTGGCGACCTTTAAAATAAAAAAAATGGCAGACTTTGAAAATGAAAGAAACAAATTGTAAATTTGGAATAAACAAAGAAATTTTCTTAAAAATGTACAAGAGGCAAGTTGAAGATTTGGATATTTAAACAAAGATAATTTCCAAAGTTTATGTATTCATAAAGCAGAATCTATTCTGAGTAAATTTGCACATTTTGGAATTTGTAGGGACTTTAAAAATAAAAATTTCCAGAATTTCAAAATGTAATAAGAAACGAATTGAAAATTTTGAAATTTAAACAAAGGTAATTTCCGAATTTTTACAGATTCATAAAGCAGTATTTAATTTGCAAATTTTGAAATTTGTGGCAATAAAAAAAAATGTCAGATTTTGACAATGTATTGAAAATTTGGAAATTCAAACAAAAAAAATTTCTAAATTTTTGTATATTGATAAAGCAGAATGTTTAGTAAGTTAGTAAATTTTGAAATTTGTAACGACCTTAAAAAAATTGTGGAGACCTTTAAAATAAAAAAAAAGCCAGACTGAAAATGTACAAGAAACAAATTGAAAATTTGGAATAAACAAAGAAATGTTCTTAAAAATGTACAAGTTGAAAATTTGGAAATTTAAACAAAGATAATTTCCAAATTTTTATGTATTCATAAAGCAGAATCTATTCTGAGTAAATTTGCAAATTTTGTAATTTGTGGAGATCTGGAAAAAAAATGCCAGACTTTAAAAATGTACAAGAAGCAAATTGAAAATTTTGAAATATAAATAAAGATAATTTCCATATTTTTATAGATTCATAAAGCAGAATTTTTTCTTAGGAAATTTGCGCCAATTTAAAAAATGGCAAACTTCGAAAATGTACAAGAGGCAAATTGAAACACAGCGCGTGTAAGTTAAATTATTTAAAAAATTGGATGATGGATGTATACAGAATTTTGCAGACTCTATTCTGAATAAATTTAAAACGTTTGAAGTTCGTCACGTTTGATTTTTAAATTTTTTGGCCGACCTTGAAAATCGGCAAATTGCGAACTGGAACAAAGGATTTTTCAAAGCTGATTATTTGGAAATTTAGGTAAGGGATGCTTGCAGAGTTTTATATATTAATAAAACACCAAGTAACTTTGTGGCAATTGTTTTTCTATTTTTTGACAACTTCAAAAATGAGCAACTTGTGAATTAGAAAATTGCATGTTTAGGTGAGATATTTTTAGAAATCTAGACAAGAAAGTTTGTATATTTTTACAGTTGCTCAAAGCAGAATCAATTTTAAGTAAATTCGAAACGTTTGAAGTTTCTGGCGATTTCTTTTTTAATTTTTTTGATAACTTCAAAAATGAGCAGCTCGTGAATTAAAAAATTGCGTGTTTAAGTAAGATGGTTTTAGAAATCTAGACAAGAAAGTTTGTATATTCTTTGCAGTTGCTGGTAGCAGAATTCTGAGTATATTTGAAACTTTTGAAGTTTTTGGCGATTTTTTTAAATTTTTTTTGGCAACTTCAAAAATGAGCAACGTGTGAATTAAAAAACTGATTGTTTAAGTGAGATATTTTTAGAAATCTCGACAAGAAAGTTTGTATATTTTTGCAGTTGCGCGAAGCAAAATCAATTTTAAGTACATTTAAAACGTTTGAAGTTTCTGGCGATTTTTTTTTTAATTTTTTTGACAACTTCAAAAATGAGCAATTTGTGAATTAAAAAATTGCGTGTTTAAGTGACATATTTTTAGAAATCTAGAAACGAAAGTTTGTATATTTTTACAGTTGCTCGAAGCAGAATCAATTCTGAGTACATTTAAAATGTTTGAAGTTTCTGGCGATTTTCTTTTCAATTTTTTTTTGACAACTTCAAAAATGAGCAATTTGCGAATTAAAAAAATGCGTGTTTAAGTGAGATATTTTTAGAAATCTCGACAAGAAGTATTTCTGAGTGTCTGTGTGTTTGAGTGTCTGTGTGTCTATGTATCTGGATGTGTGTGTGTGTATGTGTATGTCTGGATGGTCTGTGTGTCTTTCTGTCTGTGTCTGTCTGTGATCGCTGTATCTCAAAAATTTAAATTTTTTCATGGAAGTACCCCAAGGATAATGATGTGTCCAGATTTTAATTAATATATAAAACACAATAACTGTTTGATAAAATTAACAAGTTTCACGCATCCAGTTATTGTTTTTATTTATTTTAGCACCCATTGTAATTAACTATTGCACTGGTTTTATTCAATCATAAATTATTAATACGGTGTGTTCACATTTTTACTGAGATTTATGTTTTCGTCCAATATTTCTCAATCGAAACTAATAAACGTATTATTTGTAACTTTCCCAATTACTCCCGACCGTTCCCGCGAATATGTGTCTTCATTTCCGAGCAACAAAAGCGTGACTTATATATCGCAATTTGGCAACAGCGGAAAATATATCGCACCGAATATTTCTCCATCGGCAGATGTTGCGCGCGTGCAACACTCGCAGAATTATTGCGGCCGATTAAACGGGAAATACCCCGTTTTTATTAAAACATCAAACAACATGCGGGGCGGGGGCGGAGAAAGTGGTAATAATCCGGAAATAGGTTTCGGATTAAAAATCGCGTCCCATTACCGGGCAATACGTTACCCATTATTGCGCTATTTTTTACATTCACGAACACGAATTTCCAATAATGGGCTACACCGAAATCTGCGAGGGTATAAACATTTATCATGGTAGTGATTAAGTTATATAAATGTTTCCTGTTGGCGTTCAAAAAAAAAATCGATGCATGTGGGATGTGATGTGAAATAGATATAAATGAACGAAGGATAATTATTGCTCATGCCACGGCGGATGTAAGTAAAATTCATATTTCAGGTGTTCCAGACTTTTAATGGAGGAGACATATAATGGACATCCATGGACCCGAACGGCCACTTCTTCGTTCCAAAAAAGTGACCACACGGATGGGATTCGAACCCACGACCACGAGGCCCGTGAGCAGGAGCTCTAGTCACTAGGCCACCGCGGCCCCTCGCGATTTTGTTTATAACTTCGGTCCTCTCACGTTTTATAATATTTTCAATTTGAGTTATAACAATGTTCCAATTTAATTCAATTATGGATATAAACATGTAAACTTAAGGAATTTAAGATATTCGTATTTGTGGAAGATGTATAAATATCAGGACAAAGTATTAAAATTTCTTAAGAAATTTAAGCTGCTCGTATTTGTACCAGGATAAGCATTATAATTTTATTACGTTAGTGAAATGGGCACAAATAATTCCTCCTATTATTCTCAAGGCATTTACTGTAGCATGATAATAATGATGACAGTACACAAGGCAGCAATTAATTCATTTCTGCTGAGAAATTAAAATCCGCACAAAGAGAATGTAATTTAAAGTTAGATGCAGCGGCCTAAAAGTAGTTTTCTAATTACGGGAACGTAAAAAGACCGCCTCGGGCGGAAAATTTGCATTTCAGCGGTAAAACGTAGAAAACGCAATGTTTACCCGAATGGTCCTCTCCTTTGCTGCTTCTTTGTTGAAGTAACCCCCCACCCTCCGCACAAAGTTCACCGGTGAAATTATTTCCTTGATAATTACAAAGCGAGTTATTTCCTAAGTCTAATAATAGCAGTTATGTATATTACTGAGTTCGGCGTTACATTTATAATTCAGAATGTGGAAAATGTTCGGGATTACTTTCCACTTTCTCGTGTGGAAGGGGGAAACTTTAAATTTAAGTAAGGGATTTGCATCGCGGTTTATGGACCGTTAAGGTGTACTTTTCCTATTGTCGCTTCTTACTTTTACCGCTGTTTCCATTTTCATTTAATATTTCTTTAGCCATACGTATTATAACAGGTTAATTTAATTCTCATCTTATCTTCTTACATAATTTAAATAACAACGAAACCGTCGGTGATACAACAAAGCTTTGAATATAACTCGAATATTTGCGATTTGTAATAATTTCGATTCGAATATTCTCGATTATCTAAGTTCTGGATATTTGTCAAATTTTCAAAACAGTGTAAGTGATTGGCACAGTTTTTAAAATTTTCGACCGCATACATAAAAACCATCATTGCCCATGATTTTGATAATTTTGATGTTACAATTCCCAGCTATACATATAAAAATAAAAACAACTCTTGAAATGGTTCCTGGAAGTCCCGCAATTTTTTTTATGTGCAAATAGTGTTCAGAATGGTCCTTACACTTGAAAAAAGTACAAAAGAAAATTTTTGAAGAACAAAAAAAATGGAATCGATTTTTAAGCGTTTCCTTTCGATTTAAGCACTATTTATGAAAAAAAGTAATTTTGTGTCCTCAAGTCCCACAAACAAAAAAAAATGTTTGAAGAAAAATTAAATTTAAGCACTATTTACGAAAAGAGTAATTTTGTGTCCTCAAGTCCCACAAACAAACAAAAATTTTGAAAGAAAAATTAAATTTAAGCACTATTTACGAAAAAAGTAATTTTGTGTCCTCAAGTCTCACAAACAAACAAAAAAATTTGAAGAAAAATTAAATTTAATCATCGATTTTTATGAAAACCTCACTGATTGTTAAACTGATCAGAGGATGGAATAGCACCCACCCAACACTGTATGCAACAATCAAACGAACCAAACCGAAGACAAAAATTTTACAGTTGTAAAAACAGAATGATTAAACACTTGGAACTTAAAAAAATCGCACAAAATTAATTCTTCTCTTGATGATTTCAGAAAATCTTGAATCTAAATATTTAAAATTCCACCAGTTTTAGCATTTACTCAATTTTAAAATTGACTCACTCATTGACTCACTATTGCGATCGTACAATCTAAAGTAAATATAATGCGCAAATAATTTGTTTAATCCACGCGAGCCAAATAAAGTTATTAAATACAATTTGCAAATAAAACGCAATTTCCGGCTACAATTTTAATTAACACCCGTCCCGTGTAATAGCAATACACACACGTAAACGTCAGAAATGTGTATTTTGTTAATTCCGTTTGGACTGTTATTGCAGTTTAAAGTTTCCACGTCGGAATTATAATAATGTTTCACCAGACCGTAATGTCGGCGGAATTAAGAGTAATTTAATGAAATTAAATTAAATTAAGTGAATTTTGTTAAACTCAAGAGATGTAGAAATAATAATCGTAATAATATTTTTTTTACTCAACATAAGCATAACAATGCCCCGAGCGACATCTATGAGTAAACCACTGAAGTTAAGACGAGAGTAATTTATTGGGAGTGTATTTTTACTTTATCCGTTACGAAGTACGAGCGAGTATTGTGATCGTGATTTTTTTTCAAAAATTTCCCCTTCTTACTTTTTCTCAAAAATTGTCTTTGAAATAATTTTCTGAAAAAACCACTGGTTCGATTCGGGGTTTCTACACATCACTGGAAAGATCCCTTCAAGACGCCTCGGAAAATGTACTTTCGCAAGAACAAATGTCAATTTGAAGCCCGTGACGCGTCAGCAAAGAAATCTCGAAAATAGAAAAAATCAAAAAAATCAACTTTTTTAATAATTATCGTAGACCACTGAAGTACACTTCTGGCGTTAAATTGCAGCTATTTGCAATAGTAAAAAAAATAGCGTGTCACCATGAACATGTAAGAAAATTAAAAAAAAATCGATTTTTCAGACTTTGATCGGGGTTAGCGGCTAAACGAAAATTCCAAATTGAACACGGTTTGCAAATCTGAGCTCCTCGTACGTCAATTAGTCGGATTAGAGATTTTTAATTTTTGACGAAAACACGAAAAAAAGACATGAGTAAACCCCTTGGAAATTTGTTAAAAAATGCAACTTTCTTAAAAATCATCGTAGACTATTAAAGTTGACTTTTTTTTCATCAGAAAGACGAGAGAAATTGATTGCCATTAAAAAATTTGAGCTATCTTCAATAGCAAAAAAAATAGTCAGTCACCATGAACATTTTAGAAAATTTAAGAAAATATATGATTTTTCAGACTTTGATCGGCCGTAGCGGCTAAACGAAAACTCCAAATTAAACGCGGTTTGCAAATCTGAGCTCCTCGTACGTCAATTAGTCGGAATCAATTAAAATTGGCGATTTTTAATTTTTGACGAAAACCTGAAAAACTACCCAAGGGTCCCCCCTTCTAACTTTTTCTCAAAAATTGGCTTTGGAATAATTTCCTGAAGAAACCACTGGTTCGATTCAGGGTTTCTATACACCACTGGAAAGATCCCTTCAGGGCGCTTCGGAAAATGTACTTTCGCAAGAACAAATGTCAAATTAGGGGCCGTGACGCGTCAGCAAAGAAAACTCGAAAATGGAAAAAATCGAAAAAATCAACTTTTTTAATAATCATCGTAGACTATTGAAGTATACCTATTTTTCATCAGAAAGACGAGAGAAATTGATTGCCGTTAAAAAATTTCAGCTATCTTCAATAGCAAAAAAATTAGTCAGTCACCATGAGGATTTTGGAAAATTTAAGAAAATAATTGATTTTTCAGACTTTGATCGGCCGTAGCGGCTACACGAAAACTCCAAATTGAACGCGGTTTGCAAATCTGAGCTCCTCGTACGTCAATTAGTCGGATAAGAGATTTTTATTTTTTGTCGAAATCACGAAAAAAAGACATGAGTAAACCCCTCGAAAATTTGTTAAAAAACGCAACTTTCTTAAAAATCATCGTAGACTATTAAAGTTGACTTTTTTTTCATCAGAAAAACGAGAGAAATTGATTGCCGTTAAAAAATTTCAGCTATCTTCAATAGCAAAAAAATAGTCAGTCACCATGAACATTTTAGAAAATTTAAGAAAATAATTGATTTTTCAGACTTTGATCGGCCGTAGCGGCTAAACGAAAACTCCAAATTGAATGCGGTTTGCAAATCTGAGCTCCTCGTACGTCAATTAGAGTCGGATTAGAGATTTTTAATTTTTGACGAAAACACGAAAAAAAGACATGAGTAAACCCCTTGGAAATTTGTTAAAAAATGCAACTTTCTTAAAAATCATCGTAGACTATGGAAGTATACCTTTTTTTTCATCAGAAAGACGAGAGAAATTGATTGCCGTTAAAAAGTTTCAGCTATCTTCACTAGCAAAAAAATTAGTCAGTCACCATGAACATTTTTGAAAATTTAAGAAAATAATTGATTTTTCAGACTTTGATCGGCCGTAGCGGCTAAACGAAAACTCCAAATTGAACGCGGTTTGCAAATCTGAGCTCCTCGCACGTCAATTAGTCGGATTAGAGATTTTTAATTTTTGACGAAAACACGAAAAAAAGACATGAGTAAACCCCTTGAAAATTTGTTAAAAAACGCAACTTTCTTAAAAATCATCGTAGACTATTAAAGTTGACTTTTTTTTCATCAGAAAAACGAGAGAAATTGATTGCCGTTAAAAAATTTCAGCTATCTTCAACAGCAAAAAAAATAGTCAGTCACCATGAACATTTTAGAAAATTTACAAAAATAATTGATTTTTCAGACTTTGATCGGCCGTAGCGGCCAAACGAAAACTCCAAATTGAACGCGGTTTGCAAATCTGAGGTCCTCGTACGTCAATTAGTCGGATTAGAGATTTTCATTTTTTGACGAAAACACGAAAAAAGACATGAGTAAACCCCTTGAAAATTTGTTAAAAAATGCAACTTTCTTAAAAATCATCGTAGACTATTAAAGTTGACTTTTTTTCATCAGAAAGACGAGAGAAATTGATTGCCATTAAAAAATTTGAGCTATCTTCAATAGCAAAAAAAATAGTCAGTAACCATGAACATTTTAGAAAATTTACAAAAATAATTGATTTTTCAGACTTTGATCGGCCGTAGCGGCTAAACGAAAACTCCAAATTGAACGCGGTTTGCAAATCTGAGCTCCTCGCACGTCAATTAGTCGGATTAGAGATTTTTTAATTTTTGACGAAATCACGAAAAAAAGACAAGAGTAAACCCCTTGAAAATTTGTTAAAAAATGCAACTTTCTTAAAAATCATCGTAGACTATTAAAGTTGACTTTTTTTTCATCAGAAAGACGAGAGAAATTGATTGCCGTTAAAAAATTTCAGCCATCTTCAATAGCAAAAAAAATAGTCAGTCACCATGAACATTTTAGAAAATTTACAAAAATAATTGATTTTTCAGACTTTGATCGGTCGTAGCGGCTAAACGAATACTCCAAATTGAACGCGGTTTTCAAATCTGTGCTCCTCGTGTGCTAATTAGTCAGATTCATTTAAAATTGGGGATTTAAAATTTTTGACGAAAACCTGAAAAACCACCCAAGGGTCCCCCCTTCTTACTTTTTCTCAAAAATTGGCTTTGAAATAATTTCCTGAAGAAACCACTGGTTCGATTCAGGGTTTCTACACACCACTGGAAAGATCTCTACAGGACGCTTCGGAAAATGTACTTTCGCAAGAACAAATGTCAAATTGAAGCCCGTGACGCGTCAGCAAAGAAAACTCGAAAATGGAAAAAATCGAAAAAATCAACTTTTTTAATAATCATCGTAGACTATCGAATTTTACGTTTTTTTCATCAGAAAGACGAGAGAAATTGACTGCCGTTAAAAAATTTCAGCTATCTTCAATAGTAAAAAAATAGCGTGTCACCATGAACATTTTTATAATTCAACGTATGATAAAAGAACGATAATTCAATAATTAATTTAAATTAAGAAAAAAGAAATCGCTGTAGCTTTCAGGGCTTGTAAATGGGTTAGGCGAGAGGAGTTAAAACAAAATTAAGGAAAGGCCCCGAGGGAAGTAGAAAAATGATCCCGCTTACATGCCACTAAATACAAACACGGAAAAAGTGAAGTGGACTGATTGGATTGTTTAAGACTTTCATTCCGCCAAATTAGATCAAGTGCCCAGCCACCGAAAACCCACTTAAGGGGAACAACTTTGGCAAATCTCGATTCGAATAAATGGACAAACTGATACAAACACGACTGCAAGTTTGAGATTAAATATAAATGCATTCGGTATTTAATGAATTAAACAATTAAACGATGCTACTAATATTTATTGGAAAAATGCATTCATTAATAATTCAAATTCTATTTCAATTTAGTGTTTAGTTAAACAGTTTTATTTTGTAAGTATTATATTGAGACTCAGTTCATGTACATCAGGCATGTCAAACACGCGGCCGCATGCGGCATGCTTACAAGTTGTCTGCGGCCCGGCAAGGTTGGTATTATATGTTAAAAAAAAATTATATTCAGGGTAAAAATAATTATTTTTTGTTTGGTTTCAATTGTAGTTTTTTTTTTTGGTAATGCGGCCCGCAGCTTGTGTGTAATACTTGATGTGGCCCTTGGTGGTAAACGAGTTTGACATGCTTGATGTACATACACACTGGGGCCGAAAAAAACCGGTACAAATTAGAAATATTATATTTTTAATAATAATTAACGCATTAAATATTGCTTTGAAAAATAAAAATTTTACACAGTACTTCATCTTTTCTATAAAAATAGGGCTTTTCACTCTTATGTTAATTATTTAAAAATATTAATAACACACGATGATGTATGAGAGTACAAAACTACTTGTACCGTTTTTTTTTGGCCCACTATATATATTTTGGTAGGTTGTTTAAACATTATTTTTTGGTAGAATAAGAAATTTAATTTAAAAAATGCGATATTTCCGCTTCATTAAAGCGCCCCGGTCGGTCCGAATTAATTTTAATTACATAGACATTTTTTTTTAAACCGCGCTAGAATGATAAATTTATTTACGAAAATCTCGCGCCGTATTTACGTATTAATATTAATTAGGGGATGTTTATGCGGGGGCCGCGGATGTGACGTCGCACCGGGGGATCATTATAAATTACTATAAGGCGGAATTTATGGAGAGGCATCGACTAATGAAGAAACACTTACAAAACAATTTCGTATAAATAATTCCCGGCACGTATCTCTCAAAACAAAGTCTCGCTCCTCAGTAGATTATATCCTTGGTGTGTGTACACAGTGTGAATATACTGCTAGAATATTTTAGAGGGGGGCGCGCGCTCCCCATCCCCATGCCTACGGCCTAGAAAATGATCCGCCCGAAATGCCTACACTTGACTTTGTCTACTAACCCGACTAATACTACTTTTGTATGGAGGGGGCGATGCAAACTTTCATGTCGAGAAATGTTCATTATTTCTGCACATTTCTTGAAAAGAATTCGAGGTATAAATACAAAGTTATATATTTCGATTATTTAATAATCATAATTTTTATTTTCTCTACTAAATATATTTATAAGTGGATAACAAAAAAATAAGCAACAGATAACATCGGAAATTATAAACATACTTTGCTTATAAATGTTTTCAAATCCGACCACGAATCAATGGGTATTATTAAAAAAAAAACTGGGATATTACCAGACATCATACAAAATATAGTTTTTTTTTTAAATTTTATTTCATACAATTTAAAAGAGTTGAACAATACCAGAGCACCAACTAATTATAATATATATTTTTTTAAAGCTATTATGTATTTATAATGTGAGATATTAACAGACATCATAAAAAAATAAATTTTTTTTTTCATTGATTTTAAACAGTCTAAAAAAGTAAACAATACTAGGGCAGTAACAAATTGTGGAAGAAACCCGAAAAATCTCTCTCTCCGAAGTTTAGTTTCGGAGTAATTTATTCCCAGTTATATAAGCGAAACCGGCAAATTAATTATAACTTCAGAGTTATGTTCTTTATTATCGGATTATTATTTTTATCGATAACGTCTTATCTTTATTTTAATTAAACTGGGGGATCTTATTAATTTCCTGAGGCGACCCTCTTCGGATTAATCGTGCCCGTTGTGGGCGGGAGATTTCTGCCTAAGCTCACAGAATTACCGAAATGAATGGATAGTAGACGTCATATATCAACATCAAATTTTTTGATAGTATAATAAATCTTGATAAATGTAACACAAAAAAGTAGTTTTGACGCCATTTAGGCATCCCTTTGATGACGTCGAGTAGCCAGAAATAGTTGTCATTGATGGGAAATAATAATTTATGCTAAAAATTAAGACGTCGAGAAATAGTTGTCATTGATGGGAAACAATAATTTATGCTAAGAATTACAAGTTTGAAGTTAGCAACCGGTTCCACTCGTCGTTAGAATATAATTAATGCCGCTTCGGAGTAATATTGGTGATCCTCTAAAGTAACAAGCTCAGTTACACACACACGCAAATACCTAAATACACACGTTCAAATGATTCCGAGATTGTTAGCTTTAGTCGCTTTGAAAAAAATTAAAGAATTCTAGTCGTGCGCATCTTTCATAGCGGTGACATTTAATTGAAAATTCCGGAAAAACTAGTGATACTGTATGTGCACATTTTTCTCTAAATTTATAGCTATAGCTGTCAAGAAGATTTCCTGTTAAATTTATAAAAATTTATTAAGGCGTTTTCAGGAAAATTGAAGAAATCCAGTCGGAGCATAGACGCGATTTTTGATTGAAAATTCCGGAAAAACTAGTAATACTGTATGTCCAGATTTTTCTCTAATTTTATATCTCTATATACGCCAAGAATATTTAAAGTAAAATTCATCAAAATTCTTTGTGGGAGTTTCAGGAAAATGTATAAAATTCAGTAGAAGTGCACATCTTGAAAAGTCGCGATTTTTAATTAAAAATTCCGGAAAAACTAGTGTTACGGTATGTGTAGGTTTTTCTCTAAGTTTAGAGCTATAGCTGTCAAGAATATTTTCTGTAAAATTTGTAAAAATTTATTAAGGAGTTTTCGGGAAAATCGAAGAAATTCAGTCAAAGTACGCATCTTGCAAAGCCGCGATTTTGAATTTAAAATTCCGAAAAAAACTAGTAATACTAATTTTTTTCTCTATGTTTATGGCCATATTTATCAGGAATACTCCCGGTAAAATTTATAAAAATTCATTAAGAGATTTTCAGGAAAATTGAAGAAATACAGTCGAAGTGCTTATCTTGCAAAGTCGCGATTTTTGATTAAAAATTCCGGAAAAACTAGTATTACGTTAGGCGTGGATTTTTCTCTAAGATTAGAGCTATAGCCGTCAAGAATATTTCCTGTTAAACTTATAAAAATTTATTAAGGAATTTTTGCGAAAATCGAAAAAATCCAGTCAAAGTGCGCATCTTGAAAAGCCGTGATTTTAATTGAAAATTCCGGAAAAACTAGTTATACTATACGTGTAGATTTTTCTCTATGATTATAGCCATATTTGTCAGGAATATTTCCTGTAAAATTTAAAAAAAATCATTAAGGAGTTTTCAGGAAAATTGAAGAAAAACGGTCGAAGTGCGCATATGTCTAGAATATTTTCTTTGAAATTTATCAAACATTTTTAAAGGGGTTTCTTGGAAAATTAAAAAAAATAGTCGAAGTGTGCATTTTGTAAAACCGCTATATTTAATTTAAAATTCGGGAAAAACCACTTATACGGAATTTGTGGATTTTTCTTTTGGTTTAGAGCTATATATGTCTAAAATATTTTCTGTGAAATTCATCTAAATTTATTAAAGGGTTTTCAGGGAAATTCAAGAAATTTAGTGCGCATTTTATAAAATCGCTATTTTTTATTAAACATTTCGGAAAAACTAGTAATATTATGTTGTGTGATTTTTCCCTTGGCTTATAGCTATATATGTCTAAAATATTTTCTGTGAAAATCATTCAAATTTATTAAAGGGTTTTGAGGGAAATTAAAAAAAATAGTCAAAGTGCGAATTTTGTAAAATCGCCATGTTTGATTAAAAATTTCGGAAAAACCAGTAATATTATATTTTGTGATTTTCCCTTATCTATATGTCTAAAATATTTTCTGTGAAATTAATTTAAATTTATTAAAGGGTTTTCAGAAATTTAGTCAAAGTGCACATTTTATAAAATCGCTATTTTTGATTAAAAATCCCGGAAAAACTAGTAATATTATGTTGTGTGATTTTTCCCTTGGCTTATAGCTATATATATTTAAAATATTTTCTGTAAAATTAATTTAAATTTATTATTGGGTTTTCAGGGAAATTAAAGAAATTCAGTCGAAGTGCGCATTTTATAAAATCGCTATGTTTGATTAAAAATTTCGGAAAAATTAGTAATATTATGTTTTGTGATTTTTCCCTCGGCTTATAGCTATATATGTCTAAAATATTTTCTGTGAATTTCATTCGAATTTATTAAAGGGTTTTCAGGGAAATTAAAGGAATTAAATCAAATTGCGCATTTTATTAAATCGCTATTTTTGATTAAAAATTTCGGAAAAAGTAGTAATATTATGTTTTGCGAATTTTCTCTTGGCTAATGGCTATATAAGTCTAAAATATTTTCTGTAAAATTCATCTAAATTTATTATGTGATTGTCGGAAAAATTCAAGAAATTTAGTTAAAGTGCGCATTTTGTAAAATCGCGATTTTGATTAAAATTTCAAAAAAACTAGTAATACAATTTTTGTGAATTTTTCTCTTGGTTTATAGCTTGGTTTATAGCCATATGCCTTAAATATTTTCTGTGAAGTTCATCTAAATTTATTATGTGATTGTCGGAAAAATTGAAGAAATTTAGTGAAAGTGCGTATTTTGTAAAATCGCGATTTTGATTAAAATTTTGGAAAAACTAGTATTACTTTTTCTGCGAATTTTTCTCTTTGTTTGTAGTTCCATATGTCTTAAATATTTTCTGTGAAATTCATCTAAATTTATTATGTGATTGTCGGAAAAATTATTTTTTTTTTTGTAAAATCGCGATTTTGATTAAAATTTCGGAAAAACTAGTAATACTTTTTCTGCGTATTTTTCTCTTTGTTTACCAAAATTTATTGATGAGTTTTTGGAAAAAATAAAGAAATTTAGTCGAAGTGCACATTTTACAAAATCGCCATATTTAATTGAAAAAATTACAAAATTACCGAAATTAATAGAAATTAGACATCATATTATATTAACATCAATTTATTTTATAGGAGTAATATAATAAATATTCCTAACTGTAACATAATCCGTCCAGTAGCGTCATTAATGGATAAAATTATGCTCAAAATTAAGAGTTATATGATTATAAGTTTTGGAAAAAATAGTAATACTATTTTTGTGATTTTTTCCTTGGCTTATAGCTACATATGTCTAGAATATTTTCTGTGAAATTCATCTAAATTTATTAAGGGATTTTCGGGAAAATAAAAAAAATAGTCGGAGTGCGCATATTACAAAATTGCTGTATTTAATTTAAAATTCCGGAAAAATTTCTGTAGCCAAATTTTTGGATTTTACTTTTGTTTTAGAGCCACGTAAGTCTAGAATACTTCTTGTAAAATTTAACAGAATTCTTTAAGGGGTTTTCAGGGAAATTAATAAAAATATAAAAATCGAGACGCATTTTGCAAAGCCACGATTTTCAATGAAAAATTTCGGAAAAACTGATAATACCATATTTGTTAATTTGCTTCTTGGTTTATAACGATATATACCAAGATTATTTTCTGTAAAATTTATTAAAATGTATTAAAGAGTTTTCCAGAAAATTGAAGAAATTTAGTCGAAATGCGCATTTTGCAAAATCGCGATATTTAATTTAAAACTCGGGAAAACCACTTATACGAAAATTGTGGATTTTTCTTTCGGCTTAGAGCTATCTATGTCTAGAAAACTGCGAAATTTAACAGAAATTATTTAAAAAAAAATAATGAAATTAAAGAAACTTGAGTTGTGAATTTCGCAAGACCACGAACATTTCGGAAAAACTGGTGATATCATGTTTGTTAATTTTTCTCTTGGTTTACAGCGATATATCCCTAGAATAATTCCTGTAAAATTTATCAAAATTTATTGAGGCGTTTTCTGGAAAATTCAAGTGCGCAATTCACAAAATCGCGACATTTAATTGAGAATTCTGGAAAAACCAGTTAAACTATATTAGTGGATTCTCATGTTGGTATAAACTATATATGTCTAGAATATTTTCTGTAAAATTTAACAGAATTCAGTAACGAGCTTTAAAGAAACCTTGTAGAAAGTCCCGAAGTGAAGTTGAAAATTCCGGAAAACTAGTAATGCCTCACTTGTGTAATTTTCTCTTTTTTTATAGCTGTATACGTCCTTAATATTTTCTGCAAATTTGAACAAAATTGATTAGGGGTTTTTTGAAAAAAATTAAAGAAATTTTGTCAAAATACTCATTTTGCAAAATCGCGAAAGTTAATTGAAAATGTTGTTAATACATATGGATTTTTCTCTTTGCCTCTTTGTTTATAGCCTACATATATATGTCTAGATGTTATCCTGCCTGGTGCTCTCCACATGGATATGTATCCCAGGCCAAAAAAAAAATTATCACCTGTAAAGTTCATTAAGAGTTTTGAGGAAAATTGAAGAAATCTAGTCGAAGTGGACATTTTGTAAAGTCGCGAATTTTGAAATTCAGGAGAAACTAGTCACACCGCGTTTGAGAATTGGTTAATAACTTTATATGAAAAAAAAAACGATTGATATATTAACCGAAGTTAAAAGGAAAGCAGTAGAGATGAAAGAAAATTATTTGTTTAATCGATAGAGAGAATTTCTACAATTTGACTTAATTTTATTGTATAAAATATTTGAAACTTGATGGTGATGAAAGAAAATCTTTTTATTAATTAATTTTTACTACAATTTGCATTGATTGTATTGTTTAAAATATTTGATGGCGATGAAAGAAAATCATTTTATTAATTCGTTCTGACTACAATTTGAGTTGATTGTATTGTACGAAATATTCGAAACTGGATGGTCTTTGATCGCGTGAAAGGGCATTTAACACCGGAATGGCTTAAACGAACCCCCCATAGAAAACATTTCCCATTTTCAAGATCGAAAAGTAAAGAGAGGAAGAGAGGGCTTTTTTGTGCCGTTCGCCGTCGTGGAGTGGAGGAGCAGAAGCTTTTAAAGCTCGCATGTCCCTATCTCGGTTTATCTGGCTGTTCGCATGTATCAGATCACTGCCGGCTAATGGACTGTGTAATACCGCCTCAATTACCTCGCAAGAGATTAATAGGTCTCATTCGTATGTTCTACCCTTGTCCACCGACTGCCAGACGTCACTAAAAAACCTTAATGGACCTTACCCTTAAACCAACATATATCTTCCCGATATCGTCCCGCAGGCCGCGCTCCGATCGTTATGCAGCCGACGACTTGCCGCAACGAGCTTTAATCCGAAGTTGTCGTGCTTTTCTGATCGAAATTGCGGCGAGCCACCATCCATCACATCCTGTAGTTTACAGTTATAACTCATCGCGTAATAAATAAGAAAAACATTTATGAACTTAAAGTTAGTTAAATTTGTTTATAAATCATAGAGCAGAAAGATCTTCGGTCGATTAACGATTAACAATTCTGCAACTACTGTTAAAGATAGTTAACTCTCTGTAAATCATACGCAAATTTTAGATAATAAACATTACGAATTCTATTTGTTATTTCAAGTGTAGTGCTATGAAACTGTTTTTCATAACCACTATTAGTCCCTGTAATATCGTCGCAAAAGTTTACCCATTAAGCTTCTTGGTATTCCTCCGGGGAGGCGATAAATCAAACGCAATAAAATAAAATCGGAGCGACGTTAATGTAAACCTGACAAACAATTTAACAATCATTACAAGAATCCCGACCGCTAAGATAAATCAACCGCAAATCCCACGCCACTCGGACAATTTGGTCCATCGATTGAAATACTTTGGCCGAGAGTATAGGTGATTATGTGCAAATAAACGGTCTGACGAGGGTCCTATTAATTTTGCAACCATTAACTTTCAACTGCACACGCACACAGCCAACAAAAAAAAAAAGTGTAATTCTCTAATAAATTAAATTAATCAACATGTTTATGCCGCGCGCGCGGCGAAAGCGACCTTTTGCACGACCGCTAATGCAATTATTTATAATTAAATTACTCCATTGTTTCCACGTTCATTTATAACAATTAGCTGCTTTCGGAATTAAGGGTCCGAAATATTTTAAATAATTCCGCGTCTCTCCTGGATTAATCGATTAGAGAACAGATATATAAAATGGCATTGTTTTCCGGGCCCTTACAATACCAACAAAAGGGGATTAATTTATATTCGCGCGTTGCCTGCTGCGAATTTGAGACAATCCCGAATGCAACCGAATGAAAAACCCCAGACTAGATGCAAACGTCACGTATTTACCGAATGCAGCAGCACTTTAAGCACAATCCGCTTAGATATTGTTAATGCTGCAAATGGTTGTAGTTGTAATCCGGCATTACTAATACATAGGTGGATTAAGTTTTTTTTTTTAAGCCCTGGAGTTACCGGCAACCGTGTAATTTAATGTGGTTAAGTGGTAAGTCTAATATTTCTAGTTCTTATTCAGAGCTTTCATGCAATGCAAAATTTAAACATTCAAAAATCATGTTTTTAGTTTTTGCAATTGCCCACAATACTTTTATTTTTATAAATAATAAAATAAATAGTTTATTGATGCTAATGGCAAAGTTTACACAGGTCAATTTTGAATGCTACAAAATATTAAGTCTCTAATCTAGACTAATCGTTAATTTAGATCTGTCTACACGATTTATACTTTCATTTTGATTCATTCATGAATGCACACATTTAATTTTTGGGGATAAATTACCACCACTAGTCGCAACTATCGCTCAACGTACAAGTAGAATAGACATTAAAGTATTTAACTTATGGTGAATGCGCCGGGAACTTAAAATATTACGCGCTTCTGCTGGGCCTTTTAATCTTACAGGAATACTCACAATTTACTCACAATTGATTCTACTTAACATCCCAAATGCAATCTCAAAACATCCCCTTACTAGTTTTCAAAATAATTACTCAACAACTGTGTTGATGTCATTCAGAACTCCCGCAATTTTCCGAGTGCTTAAAAAAATATAAAAACAATTGAAAGAAATTGGAAAATTTCCTAATTCACTCACAATTGATTCTACTTAACATCCCTAATGAAATCTCAAAACATCCCCTTGCTAGTTTTCAAAATAATTACTCAACAACTGTGTTGATGTCATTCAGAACTCGCGCAATTTTCCGAGTGCTTAAAAAAATATAAAAACAATTGAAACAAATTGGAAAATTTTCAAATTTACTCACAATTGATTCTACTTAACATCCCTAATGAAATCTCAAAACATCCCCCTACTAGTTTTCAAAATAATTACTCAAGAACTGTGTTGATGTCATTCAGAACTCGCAAAATTTTCCGAGCGCGTAAAAAAATATAAAAACAATTGAAACAAATTGGAAAATTTCCTAATTCACTCACAATTGATTCTACTTAACATCCCTAATGAAATCTCAAAACATCCCCTTGCTAGTTTTCAAAATAATTACTCAACAACTGTGTTGATGTCATTCAGAACTCGCGCAATTTTCCGAGTGCTTAAAAAAATATAAAAACAATTGAAACAAATTGGAAAATTTCCTAATTTACTCACAATTGATTCCACTTAACATCCCTGATAAAATCACAAAACATCCCTTTACTAGTTTTCAAAATAATTACTCACGAACTGTGTTGATGTCATTCAGAATTCGCAAAATTTTCCGAGCGCTTAAAAAAATATAAAAACAATTGAAACAAATTGGAAAATTTCCTTATTTACTCACAATTGATTCTACTTAACATCCCTAATGAAATCTTAAAACATCCCCTTACTAGTTTTCAAAATAATTGCTCAATAACAGTGTTTATATTATTCGGAACTCGCAAAATTTTCAGAGCGCGTAAAAAAATATAAAAACAATTGAAACAAACTGAAAATTTTTCTAATTTAGTCACAATTGATGCTACTTAACATCCAAAATAAAATCTCAAAACATCCCCTTACCAGTTTCAAAATAATTACTCAAGAACTGTGTTGATGTCATTCAGAACTCGCAAAATTTTCCAAGCGCTTAAAAAAATATAAAAACAATTGAAACAAATTGGAAAATTTCCTAATTTACTCACAATTGATTCTACTTAACATTCCTAATGAAATCTCAAAACATCCCCTTACTAGTTTTCAAAATAATTACTCACGAACTGTGTTGATGTCATTCAGAATTCGCAAAATTTTCCGAGCGCTTAAAAAAATATAAAAACAATTGAAACAAATTGGAAAATTTCCTAATTCACTCACAATTGATTCTACTTAACATCCCTAATAAAATCCCAAAACATCCCCTTACTAGTTTTCAAAATAATTACACAAGAACTGTGTTGATGTCATTCAGAACTCGCAAAATTTCCGAGCGCTTAAAAAAAATATAAAAACCATTGAAACAAATTGGAAAATTTCCTAATTTACTCACAATTGATTCCAATTAACATCCCTGATGAAATCACAAAACATCCCTTTACTAGTTTTCAAAATAATTACTCAAGAACTGTGTTGATGTCATTCAGAACTCGCAAAATTTTCCGAGCGCGTAAAAAAATATTAAAACAATTGAAACAAATTGGAAAATTTCCTTATTTACTCACAATTGATTCTACTTAACATCCCAAATGAAATCTCAAAACATCCCTTTAGTAGTTTTCAAAATAATTACTCAAGAACTGTGTTGATGTCTTTCAGAACTCGCAAAATTTTCCAAGCGCGTAAAAAAATATAAAAACAATTGAAACAAATTGGAAAATTTCCTAATTTACTCACAATTGATTTTACTTAACATCCCAAATAAAATCTCAAAACATCCCCTTAGTAGTTTTCAAAATATTTACACAAGAACTGTGTTGATGTCTTTCAGAACACGCAAAATTTTCAGAGCGCTTAAAAAAACATAAAAACAATTGAAACAAATTGGAAAATTTCCTAATTTACTCACAATTGATTCTACTTAACATCCCTAATAAAATCTCAAAACATCCCTTAACTAGTTTTCAAAATAATTACTCAAGAACTGTGTTGTTGTCATTCAGAATTCGCAAAATTTTCCGAGGGCGTAAAAAATATAAAAACAATTGAAAAAAATTGGAAAATTTCCTAATTTACTCACAATTGATTCTACTTAACATCCCCAATGAAATCCCAAAACATCCCCGTACTAGTTTTCAAAATAATTACACAAGAACTATGTTGATGTCATTCAGAACTCGCAAAATTTTCAAAGCACGTAAAAAAATATAAAAACAATTGAAACAAATTGGAAAATTTCCTAATTTACTCACAATTGATTCTACTTAACATCCCCAATGAAATCCCAAAACATCCCCGTACTAGTTTTCAAAATAATTACGCAAGAACTGCGTTGATGTCATTCAGAACTCGCAAAATTTTCCGAGCGCTTACAAAAATATAAAAACAATTAAAACAAATTGGAAAATTTCCTTATTTACTCACAATTGATTCTACTTAACATCCCTAATAAAATCTCAAAACATCCCCTTAGTAGTTTTCAAAATAATTACTCAAGAACTGTGTTGATGTTATTCAGAACTCGCAAAATATTCCCAGCGCTTAAAAAAATATAAAAACAATTGAAACAAACTGGAAAATTTCCTAATTTACTCACAATTGATTCTACTTAACATCCCTAATAAAATCTTAAAACATCCCCTCACTAGTTTTTAAAATAATTACTCAAGAACTGTGTTGATGTCATTCAGAATTCGCAAAATTTTTCGAGCGCTTAAAAAAATATAAAAACAATTGAAACAAACTGGAAAATTTCCTAATTTACTCACAATTGATTCTACTTAACATCCCTAATAAAATCTTAAAACATCCCCTCACTAGTTTTTAAAATAATTACTCAAGAACTGTGTTGATGTCATTCAGAATTCGCAAAATTTTCCGAGCGCGTAAAAAAATATAAAAACAATTCAAACAAATTGGAAAATTTCCTTATTTACTCAAAATTGATTCTACTTAACATCCCTAATGAAATCTCAAAACAACCCCTTACCAGTTTCAAAATAATTACTCAAGAACTGTGTTGATGTCATTCAGAACTCGCAAAATTTTCCGAGCGCGTAAAAAAATATAAAAACAATTAAAGCAAATTGGAAAATTTCCTAATTTACTCACAATTGATTCTACTTAACATCCCTGATGAAATCTCAAAACATCCCCTTACTAGTTTTCAAAATAATTACTCAAGAACTGTGTTGATGTCATTCAGAACTCGCCAAATTTTCCGAGCGCGTAAAAAAATATAATAGCAATTGAAACAAATTGGAAAATTTCCTGATTTACTCACAATTGATTCTACTTAACATCCCAAATGAAATCTCAAAACATCCCCTTACTAGTTTCAAAAATAATTACTCAAGAACTGTGTTGATGTCATTCAGAACTCGCCAAATTTTCCGAACGTTTAAAAAAATATAAAAACAAATGCCACAAATTGGAAAATTTCTAAATTTACACAAAATTGATTCTGGTTTACATTCCAGATAAAATCTCACATCCCTTTACCAGTCTTCAAGATAATTGCTAAAGAATTGGGTTGATGTTATTCAGAACTCGCACAATTTTCGATACGTTTAAAAAAATATTAAAACAAATGCCACAAATTGGAAAATTTCCAAATTTACTCAAAATGTGAAGATTTATACTAAAAAACAATTTTTAAAATAATTTTTTTTTTATTTAACAAAAATAAATTTTAAGATGTATACTCAAAAATCAATATTCAAAACCATCTTTAAGTATATAATAAATGCAGATTATTTTGTTCTACGTATATACGATTCAGTTTTAATAAAAATAATAAAATTGAATTTTTCTTTAATTAAGTAAATGTTTCAATGCATTTCCCTTACCTACGCAACAAATTTTTGCTGTACCGAATGGATGCTGTCGTGTATCATTTTTTTTACATTATTGATAATTAATGTATAAGTTACCTTAAATATAAACCAAAAAAAAAATCGCTGGCAGATTGTTGGTTCACAAAATTAAGTCATTATAATCCACTAAAAAGTTTTAAATGGGCACCATTTAATATTCAAACGTGTGTGTTTCGTGTGGGTGGGGGCGGTTAAGATCACGCGCGGTTCTCGCGAAGTTTCGGTCTGTGGGGGGAGCGGCACGCGCGGTTGGAGCTCGAAGCAGTGCCCTCGGAACACTAAGCTCTCCGGCCGAGCCGAGGACCGTGGGGCGGAATGCAGCGCGCCGCCGCCGACGCCGACGCCGCCGTCGCCGTCGCCCTCGGCCGTGCCATCTATCAACTTGTACTTTTTGCTTTCCAGTCAACATTTTTGATTGCTAATCTTGAGCAGACCGAACGCTTACACACACTCGCACATAGACATATATATCTGGTCTATATGGGAGTACGTTTTTATTGCGACGGCGACGCCGATTTTCTCTTTCTTCTCCCACTCGACCTCCCCCTCTCTATACACTCGTACGGCTCTAATAAGTGGCGGAGATGCTTTAATTAATTTCAAGAATTGCTACCGGTGACAGATTTCTATCTGGACTTGTTTTCTCGTTATTTCCGTAATGGAGACTCGTATTTCCCGGCTTCAATACAATTCTTACTAAAATTGATACGTTATTTTAATTGTAATATTTGTACAATACAATTATTTTTTTTATTTTATTCATACTAATTGGATAAACATAAATGTGCGCCTAATATACTTTTAGAAATCGTACACAAATAATTCAATGAGGAAGACTGTTACAATTTCAACCCCCTACCGAACAAGTGATTTTGGATTTTACTGGATTACAAAGTAAAAACGATTTTTAGAAAATATGGAAAGTTTCAAACCAGTGGTAATTGTTTTCATATTTTTTTATCGATGGATTATGCGAGGCTACATAATTACATCCAACTGAATTTTCGTGTGATAACTAAAATTTCATTCAAGGGGAGATTTTTAATTTTTGCTGGATTATAAAGTTAAATAGGTGTTTAGGAAATTTTAAAAGTTTCAAGCTCGCAGTCACATTTTTTCAATTTTTTTTATCGTCCGAAAAATGCGCGATTAAAAAGTTACAATCCAGTGAAATTTTGGTGAATAAAAATAAAAAATAAAAAAGGAGTGATTCTGGATTGTTCCTGGATTATGAAGTGAAATAGGTGTTTACAAAATTTGGAAAGTTTCAAGCTCGTGGTAATTATTTTTTTAATTTCTTTTCCGACCTGAAAATGCGCGTCCACAAAATTACAATTATCTGCGTTCTCGTGAGTTAACAAAAAATTTAGTGATAAAGTGTAATTGTATTTTTATTAAATTATAAAGTAAAATATGTTCGTAGACAGTTAGGAAAGTTTCAAGCTCGTCGCAATGGTTTTTATATATTTTTTTTAATTATTGTAAAATTTGCGTTTCATAATTACAATCTCGTGCGTTTTCACGTGATAAATAAAAATCTCCTCAACAAGTGATTTTGTTTTTTGCTGGATTATAAAGTAAAATATATGTTTAGGATATTTGGAAAGTTTTAAGCTCGTGGTAATTGTTTTTTAATTTTTTTTTACCGACGGATTATGGGCGGTTACAAAATTACATCCTACTGCATTTTCGTGTGATAACTTAAATTTTATTCTAGGGGAGATTTTTAATTTTTGCTGGATTATAAAGTTAAATAGGTGTTTAGGAAATTTTATAAGTTTCAAGCTCGCAGTCACAGTTTTTCAATTTTTTTTTATCGTCCGGAAAATGCGCGATTACAGAATTACAATCCAGTGAAATTTTGGCGAATAAAAATAAAATATAGTAATGAGTGATTCTGGATTGTTTCTGGATTTAAAAGTGAAATAGGTGTTTACAAAATTTGGAAAGTTTCAAGCTCGTGGTAATTGTTTTTTAATTTTTTTTACCGACCTGAAAATGCGTGAGTGCAAAATTACAATCCACTGCGTTCTCGTGAGTTAGCTAAAAATTTAGTGATAAAGAGTAATTGTTTTTTTTTTAATTATAAAGTAAAATATGTTCGTAGACAGTTAGGAAAGTTTCAAGCTCGTCGCAATGGTTTTTATATTTTTTTTTAAATTATTGTAAAATTTGCGTTTCATAATTACAATCTCGTACGTTTTCACGTGATAAATAAAAATCTCCTCAACAAGTGATTTTATTTTTTGCTGGATTATAAAGTAAAATATATGTTTAGGATATTTGGAAAGTTTTAAGCCCGTGGCAATTGTTTTCATATTTTTTTTTACCGACGGATTATGCGCGTTTACAAAATTACATCCTACTGCATTTTCGTGTGATAACTAAAATTTTATTCAAGGGGAGATTTTTAATTTTTGCTGGATTATAAAGTTAAATAGGTGTTTAGGAAATTTTAAAAGTTTCAAGCTCGCAGTCACATTTTTTCAATTTTTTTTATCGTCCTGAAAATGCGCGATTGCAGAATTACAATCCAGTGAAATTTTGGCGAATAAAAATAAAATATAGCAAGGAGTGATTCTGAATTGTTTCTGGATTATGAAGTGAAATAGGTGTTTATGAAATTTGCAAAGTTTCAAGCTCGTGGCAATTGTTTTTTTAAATTTTTTTTCGACCTGAAAATGCGCGACTACAAAATTACAATCCCTTGCGTTCTCGTGTGATAACCAAAAATCTAGTGACGAAGTGTAATTGTATTTTTAGTAAATTATAACATAAAATAGGTTAATAGAAAATTCGGATAGTTTCAAGCTCTTCGCAATTGTTTTTATATATTTTTTTAACCTATTTAAAAATTCGCGTCTTTGAATTGCAATTCGGTGCGTTTTCAGGTGATAACTAAAAATTTACTGAACAAATCATTTTGGATATTGCTGGATTATAAAGTAAAATAAAGATTTAAGAAATCTGAAAAGTTTCAAGTCCGTGGCAATTGTTTTCATATTTTTTTTACGCGCGGATTATGCGTGACTACAGATTACAATATACTGTGTTTTCTTGTGATAACTAAAAATCTATTCAAGTGTTGATTCTAAATTTTCACTGGATTATAAAGGTAAATAGTTGTTTTGGAAATATTAAAAGTTTAAAGCTCGCAGAAACGTTTTTTTATAATTTTTTTATCGTCCGGAAAATGCTCGATTACAGAATTCAAATCCAATGAATTTTTGGCGAATAAACTTAAAATTTAGTAAAGTAGTGATTTTGGATTTTTGCTGTGAAAATAGTGAAATAGGTGTTTAAGAAGTTTGGAAAGTTTCAAGCTCGTGCAATTGTTTTTTTAATTTTTTTACCGACCTGAAAATGCGTGACTGCAAAATTACAATCCCCGTAGTGATAACGTTCTAGTGTGATAAAGAAAAATCTAGTGATAAAGTGTAATTATATTTTTATTGAAATATAAAGTAAAATAGATTGGTAGAAAGTTAGAAATATTTCAAGCTCGTCGCAGTGGTTTTTTTATTTTTTTTTAACTTTAAGAAAATTCGCGTTTCAGAATTGCAATTCAGTACGTTTTCATTCAATAACAAAAAATATACTGAATAAATTATTATGGATCTTACTGGATTATAAAGTTAAATAGAGGTTTAGGAAATTTGGAAACTTTCAAGCCCGAGGCAATTGTTTTTGTATTTTTTTTTTGCCCGCGGATTATGCGTGGCTACAGAATTACAATTTACTGCGTTGTCGTGCGATAACTAAGAATCTATTGAAGTGATGATTTAGAATTTTACTGGATTATAAAGTTAAATAGAGGTTCAGGAAATTTTGAAAGTTTCAAGCGCGTGGCTATTGTTTTCATATTTGTTTTTCGCCCGCGGATTTTGCGTTGCTGCAGAATTACAATCCACTGCGTTTTCGTGAGAAAACTAAAAATCTATTGAAGGGATAATTATGAATTTTACTGGATTATAAAGTTAAAGAGAGGTTTAGGAAATTTTGAAAGTTTCAAGCGCGTGGCTATCGTTTTCATATTTTCTTTTCGCCCGCGGATTTTGCGTTGCTACAGAATTATAATCCACTGCGTTTTCGTGAGAAAACAAAAAATCTATTGAAGGGATAATTATGAATTTTACTGGATTATAAAGTTAAATAGAGGTTTAGGAAATTTTGAAAGTTTCAAGTGCGTGGCTATTGTTTTCATATTTTTTTTTTCACCCGCGGATTTTGCGTTGCTACAGAATTACAATCCACTGCGTTTTCGTGAGAAAACTAAAAATCTATTGAAGGGATAATTATGAATTTTGCTGGATTATAAAGTAAAATAGAGCTTTAGGAAATTTGGAAAATATCAAGCCGGTGGCAATTGTTTTCATATTTTTTTTTCAGCCGTAGATTTTGCGTGGCTGAAGAATTACAATCTTCTGCGTTTTGATGTCATAACCAAAAATCTATTGAAGGGAAAATTGTGAATTTCACTGGATTATAAAGTTAAATAGAGGCTTAGAAAATTTGAAAAATTTCAAGCCGATGGCAATTTTTTTCATATGTTTTTTCAGCCGTAGATTTTGCGATGCCGAAGAATTACAATCTACTGCGTTTTCGTGTCATAACCAAAAACCTATAGAAGGGATAATTGTAAATTTTACTGGATTATGAAGTAAAATAGAGGCTTAGGAAATTTGGAAAATTTCAAGCAGGTGGCAATTGTTTTCATATTTTTTTTCAGCCGTAGATTTTGCGATGCCGAAGAACTGCAATCTACTGCGTTTTCGTGTCATAATCGAAAACCTACAGAAGGGATACTTGTGAATTTTACTGGATTATAAAGTAAAATAGAGGCTTAGGAAATTTGGAAAATTTCAAGCCGGTGGCAATTGTTTTCATATGTTTTTTCAGCCGTAGATTTTGCGATGCCGAAGAATTACAATCTACTGCGTTTTCGTGTCATAACCGAAAACCTATTCAAGTAATAATTGTGAATTTCACTGGATTATAAAGTAAAATAGAGGCTTAGAAAATTTTGAAAATTTCAAGCCGATGGCAATTGTTTTAATTTTTTTTTTCGCCCGCGGATTAGATAGGTATTTAGGACATTTGGTAAGTTTTTTAAATTTTTTTTAACCGACAGAAAAATATTTATTTATTTAATTTAATCCTTTTTGACAAAATAAGGTTTAGTATATCTAAAGTATGTAAAAAAAAATAGTAACAAATTTTGAATGTATTCATAATAAATATTCACATATGAAAGTGTGGTTTTAAATAAATCCATTTAAATGATTTTCAACATAGAGACATCACATTTTACCGAGTAAACGAATAAATTTAATCATCGAAATATAATTTAATTAGCCAGACTTCCACATGCTTGATGCGATTTGTAATTATTTATTTCACGGTATTTCATATTAAATTATTGATTAGAGAGTATTTGTGTGTTTGTGTAAATATATTGAATAAATAAAAAGCATTAATAATTTATATGTGCTAACCACATATAATTTTAAAATACTTTAATTATTGTTTACTGCAGTTCAAATTATGTTTATTATACCACGCAAATATTATTAATATTCAAAACTCCATTCATTTCGTTTTTTTTATCAATAGATCATAGGTTTTTTTTTTATGTTAATGGTTCATATTTTTAATTTTTTTTATCAATGCATCATAGGAATTTTTTTTTATGTTAATGGTTCATATTTTTAGTTTTTTTTTATCAATGCATCATAGGATTTTTTTTTATGTTAATGGTTCATATTTTTAGTTTTTTTTTATCAATGCATCATAGGAATTTTTTTTATGTTAATGGTTCATATTTTTAATTTTTTTTTATCAATGCATCATAGGAATTTTTTTTTTTATGTTAATGGTTCATATTTTTAGTTTTTTTTTTATCAATGCATCATAGGAATTTTTACACGTTATATCTGTTAAATAGTTCATATTTTAGTAACCTAGTAATTCATAGGGATTAATATGTTTAAATTTGTATGTTTGTTAATGGTTAATATTTTTGACAAATTTTAAGTTTACACCTTCCTGAAACAGTTATTTGTATATAAATGAAATCAAAATTTGTCATTAAAAGTTAGTCAATTTATATAATAATAATAATAATACTATATTTAACGGGATTCGCCCTGTACATTTAAAAATTAATTAGAATATAAAATATAAAACAAAATATAAAATAAAATATAAATATAAAATATTGAAAAACTTAGGTCGCTAGCCGATTGTATTCCTCTTAGGAGGGTAATAAACGATTTTATTATTATTATAAAATATAAAAATACAAAAGTTAAAATTATAATTTAAAATTTAAAATTGCGACAACTTTGAGATGACAAACAAAAACAAGTAAAAACAAATATATAGATGGTAAGGTATTGTGAAGGTACTTCCAATGATTAATTATAAATTTTATTTCTGTAACGGTTTCGGTTAATTTATTCAACCGTCTTCAGCAGAAACTACAGAAAAATGTATAATGTTCTATTAAAATTAAAATTAAAACATTTGAAAATTAAAAATAATTAAAAAGTTTTTTTACAAAAATATGTCTACAGTAATATTTATCTTAAAATTATGAATTACTACCCGCAAAATTTTAAGATAAATATTAAAATTTTAAAATTATGAGGGTAGTGGGTTTATATCTAGTTACTCCCCTTAAAATTTTAAGATAAATATTACTGTAGACATATTTTTGTAAAAAAAAAACTTTTAAATGATTTTTAATTTTCAAATGTTTCAATTGTAATTTTAATAGAACAACATAACATTTTTTGTAGTTTTTGCTAATGATGTTTGAATAAATTAAAATTAACTGAAACTGGTACAGAAATAAAATTAATAATTAATAATTGGAAGTACGTTCACAATACCTTACATACAGTATACCAATTAATGGATTCTCATAACTACATATACAGATGGCTTTGACCCTTAAAAAAAACTAAATTTACCTGCACATTTATTATAGCTTAAAAAAACTAAATTTAAGTAAATAAAACACACTTTTACTTAGTTAATATCATGATATTAACTAAGTAAAAGTTTTATTTAATTAAAAATATATCACGAAGTAAGTGCCGCCAACCTCAATCAGTAAATTTAAGTGTTTAATGGCTATAATGTTTTGTAATACCAACATAAATAAAATTGTAGTTATTATGCAAGTAAAAAATGCATGAAAACATTTTCATGCAAAAAGAATTTCCTACTTCTGAAAAGTTATAAAATTATATACGCCCTCGTGGCACCGTAACATACGGTGTGTTCGAGAGAAATCCTTCGAGGACTGTAAAGTAATTTTTGCGAAATTTTCACATAAAATAAATGTTCGGTCGAGTCGTATAACGCTTCCGTGGAATTTAAATGAGAGGACGTGTGCAATAAAACAAAATCAACTTAAATACACCTTATTTTTCATCAGAAGAACGAGAAAAATCGAAAAATTTCAGCTAGTTAAAATTTTAGAAAAAATTGATTTTTCAAATTTTGAACGACCGTAGCGGCTAAACGAAGGCTCGAAATCGAACGAGGTTTGCAAATCCGAGCTGCGAGTGTGTAGATTAGTCGGATTCAATTAAAATTGGTGATTTTCAATTTTTGACGAAATCTTGAAAAACTACGCTTCTTACTTTCGCTCAAAAATTGCATTTGAAATGATTTCCTGGAAAAACCACTGGTTAGATTCGGGGTTTCTATAGGTCACTGAAAATATCCTTTCAAGAGCCTCCAGAAAATATACTTGCGCAACCAGAAATGTCCATTTTACGCCTGTGACGCGTCAGCAAAAAAAATGGAAAAAACCAAAAAAAATATTTCTTTAATAATCGTCGTAGACCATTAAGTAATACCATTTTTTATCATCAGAAGAACGAGACAAATCGATTGGGGTTGAAAAATTTTATCTACAAAAAATTGCAAAAAAGTTGGCAAGTCACCATGAACTTTATGGGAAATTTGGAAAAAATCGATTTTTTTCAGAATTTGAACGGCCGTAACGGCTAAACGAGGAATCCAAACGCGGTTTTCAAATCTGTGTTCCTAGGGTCTAAATTAGTCGGATTCAAATGATATTAGCGATTTTTAATTTTTGACGAAAACCTGAAAAACCTCTCAAGGGTCTCCCCTTCTAACTTTTGCTCAAAAATTGCATTTGAAATAATTTCCTGAAGAAATCACTGGTCCCATTTGTGGTTTCTATACGTCACTAAAAAGATGCGTTCGAAACCCTTCAGAAAATGTACTTGCGCAAGAACAAATGTCAATTGTAAGCCTATGACGCGTTCGCAAAAAAAATTCGAAAATGGAAAAAATCGAAAAAATCAACTTTTTTAATAATCATCGTACACCATTAAGTGTACCTTTTTTAATCAGAAGAACGAGACAAATCGATTGGCGTTGAAAAATTTTATCTAGAAAAAATTGCAAAAAAAGTTGGTAAGTCACCATGAACTTTATGGAAAATTTAAAAAAGGTCAATTTTTTCAGACTTTGAACGGCCGTGGTGACTAAACGAAGAATCAAAATCGAATGCGATTTGGAAGTGTTTCTAATGTGCAAATTGGACGATTTTAAATTTTTTACGAAAACAATTTTTTATTTTTGAATAAAATTAACGGATAAAAAAATTCGATAAACGTATTCATATTGAATGTCAAATAATTATGTATTCGCAAATGGTAAATACGAGAGGCGATTCGTGCATAACTTTTAATACATCCATCGGAAATGTATTCATTCGGAAATAATTTGCAGGAACTCATATTTCCAAAATCAAAGCGCAAATAACGAGTTTTCAGTAATCATATTACACATGTTGTTTAATTATTATTCAACATTATGTTTCAATTACGAAATTAATACGGCGCACAATTTAATAAATATTTTCAAATACTGTAATAAAGATTGCAACAAATGTATCAAATAACAGATGTAACTTTCAATTTTCTTTTTTTGTTAATTCTGATGCGAATCGATACAACATATTTTTTTTAAGTATGTGTATATTGTTTCTAACTCGTCATTATTTTAAATTGCATTTAAATTATGTTTTTTTTAAGTATGTGTATATTGTTTTAAATTCGTCTTAAGTGTCTTAGTATTTTATTTATTCTGACGTTTATTTTTAGTTTGTAAGAATCTATTTTACTGTACTTGTTTAATTGCACATGGCCTACCGTTAATAAATACATACCGGGTGACCCAGGATTCTGTAAAAGCCCCATAACTTATTTGCTATTTGAGATATCGACTTCTAGTTTTCTTGAACTGGTACTCACACGTTTTCTACATATTTTAAAAATATGTATGTTTTTGTACAGGGTGTCCCAATATACATAACAGAACAAAGTTATGTTTTTTTAAATGGAACACCCTATATTTTATATTTTATTTTCAACCCTCTTGAGAAGCTGATAAAAATAGTATAAGATAGTATGGGTCTATTATGGACGATTGGTTAGTTATGGGCAAATTTATGGCAAAAACAAGGACACATTGAAAAAATTGCAGAAGCGTTCCTAGTAAAGCTAGCGTCATTTTTTATACACTAAAGAATTTTCCACATCATAAAGAATAATACAAATCGGCTTTGGTTCTTTTTTGTTCATACTGCTATACAGGGTGTCAACATACGCAAAATATTGGATAACTATTTTTTTTCAAATAGAACATCCTATATATCTTGCCACCAATGCATGGAATTTTTAATAAGCTTTCCAATGATGTACAATTTGTATAATGAAATATTAAGGATTCTTGAGATTTATCCATAAAAACATTTTTCTTATGTCACCTCCTGCTCATTTTTGGATTTTCAGCCAAAACTATGCATTTTCTGAAAAAATAATAAGAGACCAAAGTTGTAGAGCGGAAAATTCTCGATCGATATAGGTGTCTCAACTTTTCCAATAATGCGTGCATTGCCCGCCAGAGTGCCCAAAATCGTGACCGTATATGCATTTTAGCGTTTTTTTGTTAATTAATTGCACTATACTTTATTTTCCACGTCCTCTAGCAGAAAAACGAGTAATTATAGAATTATTTAAATGACCTACATCGATTGAAAATATTACGCTCTACAACTCTTAAAAGAATCATTTTTTGCCTAAAATGCATAGTTTTCGCTAAAAATGCAAAAAAACATTGAAAAACGCAAAAATCGATACATACATTTTCAATTTGCATTTTTAGAGAAAACTACGCATTTTAGGCAAAAAATGCTTCTTTTAAGAGTTGTAGAGCGAAATATTTTCAATCGATATAGGCCATTTTAATTTCCCTATAATTTCCTGTTTTTCCGCTAGAGGGTGCGAAAAATCAAGTGTAGTGCAATTTATTAAAAAGAAAACGATAAAATGCATATACGGTCACGATTTTGCGCGTTCTGGCGGGCAATGAACGCATTATCTCAAAAGTTGAAAGACCAATATCGATCGAAAATTTTTCGCTCTACAACTTTGGTCTCTTATAATTTTTCCCGAAAATGCATAATTTTGGCTGAAAATCCAAAAATCAGCAGAATGTGGCAAAAAAAATATGTTTTTATTGATAAATCTCAAGAATCCTTAATATTTTGTTATATAAACTGTATATCATTGGAAAGCTTATTAAAAATGCCATAGATTAGCAGCAACTTATATAGGGTGTTCGATTTGAAAAAAAATAGTTATCCATTGTTTTGCGTATGTTGACACCCTGTATAGCACTATAAATAAAAGAGAACCAAAGCCGATGTGTATTATTCTTTATGATGTGAGAAATTTTCTAATGTATAAATAATGATGCTATCTTTGCCAGGAACGCTTCTGCAATGTTTTCAATGTGCACATGTTTTTGCCACAAATTTGCCCATAACTAACCAACCGTCCATAATAGAGCCATAGTATCTTATACTATTTTTATCAGCTTCTCAAGAGGGTTGAAAATAAAGTATAAAATATAGGGTGTTCCATTTAAAAAAACATAACTTTGTTCTGTTATGTATATTGGGACAGCCTGTACAAAAATATACATATTTTTAAAATATGTAGAATAAGTGAGGGTACCAGTTCAAGAAAACTAGAAGTCGATATCTCAAATAGCAAATAAGTTATGGGGCTTTTACAGATCCCTGGGTCACCCGGTACATACATATTTATTGCAGATATAGTCTGTTCGCTGGAATCTGGCGGTTGAGGTCGTAAAACAGTCGGTCAGCCCCGAGGATCGACGCACCCTCGAAGAAAAGGTGTTGGTGGTTCGTCTAATTGCATCTCATACATTTATTACTTGCCTTCATTATTGGTATACGCATTTTACACCAGTACTCCTCAACAAAGATTGGTTTGAGATAAAAAAAATATATATTACGTCCCCTACTTCCCGATCTCCGGCCGTCTTTTACAACCACAGCCGCCAGATTCCAGAGAACGGGCTGTAGATACATTTTTACATTTATAATATTACACAATTTACATCTAAGATAAGAATTTATTAGTCTGTTCATTGCTTATAAAACAATATTAGGCACGTCATAATTTTAGTGTTTAAAAGTGATACTTAAAATAAAATAAAATAAAACAAAACAAAATAAAATAAAATAAATAATGATGTAGGTTTACAACTAATGTTCGTATAAAATACAAAATGAAATAAAAAAATTATTTCAGCTTGATGTTTTTAAGTCACTGACATGCTCAATAAAATCAGAGACGCCATAAAAAGCGTATAAGGCATCAGACTAAGGATCAAAGGTCATTCTGTCCTCTTTCAAAAATCCGATGCATTTTATCAGTGACGGTTCTCGGGTTTTTTTTTCTGGTACGGCCGAGGAACAAGAGGTGGTAATACAGATAGGTAGGGTCAGTTGCAGAGACGGCTGGCTGCGTGAGTGCACCTCTCTGTATTACCACCTCTTGTTCCTAGGCCGTACCAGAAAAAAACCCGCGAACCGTCACTGCATTTTGTAACGTTCTTGGTTTCTTCGTATCTTTGTTTTAGTTGTTGCTATGACAACCAACTGTATGAACAATTAAATTAATTAAAGCTTCGTTGTGTTTTTGAAAATAGCGATTTTATCTCTATTTACTATTTATCAATCGAATTGTGATTTGTTGTGGTGTAAAATTAATATTAAATTATATCACATATTTCAGTGCAAATATTAGTGGAGCATATTACGGGCGATGTGAAAATGAAAATATGTTACATACAGAGTGAGCTCCCGCGCTGATGCACTTCGCTTCAATTAAATCCGTGTTGATATTATAAACTTGTGCTTACACTTGTAATTATATTTGTTAAGGTATTTTGTGTACCTTCTCGATTTAATTTAAAGTTTTTAAAGGTCCGCCGTGCTCCAACTACTTCATTAAAGTTCGGTTTTTTTTTCGCTCGCGTTTTCTTAAAACGCCAGACTTTGTATTTAAATTATGCACGATGTACACACACATAAGATAAACAGGAAAATTCGAAATCGCCGTTTATGAATTCATTAGCAGTGGAGAAGGATTCATCAAAATTTTCTAAAGCTAACGTAAGTTTATATAAAATTTTGATTATAAAAAAGAAAGGTTTGCCATGAAATCGTAATGGCCGATATTTCATTTTGCTCTAAAAACTGACAGTCGCTGTCACATTGCTTTGTATTCTACACAAGAAAAAGTATTTATAAGTAAATGGTTTTACTCAAGTACCATTTAAGAAGTGTAAGTGATTTGTTCAGTGTTGAATTTCCGAAGAAGGCAATACCCCAGCAAAAGTAATATTCAGTGAGTATTGAAAATAATGTAAGTAGACCGATATTATAAAATAATTAAGGGAGCCAATTGTAACACATTTTAAATTGTACTTTTGCTGGATATTGCCGTGAAATTCACAATTCTTAGTACATGAGTAAAACGTTTTAATCATAAATACTTTTTCTTGTGTAGAATACACGGCCGATTGTAAATCGTAATGCGACATCTATTGTCACTTTTTAGAACAAAATTAAATATCCGCCATTACGATTTCATGGCAAACCTTTGTTTTTAATTCAAATGAATTGTAAAGTTTTTATTTTCTCCGTTACAAAATACGAGAAAGTGATTTTTTTTTAAATTTTTTTACGGAAATATCCGGCTTGGGGTTCCTAGATGCCATTTCAACAATTTCTGGAAAAAGAAAATGGCTGCCCTGGTGGAAACCCAGTGTGGCAACTAGAACACACAGCATTGGGGCTCAATCAGCGTAGCCAATAAATATTATTATTACTTTATTGACGCTGTTATATTACCCTTTGTTATTTATTATATTGTAATCGTGGGATTTTAAACGTGAAATTTGTTTAGCCGAAAAACTCATTAAGGGTCGCACCAATAAAACGTAAACTGCGCCCTCGGCCGGCCATCTTTCTTGTCACGTACACCGATGCAATGGCGGTAGTGTAGTCCGAAATGGCCAAAAGAAACCAAAGCGAGCATAAAAGAAGCTCTCCTCCTCTTCAGGTTTAAACTGTTTCGCAGCGTATTTTACCCTTAGCGATCACGTTCAGCCGTGAATTGCCCCGCTTTGTTTTATTACACGGAGGGGCTGTTTTACTCCGATTCCCTGCTCCTTATTAAACATATCATGAACACGGAACCCCATCCCCATCCCCCGCCCCGTGTATAATGTGACAATCCTGATTGTTTTTCTAATTTGCGGAGATATAGAGAGAGGGAGAGAGAGAGCTATTTTGAAAATCCCCTACTGGGGGCACAAGATACATGCTGCAATTGTTACTTGCATTCTTCGAATAACTCGCTCGTGGTATTTTAATCCACTTGCAGTGCTTTAATTTTCGTGTGCCTTACAAATTCATTAAATCATAATTAAAACCGTAAAATAAGGAACAGTGTTGATATGTTAATTTTAATAAGCGAATTTTTTATTGGTCCATACATTTTTAACCGGATTTTATTTAATTTATTCAATTAATTTAATTTATTTATTTTATTGTATTTGGGCAGTTCCACGTGTCACGAGGGGGGGGGGGGGGCTCAGCGCGGGGTGCAGAAAAACCGCCCTCGTTGTTGACCTCCAGCTAGCTCTTGGAGTAGCTATGAGACACAGCACAAGAAACACGAAGGATGGGGTGGAGGCAGAAAGAGTTTGATTGGCGCGATAACAATCGCTATTAATTACACACGGAGAAAGTTATTACGATGACAAAAAAAATGTTCAAAGTTGGCATCGTCAGATCGGCGGCTGCGGCGGCGTCGAAAACGGTCTTAACGATGCCCTCGGTAAATCGGCGCACAGCGGGTAGAGGCTCATCTTCATTGTGTTATTACTGGCAGCTGTACTTCTTCTAAAATTATCTCGTTAGAATATTTTAATAATGCGGAATTTATGTTAATATTGAAAAGGAGCAATGGGTAGCTCATAAAATGCAAATTAAGATAATTACGCATTTGTTAAGACGCGTAGATAAACTAAGCGCCGATAACACACGTCAAGTGAGCAGACAATTTCACGCCACCCTCTCCGATTTAGCTCAAATTTTGTACACTTGTTTGGGTACCCAAAATATGACTTCATGCCAAATTTCAGACCTCTAGGTTACATAGTTCGCCTTGTACGGCTAATTGAATTTTACGGCAATTTATATATTTTTTTTATTTCAGTTAATTGCATTTCAGCCTGGGAAAATTTTAGAACAGTCACAATCGATGGGAAATTTCTCAAGGAATCGAATGCAGTGATCAGATTTTTGATATCATGCCGCGCAAAAATTTTCGCACATATTGATAAATATACAGGATGGAAACTTTAACAAATTCGGTATTTATGAAATGAGTTCCAGTTCCTCGGACACGTCGATTTTTGTTTTTATTGTGCATTTTTTAGCGTCTTTAAAAATAGTATGATATCACAAGTCTTTCATGTATGACGTGATAGACATTTTTATTAAATGGAAACCATTTTTTTTTATTTCACTAAATTTGTAGTCCTTTTTATTCTGTTTACAACTATGTAAAAATATTTTGTTTTTTTGTGTTTTTATTTAAGAAATTGAAAATTATTTTTTTTTTAATAAACTTATTTAAAATATCAAATGTCCAAAATGAACACCGTTCCTCTCTTGGAAAAAAGCCAATCGGTGATAAAATCCATCCCTTGCATTTTGAAACATTTCTGGTGGAATTTGAACATTTGATACATTAAATAAGTTAAAAAAAAAAATCAATTTCTAAAATAGAAGAAAAATATTTTTACACAATCGTAAAGGGCTACGAATTTAGTCAAATTAAAAAAAAATGGTTTCCATTTAAAAAAAATGTCATACGTAAAAGACTAGTGACGTCGTACTATTTTTAAAGACGCTAAAAAGTGCACAATAAAAAACAAAAATCGACGTGTCCGACGATTTTTTCTGAAACTAATTTCATAAATACCGAATTTGTTCCAGTTAAAGTTTCGCCCTGTATATTTATCACTGTGTGATTTGAAAATTTTGATTGAAAAATAATAATTTTGTGCGTTCAAGAGGCTCTAGAGCGAAAACTACCACTAGTGTGGGAAAATTTTATTCAAGCATCTGAAAGCACATATTTTTGGCTGTCTTTGCCCAAAATTTGGAGTCTTAATCGTTGGCAACTTCTGAGAAATTAATTTTCGAAGAAAAAAAAAAAACAGTTTCTTTGCATTTTCCACGCATGCGCGACAAGATATCAAAAATCTGACCCGTGGATTCGATTTCTTGGGAAATTTTCCATCGATTATGACTGTTCTAAAAAATTTCACGGGCTGAAATGCAATTAAGATTAATAAAAAAAAAAGTTGAACTTAAAAAATTGCCGTAAAATTCAATTGGCTCTAAGATGCGAACTATGTAACTTATGGAAAATTTCCCATCGATTATGACTCTTCAAAAATTTCCCGGGCTGAAATGCAATTAAGATAAATGAAATTAAAAAAAAAAGTTGATCTCAAAAAATTGCCGTAAAATTCTGTTGGCTCTACGACGCGAACAATGTAACTTAGAGGTCTGAAATTTGGCATAAAGTCATATTTTAGGTAGTTAAACAAGTGTACAAAATTTGAGCTAAATCGGAGAGCGTGTCGTGAAATTGACTGCTCACTTGACGAAGAATTGCCCATTTATTTTATTCCTTTCACGTCTGCCACAACACGCAAACCATACAATCATTGTATACATTCGATTCTTATGTGCAAATTTTTGATTTTCTTTTTGCCGGTGTTTTTGAGTTTCTTTTATATTTTTTGTCCTCCATTTTAGATTTTTCAACATAAGTGGTCGTTTTTTTTTTACTTTTTGCCTACAATTTTCGAGTTTCTGGGCGGTAACTTGTTTATTTTGCGCTAAAGCGTTATTTTTGGCGCTGAAAATGGCAAATTATCTTTATTTTGTTTGAATTTTCAATATTTAATTGCATTTTTATTAATTTAATTGCATTTTTTTATTTTTAATCAAGAATTTTTTATTTTTGGTCAAGAATTTTTTTATTTTGAGTCAAGAATTTTTTTATTTTCAGTCAAGAATTTTTTATGTTTAGTCAAGAATTTTTTATTTTTAGTCAAGAATTTTTTATTTTTAGCCAAGAAATTTTTATTTTTAGTCAAGAATTTTTTATTTTTAGTCAAGAATTTTTTATTTTTACTCAAGAATTTTTTATTTCTAGTCAAGAATTTTTTTTATTTTTTCAGAAGAATATGATTGATTACTGAAGCCATTACTTTGTGATACATATTGAATTATGAAGGAGATTGAATTAAAACACTTTGCCGGAATCACGAATTTTGCACTTTGTATGGCTAGTTTCGTCCTATTCGGAAATTATTAAACAATAATGTTTAATAATGTCCAAATAGGATAAAACTGGTCACAATAAAGTACAAAATTCGTGATACCAGCAAAGTGTGTTCATTCAACCCTCTTCGTATTTTTTTAGAGTTTTTGGCCCAAATATTCATCATTTAGCCTTCTTTGCTGAAATTTTCGTTTTTTATTTTCTCCGTTATGAAGTACGAGAAAGTATTGTGGTTTTGGGGTCCCTAGATACCATTTCAACGATTTATGAAAAAAAAATTGTGTCTGTGTAATACCTAATGTAAAAAAAAATCAACAACGGACACATAAAAAGGGCTGGAAAGACTACTGGTGGCTAGCCCTTTCACATACATAAAAAAAATTGTATTTTAAACTAACATGTAAATATTCCTGTGAATAAAAATATTGTATACTTATTTAAAAAAAATGCCTAATCATATTTAGGCGTTACCAGCCTAAGGATTTCTTTTGGATCACCCTGTACATAGAATTCCTAGCCAAATATATAACACATTCAATAATATTATCCAAACGTTTTGAATAAATCGATATATTATTTATTGACAACTATTTACAGGACTCCAGCCCCTTGCAAATAAACGCAGCTTTGAGGGTAAACTTTTTCTCTCCGCTGCTGATTGGAATATTATTCAGTTTTTGAACCGAAAGAATTTTTGTATTCGTATATTTATGTTTTATTTATAATGCCATATAGTTTTGTGTGAATTATGCATGAGCTTTGAAAATGAACAGGATACCACATACACACGCTAGTTGTCTTAAAGCCATCTTGCACCAATTGATTGCTATTGCGAAAGAATTTTGAGCGTAAATTATAATTTCTGCACCAATTGGTTGCTAAATTTTTTTTTTCAAATATATTGTTTATAATGGCTATTTTGATTTTTGTGCAAATAATAGTGTTACAACTCCTGAACAAAAAATGTTCGTCCTGAAATTTTATTTACTTTCTTACGTCAAATGCTTACGGGAATAGAAAACATTATTTCCTAATACCGCCGTAATATCTATTTATTATTTCAGTACAGCGCGAGACCTTTTTTATCTAAATTTAAAGCTACATTTTAAATTTATAGAAAGGGCATTCCAATAAATTGTAATTCCATCATTGTCATCATTCCCTTTCAAGCCGACGACGTTATTATTATTTCCCTTTTTCAGAGCCGGGCGTATTCTCGTGATATTTTAGAGCGACTCTCGTACAACTTTTGTAAGGATTCATTTCCCAACTGGGATATGGACTTAGTTGTGGATTTTCTTTAGTAGGTCCATTGAAAGTGAAGTTATACTATGGGGTTTTTATGTCTCCTCCAGGAGGAGTGGGTGAAAATATATTCCGTCCGTACGGTTATATTTTAATTTGGGCCATAACTTGTATAATAAAATATATATATTTCTTTTGTCGAGCGACTTAGAGGAGGAAAGAGGAGGGAAGGGTAGTTTTGCTGCCGCTGCTTATTTACGACTGGCGCAAGACTGTTTGGGTCGATGCCGGAGTGTAATAATGGCAAATAGATTTATTTTTGGGGATACATTTTTTGAAATTGATACGCGGACATTTTTCTGGAGATTTAATGGGGGTATACCGAAAAAAATCGTCACGGTTAGTAAGTGAAATATGCGGGGAACGTTCCCAAAAGTATTCGTAATAAGTCACTTTAATAAATGTTATTTACCATACAGCGAAAATCCGCTGCAATTTCCAGGGAAAATCTACGGATCTTATACCGCAGTTTTCCAACCCTGGAGGACGATTATGTGTATAACTAGGTTGAGACATAAGGGTACTTTGGCGTTATCCTTGTTTGCAGCAACTTCTCAGGTTACCTAACTCGCTCACTATATGATAACTAGTATTTATGTGGCCACATAAATGCATACATAGCGGGACCGCATATATCGTTATCGCAATTCAAATTCGGGTGGTATGTGCACTTGAAACTGCTATTTCCTAATATAAATGATAAATGCAACAACAACAGCAACCTGCTGATGGTATGGTTTATTAAAATATTATCGAACGTATTAGCTATAGGTGTAAAGAAGGGAAATAAGGGATGCAGTTGCAGTATTGAGGGATGAAGGCAGTTATAATCCTGAAAGTTTAATAATTGCAACACAAGTGTGTGCTTTATATATCCCAAGAAATTTTAAAAATTCGTAAAAGGTAAAAAAAAATATAAAATAAAAATCACCAAAAACGAAATCGTGAGTCGATTAGAAACAAAAACGTATTTTTAACATACATACAGAAAAAACGACAAATCCCAGCTGGAAACAAAATGGCGACGCTCGGAACTTAAATTAAAAGAAACGAAATTTGCATCTCACGATTAGAAGAATTTAAAAAAATACTCAAAAGTCCAGAATCGGCTTCAAAATTTACAAATGAACTTAGGAATAATGTATTTTTAACATACATACAGAAAAAATGACATATCCCAGCTGAAAACAAAATGGCGACGCTCGGAACTTGAATTAGAAGAAACGAAATTTGCATCTCACGATTAGAAAAATTTAAAAAAATACCCAAAATTCCAGAATCAGCTTCAAAATTTACAAATGAACTTAGGAATAATGTATTTTTAACATACATCCAGAAAAATTGACATATCCCAGCTGAAAACAAAATGGCGACGCTCGGAACTTGAATTGGAAGAAACGAAATTTGCATCTCACGATTAGAAAAATTTTAAAAAAATACCCGAAATTTCAGAATCAGCTTCAAAATTCCCATATGAACTTAGGAATAACGTATCTTTAAGATACATACAGAAAAAATGACATATCCCAGCTGTAAACAAAATGGTGACGCTCGGAACTCAAATTGGAAGAAACGAAATTTGCATCTCACGATAAGAATATTTAAAAAAAATACCCAAAATTCCAGAATCAGCTTCAAAATTCACAAATGAACTTAGGAATAACGTATTTTTAATATACATACAGAAGAAATGATATATCCCAGCTGAAAACAAAATGGCGACGCTCGGAACATGAATTGGAAGAAACGAAATTTGCATCTCACGATTAGAATTATTAAAAAAAAAATACCCGAAATTCCAGAATCAGCTTCAAAATTCCCATATGAACTTAGGAATAACGTATCTTTAAGATACATACAGAAAAAATGACATATCCCAGCTGAAAACAAAATGGCGACGCTTAGAACTTGAATTGGAAGAAACAAAATTTGCATCTCACGATTAGAAAAATTTAAAAAATACCCAAAATTCCAGAATCGGCTTCAAAATTCACAAATAAACTTAGGAATAACGTATTTTTAACATACGTACAGAAAGAGTGACAAATCCCAGCTGAAAACAAAATGGCGATGCTCGAAACTTGAATTGAAAGAAAGGAAATTTGCATCTCAGGATTAGAAAAATTGAAAAAATACCCAAAATTCCAGAATCAGCTTTAAAATTCATAAATGAACTTAGGAATAACGTATTTTTAACATACGTACAGAAACAATGATATATCCCAGCTGAAAACAAAATGGCGACGCTTAGAACTTAAATTGGAAGTAACGAAATTTGCATCTCATGATTAGAAAAATTAAAAAAAAATACCAAAAATTCCAGAATCAACTTCAAAAGTCACCAATGAACATAGGAATAACGTATTTTTAACATACATGCAGAAAAAAATACATATCCCAGCTAAATACAAAATGGCGACGCTCGGAACTTGAATTGGAAGAAACGAAATTTGCATCTCACGATTAGAAAAATAAAAAAAAATACCTAAAATTCGAGAATCAGCTTCAAAATTCACAAATAAACTTAGGAATAACGTATTTTTAACATACGTACAGAAAAAATGACATATCCCAGCTGAAAACAAAATGGCGACGCTCGGAACTTGAATTGGAAGAAACGAAATTTGCATCTCACGATTGGAAAAATTTAAAAAAATACCCAAAATTCCAGAATCGGCTTCAAAATTCACAAATGAACTCTGGAATAACGTATTTTTAACATACATGCAGAAAAAATAACATATCCTAGCTGAAAACAAAATGGCGACGCTCGTAACTTGAATTGGAAAAAACAAAATTTGCATCTCACGATTAGAAACTTTAAAAGAATACCCAAAATTCCAGAATCAGCTTCAAAATTCATAGATGAACTTAGGAATAACTTATGTTTAACATACATACAGAAAAAATGACATATCCCAGCTGAAAACAAAATGGCGACGCTTGGAACTTGAATTGGAAGAAACGAAATTTGCATCTCACGATTAGAAAAATTTAAAAAAATACCCAAAATTCCAGAATCAGCTTCAAAATTTACAAATGAACTTAGGAATAATGTATTTTTAACATACATCCAGAAAAATTGACATATCCCGGTTGAAAACAAAATGGCGACGCTCGGAACTTGAATTGAAAGAAACGAAATTTGCATCTCACAATTAGAAAAATTAAAAAAAAATTGGCAAAATTCCAGAATCAGCTTCAAAATTTAGAAATTAACTTAGGAATAACGTATGTTTAACATACATACAGAAAAAATGACATATCCCAGCTGAAAACAAAATGGCGACGCTTGGAACTTAAATTGGAAGAAACGAAATTTCCATCTCACGATTAGAAAAATTTAAAAAATCCCCAAAATTCCAGAATCAGCTTTAAAATTCACAAATGAACTTAGGAATAACGTATTTTTAACATGCATACAGAAAAAATAACATATCCCAGCTGAAAACAAGATGGCGACGCTCGGAACTTGAATTGAAAGAAAGGAAGATTGCATCTCACGATTAAAAAGATTCCAGAATCAGCTTCAAAATTCACGAATGAACTTAGGAATAACGTATTTTTAACATGCATACAAGAAAAATGACATATCCCAACTGAAAACAAAATGGCGACGCTCGGAACTTGAATTGGAAGAAACGAAATTTGCATCTCACGATTAGAATAATTAAAAAAAATACCCGAAATTCCAGAATCAGCTTCAAAATTCCCATATGAACTTAGGAATAACGTATCTTTAAGATACATACAGAAAAAATGACATATCCTAGCTGAAAACAAAATGGCGACGTTCGGAACTTGAATTGGAAGAAACGAAATTTGCATCTCACGATTAGAGAAATTAAAAACAATACCCAAAATTTCAGAATCAGCTTCAAAATTTACAAATGAACTTAGGAATAACGTATTTTTAACATACATACAGAAAAAATGACATATCCCAGCTGAAAACAAAATGGCGACGTTCGGAACTTGAATTGGAAGAAACGAAATTTGCATCTCACGATTAGAGAAATTTAAAAAAATACCCAAAATTCCAGAATCAGCTTCAAAATTCACCAATGAACTTAGGAATAACGTATTTTTAACATACATCCAGAAAAAATGACATATCCTAGCTGAAAACAAAATGGCGACGCTCAGAACTTGAATTGGAAGAAACGAAATTTGCATCTCACGATTAGAGAAATTAAAAAAAATACCCAAAATTTCAGAATCAGCTTCAAAATTTACAAATGAACTTAGGAATAACGTATTTTTAACATACATACAGAAAAAATGACATATCCCAGCTGAAAACAAAATGGCGACGCTCAGAACTTAAATTGGAAGAAACGAAATTTGCATCTCATATTTTGTAGCTTTAATAATATCTTTTTTTTAATACTTTAGTGGACTTATATTATATATATGATGTAATATTTGATGTGCAAGTATTTATAGTAGAGATGGTGGAAAGCAAGGTCTGTCAGTCAAGTTGATGTGCGTTGACGGCCAACATGTATTAAATCTTTCTTCCATCAAATACGTTATGTGCGGGTAGATAAACCCATTATAACTTAAAAGGATGACTAAATGCAATTTGTTCAGTGATTTCGATTCGCGATAGAGGCAATAAAACATTTACTCGGCGCGCTCGCACACACACACACACACATCCGCATTTGCGCCGAATATATAATATTTTAATTTAAATCGAAATAATAATGATATGACGGTGGGCAAGTCACTTTATTTATGCATTCGAATTAAACCGTATCCGTCCGAACGTCCGAACTGAATAACGCGAATAAATGGCATTGTTTGGGTTTTCATGTTTAATTCATTTCACATGTAAAATACGAAATCCATCATTTTATTTCTAAAATAATCCCGTCGTAAATTTTAAAATGTTTCAATCAATTTTTGAACTGCAGCATTTACCGTCAGCGTGCAACGGAATTATTTGCGAATAAATCATTTCACATTATCTTTATTTTATTTTATTCGTAATTCTATTAGCGGCGAGAAATTTCCCGGCGCAACCACCAGAAATCGCCACGATTTTTAAATTTTATTTCTACGGTGTTCCTTTTTGCAGGTATATTAAGCAAATACAAATTGAAAATTGGAAAAAATGTTTTTATCAAGCACGGTGACATTTAAACAAATCGTAACTCAAAAAGGGTATTGCAAAAACAATATTTTATTTTTGCAATAACTTCCTGCAAGTATGTAAAAAAAAACCCGACCGATATTCCTTATATTTTTCTTTTAATTTTGAACAGAAATCCATGGCTGGGCTATCAGTCAATAAAGGCAGGGGCGGCTCGTTATATAGAGCCAAGGAACCATGGCATCAGCAAGAATTTTCAATTTTAATTAATTCATAAAACACTTTTTTGCCAGTTACTTTGGTCTAGGAAGATAAATCGTTCTTTCTTTCCTCAAAAAAGGAGCGGTGGGGGGGTGTATTTTGGACAAGTGGCTCTACCATCAACATGTTCTACGAGTCGCTACTGATGTTAGGTACGGCGTATTTACGTATTTAGCAATGCGATTATGATAAAATATTTCTAAAACATCTGCTCCTTCCGAAAAAAAAAATATTAAAGCCCTGATATTAATAAGTAATTTTAAGTGATAGTCAGTCATGATTTCCTTTGATTTTAACCAAAATTTCACTTTTTCCCAATATTTGTTACAACAAAACTAATATTTTCGAGTTTTTAGTTGAATAACTCAAAATCAATCCGCAGAACGTTTTGATCTTCCGCAAAAATATTGAAATGATTTTAAGTGACAGATCATTGGGCTTTGCTTTGATTTTAACCGAAATTTCACATTTCCTCAATATGTGTTACAAAAAACTGATATTTTAAAGTTTTTAGTTGAATTAATCTAAAACCAACTTCTGAAAGTTTTAATCTTTTGTTTGAATATAAGAGTCTTGATAATGATAAATAATTTTGAGTGACAGTTTGTTGTGATTTGCTTCGATTTTAACCGAAATTTTAGCTTTTCCAAACATTCATTCCAAAAATTGACATTTTCGAGTTTTCAATTGAATAACTCAAAAATCATCGGCAGAATGTTTTGATATTTTGAGTGGATATTATAGCCCTGATGCCGATGAGTGATTTGAGTAACAGTTAATTGCGATTTGTTTCGATTTTAAGCGAATTTTCTCAAAATTTATTACAAAAAATTGACATTTCTGACTTTTCTGTTGAATAACTCAAAAACCATCTGCAGAATGTTTTGATATTTTAAGTGGATATTATAGTCCTGATGCCGATGAGTGATTTGAGTAACAGTTAATTGCGATTTGCTTCGATTTTAAGCGAATTTTCTCAAAATTTATTACAAAAAATTGACATTTCTGAGTTTTTTGTTGAATAACTCAAAAACCATCTGCAGAATGTTTTGATATTTTGCATAAATATTAAAGTTCTGATATTAGTAGGTAATGTTGAGTAACAGTCCGTTGTGAATTGTTTTGATTTTAAACGAATTTACACTTTTTCTCATGATTTAATATAAAAAAAAAACATTTTTGAGTTTCTAGAAAAAAATCAATCTGCAGAATGGTTTGATCTTCTGCATGGATATTAAAGCCCTGATTGATGAGTGATTTTGAGTAACTGTTAATTCGATTTATTTCGATTTTAAGCGAATTTTCTCAAAATTTATATAAAAAATTGATATTTCTGACTTTTTTGTTGAATAACTCAAAAACCATCTGCAGAATATTTTGATATTTTAAGTGAATATTATGGCCCTGATGTCGATGAGTGATTTTGAGTAACTGTTAATTTCGATTTGTTCCGATTTTAAGCGTATTTTCTCAAAATTAATTACAAAAAATTGACATTTCTGACTTTTCTGTTAAATAACTCAAAAACCATCTGCAGGATGTTTTGATATTTTGAATGGATATTATAGCTCTGATGTTGTTAAGTGATTTTGAGTAACAGTTAATTATAATTTGTTAAATTTTAGGGAATTTTCTTAAAATTAATTAGAAAAAATTGACATTTTCTATTTTTCTGTTGAATAACTCAAAAATCATCTGCAGAATGTTTTGATATTTTGAGTGAATATTATGGCCCTGATGTCGGTGAGTGATTTTGAGTAAATGTTAATTTCGATTTGTTTCGATTTTAAGCGAATTTTCTCAAAATTTATACAAAAAATTGATATTTTTTTACTTTTCTGTTGAATAACTCAAAAACCATCTGCAGAATGTTTTGATATTTTGAATGAATATAATAGCTCTGATTTTGTGTAACAGATAATTATAATTTGCTTTAATTTTAGGCGAATTTTCTTAAAATTAATTAGAAAAAATTGGCATTTTCTACTTTTCTGTTGAATAACTCAAAAAATCATCTGCAGAATGTTTTGATGTTTTGAGTGGCCCTGATGTCGATGAGCGATTTTGAGTAACTGTTAATTTCGATTTGTTTCGATTTTAAGCGAATTTTCTCAAAATTTATACAAAAAATTGATATTTCTGAGGTCTCTATTGAATAACTGAAAAACCATTTGCAGAATGTTTTGATATTTTGAATTGATATTACAGCTCTGATAATGATAAGTAATTTTCAGTAATAGTTAATTATAATTTGTTTAATTTTAGGCGAATTTTCTTAAAATTAATTAGAAAAAATTGACATTTCTGACTTTTTTATTGAATAACTCAAAAACCATTTGCAGAATATTTTGATATTTTGAGTAGATATAATAGCCCTGATGTTGATGAGTGATTTTGAGTAACAGTTAATTGCGATTTGTTTCGATTTTCAGCGAATTTTCTCTCATTTCTGATTTTTCTGTTGAATAACTCAAAAACCATCTGCAGAATGTTTTGATATTTTGAGTGGATATTATAGCCCTAATGTCGATGAGTGATTTTGAGTAACAGTTAATTGCGATTTGTTTCGATTTGAAGCGAATTTTCTCAAAATTTATTACAAAAAATTGACATTTCTGACTTTTCTGTTGAATAACTCAAAAACCATCTGCAGAATGTTTTGATATTTTGAATGGATATTACAGCTCTGATAACGATAAGTAATTTTGAGTAACAGTTAATTATAATTTGTTTAATTTTAATCGAATTTTCTTAAAATTCATTAGAAAAAATTGACATTTCCGAATTTTCTGTTGAATAACTCAAAAACCATCTGCAGAATTTTTTGATATTTTGAGTGGATATAATAGCCCTGATGTTGATGAGTGATTTTGAGTAACAGTTAATTGCGATTTGTTTCGATTTTAAGCGAATTTTCTCAAAATTTATACAAAAAATTGATATTTCTGACTTTTCTGTTGAATAACTCAAAAACCATCTGCAGAATGTTTTGATATTATAGCTCTGATTTTGTGTAACAGTTAATTATAATTTGTTTTAATTTTAGGCGAATTTTCTTAAAATTAATTAGAAAAAATTGACATTTCCGACTTCTCTGTTAAATAACTCAAAAACTATCTGCAGAATGTTTTGATATTTTGAGTGGATATTATAGCTCTGATGTCAATGATTGATTTTGATTAACAGTTAATTGCGATTTGTTTCGATTGTAAGCGAATTTTCTTAAAATTTATTAAAAAAATTGACATTTCTGACTTTTCTGTTGAATAACTTAAAAACCATCTGCAGAATGTTTTGATATTTTGAATGGATATTACAGCTCTGATAAAGGTAAGTGATTTTAAGTAACAGTTAATTATAATTTGTTTATTTTGAAGCGAATTTTCTTAAAATTAATTAGAAAAAATTGACATTTTCTACTTTTCTGTTGAATAACTTAAAAGCCATCTGCAGAATTTTTTGATATTTTGAGTGGATAAAATAGCTCTGATGTCGATGAGTGATTTTGAGTTACAGTTAATTGCGATTTGTTTCGATTTTAAGCGAATTTTCTCAAAATTTATACAAAAAATTGATATTTCTGACTTTTCAGTTAAATAACTCAAAAACCATCTGCAGAATGTTTTGATATTTTGAATGGATATTACAGCTCTGATAATAATAAGTGATTTTGAGTAACAGTTAATTATAATTTGTTTACTTTTAAGCCAATTTTCTTAAAATTAATTAGAAAAAATTGACATTTCCGACTTTTCTGTTGAATAACTCAAAAACCATTTAAAGAATTTTTTGATATTTTGAGTGGATATAGTAGCCCTGATGTCAATGAGTGATTTTGAGTAACAGTTAATTGCGATTTACTACGATTTTAAGCGAATTTTCTCAAAATTTATTTAAAAAAAATTGACATTTCCGACTTTTCTGTTGAATAACTCAAAAACCATTTAAAGAATTTTTTGATATTTTGAGTGGATATAGTAGCCCTGATGTCAATGAGTGATTTTGAGTAACAGTTAATTGCGATTTGCTACGATTTTAAGCGAATTTTCTCAAAATTTATTTAAAAAAAATTGACATTTCTGACTTTTCTGTTAAATAACTCAAAAACCATCTACAGCCAAGCAGCCACGGCACTAGCAAGAATTTTAAATTAATTCTTAAAACACTTTTTTGCCAATTACTTTGATCTATGAAAATTGCAATTGAATAGAAATACGTGGTTGACGCATCAGTCAAGAAGGGCATTGCGAGAACTTGAGAATGAGTTACAAAATGAGTAAAATTCCTTTCAAAAATCACGGCTCAAACATCCAGCAGTTATTGAAAATTTAAAATGGCATTAATTTTTTTTTTTTTTACTTAAATCATCGTGTAAGCATTGGTATTCCACGTGCAGACTTTAATAAAGCGGATATAAACCTCTCAGGATCCCGAAACGATAAATAATTCGCGCGAGCCTTTTGTGAATATTGTCACGTTATTCTGCGTTCTATCTTGAGAATTAAAGCCGACGACGATTTTCATTTTGAATATTATTTCTCGCGCTGGAGCGGGGGGAGGGGATTGAGAGCTGAAGTAGTTTATCAAGCGGGTCCTGAATTGCCGGGTATAGAAAAATAGAACGACTTTGTACAACCTGCGTCCTAAATAATTGAGGACGTCCGCCGTATTCCTCCGATCGTTATGATGCCATCAGTGGAATTAGATCTTTGCCAATCCCAAAGTGCTCTTGTGTATTATTATTGAATTGAGAAAAGCAGAAATTTATCAATCCCGTATCAAATTGGTGCGGTTAGAGCCAAAGAGATAAACCGTTATTATCAGATCATTAGATTTGTAATGTAGTGTGGCTTAAACAATTCAATTAGTTCCGGTACATGAAGCAGTGGGGCCATAACGTGGTCCTGTCAGCACCAAACTACGGCTGCAACTAAACCCACTATATGTGGAAAATACGACCAATTGCCATTGATAAAGCAGATGTCAACTATCTTAAATGTGACGCCATTTCTCTAATCCACTAATTGTCTTTTTACACCGCCGAGGCATCGATCTTTGACCGCACCACCGACTCGCCTCCGTCGGCATTATTTCGTCTCTGCGATCGTCGAATTAATCACTCCGGAATAAATTCCAAGTCGACCTCACGTTCTCGATTTAATTCATTATTGTTAGTTCAGGGGCGCCTTTTGATTTATAAACCTTTCAGGGGATGCGTGGAAAACTCGATGGAAATTATCCACTCGGTATTTATTTTAGATACAAAAAATTATTCTCTAAACTTTCGAGATTTTGAAATTATTACACGCAAAAAATCGATAAGTAAATAAAAAATGGTGATGTGGCCATCATGTTACTTTCTCCGACTTGATAGTATTAAGTTTTCATGGTTTATTTTTAATTGAAATCATATTTTAAATGTACATCGAGTGGATGAAACTGACGTTTAAAACGTCAAAATTATGAAAGATGGAAAAATTATACTTCAAATTCAAAAACTCAGTTTACTCAAAAACTAAAGGGATTTCGAAAAAAACTTATTCTTTATAAGTTGTTCATTTTAGCATTATCTACAATTATTATTAACAGAAATTTGCTGTAACTATTATCGTTTCATAATTAAGAACCAAAAATTAAAAAATTAAAAAACATTTTTTCTCGAATAATAACGATTTTATGAAAAATGTTTTTAAGCAAAAGATGTTAATTTCCTTGCTGTCTTCAATGTTTGTTTAAATGTTTTTGTAATATTTTTCATATTTAAGAAAATATTGGCAAAAAACAAAAACAGTTAAGGTAAACACAAACTTCCGGTGTACGAAATTTTACCAAAAGCCTTTCAGTTCTTTAGATTATCAAATAAGACGTATGTTCAAAGTTTCATATTAATTGCTCTATTAATTTTTGAGATACAGCGCGCACACAAACACACACAGACACAATTTTTTTTTTTACAGAAATTGTTGAAATCGCATCTAGGGATCCCAAAACGAATATTTCCGTAAAAAAAAATTTTGAAAAAAAATCACGATTACAATACTTCATAACGGAGAAAGTAAAAATAACTACTGCGAAAATATCAAATATCCAACGATAAACAGATTTTTAATAACCGCTGCAAAAAATATAACAATAATTAAACGGTCGAAACGTCCTGCAAACGGCGTTTTTTTTTAACAACACTCCCGTACAAATACGCAAACATAAAATATCTTCTAAACCTTTTATCTCCATAAAAATATTTAAACCACTTTTTACCTGCAATTTCACCAGCATTACAGAGTCGCTTACGATGGAAGGGGGAGATAAAAGCGACAGCGGACATTTTTACTTCCCCCCCTCTGCGACCCCTCCCCGACGTTTTTCGAAATTGGGGAAAATTCACACGTCGAGGAAATTAATACGTGCAATTATACAGTGCGTCGATCTTCATTTACATTGATACGCAAACGCGAGCCGCCGAAAAGTTAAAAAAAAACAAATGTGCGTCACCGTAAAGAGGTCGAGGAAAAATTTGCATAAAATGCAAACAAAGGACCGAGACAAGAAATAAAGGGATTACGGTCTGAAAGTCACGAAAAAAATGTATTCTGGTAATTGAGGGGGACTTGCTAGCAAAAAGAATGGAATCATAATATTAAAGCGTTTATCTGCATAAGGGAGTCAACGAAATGTTTGTATATTTTTTTTTTTACTTTCAGCTTATACATATAAATAGCATCTTTATTTTTAATATTAAATTTTTACACGAATTACTCTAATAACGTTAGTAATTTTTACACCTTAGCAAAGCTATGACGAATTAAGACAATTTTACAGGAATAATCTTTTTTTTATGTTGAAGATGTTTACTTCATGGCAATCTACCAGACATTTAAAATACGCCAAAAACTATACAAAAATGTCAGTGGTGACATTAAAACATTAATTACACGGGAAATTCTAATTTTCTACAGCGATTAAAAAATATAAAAAAAATGAAATTTTTCAACGATTAAAAAAATATAAAAACAATTGCTACAGACTTGAAATTTTCCAAATTTACTCAAAATTGATTCTACTTGATGATTTTGTAAAAACCTGAAAACACCCCTTCACTATATTTTAAAATAATTACACTAGGACAGTGCTTAGTGTCAATCTGAAATGGATTTTTTTTCAACGAATAAAAAAAATATAAAAACAATTACCACAGACTTGAAACTTTCCAAATTTACTCAAAATTGATTCTACTTGATGATTTTATAAAAATCTGAAAACATTCCTTCACTAGATTTTAAAATAATTACACGATAACAGTGCTTAGTGTCAATCTGAAATGGATTTTTTTTTCAACGATTAAAAAAAAATATAAAAACAATTGCTACAGACTTGAAACTTTCCAAATTTACTCAAAATTGATTCTACTTGATGATTTTGTAAAAATCTGAAAACACCCCTTCACTAGATTTTAAAATAATTACACTAGAACAGTGCTTAGTGTCAATCTGAAATGGAAATTTTTTCAACGATTAAAAAAAATATAAAAACAATTGCTACAGACTTTAAACTTTCCAAATTTACTCAAAATTGATTCTACTTGATGATTTTGTAAAAATCTGAAAACACCCCTTCACTAGATTTTAAAATAATTACACGATAACTGTGCTTAGCGTCAATCTGAAATGGACATTTTTTCAACGATTAAAAAAAATATAAAAACAATTGCCACAGACTTGAAACTTTTCGAAGTTACTCAAAATTGATTCTGCTTGATGATTTTGTAAAAATCTAAAGACACCCCTTCACTAGATTTTAAAATAATTACACTAGGACAGTGCTTAGTGTCAATCTCAAATGGAATTTTTTCAACGATTAAAAAAAATATAAAAACAATTGCTACAGACTTGAAACTTTCCAAACTTACTCAAAATTAATTCTACTTGATGATTTTGTAAAAATTTGAAGACACCCCTTCACTAGATTTTAAAATAATTACACAAGAACAGTGTTCAGTGTCAATCTGAAATGGAAATTTTTTCAACGATTAAAAAAAATATAAAAACTATTGCTACAGACTTAAAACTTTCCAAATTTACTCAAAATTGATTCTACTTGATGATTTTGTAAAAATCTGAAAACACCCCTTCACTAAATTTTAAAATAATTACACTAGGACAGTGCTTAGTGACAATCTGAAATGGAATTTTTTTCAACGATTAAAAAAAATTTAAAAACAATTGCTACAGACTTGAAACTTTCCAAATTTACTCAAAATTAATTCTACTTGATGATTTTGTAAAAATCTGAAAACACCCCTGCACTAAATTTTAAAATAATTACACGAGAACAGTGCTTAGTGTCAATCTGAAATGGAAATTTTTTCAACGATTAAAAAAAATTTAAAAACAATTGCTACAGACTTGAAACTTTCCAAACTTACTCAAAATTAATTCTACTTGATGATTTTGTAAAAATCTGAAAACACCCCTGCACTAAATTTTAAAATAATTACACAAGAACAGTGCTTAGTGTCAATCTGAAATGGAAATTTTTTCAACGATTAAAAAAAATATAAAAACAATTGCCACAGACTTGAAACTTTCCAAATTTACTCAGAATTGATTCTACTTGATGATTTTGTAAAAATCTAAAAACACCCCTTCACTAGATTTTAAAATAATTACACTAGGACAGTGCTTAGTGTCAATCTGAAATGGAATTTTTTTCAACGATTAAAAAAAATATATAAAAACAATTGCTACAGACTTGAAACTTTCCAAATTTACTCAAAATTGATTCTGCTTAATGATTTTGTAAAAATCTGAATACACCCCTTCACTAGATTTTAAAATAATTACACGAGAACAGTGCTTGGTGTCAATCTGAAATGGAAATTTTTTCAACGATTAAAAAAAATATAAAAACAATTGCTACAAACTTAAATTTTTCCAAATTCACTCAAAATTGATTCTACTTTACGATTTTTTAATTCGTTTTAATTATGGCTTATCACGTTACGAATTATTCATCAGAAGGTATTTTCATACAATTAGCGTTCCGAAAGATGTAAGCTTTTCGTGTACATTCCATTTTCCCTTTTTAATATAAAACACAAACACGACGACTTTCAGCTTAGAAATTGTCAATTATGTGTACAGAGGCGCGGCGCGTCCAAGTTAATATCTTGATTTTCTTTCGTAATTCGCGTGGTGGAAAATTAAAAATTAAAGCCGGACGGACGAGCCATGAATATTTCGCCCCGGAATTTTATCGCTCTCCCTTTATAATTTTTTTTTTCTTTTCGCAAACGGAAAATTAAAAAAAATATTTACTCTCCAGACCCGCGGATTGAATTCAATTATAATTAATGTGAAATCCTTGATGAAGTTATCGTTATCAACAACGTCACGAATGGTTGCGGTAAGATGTCGAAACAATTTGTATTATCGGGCATTATTTTTTGCTTATTATTTCTGATGAAATCCAATGAAAACATGGGCAGTCGCTTCCCCTTTTATGTCTTGTATCGAGTTAATGCCGATGCGGGGAGGAAAACTTTTCACCGTCACAACTCTTTCAAGGGGAGATCTAATTGGTGTTTACTTGATTCTTTTTAACGACAGAAGTGAAGAATTTGTTCGAGTAATCATTTTAAAAAATACAAGAAATTGTTTATCAAATTGATTGTTTAATTAGAATATTACCCAGGAAAACTTATTTTTTATATATTCTTCAGTTATATATATATATATATATATATATATATATAAATATATATACATATGTTGAGGTGGATTTTCGGGTGTTTATCCGCGTGGTTTGAGTGTCCATGCGGATAAACACCCGAAAACCTACCTCAACATATCACACCCGCGAAAACCTTAAATTAACAAATATATATATATATATATATATATATATATATATATATATATATATATGTAGATTTATATATCTTTAGTTATTATTTCTTTTTGTTTGATATATTGAAACTAGATCTCAATAAAGAATTTGAATTTTGCTGCTGCCATAATAGAAATATTACCAGCTAATCTTATAAACTCCCGAGATTAAGAATAAACTGGCTGAAAGCTCCTCCATACAAAGGGAAAGGATTAGCCGGAATATTTAAATATAATTTTCATTCAAATTCCGCAAATTCCGGCGAATGCAACCGCAAAAATCCGCCACATTAAGATTCGCATATATAAATCCGTTTAAGGGTTTTTCCGTCGAACCGTGCCGACGGAATGAGGCCCGATGATTTGCATCTTTCATGCATATCAATGGAAGTAATGAAGTAACTCGGTTAGAGTAAGTCGGATGCCTCTGCTCGATGCATAATTTAATCGATGGATTTATGCAGTTTACGAGGTGCATACGCCTCGCTTATAAGTTATAACTTAATTTAAATTATGTGTACGTGTGCATGCGCTTGGAGAGTGCATCGGAAAAATATTCCCGAGAATGTGAGTGGCTTTCAGAAAGGGGATACAGTTGGCTTCCAGCAGCTTGCCACTGTAACATACATACTGACTCAACCTTTGGAGAATTATACGTGCTCTGATACATTAAGTACACATTCTCGCCGTTACAGCATTCATAGAATACTAATATATATATATATATATATATATATATATATATATATATATATAAAACGGAAAGAAATAACGGACGCTGCAATGTAGTGAAGTGTGAGGTGTAACGGGATATATATATATATATATATATATATATATATATATATATATAGTTGTAGTTGTACGTGATACTTTATTGGGTATGTGCCGAACTGAATTAATCTAGATAAAATAAATCAACTGTTAATGGCGAAAATTTAAGAGTTCCTGCATTGCGGTTTGCCCCGAAACTACGCACGTCCAGATACTATTTCACAGCGATAATATTTGTTGTGTTATATGGGAAACAATTATATCGTATTAAATGTAGTTGGAATTTGCTTGAAATGGGTAAAGTTTAATCTTTATTAATACGTATTGGCAGTGGCGGCTCGTGGAACATTTTGATGGTAGACAAATACAATACAAAATTAAGTCTTACAAAGGCACAAGGTCACTACAAAAAAAAATTTAAAAATTAGAAATGCATTGTTTCTAAATTTTAAAATATTTCAATGTGAACGGAGATGAAATTTAAAAAAAAATTGCAATAAATTCGTCGACGCGAAAAAAATATAAAAACAATTGCCATCGACTTGAAACTTTCCAAAACAACTGTCAACACATGCGATTCTACATTTCCGTAAAAATTAGGAATGCATTGTTTCTAAATTTTAGAATATTTCAATGTGAACGGAGATGAAATTAAAAAAAATTGCAATAAATTCGTCGACGCGAAAAAAATATAAAAACAATTACCATCGACTTAAAACTTTCCAAAACAACTGTCAACACATGTGATTCTACATTTCCGTAAAAATTAGAAATGCATTGTTTCCAAATTTTAGAATATTTCAATGTGAACGGAGATGAAATTTAAAAAAAATTGCCACAAATTCATCAACGCGAAAAAAATCGACTTGAAACTTTCCAAAATAACTAACAACACATGTGATTCCAAATTTCCGTAAAAATTAGAAATGCATTGTTTCTAAATTTTAGAAAATTTCAATGTGAACGGAAGCGAAATTTAAAAAAACATTGCAATAAATTCCTCGCCGTGAAAAAAAAATAAAAACAATTACCATCGACTTGAAAATTTCCAAAACAATTGTCAACACATGTGATTCTATATTTCCGTAAAAATTAGAAATGCATTGTTTCTAAATTTTAAAATATTTCAATGTGAACGGAGATGAAATTTTAAAAAAAATGCAATAAATTCGTCGACGCGAAAACAATATAAAAACAATTGCCATCGACTTGAAACTTTCCAAAACAACTATCAACACATGTGATTCCACATTTTCGTAAAAATTAGAAATGCATTGTTTCTAAATTTTAGAAAATTTTAATGTGAACGGAGGCGAAATTGAAAAAAATTGTAATAAATTCCTGGCCGTGAAAAAAATATAAAACAATTACCATCGACTTAAAACTTTTCAAAACAACTGACAACTCGTGTGATTCTACATTTCTGTAAAAATTAGAAATGCATTATTTCTAAATTTTAGAATATTTCAATGTGAACGGCGATGAAATTTAAAAAAATTGCAACAAATTCGTCGACGCGAAAAAAATATAAAAACAATAGCTATCGACTTGAAACTTTCCAAAACAACTGACAACACATGTGATTCCACATTTCCTTAAAAATTAAAAAAGCATTGTTTCTAAATTTTAGAATATTTGGATGTGAACGGAGATGAAATTTAAAAAAAAATTGCAATAAATTCGTCGACGCGAAAAAAATATAAAAACAATTGCCATCGACTTGAAACTTTTCAAAACAACTATCAACACATGTGATTCTACATTTCCGTAAAAATTAGAAATGCATTGTTTCTAAATTTTAGAAAATTTCAATGTGAACGGAGGCGAAATTTAAAAAAAATTGTAATAAATTCGTCGACGCGAAAAAAATATAAAAACAATTGCCATCGACTTGAAACTTTCCAAAACAACTGTCAACACATGCGATTCCACATTTCCGTAAAAATTAGAAATGCATTGTTTCTAAATTTTAGAAAATTTCAATGTGAACGGAAGCGAAATTTAAAAAAAAATTGCAATAAATTCGTCGACGCGAAAAAAATATAAAACCAATTTCCATCCACTTGAAACTTTCCAAAACAACTATCAACACATGTGATTCTACATTTCCATAAAAATTAGAAATGCATTGTTTTTAAATTTTAGAATATTTCAATGTGAACGGAGATGAAATAAAAAAAAAATGCAATAAATTCGTCGACGCGAAAAAAATATAAAAACAATTGCCATCGACTTGAAACTTTCCAAAACAACTGTCAACACATCTGATTCTACATTTCCGTAAAAATTAGAAATGCATTCTTTCTACATTTTAGAAAATTAGAGAAATTGTAACATCGAATAATTTGGTAAGTGAATTAGTTTCTTACATTTAATTAAAATGCGAGCTTTAATTAGATAAACTATAACGATTAATTACTGAATTAAATGGTTAAGATTTAAATCCATCCAGTCCCAGTTGGGTTTTCTTTAAATATTATAACTTAGAACGAGTTTACGTCTATGCAGGAAACTTAAACTAATTAATGTTCTGGTGCACTGCACTAACAATTCCCAAATGAGTGTAGAATTTCCACCAGGTGCTAACTAACGTACGTTGGTGCACTGCATTAGCAACAAGATAATTGGTGTCTACACGTAACAGATGTTTATGATGTTCGTAATTTATTAATGAATTAAAAATTAAATTCACCTTAAATTTCGATATCTGAATGTAAATAATAAAACAGTAATAAAAAAATACGATAGTATTTTGTGTAAAATAAAATATAATAATATAATAATTAATATAAAATATAACTACGGTAATAATGAATAATAATGATATGCTTTTTAAGACTCATTTAGTAGATTACGAAAACGAATGTATTTTTTAACTCATTAATTCATCTATTTATAATCACTAAGGCAATAAAATAATGATAAGTAACTGTCGACATATAAATATAGATAAATAAAATACTGTTATTGGGTTTCCTTTAAATGATTGAAAAATAATAGTAACGATTCCTCACTTAAGAAGAAATGTTATACTCAAATTATATTTCTATTGCCAATGTATTATTGCAGTTACAATAATAAATCCAACACATTATCAATTCGTGAATGCCATCATATGTTTTAATTAACCAAATAACCAACAACAATATTTTTATTAGCATCAGAATGCGTATAAACTAATAGCGTGTCGAGCTTTATGTTTTTTTTTTATCATGTAAAAGAGCGATATGTAAATATTCAATGATTCCATTTGAATAAATCGTAATGTTTATTCGCATTAGTGCCGATAAGTAAATTTTAATTTAAAATAATCCACACTTTTAACGTATTCATATTTCCAATGAAAATTGATGCGTTCGCTTAATTAAAAAATGAAATATTTTCCGAAAAAAAAAAACGATTCCACGCAGAAAAATATAATTTCCTGTCATTCATCCCGCGTATCCTCATATCCATAATTTTCTTGTTACACTGCGGCGGTGATTACATGCGTAAAAATAATTTCCCAGATGCGCTATTTTTAAATATTTTCTTTTTGAGAACGTCTGCTGAATGTAAGATGTACAAGATGTTGATGCTGTGTTCCAGTTTACGTCGTAAATATTTACAGACAGCAATCTATTTTTAATATACCGTGCTTTCAATAGTTCACCGAACGTAGGCAACGCAGGAGACGCAGTCGGAGTGACCCGCAATACCGCGAACGAAATACGAGTATAATTCTACCGAGCACTCCAGACGTGTAGGGGTAATACTCCTCGCGCCATCGAGATGTTGCCCTCACTGTTCTACTCGCGCAATTAATCGCAGTGCTCCTCATTAGGTCGTACGCGTAGTCACCATGAAAATTTTGAAAACAGTCAATTTTTCAGACTTTGAACGGCCGTTGCGGCTAAACAAAGAATCCAATTTAAACGCGGATTTCAAATATGTGTTCCTTATGTGTCAATTAGACGGATTTAATTAAAATTGGCGATTCAAAAATTTTGACTAAAACCTGAAAAAATCAACTTTCTTAATAATCATCGTAGATTTTTATGTAATACCTTTTTCTTTATCAGAAAAACGAGATAAATTAATTGCCGTTAAAAAAATTCATCCAGAAAAAATTGCAAAAAAGTTAGACAGTCACCATGAACTTTATGGAAAATTTTGAAAAAGTAGATTTTTTCAGACTTTGAACGGCCGTTGCGGCTAAACGAAGAATCCAATTTGAACGCAGATTTCAAATCTGCGTTCCTTGTGTGTCAATTAGTCGGATTTAATTGAAATTGGCGATTCAAAAATTTTGACGAAAACCTGAAAAATCATCCAAGGGTCCCCCCTTCTTACTTTTTCCCAAAAATTACATTTAAAATGACTTCCTAAAGAAACCACTAGTTCGATTCGGAGTTTCTATACATCACCGTAAAGATCCCTTTAAGATCCTTCAGAAAATGTACTTCCGCAACAACAAATGTCAATTTGAAGCCCCTGACGCGTCAGCAAAGAAAACTCGAAAATGGAAAAAATCGAAAAAATCGAAAAAATCAACTCGTAGACAGAGACATTTTGCGAATTGTTTATAATTATATAGAAGCGTATATTTTGAGTAATCTTGAAAAGTTTCAAGTATCCAGAAGTTGTTTTTATATTTTTTCTTTCTAAATTGTTAAATGTTTGACTTGAAAATTGAAAAATTCAAATTCAAGTGAGTTTATTTATCTCGAAGTCTAGATAAGGGATATTTTTCGATTTTTTAATAATCATATAGAAGCATATATTCTGTGCAACTTTAAAAAGATTTGAGTGTGTAGCAATTGTTTTTCTATATATTTTTTTCTAAAATGGTGAATGCCGACTTGAAAATTAACAAAATCGAATTCACGTAGATTCTTAAAATCTAGAAAAGAGATATTTTGCGAGTTGTTTATATTTATATACAAGCATATATTTTGAGTGATTTTGAAAAGTTTCAAGTATCTAGAAGTTCTTTTTTTATATTTTTTTCTTTTTAAATTGTTAAATGTTTAACTTGAAAATTGAAAAATTCAAATTCAAGTGAGTTTATTTTGAAGTCTAGATAAGGGATGTTTTGCGATTTTTTAATAAATATTTATTTATTTATTTATTTATTTATTTATTCATTCATTTTCCCAGCAGACACGAAGTCCTATTAAAGGGAAAGTTACAATTTAAACATATTTTAAAACAATATACAATTACTTAAAAACGAAAAAAAAATATATATATACCAGTTAAATATATGTATAATACACTACAACATAAATATGCGCATGAATATAGTTTTATAAATTAAAATTAAATTAAAAAGTAAAAAATAAAAATAAAAAGAAGAATAATATTACAGGTAATAATAAATTGACAATAACTATAATTATAATATTCATTATAGAAGCATATATTTTGTGTGACTTTAAAAATTTTTAAGAGTGTAGCAATTGTTTTTCTATATTTTTTTCTCTAAAATGGCGAATGGCGACTTGAAAATTAACAAAATCAAATTCAAGTGAATTCTTAAAATCTAGAAAAGAGATATTTTGCGAGTTGTTTATAATTATATACAAGCATATATTTTGAGTAATTTTGAAAAGTTTTAAGTTGTTTTTTATATTTTTTTCTTTCTAAATTGTTAAATGTTTGACTTGAAATTTGAAAAATTCAAATTCAAGTGAGTTTATTTTGAAGTCTAGATAAGGGATGTTTTTCTATTTTTTATTAATTATATAGAAGCATATATTTTGCATGACTTTGAAAATATTTAAGTGTGTAGCAATTGTTTTTCTATATTTTTTCTCTAAAATGGTGAACGCCGACTTGAAAATGAACAAAATCAAATTCAAGTGAATTCTTAAAATCTAGAAAAGAGATATTTTGCGAGTTGTTTATAATTATATACAAGCATATATTTTGAGTAATTTTGAAAAGTTTCAAGTATCTAGAAGTTGTTTTTTTGTATTTTTTTCTTTTTAAATTGTTAAATGTTTAAGTTGAAAATTGAAAAATTCAAATTCAAGTGAGTTTATTTTGAAGTCTAGATAATTGCGATAATTGCGATTTTTTAATAATTATATAGAAGCATATATTTTGTGTGACTTTAAAAATATTTAAGAGTGTAGCAATTGTTTTTCTATATTTTTTTCTCTAAAATGGTGAATAGAAATAAACAAAATCAAATTCAAGTGAACTTATTTTGAAATCTAGATGAAAGATATTTTTCGATTTGTTTATATTTACATAGAAGCATATATTCTGAGAAATTTTGAAAAGTTTTAAGTTGTTTTTATATTTTTTCTTTCTAAATTGTTAAATTGCAAAATTTAAATTCAAGTGAGTTTATCTCGAAGTCTAGATAAGGGATGTTTTTCGATTTTTTAATAATTAAATAGAAGCATATATTCTGTGTAACTTTAAAAAGATTTGAGCGTGTAGCAATTGTTTTTCTATATTTTTTTTCTAAAATGGTGAATGGCCGACTTGAAATGAACAAATTCAAATTTTAATGAGCTTATCTTAAAATCTAGAGGGATATTTTTCGATTTGTTTATGATTATGTAAAAGCGTATGTTCCGTGTAACTTTAAGAAGTTTTAAGTATCTAGCAGTTGTTTTTCTATTTTTGTTGTTAATTGGTAAATGTCAGACTTAAAAATTGAAAAAACACAAGTGAGCTTATCTTGAAATCTGGATAAGGGTTATTTTAGATTTGTTTATAATTAAGTAGAAGCATACAATATGAGTAACCTTGAAAAAAAAATTCTTTTTTTTTTGGTATAACTGCTAAAAGGCCTTCAAATTTAAGGACCAATTATCATACAATTAAAAATCTCTTTTTTTCTATTCTGTAGATAATTTTATAAGTGCAGTATATTTAATAAGTGCTTCCTTAAGGAATGAAGTACTTATTTTGTGCCTCACAAATAATAGAAGGGTTTGTGACGCTAACCGGTTTCGCATTTTTTTCGATAGAAGTTAAACAAATAGTAAAACGGTTTGTGACGCAACATAGAGTTGCACAGCAGATTCCCATCAAATTGATGACGACTTGTAGCAAGAAACAGGTGTACAGTTGTCATTGATGGGATATAAAAATTTATGCTGAGTTAAAAGTAGAGAGAACATACAATTTATTGAATTCAAATTACATAAATTCAATGGGCAATGGACCGCAGTCTTCCAGTCCATTAAAAGAAGATTTTCTCTAAAAATTCTTTCACTCTGTATTAGCGTAACATAATTTCTAATTCCTAATATTGACCTTGAGCATCTTTTATAAATTATAGTTGTACATATACGTGTGTATTTAAGCCTTAGTTGCCGAGCTAGTTTATAATAGTCATACAACAATCGATTTAGAACAACTAAAATGAGCTCATTTTTTTATTCATTTAATGGTGGAGGCGCCGGAAACGTAAAATTAATATCATTATATATAATTTTATATATTAGAGGGGATAATGACCGTAATTATTGATTGAATATAAATCGAAAGAAACATTGCTTAACATCTTATCACCGACCGACGTGCCCGTTAAGAAATGTTTCTTTCGATTTATAATTTTATGCACATATATTTTTATTTTTAATTGTAATGGACTTCCGTAAACGAATAAATAAATCATACGCTCTTCCTCCTTGAATTTTTATAATTGACAAAATTTCATTCTGTGCGATAATCAAATGCAAGAATTTACCGCTCCGCAGATTAACATTTACAGCATTATAACGCAAACCTAATATTGAATTATGTCTTTGTTCTTCAACAGAGCATCTGCTACGAGGTATAATAATTTAGTTTAAACAGTTTCGGATTTCGAAACTTGTCTATAGATGAGCTCCTCAACTTATTCTAGTGCACTCGAAACGGCACAGCAAATTGCGTGTATAAAGTTGCAATACCTTGGGTAATTGCGCCCTTCAGAGTCACATTAAACACAACACCGATACCGGCAATAATTACGAAATCACATCGGATAAATATTGTGTCAACCGGAAATCCAATTTTGGCGTCGGAGCTAATTTCGGACGGGAAGATTTGCGGCGCGAATTCCGCCGGGGATTTCTAAGTAAATCGAATTCGAAAAGAAGTGCAATAAGAAACAGATATTCGACACGTAGGGTAGTCCATAAAAGTAAGTGCTGACAAGATAAGAAAACTGTCTGATCGTTAAAAAAGCGAAAGCTTTTACGACGTCGTCGCCCTCCTCCGCGCGCAACTTCCTCAACAATACCAATAACCCTAATTATGTAAGTGAGTGTTCGAAGACGCACAACTAAAAGCCACTTAAGCTTTTATTTCTTGCACCGACAACAGTACCGAAGTGTAATCAACGGCGGGTCCAGATGCTTCCCCACCCTCGAGAGGAGAAAAACAGCCTCGGATGATACACTTACACGTTACATATCTGCGTGGCAATCTGCCAATGCCGACACACTTGCAATTGTATCCCAATTTTGGTAAATCGCTCTGCGTTTCTTTTATTTAATAAGTAATTCGTTTTGTGAGCTCATTTAATGATTATACTTATGGTGGATGCGCCGGGATGTAAATATGTCACTATCGCGAATATGGTAGGGTTTGGAGATGTTTTATTTATTCCGTGCCTTATCAAATACACGGGAAAATATGATTCAAAGAATCGTTCCATTTATATTAATGAGATATACATATTTAATTTCCACTTTGATAAAAGGCTTAAAATGCGAAGCGCCGTTATTTGCTGAAAAGATTGCGTGTGTGTGTGTGTGTGTGTGTGTGTGTGTGTGTAACGAGTGTTACGCTTGTGCATTTCAATTTAACTTTGAATACGGGCCGGCGACGTTAATGCAAACAGTCGAATTTTTAAGAGCAACACACTTGACAGAGACAAATCTATTTTATTATTCTATTTATCCCGCGCATGGATAAGGATAATGTCACGTGACAGGCAATGCCGCTTCCAGATGCGACCGATCGCCCCCTCAAATGGTTTTTTTTGCGCTTGTTTGTCGCTGGTTATAATATTTTTTTCTGATACTGTTAAATTTCCATTTCTTTAATTTTACCAGTCCCCCTCTTTATTTATTATAATCGTATGCCATCCTCAACATTTATATATATTTATTTATGTACAAAATATCCAGAGTTTTATAGGTTAAGTGGGTGGGCCCTATCCTACAATCCAATCTAATACAGCCTAATGTTTCTATGAAAAAGCAGAAACTAAAGGCACGTTTTTAATGTTTCATTCATTGCTCTCTACATGTAAAATCCTCGTTTATGTTTTACTCTTGGAGTAATGGAGAATGGGATAGGGACCACCCGCCACCCGCCACCAGCCACCCACCGTTTTTTTATAACTTAATTACAAACCCTGTTTTCCGCGATTGTTAAACTTCCAACACTAGAGATGAATGTACAAAGAAATTTTATTGAATACACAGAGTTTTGTAGGTTAAGTTCAAGTGGATACGGAAGGTGGTGGGTGGGCTCTATGCTACAATCCAATCGGTTGAATACTGCCCAAGAATTTCTACATAAAAACTAATTTACCGAAGAGCAAAAACTCTCTCGACTTGTAAAATCCTCGTTTGTGTTTTACTCTTTGGAGGGTGGGAAAGGGACCACCCACCACCCTGTGTTTCTTTAGTACTTAAATAAAACCCCTGTTTTCCGCGATTGTTAAACCAACTTCTTTCTGGAGGGCCTTGAGTGAAAAAAAGTTGAGAAACAGTGTTGGACTATTGACCGCGAGAATAATAATAAATACAGTTTATTGAAACCCATAAGAGCTACAAATGGCCATCGACCGAAGTCTTTCAGCCTATTAACACTAGTTACATTTGTTAGTTACATTGTTCTTAAAATAGTTATGTTATAAATGTTATATTACATTACATGGTATTTTTAAGATATTAAATAGACTTGTTAGTTTATTTTATTATATTATTCAATAAATCTATCAAGAGTGTTATTAAGAACTTTTTTTGGTTGTCATTCAGGATTATTATTATATTTTATAATTGATTGTAATTTGTTAATTTATATATGTGTTTGTAGTATTATTTTTGTATGTGAACTTATTAATTTATTTTTATAAGAAGGAGATTTCGTAAATGAATTCAAATTCAAATGTGATGAACACTCCTGTGGTGATTCAATTTTCACATTGCAATATTAAAATGAAAGAATGATAACGGTGCATGTGATTATGTTGACAGAAATATATTGAAAAGGGATTTGATTAGCATATAGACACGTTATAGATTATATGTGTGCGATGTAAATATAAAAAAAAATGGTGATGTGGCCATCATGTAACTTTCTCCGCTTTGATGGTATGTCAAATTATTATTTCAGATAAAAAAATTTGATTATTTAAAAAAATATAAAAACAGTGTCTGAACTGTAAAAAAAAATTACAGCCATTCAACCAATTCTTATTGTTTTAAAATAAATTTTGATTCAAAAAATATAAACATTTTCACGCAAGTTTTGAATTTTTTATAATTTTCGGTTTCATTTTAGCGACGCCGGCGGAAGAAAAATGAAAATAAAAATATAAAAACAGTCTCAGAATTCTAAAAAAAATTACAGCGCATTGACCAACTCTTATTGTCTTAAAATAAATTTTGATTTAAAAAATACACCGATTTTCACGCAAGTTATGATTTTGTTATAATTTTCGGTTACATGTTAGCGACGCCGGCGGAAGAAAAATGAAAAAATATAAAAACAGTGTCAGACCATAAATATTTAGAAGTGAAGGATATTCAAGAAATGTTACTCTAAATTTATTTAGAAACGACTTATGATTCTTTTTAAATTTGGAAACGCAAAATTTCGCGTGATACATTTTAAAGTATTGGAAAGAATATTAAATTTCCATCCAAATATAAATTAATAAAATCAGTATACTACACAAATGTTTAGAATTTAAGGATATTCAAAAAAATGTACACTAAATTAATTTTGAAAATACTTATGATTTTTTAAATTTGGAAACGTAAAATTTCACACTATTAATTTTAAAAAATTGAAAAAAATATTAAACTGAACTCTAAGAAAATTTTATAAAATTAGTATACTCCACAAATATTTAGAATTGGAGGATATTCAAGAAATTTTACTCTAAATTTATTTGGAAACGACTTATGATTTTTTTTTAAATTTGGAAACGCAATATTTCACGTAATAAAGTATTCAAAAGAATATTAAATTTCCATTCAAAAATAAATTAATAAAATCAGTATACTCCGCAAATGTTTAGAATTTAAGGATATTCAAAAAATTTCACTCTAAATTAATTTTGAAAATACTTATGATTCTTTAAATTTGGAAACGTCAAATTTCACATAATCAACTTTAAAAAATTGAAAAAATATTAAAATTCACTCCAAGAAAAATTAAATAAAATCAGCATACTCCACAAATATTAAGTATTGAAGGATATTCAAGAAATCAATAAATTTTACCCAAAATTAATTTTGAAATGACTTATGATTTCTTAAATTTGAAAACGTAAAATTTCATACAATGAACTTTAAAAAATTGAAAAAAAATATTTAAATTTCAATAAAATTAGTATACTCCAAAAATGTTCACTCGAACTTAATTCTTTTTCAATTTGGAAAAGTATAAAATCTCATGATGAACTTTAAAATTAAAAAAAAAATATATAAAATGTCGCTCTAAAAAAAAATCAATTAAAACCTGTATACTCTGCAAATGTTTAGAATGTAGAGATATTAAAGAAAATGTACTCTAACTTAATTTTAAAACTACTTCTGGCGTTCTAAATTTGGAAAAGTAAAAGTAGATTCAAATATGAAACATGTTTTATTAAATTTACCTGGCTTTTTTTCAATAATTTTTTAAATACGATAAATACCACAAAAACATTTACACAAATATTGAAGACAACAAACAGATTAACATTTTTTTTTTTTTTTTTAGTTTCTCCGTTACGAAGTACGAGAAAGTATTGTGATCGTGATTTTTTTTCAAAAATTTTTTTACGGAAATATCCGTTTTTGGGTCCCTAGATACCATTTCAACAATTTCTGGCAAAAAAATGTTTGTGTCTGTGTGTGTGTGTGTGTCTGTCTGTGTGCGCTGTATCTCAAAAACTAAAAGAGCAATTGATATGAAACTTTGAACATACGTCTTATTTGATAATCTGAAGAACTGAAAAGCTTTTGGTAAAATTTCGTACACCGGAAGTGGGTGTTTACCTCAACTGTTTTTTGTTTTTTGCCAATATTTTCTTAAATATAAAAAATATCACAAAAACATTTAAACAAACATTAAAGACAACAAAGAAATGAAGATCTTTTGCTTAAAAATATTTTTCATAAAATCATTGCTATTCAAGAAAAAAAATTATTAATTTTTTTTTAATTTTTGGTGTATAATTATGAAACGATAATAGTTACAGCAAATGTATGTCAGTAATAATTGTAGAGAATGCCAAAATGAACAATTTCTAAAGAATAAGTTTTTTTCGAAATCTCGTTAGTTTTTGCGTAAACCGAATTTTTGAATTTGAAGCATAATTTTCCCATCTTTCATAATTTTGACGTTTTAAACGTCAGTTTCATCCGAGTCTACGAAACATTCGATGTACATTTAAAATATGATTTTAATTGAAAATAAACCACGAAAGCGTAAATATAAATGATATCATCAAGTCGGTAAAAGTAACATGATGGCCACATCACCATTTTTTATTTTTGGTATATAATTATAAAACGATAATAGTTACAGCAAATTTATGTTCATAATAATTGTAGAAAATGCTAAAATGAACAACTTATAAAGAATAATATTTTTTCGAAATCTTTTTTTATTTTTTTGAGTAAACTGAGTTTTTGAATTTGAAGATTAATTTTTCCAACTTTCATAATTTTGACGTTTTAAACGTCAGTTTCATCCGAGTTTACACAACTTTCGATGCACATTTAAAATATGATTTCAATTGGAAATAACCCATGAAAACGTAATTATAAATGATACCATCGAGTCGGAGAAAGTAACATGATGGCCACATCACCATTTTTTTATAAAATCAATTAAATCAATTGTGAATTATGAAATATCAAGGGGCGACATCCCAAACAGTATTCTGCCCAGGGCCACAAAATGTCTTAATCCGGCACTGGTTAATTAATTCAGTATTATAAATTATTTATTAATCTTTATTTCATATTACTATCACCAATATACTTGAATAATAAAACAATTAAAATGTATACTTCTTCATGAAAGGATCCTAACAAATAAAACGATTATTGCTAATTTTTTCTCCTTATGTTGCTCTTGGAGACCACGTAATTTATTTCTCAAAAATCGAATGTATTCGTATTTCGGTAAACATTAATACATTCACCAGTGAAAATTATTCTGAATGATCACTAACCTTAAAACTTGTATTCGCAGCTGCCAGCAGTGAATTCTGCGTACGTAGTATCATCCCGTTTCCATTCTTGCATTACTTGCACTGATATTTACAATAACCAACACCCGTAATTATCATCCCCGCATTACAATTTAATTGAGAAATCAACAAACAAACAAAAATTGTTTTAAAGCACAGCAGACTGGACGCCGCCGACGCGATGCGCGTGTCCGCGTCTCTTTGGAGAGAGCGCGAGCAAATTTGTTTAATGGGTGCGGTTGAGATAGAGAATGACGCTACAGCGTTGCAATATGGCTACGTCATCCGCGTCCCTACTCCGTCTTTGTTTCACGCCGCGTTTCATTTCACTCGATCGTAATCAGTGACGAGAACAAGAGGTGGTAATACATATAGGTGCGTTCTCTGCAACCGATCCTACCTATCTGTATTGCCACCCTTGTTACCTCGGCCGTACCAGAAGAAACCCTGCGAACCGCCGCTGATCGTAATCGTGTCAGACGGCCTCCGCTATTAATTAATTACAGTTAATGTTTTCGAATGCAATCAGTGAGTGTGTTAGTGAATGTTCGGGGTAAATACGGAAGAGGAACACTGTCTCTGGTAATGCGTTGTGAAATGAAGAAATTACAAATAGGAGTTTTAGCGTCGTGGGATGAATTCATTAAGCCCAAGCGAAATCGTATGAATTGGACAAGGTTAGTACTTTTAAAATGCAATGCGTAATAATTCATAATGAACAGAGCACGTACACGTTATTTAAATTGAAATAAATCATGAAAGTGTAAATATAAATAACTATTATACCATCAGATCGGAGAAAGTGGCATGATGGACACAACAACATTTTTTCGTATGCATTATTGTAATTTAACTATAAGATTCTGCACCATTTGCAAATGAGTTATTGACCTGATAATCTCTCCACTCGTATCGTTATTTGCGTCGAGAGATATTATCGAAAAATTCACAATAAATTATTCATTCAATAATGTTTAATTAAAGTCATTTAATCACTTACCAACATTCCGAACTATCTTCATGGCCAATAATTAAAATCCATTTCCATTAATTGTCAATATTCTGTACACTAAAACACTCGCGAACATCCATTAATATAATTTTCAATATTCTGTACACAAAACACGGTGGAAATTAACTGCCGAGTTAATTTAATCCGAGTCGGAACTGCGTTAATGCATCGCCGATAAGAACTGATAACACGCGACGAAAGATGTTGTTGCCACTTCTCCGCCGGACGTTAATTGTCTCGGGGCAAAGGTCACGTGATTCGGCGATCCGCACCTGCATTTGTTTCCAGTTCAGTGTGTGCTAGATATCAATGGCGCGGCGGAGTGTTGTTTTTTTAATTTAATGTTATCCAGTTACATCAGTGAGTGCGGTGATTTGGTGTTCTTGCTTTTTAAGTTTTGAGTCAAACTTGAAGGATAAGGATGGAGGAGGAACGGTGGTCGTCTTACAGACATCATTTCACCAAGGTTAGTGTACAGAGCTGATTAATTGGAATTTATTTACTGGAACACGTACCATTAATATTCGATTGCGTCGGGCGATTTGAACCCTTTGCACTCGTATGTGGACTTATTGTCGACACAATACGTGTTATCACTAATAAATACGAGTGCAAAGGGTTAATAATTTAGCAACAGCATAATGCAATACCGATTTTGTTTGTGGTCAAAGTAACGATTTCCGGATTCGTTGTTAACTGTTGAAAATTTAATTTCTGTGAGTCAGATAATTTTTTGTTTTAATTGTAAGCTAGAAAATTGGTCTATGTTTTGATTGTTCACGGTGTTTTTAACCTAATTGAATTAATAATTTTTTCACACACACAACCCGACATACAGGGCGTTGCAAATACGATGCATTAGCATTGCTATCTCGGTAACTGTAGGAGATAGAGAGTTGGTTAAATTAAGACAAAGTTGCGTATTTTAATGCCAAATAATTTGTTAAAAAGAAATTTAAAATATCCGTACCACTTACGAAGATATTCGATAAAAACAGAATTTGGTTTTTTTTAATTTTTTTTATGACATTATTACTGTTTATTTTGAAAAACCGAGAACACTTTCTTGACACACGTTTGTAAGCCCTTCCAGAAAATAATTGTATTTCGCCTATACGATGTTTCGTTATTGAGATACTCGCAACAACTTTATTTTTTTAAATACGGACCTGGATTTTTTATTTAATTTTTGAGTAGCTTTTCCCCTCCGAAAACCAATGATGTATCACACTTGTAACAAAATTATTTGCTATAATTTATATTTTTATTTTTATAAAATTTCATAAATCGGTGTATTTTTAAAATGGTAATTTATTTTAAAACAATAAGACTTGGTGAATTAGTGTAATTTTTTTTTAGAGTTCTGACACTGTTTTTATATTTTTATTTTCATTTTTCTTCCGCCGGCGTCGCTCAAGTGTAACCGAAAATTATAAAAAATTCATAACTTGCGTGAAAATGGTTATATTTTTTGAATCAAAATTTATTTTAAAACAATAAGAGTTGTTCAATTGGTTGTAATTTTTTTAGAGTTCTGAGACTGTTTTTATATTTTTATTTTCATTTTTCTTCCGCCGGAATATCCTTAAATTCTAAACATTTGTGTGATATACTGATTTTATTAATTTTTATTTGGATGGAAATTTACTATTCTTTTCAATGCCTTAAAATTTATTGTGTGAAATTTTGCGTTTCCAATTTAAAAAATAATCAGCAGTCGTTTCAAAATTAATTTAGAGTAAAACAAACAATTTTAAAATCTAACAATTTGTGGAGTATATTATTCAAGTTTTCAGAGTTAATTTTAATATTTTTTTCAATTTTTTTAAAAGTGCATCATGTGAAATTTTACTTTTGCATATTTAAAACATTCAAATTCAATTTAGAATTTTTTTTAATTTCCTTAGATTATAAACATTAGTGTGGAATTTAATATATTTTTAAAATTTTTTAAATTCAATATTTGAAATTTTACGTTTCCAAATTTAAGAAATAATAAGTCGTTTCAAAATATTAATTCAGATTAAAATTTATTGAATATCTTTAAATTAATTAATATTAATTTTATAGAATGTTTTTAGAGTGAAGTTTAATTTTTTTTCATATTTTTAAAGTTTATGTGAAATTTTACGTTTCCAAATTTAAAAAAATTGTAATTCGTTTTAAAATTAAGTTAAAGTAAAATTTCTTGAATATCCCCAAATTATAAATATGTGTGTAGTATACTGATTTAATATTTTTTTCGATTTTTTAAAGTTTGTCATGGGAAATTTTACTTTTCAAAAATGAAAACGTTATAAGTCGTTTCAAAATTAATTGAGAGTAAAATTTCTTGAATATTGTAAACATTTATGAAGTTTATTAGTTTTATTGAATTTTTTTAGAGTGAATTTTGATATTTTTGTTTTCATATTTTTAAAGTCTGTCATGTGAAATTTCACTTCTCCAAGTCTAAAACGTTGTAAATCGTTTCAAAATTAATTTACAGTAAAATTTCTTGAATGTCCTTGAATTCTAAATATTTGTGGAGTATACTAATTTTATTAATTTTTTTAGAGTAAAATTTGATATTTTTTTTCATTTTTTTTAAAGTTTACAAATTTAAAAAAAAATCATAAGTCGCTTCTAAATTAATTTAAAGTAAAATATCTTGAATATCCTTAAATAGTCTAAACTTTTGTGTAGTATATTGATTTTATTGATTATTTTTAGAGTTAACATTTTCCCCCCATTTTTAAAATTTATGTGAAATTTTACTTTGCCAAATTTAAAAAATCATAAGTCGTTTCAAAATTAATTTAGAGTAAAATTCTAAACATTTGTAGAGTGTACTGATTTTTTTTTTATATCTTTAGAGTGAAGTTTATTATTTTTTTCATATTTTTAAAGTTTATTATAGGAAATTTTACTTTTCAAAATTGAAAATGTCATAAGTCGTTTCAAAATTAATTTAGAGTAAAATTTCTTTAATATCTTTAAGTTTTAAACATTTGTGGTTTATACTGATTTTATTTAATTTTTTTAGAGTGAAGTTTAATATATTTTTCAATTTTTTTAAGTTCATTATGTAAAATTTTACGTTTCCAAATTTAAAAAAATCATAAGTCGTTTCAAAATTAATTTAGAGTAAAATTTCTTAAATATTCTTGAATTCTAAACATTTGTGGAGTTTACTAATGTTATTGCATTTTTTTTGAGTGAAGTTTATTTTTTTTTTCATATTTGGAAAGTTTACTTTTAAATTTTACTTTTCCGAATTTTTACCTACATAATTCGTTTCAAAATTAAGTTAAAGTAAAATTTCTTAAATATTCTTAAATTCGAAACATTTGTGGAGTATTTTAATTTAATTGAATTTTTTTAGAGTGAAATTTAATATAGTAGTAGTAGTAAACAATGTTTTATTAGGGCTATCGACCTATCGGTCTTTCTGCCCCGTAAATTTAATATATTTTTCAATTGTTTTAATTTATTATGAAAAATTTTAAGTTTCCTAATCTAAAAAAATCTGAAGTGGCTTTTAAATTAATTTAGAGTGAAATATTTTGAATATCCCTAAATATTTTAAACATTTGTAGAGTATATTGATTTTATTGATTTCTTTAGAGTGAAATTTAACATTTTTTCCCATTTTTAAAGTTTATTATGTGAAATTTTACTTTTCCAGACTTAAATCGTTTCGAAATTAATTTAGAGTCAAATTTTAAACATTTGTAGAGTATACTGATTTTTGATTGATTTTTTTAGAGTGAAGTTTAATGTGGTTTTCATATTTTTAAACTCTCTCATGTGAAATTTTACTTTTTCAAATTTAAAAAATCATAAGCCGCTTCAAAATTAATTTGGAGTCAAATTTCTTTAATATCCTTAACCATTCCTGGATTATACTGATTTTATTTAATTTTTTTTAAGTGAAGTTTTATTTTTTTTCATATTTTTAAACTCTGTCACGTGAAATTTTACGTTTTTAAATTTAAAAAATCATAAGTTGTTTCAAAATTAATTTAGAGTGAAATTTCTTACATATCCTTAATTTCTAAACATTTGTGGATTATACTGATTTAATTTTTTTTTTTAGTGAAGTTTAATTTCTTTCATATTTTTAAACCCTGTCATGTGAAATTTTAATTTTCCAAATTAAAAAAAAATCATAAACCGTTTCAAAATTAATTTAGAGTAAAATTTCTTGAATGTCCTTGAATTCTAAACATTTATGGATTATACTGATTTAATTTTTTTTAGTGAAGTTTAATTTTTTTCATATTTTTAAACTCTGTCATGTGAAATTTTACTTTTCCAAATTAAAAAAAAATCATAAGTCGTTTCAAAATTAATTTAGAGTAAAATTTTTTGAATATCCTTGAATTCTAAACATTTGTGGCTTATACTGATTTAATTTATTTTTTTTTTCTTTGAGCAAAGTTTAATTTTTTCATATTTTTAAACTCTGTCATGTGAAATTTTACTCTTCCAAATTAAAAAAAAAATCATAAGTGGTTCCAAAATTAAATCAGAGTAAAATTTCTTGAATATTCTTGAATTTTAAACATTTGTGGATTATACTGATTTTATTTAATGTTTTTTGAGTGAAGTTTAATTTTTTCATATTTTTAAACTCTGTCGTGTGAAATTTTACTTTTCCAAATTAAAAAAAAATCATAAGTCGTTTCAAGATTAGTTTAGGGTAAAATTTCTTGAATATCCTTGAATTCTAAACATTTGTGGATTATACTGATTTTATTTAATTTTTTTTTGAGGGAAGTTTAATTTTTTTCATATTTTTGTACTGTTTTCAAATTTAAAAAATCATAAGTCGTTTCAAAATTAATTTAGAGTAAAATTTCTTTATTATCCTTAAATTCTATACATTTGTGAAGTTCACTAATGTAATTGAATTTTTTTAGTGAAGTTTAATATATTTTTTCGAATTTGTAAAGTTTATCATTTGAAAGTTTTACTTTTCCAAATTTCTAACGTTATAATTCGTTTCAAAATTAAGTTAGAGTAGATTTCCTTAAATATTCTTAAATTCGACACATTTGTGGAGTATTCTAATTTTATTGAATTTTTTTAAGAGTGAAATTTAATATTTTTTTCAATTTTTTAAGTTTATTATGAAAAAAATTTAAAATCATAAGTCGCTTATACATTAGTTTAGAGTAAAATATCTTGAATATCATTGAAAATTCTAAACATTTTTAGAGTATATTGATTTTTTAAAAAAATTTTAGAGTGAAATTTAACATTTTTTTCCCATTTTTAAAGTTTATTATGTGAAATTTTACTTTTCCAAATTTAAATAGTCATAAATCGTTTCGAAATTAATTTAGAGTGAAATTCTAAACATGTGTAGAGTAAGCTGATTTTTTATTGATTTTTTTAGAGTGAACTTTAATATTTTAACAACTTTAACGTGCCATTTTCCATACTTTTACATTAAAAAAAAAGTGTAATCAAGTTTGTTTTTAGAGTAATCACAGCTTTATTTATAGTTAATAAATTAAATCAAGTAATCCCCCGATTTTAATCTTGACGCGTTCGGGCAGACAACACACTGTCTTGAATATCATTAGCCGAACAATAAGGGAAGATCAACGAACTTCTTTGTTTGGACTCCGTCGGAGATAATTAGTGTGCGTTTCGCTTTAATTCATCGTCCCCTTGTGTACACCGCAAATACAATAATGACCAAAAATTGTGTGTTCTTTTGTTCGCGGGCGCGATGCTTTTTTGTTTAGATTTCGGCGACGACCCGTTGGGTGTGTTACAGTTGGCATCGTTTATATCTTATGCAGGATAACACGGGTGAGGGGGGTGTTTCCTAAGGATTATCTGCACGACCCTCTTTAAAAGTCCGAATAACACTGTAAATTATGACTTTGGGTGGCGAAACTTAATTAGTGGCGTACAAGGTGAAACAATGCCACCGAATGTGTTATCAGGGAAATTAAAGCAACTTGCATAATCGAGTAATTCCTGTTTGCGTAAGGGGCCGCGGTGGCACAGTGAGTAGAGCGCCTGCTTACGGACCTCGTGGTCGTGGGTTCGAATTCCATATGCGCGGAAAAAATGGCCGTGCGGGTCCATGGATGTTATGTATCCCTTTCATCATTATAAATGATTATTATACAAATTATCGGTTGTGAAAGAATGCCCTAGTAAGCCACGTCAATTCCCAAATCATTCCCGTCAACTATTCTTCCTTAAAAAAAAAGATTTTGTACATTTTTGTTTTTAAAAATCTCATAAACAAATAATACCAACCTAGTGTAAATCAACCAATTCCCACTGTACTCAAGTGAGTGCAACGAACATTATGAGATTTGGTAACATTTCGTTCTAATATTAGTTACTTTAGAGAATTTATTTGTAACAAGAGACATTTTGTATTAATGATTAACTAGTGATTTTAATTGTTTTTTTGAAGTTCTAATGTGTCGTGTGTTAATAGTAAAATGCATTAAACGATTGACTGAGTTTTGGATAACTTGATGTTTTAACCACAAATAGTTATTTGTTTCTAACCTCAAATTATGAATAAATAAAAAATTTGAGACAGCCTCACTTTTACTCACAATTAATGAATCAATTTGGTTTAATTATCTTTTTTATTGAGAGTACTTGATCTTCATCCAACCAAGTTTTATTTTCAACATTTATCTAATTATTAAACTTAATAAGCTGCAATACGAGTTCCAACAAATTTCTCCCGTAAAACTACATTTTTCCGTCCGGATTCGAGTAACAGATTTTTCATGCTTACCAAATTTTTCCCGGGCGCATCCTCCTGGGGATAATTTTATCTGAAAAATACAAACTACGAAACTTCCCCGTTATGAAATAAAAGTTACGAAAAACGCAAATGTGCTTTTAGACTAACTTCATAATAGAAAGAACAGGACGCAGGAAACTCGAAACCATTTGTCAAGTTTCATTCCTTCGTGTTTCATTCTTCCTGTCTCTCTCCCTCCATCCCTTTTTAGTTTTCCTCGCATTTTCATCACAGGTAATATAACAAGTTTGATGATTACCATCGATAATTCAACTGTATATTGAAAACGGCGGACAAAAAAAAATTGCAAGTGAATAAAAAATTATTTACTTTCACCATGACAACGATCTTTATATTAAAAATTTTAGTAAATAGTTAACTTAAGTTCGTGTCAGTTTTAAATACCTCTGCGGTGATGATTGCCATCGATAATTCAACTCACGTATAAAAATGTGTATTTAAAACGCCGGATAAAAAAAATTGCAAGTAGATAAAAAATTATTTACCTTCACCATAACAACGATCTTTATATTAACAATTTTAGTAAATACCTAACTTAAGTTCGTGTCAGTTCTAAATACCTCTGCGGTGATGATTACCATCGATAGTTCAACTCACGTATAAAAATGTGTATTTAAAACAGCGGACAAATAAAATTGCAAGTGTATAAAAAATTATTTACTGTCACCATGACAACGATCGTTATTTTAACAATTTTAGTAAATAGCTAACTTAAGTTCGTGTCAGTTTTAAATACTTCTGCGGTGATGATTACCACCGATAATTCAACTCACGTATAAAAATGTGTATTTAAAACGCCGGATAAAAAAAATTGCAAGTAGATAAAAAATTATTTACCTTCACCATAACAACGATCTTTATATTAACAATTTTAGTAAATACCTAACTTAAGTTCGTGTCAGTTCTAAATACCTCTGCGGTGATGATTACCATCGATAATTCAACACACGTATAAAAATGTGCGTTTAAAACGGCGGACAAAAAAATTGCAAGTAAATAAAAAATTATTTACCTTCACCATGACAACGATCGTTATATTAACAATTTTAGTAAATACCTAACTTCAGTTCATGTCAGTTCTGAATACCTCTGCGGTGATGATTACCATCAATAGTTTAACTCACGTATAAAAATGTGTATTTAAAACGGCGGACAAAAAAATTGCAAGTGGATAAAAAAATATTTACCTTCACCATGACAACGGTCGTTATATTAACAATTTTAGTAAATAGCTAACCTCAGTTGCTGTCAGTTTTGAATACCTCTGCCGTGAAATACAATTAAAGACCATTTCAGCGAGAAATTTTTTCACGATTGTCATCCCGATCCATGTACCAGTTAAGTAAATATTGTCCTTCCACCAAATATACATTCAGTTACGTAAATTTGAATTAAAGCCCGTGACGGTTTTTTTAATTTCAATACATTCTCGAAATTTGTGTCGATTTAATCGCTCGTGTTAAAACAGGGTCCTACATCTCACCTCCCGCCTTCTATATCTCAGTTACTAATTAAGTTAGGATTTCGATATTTTGTAGAATATATTTGTATCCTATGATGCATTTCAGGAAAATATTTTTGATTATACAGGGTGTCCAAAAAAAGCGTGCCGTTATGATGATGTATTTTTTTAAATTACATGCTATGTATTTTATTGCTGATTTTGGTACCTTTAATAATTGCCTACATACTCCTATAATTTTATTGGAATCGATTCAGGGATATCAGCAGAAAAAAAAATAAAAACTAAAAAAAATCAGTTTTGCACTATTGGTTTAAAAAATGAATAAAAAATAAAAATAGTGCCTTGTCAATAAAATCATACAAGGTGCTTATTAAATAAGGTCCGATAGTCCCATTAACCATGTTTGATCGATATGAATTATACAGGGTGTCCAAAATTTAGTGTCAAACTTTTCAAACTTTAAAGCGCTTTATTTTTCTTATTTTAAATTGGAGTCCCTGTATATTTTTATGTCATTCCATGCAGAATTAAAAAACAAATATTTTTTCTTATAACAACCCTGTCTTAATTCCTAACGCATTAAAAGTTATTTGCAGAAAACTCGTTTTATCAACCATTTTACTAAATAGAAATCGAAGGTAGCTTTGAAAAACAATTTAATGACATTAAAATTTAACAAGGTGACAGGAGACTGTTTTGACTTTAGTAATGTAAAAATTTAAAGCATTGTTAACTTAAGCTCTTTGTACTCAAGAATTATTTTTTCCATGACAAAATATTATTCTTGAGTATAAAGAATGCTTTAAACATTTACATTACTAAAGTCAAAATAGTCTCTTGTCACCTTGTCACCTTGTTAAATTGTAATATCAATAAATTGTTTTTCAAAGCCACCTTCGATTTTTATTTAGTAAAATGGCTATTGAAATGGTTGATAAAACGAGTTTTCTGCAAATAACTTTTAATGCGTTAGGAATTCGGACCGGGTTATTATTAGGAAAAATTTTTGTTTTTTTAATTCTGCATGGAATGACATAAAAATATACAGGGGCTCCAATTTAAAATAAGTAAAATAAAGTGCTTTAAAGTTTGAAAAGTTTGACCCTAAATTTTGGACACCCTGTATAATTCATATCGATCAAACTTGGTTAACGGGACTATCAGACCTTATTTAATAAGTACCTTGTATGATTTTATCAACAAGGCACTATTTTTATTTTTTATTCATTTTTTGAAACAATACTGCAAAACTGATATTTTTTTGAGTTTGAGTTTTCTGCAAATAACTTTTAATGCGTTAGGAATCGGGACGGGGTTGTTATTAGGAAAAATGTTTGTTTTTTTAATTCTGCATGTAATGACATAAAAATATACAGGGGCTCCAATTTAAAATAAGAAAAATAAAGTGCTTTAAAGTTTGAAAAGTTTGACACTAAATTTTGGACACCCTGTATAATTCATATCTATCAAACTTGGTTAACGGGACTATTAGACCTTATTTAATAAGTACCTTGTATGATTTTATCAACAAGGCACTATTTTTATTTTTTATTCATTTTTTGAAACAATAGTGCAAAACTGATTTTTTTTAGTTTTATTTTTTTTGCTGATATCCCTGAATCGATTCCAATAAAATTATAGGAGTATGTAGGCAACTATAAAAGGTACCCAAATAAGCAATAAAATACATAGCATGTAATTTAAAAAATATATCATCATGACGTCACGCTTTTTTGGGGCACCCTGTATAATCAAAAATATTTTCCTAAAATGCTATCATAGGATAAAAATACATTCTACAAAATATCGAAATCCTAACTTAATTAGTAACTGAGATATAGAAGACGGGAGGTGCGATGCAGGACCCTGTATATTGCAAAAATGTCGTGACTGAATGGGTAATTGTTAAGTAACAAAAAATGGCTCGTGCAAAAAAATAAAATTTATCCGGCCAAATTATAACCTCCTGTGGTATTACCCTCGATAATTTTTTACTTCCTCCGTTACGAAATACGGGAAAGTAATGTGACTGAGAAAATATTTTCAATTTTTTTTTTAACGGAAATATCCTATTTGAGTCCTTGGGAGGTGATCTCAAAGATTTCTGGAAACAAATAGTGTGTGTCTGTGTGCCTGTGTCTGTCTGCATGTGTGTGTGTGTGTGTGTGGTTGTGTGTCTGTGTGTCTGTGTGTCTGTGTGTCTGTGTGTCTGTATGTCTGTGTATCTGTGTGTCTGTGTGTCTGTGTGTCTGTGTGTCTGCGTGTCTGCGTGTCTGCGTGTCTGTGTCTGTGTGTCTGTGTGTCTGTGTGTCTGCGTGTCTGTGTCTGTGTGTCTGTGTGTCTGTGTGTCTGTGTGTCTGTGTGTCTGTGTGTCTGTGTATCTGTGTGTCTGTGTGTCTATGTGTCTGTGTGTCTGCGTGTCTGTGTCTGTGTGTCTGTGTGTCTGTGTGTCTGTGTGTCTGCGTGTCTGTGTGTCTGTGTGTCTGTGTGTCTGTGTGTCTGTGTGTCTGTGTGTCTCTGTGTCTCTGTGTCTCTGTGTCTGTGTGTCTGTGTGTCTCTGTGTCTCTGTGTCTGTGTGTCTCTGTCTGTCTGTGTGTCTCTGTGTCTGTGTGTCTTTGTCTGTCTGTATGTGTGTTAGAAAATATGAGTTGCGATCTCGGATTTAAATAACATCGCGCTTTAAACTATTTCATATTTTAATTACCTCCCCCTCATCGTTTGATGTTTGTTGATTACACGTATTTCTTTTCTCTCGCCGTCGTCCGGGATGACGATTGCGGGACCGGAGGGAGATATTTTTTCTTTGAGACCGTTCCCCGCTCGGTGTGATGTTTAATTTAAATTACACCCGAAGAATTATTATTGCTACAGTAATGGGATCGGTCTCTTCTTTCTGGATTTTATTACGGCAATGAATGCCAATTAAACGTAATTTTTTTTTACGCGGACATAATTCGCCTCTCCTTTCATATATTAATTTAGTGGTTATGAAAATTGAGCGCGCGCGCGAAAAACGGCCGCAAGAAATTTAATAAAAGTGGCTTCGGTTTGTGCGCGTCGCAATAAAACGGATGGATTTTTATTACTTCCCTGCATATAAACTCCTAAATCTATTTTTGAGTTTAAACTTGCATCTGCTAACTCTGATTTACGGCCGTGATTTATTTATTGAGATTGTTTTTAAAAACGCCATCTATGAATTATATTTACGTTCGGTTAATTTTTATTACATCCTCAATAAAATTGTATCTTTTAAACCCATAAAAGTTTCTCGTTGCACGCGTAATGAAATCTTTTATAATAATAATAATAATAATAGATTTATTAACGAAAAATCTCCTTTTACAAAATTACTTAAAACAAAAATTAAAATATATTGTAAATGTAGAGAGGAAAAAAAAATCCGAAATATGTACTTTACATATAAAAATCAATCGCACTAAAAATCATATAAATAGCAATAACGAACAAAATATCTTTTATTTGTTAAAGTGTCTCAATAAATGTATTCTCTCTCTCTCTCTCTCTCTTTTATCTTTTACATTAATAATTTCACGAACATCAATAGTATTTTTAAACTTTAACCCTTTGGAGACTGATTTATTTTTCGTTTTCTTGTGTTATATCTGAGTTCAGATTTTATGTGAATATGGATACTAATATCAAGAAATTATCAATTAAATAAAACACACTTTACTTAGTGTTTTATTTAATTTAAAAAATTTAAAAAAATGTATCACGAAGTAAGTGCCGCCAACCTCAATCAGTTAAGAAATTATCATTTTATGAATGATAATGTCCGGAACATATGTGTCCCATTAGATATTTTAAGTGGGATATATAAAGTCTTAATTTTTTTTTAAATTTTCATTGAAAGAATATTGAAAAACATGTAAAATATTACATAACAACAATTTCCAAATATAAACACCCAGTAAAAACTATTTACGAAGAAATAACCGCTACTAAAAATAACGATTAATATAGAAAGCGATACCTTGATGTTATCGGGTGGGGTTGGAGCTTCTTGTGTTTTTTTTTTTTTTACTTCTGTAGACATAATTTTTTGTTATATGTGGCTGAAAGACTTCGGTCGATGGCCTTTTGAGCTCATGCTTGTGTGCATGTATGTATGTATATGTATGATTTCAATAAAGTTTTATACTACTACTACTATTACATAACACATACGTCCCGATAGACTCCAAAGAGTTAACTGTAATAAAATTAGTTGGAAATTTGTAGCTCGAATTGAGACGAATAAATTAAGGGTTATTTCGAGTCCCTTTAAGTCCTTTCAATTGGAGTAAATTACCGCAAATATTTCCGACGTACAATGGGACCCATAAAAATGTATAAATGGCCGAGTAACGCACGCCAGCAATAATAAAATAAGTATTTTATCGCAGGTACTGATAACGGGGACAATTTAGTGCAGACGCGAGAAGGAATTATAAGGGTAATTCCAACGCAGATAGGAGCAATCATAGGCAGTCAGCGTCAGACACATTTTACCACCCCCAAACCGGTTGCCATTTCGCTTTTTCATCACGTATTTTTTTTAATACAGGGTATTACCAAATTAAACATTCTAATTACCAAAACGTTGCTCATTAACCACACTGAGATTTTTGCTAAAACTTATTCTTACCTTCAAAAATACGAGGTCGCTACGATTTTTTAAAGTTTTTTTTTACATGTTTATTCATGACATTTGAAGAAAACTTATGTTAGATTTAAAAATATTAGTTGATAAACTTGTAAATAAATAAATAAACTGTATGAAAAACTGTGTGAAAAAAAAATCAATGGAATGCAGTTCAAAAAAATAAAGAGTTGCACTATTGCAGGGTGTCCATTTGGGGGTGGGTAGGTGCGTTGTCGTTTTCTTATACTCTCCAAACTCACTTCAACGTCCGACACTTGAGTCGGGTTTGATCCGACTGAGACCCACGACATCGGCAGGATAGTTTGATTGATGACCCGAACCCATTTATTTTCTCAGAGCCATCGCAAATAACTGATAATTTATATAAAAATATTTAACCACCGTCATCCGATACAAAAAGAAAAGTCACACTATGTCATTCGAGTATTAAAACGAATTTTAAAGATCCAAACAACAGTGGCGGCTGGTGGAGCATTTACTTCACAATATATGCCTTTGTTTTAAGGAAAAAACGAATGATAATTAAAATTGAAAACTTTTACAGACGCATTAAATAAATGAAATAAAGACAAAAAGTGTTTTTAGATTTATTCAAAAATTCTTGCTGAGCTTGAAATTAGAGGTAGTGCCATGGCTCCTTGGCAATAATTGTAGAAACACCAAACAATACTTTATTTCCCTTCAATTACATACGGGTCTTTGTGTAACGAGTTTAAACTGATCAATTATTATATTATTCCAATACTTCAGCTGTAATATAACTTAACGTTAATTGATTAAAGCCGATTTTTGATTTTAATGGTCCGCAATCGAATTTATGAACGAAACGACCAGAAATAAACGAATCGACGTTGATTATCGAATAAATTACGTCTAAAATTAATTATTTTCCAGCTTGTTTGAAATCTACTTGATAGAGATTACGACTCGATAATTCTCTTCCAATTATCCAGCTTACCGAATGCTACATTTCAACATGTATAATTGGAAATTATCAAGTTATAAAATGGCGTTTAACATCGCCACAAAATCCTAATCAATAAATAAATAATAATAAAATAAATAAATGCTTTATTCAAAAAAGGGCCCATACATGATACAAACATAACATAACAATAATTAAACTTATGTCAAGTAAAGCCGCAAATTGAATACGTCATAAGAAAAAATAAAGTGATAGTATAAACTATTGCAGTTATACTATAGCTAACTGAGTATACGTATTTTACATTAATTAAACAAAAAAATCCGCAACCGAATACAGTTCTTTGTTAATTAAGAATGTTTTTAATTCTCTTTTAAATTCATTTATGTCGGTTATGTTTTTCAAATAATCTGGCATTCTATTAAATATTCGCAAGGATGCGTATGCAGCAGATTTCTCAGTTAAAGTGAGTCTATGTTTGGGGTATGCATAATTTTTCACATTCCTTGTGTTGTAGACGTGACCTACGTTGAGTTGATTAAATTATATTGCAATACTTATTTTATCAACGTATTCCGGCACGGCATGTATTACCGTAATATTTATATTAAAATCAATTCGGTTTTTGAAAATCCAACAATTTTCAACAGAGGATTTTTGAAGATTTTAATTTTTTGAGCACTTTAATAAAAACATCGCAGGAAAAAATATAAAATGCGTAGAAAAAATACCTTAAAACAATATCCTCAATAGTCGAAGAATCGCTTATTCAAAATCAATTCGGTTTTTGTAAATTCCACAGTTTTTAATGGAGATATGGATTTTTGAAAATTTTAGTTTTTTTTTTGAGAACTTGAATGAAAACATCGCGGAAAAAATATAAAACGCGCCGACAAAATTCCATAAGAAATATTCTCAATGGTCGAAGTATCGCTAACTTCAAATTAATTTGGTTTTTGTAAATTTAACAATTTTTAATGGAGATATGGATTTTTGAAGATTTTTGTTTGAATTTTTTGAGCACTTGAATAAAAACATCGCAGAGAAAAATATAAAACGCGTGGAAAAAATTCCTTAAAACAATATCCTCAATGGTCGAAGAATCGCTTATTCAAAATGAATTTGGTTTTTGTAAATTTAACAATTTTTAATAGAGATATGGATTTTTAAAAATTTTTGTTTTATTTTTTTGAGCACTTGAAAGAAAACATCGCAGAAAAAAATATAAAACGTGTAAAAAAAAATTCTTAAAATAATATCCTCAATGATCAAAGTATCGCTTATTCTAAATTAATTTAGTTTTTGTAAATTCCACAGTTTTTAATGAAGATATGGATTTTTGAAAATTTTAATTTTATTTTTTTTGTGAACTTGAATGAAAACATCGCAGAAAAAAATATAAAACGTGTAGAAAAATTCCTTAAAACAATATCCTCAATGGTCGAAGTATCGCTTATTCTAAATTAATTTGGTTTTTGTAAATTCCACAATTTTTAATGGAGATATGGATTTTTGAAAATTTTGGTTTAATTTTTTTTGAGCACTTGAATGAAAACATCGCAGAAAAAAACATAAAACGTCTAGAAAAAATTCCGTTAAATAATATCCTCAATGGTGGAAGTACAGCTTATTCTAAATTAATTTGGTTTTTGTAAATTCCACAGTTTTTAATGAAGATATGGATTTTTGAAAATTTTAGTTTTAATTTTTTTGAGCATTTGAATGAAAACATCGCAGAAAAAATATAAAACGAGTAAAAAAAATCCTTAAAACAAAATCCTCAATGGTCGAAGTATCGCTTATTCAAAATCAATTCGGTTTTTGTAAATTCCACCGTTTTTAATGGAGATATGAATTTTCAAAAATTTTAGTTTTATTTTTTTAGCACTTGAATGAAAACATCGCAGAAAAAAATATAAAACGCGCCGACAAAATTCCATAAGAAATATCTTCAATGGTCGAAGTATCGCTTATTCAAAATCAATTTAGTTTTTGTAAATTCCACAGTTTTTAATGAAGATATGGATTTTTGAAAATTTCAGTTTTATTTTTTTTGAGCACTTGAATGAAAACTTCGCAGAAAAAATATAAAACGTGTAAAAAAAATTCCTTAAAACAATATCCTCAATAGTCGAAGAATCGCTTATTCAAAATCAATTCGGTTTTTGTAAATTCCGCAGTTTTTAATAGAGATATGGATTTTTGAAAATTTTAGTTTTATTTTTTTTGAGCACTTGAATGAAAACATCGCAGAAAAAATATAAAACGTGTAAACAAAATCCTTAAAACAAAATCCTCAATGGCTGAAGAATCGCTTATTCAAAACTAATTTGGTTTTTGTAAATTCAACAATTTTTAATGGAGATTTGGATTTTTAAAAATTTTATTTTTATTTTTTTTAACACTTGAATGAAAACATCGCAGAAAAAAATATAAAACGCGTAGAAAAAATTTCTTAAAACAATTTCCCCAATAGTCGAATAATCGCTTATTCAAAATTAATTTGGTTTTTGCAAATTTAACAATTTTTAATGGAGATATGGATTTTTGAAAATTTTAGTTTAATTTTTTTTTGAGCACTTGAATGAAAACATCGCAGAAAAAATATAAAACGTGTAAAAAAAATCCTTAAAACAAAATCCTCAATGGCTGAAGAATCGCTTATTCAAAACTAATTTGGTTTTTGTAAATTTAACAATTTTTAATGGAGATATGGATTTTTAAAAATTTTAGTTTAATTTTTTTTTGAGCACCTGAATGAAAACATCGCAGAAAAAATATAAAACGTGTAAAAAAAAATTCCTTAAAACAATATGCTCAATGGTTGAATAATCGCTTATTCAAAATTAATTTGGTTTTTGAAAATTCCACAGTTGAATGAAAACATCGCAGAAAAAAATATAAAACGTGTAAAAACAATTCTTAAAATAATATCCTCAATGATCAAAGTATCGCTTATTCTAAATTAATTTAGTTTTTGTAAATTCCTCAGTTTTTAATGAAGATATGGATTTTTGAAAATTTTAGTTTTATTTTTTTTGAGCACTTGAATGAAAACATCGCAGAAAAAATATAAAACGTGTAAAAAAAATCCTTAAAACAAAATCCTCAATGGCTGAAGAATCGCTTATTCAAAACTAATTTGGTTTTTGTAAATTTAACAATTTTTAATGGAGATATGGATTTTTAAAAATTTTATTTTTATTTTTTTTGAACACTTGAATGAAAACATCGCAGAAAAAAATATAAAACGCGTAGAAAAAATTCCTTAAAACAATTTCCTCAATGGTCGAAGTATCGCTTATTCAAAATCAATTTAGTTTTTGTAAATTCCACAGTTTTTAATGAAGATATGGATTTTTGAAAATTTTAGTTTTATTTTTTTATCACTTGAATGAAAACATCGCAGAAAAAAATATAAAACGTGTAAAAAAAATTCTTAAAATAATATCCTCAATGATCAAAGTATCGCTTATTCTAAATTAATTTAGTTTTTGTAAATTCCACAGTTTTTAATGAAGATATGGATTTTTGAAAATTTTAGTTTTATTTTTTTTGAGCACTTGAATGAAAACATCGCAGAAAAAAATAAAAAACGCGCCGATAAAATTCCATAAATAATATCCTCAATGGTCAAAATATCGCTTATTCAAAATCAATTTGGTTTTTGTAAATTTCGCAGTTTTTAATGGAGATATGGATTTTTGAAAATTTTAGTTTTAATTTTTTGAGCACTTGAATGAAAACATCGCAGAAAAAATATAAAACATGTAAAAAAAAATCCTTAAAACGATATCCTCAATGGTTGAAGAATCGCTTATTCAAAACTAATTTGGTTTTTGTAAATTTAACAATTTTTAATGGAGATATGGATTTTTGAAAATTTTAGTTTTATTTTTTTTGAACACTTGAATGAAAGCATCGCACAAAAAAATACAAAACGCGTAGAAAAAATTCCTTAAAACATATCCTCAATGGTCGAAGTATTGCTTATTCAAAATCAATTTGTTTTTTGTTAATTCAGCAATTTTTAATGGAGACATGAATTTTTGAAAATTTTACTTTTATTTTTTTGAGCACTTGAATGAAAACATCGTAGAAAAAAATATAATAAATAAAATAAATCAAACTGCTGCAATTACAAACGTCTAATAAAAATGATAAAATCGTATTAGTGTCGGGACTGATTCATAAAACCGCAGCTGAATTCCGTTCTAATGCTCGATTTGAAAATTAAATTGGAAACTTACGATATTTAAAATCGACTCGCACATTCCAAAGTTGAATTTACGTTTATTGACTGCCACCATTTTATATAATTGCCTTGCAAATGGAATGGAAATCACAACACGCTCCTCGATTGTTTTATTGTGCCGTTTGAAAAAGAAAGAAACAAAGAAAAGCCATTTCGTTTAATTGCATTTGCTTTAAGAAAATTCATTCATTGTTGTAAAGTTATTTTTCAAACTGAATACATTCCATAATTGCATAATTGATTAAGCTTAAGTTTATATAAAAACGTCACAGCAATAAGTAACGATACGTAAATTGATGAACTGTGTGTTATTATTGTAAGTAGAGATGTTTGTACAGTAGAGATTACTTCGAAATTTTGTAAATGCAAAAATGGTGGATGCGCCGGGAAATTATGTCTGTCTATTCCTCTGTTGCCATAAGTCCCACAAGGAAATGTTATTAACAGGAAGTTCTTCGAATGAATACTCTAAGAAGATTAAACATTTTTTTTTAATCGTTATAAGAAAATATCGGGGAAACTTTTTTTTTTAATCGTTGTAAGAAAATATCGGGGATATTTTCTTTTTAATCGTTGTAAGAAAATATCGGGGAAACATTTTTTTTAATCGTTGTAAAAAAATATCGGGGAAACATTTTTTTTTATCGTTGTAAGAAAATATCGGGGAAACATTTTTTTTTAATCGTTGTAAGAAAATATCGGGGAATCATTTTTTTTTATCGTTGTAAGGAAATATCGGGGAATCTTTTTTTTTTAATCTTTGTAAGAAAATATCGGGGATATTTTTTTTAATCGTTGTAAGAAAATATCGGGGAAACATTTTTTTTAATCGTTGTAAGAAAATATCGGGGAAACATTTTTTTTTTAAATCGGTTTAAGTAAATATAGAGGAGGCTACTTTTTAAGCAAAGACGCATTTTTCAATTCAATTCAATTCTTTTATTAATGCAATAACATATATATGTTTTACATACGTCATAATATAATATACAAATGACTTTATGATGAATAAATTTTTTAACGTATTAATTGGATAAACATTTGTTATTATTATTATTTACACGCTGCCAAATATTTAAGTAAAGACGTATACAAAGAACTTTATGATGAATAAATTTTTCAACGTATTAATAGGATAAACAATTACTATTATTGTTATTATTTGCACTCTGACAAATTAACAATTCCATTACAACCGCACAATGTTGTACACCTATTCCTGGATTGATTTAATCCAATCACTACATATTTATTTCCTCATTGTGTGATTAATTTTGGCGCAATTTTGAATGAGTTTAGTGCATATGATGATTGAACACTGACCATCCAATTACCGCCCGATATTAATTATGCAGACGATACACCCGGTAACGCCGACCGCAGCATTACCAATATTTATCTTCGAATCTAGTTGGCTGCGTGTGGTGCGCGGAAAAGGGAGAATTTGCGAATTAAATCGTCGCTTCATCCAATATATGAAATGAAAGAAAAAACGTAATTACGCAACTCCCGTATATTTTTGTTTTAACGTTGTTAACTCGCCGGAATGGTCATTAATGAAACCCGGCGTGCACACAAATAAAAACTGTATTCGAGCTTTATTAAATCAAATATGGTGGAGGGGTGTTGACGAAATTATTATTTTATTCGAAAGCAATTATTGGAAATTTAGAAATATGGCGTGGTTTGAAACGATTTCCTGGAGAAACCACTGGTTCGATACGGGGTTTCTATACATCACCGTAAAGATCGCTTCAAGACGCTTCAGAAAATGTACTTGCGCAACAATAAATGTTAATTTGAAGCCCGTGATGCGTCAGCAAAGAAAACTCGAAAATGGAGAAAATCGAAAAAATCAACTTTCTTAATAATCATCGTAGATCTTTATGTAATACTATTTTCTTCATCAGAATAACGCAACAAATCGATTGGCGTTCAAAAAATTCATCCAGAAAAAAATGTAAAAAAGTTAGGCAGTCACCATGAACTTTATGGAAAATCTTGAAAAAATCGAAAAAATCAACTTTCTTAATAATCATCGTAAACTTTTATGTAATACCTTTTTCTTCATCAGAAGAACAAGATAAATCAATTGGCGTTAAAAAAATTCATCCAGAAAAAATTACAAAAAAGTTAGACAGTCACCATGAACTTTATAGAAAATTTTGAAAATAGTCGATTTTTTTCAGACTTCGAACGGCTGTTACGGCTAAACGAAGAATCCAATTTGAGCGCGGATTTCAAATCTGCGTTCCGTGTGTGTCAATTAGCCGAATTTAATTAAAATTGGCGATTCAAAAATTTTGACGAAAACCTGAAAAATCATCCAAGGGTCCCCCCTTCTTACTTTTTTCCAAAAATTGCATTTGAAATGATTTTCTGTAGAAACAACTGGTTCGATACGGGGTTTATATACATCACTTTAAAGATCGCTTCAAGACCTTTCAGAAAATGTACTTGCGCAAGAATAAATGTCAATTTGAAGCCCATGACACGTTAGCATAGAAAATTTGAAAATCGAAAAAATCAACTTTCTTAATAATCATCGTAGACCTTTATGTAACACATTTTTTGTCATCAGAAAAACGAAATAAATCAATTGGCGTTAAAAAAATTCATCTAGAAAAAAATGCAAAAAAGTTAGACAGTCACCATGAACTTTATAGAAAATTTTGAAAAAAGTCGATTTTTCAGACTTTGAACGGCCGTTGCGGCTGAACGAAGAATCCAATTTGAACGCGGATTTCAAATCTGCGTTCCGTGTGTGCCAATTAGCTGGATTTAATTAAAATTGGCGATTCAAAAATTTTGACGAAAACCTGAAAAATCATCCAAGGGTCCCCCCTTCTTACTTTTTTCCAAAAATTGCATTTGAAATGATTTTCTGTAGAAACAACTGGTTCGATACGGGGTTTCTATACATCACTTTAAAGATCGCTTCAAGACCTTTCAGAAAATGTACTTGCGCAAGAATAAATTCAATTTTAAGCCCGTGACACGTCAGCAAAGAAAACTCGAAAATGAAAAAAATCGAAAAAATCAACTTTCTTAATAATCATTGTAGACCTTTATGTAACACATTTTTTGTCATCAGAAAAACGAAACAAATTAATTGGCGTTAAAAAATTTCATCTAGAAAAAAATGCAAAAAAGTTAGACAGTCACCATGAACTTTATGGAAAATTTTGAAAAAAGTCGATTTTTTCAGACGTTGAACGGCCGTTGCGGCTGAACGAAGAATCCAATTTGAACGCGGATTTCAAATCTGGGTTCCGTGTGTGTCAATTAGCCGGATTTAATTAAAATTGGCGATTCAAAAATTTTGACGAAAACCTGAAAAATCATCCAAGGGTCCCCCCTTCTTACTTTTTCGTAAAAATTGCATTTGAAATAATTTCCTGTAGAAACCACTGGTTCGATATGGGGTTTCTATACATCACTGTAAAGATCGCTTCAAGACCTTTCAGAAAATGTACTCGCGCAAGAATAAATGTCAATTTGAAGCCCGTGACACGTTAGCATAGAAAATTTGAAAATGGAAAAAATCGGAAAAATCAACTTTCTTAATAATCATCGTAGACCTTTATGTATTACCTTTTACTTTATCAGAAGAACGAAATAAATCGATTGTCGGTAAAAAATGTCATCTAAAAAAAATTGGAAAAAGTTAGCAAGTTATGGAAAATTTTGAAAAAAGTCGACTTTTTCGGACTTTGAACGGCTGTAGCGGCCAAACGAAGAATCCAATTTGAGCGCGGATTTCAAATATGTATTCCTTGTGTGTCAATTAGCCGGATTTAATTAAAATTGGCGATTTAAAATTTTTGAGGAAAACCTGAAAAATCATCCAATTATTTTTTTAATTCCAATAATTCGTCAATAAATTGTATACATGTTTTGAATAAAATCTCGCGTAAAATTTCCGCAATAATTTCAAATAAACCCAAAAATTGATTTATGTGTTATCAGAAACCAGAGCCCCGTGATGTATCGTTACGATTAAGTATGATATAGAATAGTTATATAACGCGTATCATAAATAATGGGGGCGAGGGAGACAATAAAAAGGGCCTCAGACAGTCAACAAATCAGTTTTCCTCGGGCTGCCAAAAGCCGAAACTTGGAAGCTGCGTAGTCACTTTTATGCCACTTCTTTCCGTTCCGCGACATTAAATTCAATCTGTTTTCAGTTATAGTTCCATTCTTTCGGGCCAACCTCAGAGCTCCGATGTCCGACAATGGGTTTTACATAACCGTTTAAACTTGTTGAACGTCAAAAAAAATCTATAAATTCGCATCAACCACAGATCTCGACCAGCATTTATTATAGGATGATGGTTATGCTATAACGAAGACTACATAATTCAATGAGAAATTAAGTCTTGATAATAATAATAATAATTTATTTGTATACAGATTCATATAGTGTCTTCCAGCCCCTGTTTTGATTTTAACCCTTTGCACTCGTATTTATTAGTGACAAAACGTATTGTAGTTAAACAGTAAAAGATCATCAATAATTAACTCGAATGATATGTAAACTGAGCCAATGAAAGTTTAAAGTCCACGCGATTGCGAATTAGATTTCCACCCGAAAATTTCAGCGGTTTGTTGAATTTGTAAAAAAATACAATCACTACATTATAACCGTTGTACATGTCCATTTCACGTGTGTAATAATAACAAAGAGGAGTTTAATTAAAATTTCCCTTTTAACTGATCCGTGTCGGTATTTTTAATCTAACTGTGGGACCGACGATTGTCATTTATAGTAGAGTTTAGGTTTAATTAAATTTTGAATATTTCCCACCGTTCAACGGGGAGGGCCCATGCAAATTTAAAATATTTGTACAAGCCGCGTGACGTTTAATAGGGAACGAAAGCCACTCGGAATATTTCACATTCACCTTTCGATAGAAAAAAAAACGAATTGTTGATTATTTTTAAAGTTAAAGATTAATTGGAAAATATCGGATTAAGATTTGCAGAATTACAAACAGGTTGAATATTTATATTTCGACTTTTTTCAACCCTTAACAAACAAACGCATTTTTGTAGAAGCAGATCGTCGGAATTTTAACAAATTAATTGCTTTATTACTAGAGCAAGAAAAAGTGCATAATTAACCCTCAGCTAACGAGCTGGATTATAACAGTCGCAATCATCGCTTTACAGACAACTACAATGAACTAATTTATAAATTAATATTATGGTGAATGCGCCGGTAACTTAATGTATCAATCGTTTTACAGACAACGAAAATGAGCTTTTGGTCAATGCGCCGGGAACTAATTTTATTCATCATTCTATAATAATAATTACAATTTATTTTGATGCACTACATAATAATGTTTACATAAATTAATCTTTTATGTAATCTACAATAAAAAAGTCCTATGATAATAATAATAATTTATTTCGATGCACTACATAATATTTCCAGTACCGAAAAGATAATACTAATTAGGATTACAGAATGGTGAATACTGTGTTGCATAAAGATCACAACTATTATAAAAATTAATAAATTTTCTCCATCTCTATAAAATTCCGTCTCTATCTTATAGCAAAGAGGTGCATCTGACAGGAGATAAGTGGAATAGTTGACATTTTACGATATCCGGGAATTTCCGCGCGCAAAACGCGAACGGAATAATATCTATACACATCAGCGTTTCATGCCATAAATGACTTCGGCTTTAATGGAAAACTACATGCGCATTGTGTTTGAAAAATGCAGACGGAAATCTTCCATTATTTCATTTCATTACGTCCTTAGCAAAAGGGAGCAACATAAATTAATATCAGCGTGCGCTCGCCCGGGCGTACTTTTTCCCTTTTCTTGCTTTCCCGGTTTCTAGTTTTATTTTTACGTAAAGGAATAATGAGATGTGCCCGATGTTGTTATTCTCTGCACAATTGGAAATTGCTTAATAGCGAACGATTATTGTTGATTGTGAATGTTTACGAAATCAATGTTGTGCATATAAATAGAGGATTGTGGGTTTTAATGGTGATTACAATTAAATTTTTTTAATTGTTAGATTTTTTAGAGACTGGTATATATTCTATAAATATTTATCTACTTTATTTAATTGATTGATGGTTGAGGCGTTAACTTCGTGATACATTTTGGAACTTTAAATAAAACAGTTTCTTTGTTAATATCACACTTTATTGTTTAGTGACTCGAGTTTCGATCATAAGCTGATCATTTTCAAACTTAAAGTAAATTAAATTACAATAAACACACGTATTTATGCGGAATGGAATAAGGAGGAGAATACTAGGTCGACCTGGTCGTTAATTATGGGGAAGTCCGGATTACGCTTCGCTTTGTGGATTTCTAGGGATTCGAGTAGGTCCATTTTCGGGCCTTTTTCTGCGAAGTGGATTATTTCAAGTACATCATCTTCAAAAGTATGTCGGTTCTCAATTAGGTGGTTCGCGAATGTTGAATTATTTTGGTGTAATCGGAAGGATCTTAAATGTTCTTTTAATCTGATTTTAAAGTTACGACCAGATTGCCCTATGTACACTCCTTTACAATCTTTGCATGTTAGTTTATAAATGCCTGATCTTTCTAATTTATCTATCGGAGTTTTGGAATTAAAAATAGAGTTACAAATTTGGTTCGTTGTTTTAAATGCTACATTGATATCATGTTTTTTTAGAATATTGCGTATTTTTTGGCTAACTTCACCAAAAAATGTTAATGACCTGTAAGTTTTATTATCTATTTTTGGCCCTGCGTATAAAGTTTTACTGAGGTTATTGTTACGTTGTCTTTTAATTTTAGCATTTAAAACAACGAACCAAATTTGTAACTCTATTTTTAATTCCAAAACTCCGATAGATAAATTAGAAAGATCAGGCATTTATAAACTAACATGCAAAGATTGTAAAGGAGTGTACATAGGGCAATCTGGTCGTAACTTTAAAATCAGATTAAAAGAACATTTAAGATCCTTCCGATTACACCAAAATAATTCAACATTCGCGAACCACCTAATTGAGAACCGACATACTTTTGAAGATGATGTACTTGAAATAATCCACTTCGCAGAAAAAGGCCCGAAAATGGACCTACTCGAATCCCTAGAAATCCACAAAGCGAAGCGTAATCCGGACTTCCCCATAATTAACGACCAGGTCGACCTAGTATTCTCCTCCTTATTCCATTCCGCATAAATACGTGTGTTTATTGTAATTTAATTTACTTTAAGTTTGAAAATGATCAGCTTATGATCGAAACTCGAGTCACTAAACAATAAAGTGTGATATTAACAAAGAAACTGTTTTATTTAAAGTATCTACTTTATGTTTTTTTTTTGTTAGTATTTTTTCTTTGTTCGTGTAACTTGCTTAATTATTTTTATAATAATAATTACGGGACATGCCTATTAGTACAAATACATGAAAAGAAATCATCAAAATAGTACAGTGAGCAGAAATTAATTGAAAATGTAAATTAAAAAAAAAAAACTGGATTTCAAGACAATCCCACTGGAATCGACTTTATTGCATTTTTGCAGTTGCTGCTTCAATGTTTCTACCTCGTTGTTGTTATTTTTGGTTATAACACAATAAAAATATCTATCCATCTATCTATCTAAATTGTAATTATTTTTTTTCAGCCTGGCATAGGAAGCTTCTCTACATCCCTTCAGGTATCTATGCAATTAATTTAGTAACTAATTATACACTTGTTATTAAAATTTGATATCGTCGTTTATAGAAGATAAGCTCAGGAAACAATAGGGTGAATATTTATAAATAACTTAATTGAAGGTTGGAGGGTAACGTGTTCCCCTTAAACTATATATCTATTTCATCTCCCGAATTTGCACGATGTCGATGTCATTTGAATTAAAAATTTATTAGCACACTTATCAATCCCTGTATATCTAGACTAGATCAGAGTAAGGCAAACAATTACGATAATAGAATAAGCTTGAATAGTAGAGTAAGAACGTGAACGAATTTTTGAATTTTAATTCAGCAGTTGATGCAGAAAATCGGATGAGATTAAATAGTAGACTAAAAAAATGAAAGATTTTTTTAAAACATCTTCATTGGTTTAGCAGAAAATCGAAAAAATAATTAAGAAACATATTTTCAAATAAAAGAGGTGCATTTTTTTGTTGTCTTCAATATTTGTTTAAATGCTTTTGTAATATTTTTGATATTTCAAAAAATATTGGAAGAAAACCATAACCGGTGAAGGTAAACACCCACTTACGCTGTACTAAATTTTAACGAAAGCTCTACAGTTCTTCAGATTGCTAAATAAAACTTATGTTCAAAGTTTCATGTTAATTGCTTTATTAATTTTTGAGATATAGCGCGCACAGGTACGCAGCCATAGAGACACACAAATCCTCGGACACACAGACACACAGACACACAGACACACAGACACAGACACATAGATATATACAGTTACAAACAGAAACACAAAGACAAACAAGACACAAACACATACAGAAACACATAACACACAGACACAAAAACATACAGAAACACATAACACACAGACACAAAAACACACAGATACACAGGCACATACAGACACACAGATACACAGACACACAGACACACAGACACACAGACACACAGACACACAGACACACAGACACACAGACACACAGACACACAGACACACATACACACAAAGCCACGGACACGCAGTCACACCGACACATATACAGACATAAACACAGCCACACAGACACACACGCAGAGGCGCAGACACACAGATACATAGCCACACAGACACACAGAGAGCCACACAAACATACAGACACGCAGACACACCGACACATATACAGATAGACACACAGAAACACAGTCACACACGGAGACACAGACTTTTTTTTCTCAAAAATCACTGAAATCACCTGCAGGGACCTAAAACCGGATATTTCCGTTAAAGAAAAAATTCTCGATTTTAGTACTCTTTGTAATTGAATCGCAGACACCCAGACAGACAAGCAGATACACAGAAAGCCACACAAACATACAGACACGCAGAACACCGACACATATACAGACAGACACACAGCCACACACGGAGACACAGACTTTTTTTTCTCAAAAAATCACTGAAATCACCTGCAAGGGACCTAAAACCGGATATTTCCGTTAAAGAAAAAATTATCGATCTTAGTAGTCTTAGTAATTGAATCGCAGACACACAGACACACAACCGCACATAGTGACACAAACAATTTTTTTTTTAAAGTCATCGAAGTTGCCTCCAGGGATCTCAAAACGGATATTTTTGTCAAAAATAAGTTTAAAAATTTTTTCACGATTTTTACGTACTTCGTAACGGAGAAAATAAATACGTAATTGAATCGCAGACACACAGACACACAACCGCACATACATTGACACAAACATTTTTTTTTTTCAAAAATCATCGAAATTGCCTCCAGGGATCCCAAACCGGATATTTCCGTCAAAAAAAAAATTCAAAATGTTCACGATATTTTCGTATTTCGTAACGGAGAAAGTAAAAACGTAATTGAGTCATAGACACACAGACACGTATAATGACACAAACAATTTTTTTTCAAAAGTCATCAAAATTGCCTCGAGGGATCTTAAACCGAATATTTCCGTCAAAAATATTTTTCAAAAAATATTCACGATTTTTCCGTATTTCGTAACGAAGAAAATAAATACGTATTTGAGACGCAGATACACAGATACAGAGACACACACACAGACACACATAGTGACACAATTTCTTTTTTCTGCAAAAGTCATCTAAATTACCTCCAGGGACCTCAAACCGGATATTTCCGTCAAAAAAAAAATTTCAAAAAATTTTCACGATTTTTCCGTATTTTGAAACGCAGAAAATAAATACGCAATTAAGACGCAGACACATAGTGACACAGACATTTTTTTTTCCAAAAGTCATCAAAATCGCCTCGAGGGATCTTAAACCGAATATTTCCGTCAAAACTTTTTTCAAAAAATATTCACGATTTTTCCGTATTTCGTAACGAAGAAAATAAATACGTATTTGAGACGCAGATGCACAGACATACAGACACACATAGTGACACATTTTTTTTTTCTCCAAAAGTCATCGAAATTACCTCTAGGGATCTCAAACCGGATATTTCCGTCAAAAAAAATTCAATTTTTTTTACGATTTTCCCGTATTTTTAAACGCAGAAATTAAACACGCAATTAAGACGCAGACACACAGATGCACAGACACACATAGTGACACAAAATTTATTTTCCAAAAGTCATCGAAATTTCCTCCAGGGATCTTAAACCGAATATTTCCGTCAACACTTTTTTCAAAAAATGTTCACGATTTTTCCGTATTTCGTAACGAAGAAAATAAATACGTATTTGAGACGCAGATACACAGACACACAGACACACATGGTGACACAATTTTTTTTTCTCCAAAAGTCATCGAAATTGCCTCCAGAGATCTCAAATCCGATATTTTCGTCAAAAAAAAAAATTCAAAACATTTTCACGATTTTCCCGTATTTTGAAACGCAGAAATTAAATACGCAATTAAGACGCAGACACACAGATACACAGATACACAGGCACACATAGTGACACAGACATTTTTTTTTCCAAAAGTCATCAAAATCGCCTCGAGGGATCTTAAACCGAATATTTCCGTCAAAACTTTTTTCAAAAAATGTTCACGATTTTTCCGTATTTCGTAACGAAGAAAATAAATACCTATTTGAGATGCAGATACACACAGCCACACATAGTGGCACAATTTTTTTTCTCCAAAAGTCATCGAAATTACCTCCAGAGATCTCAAACCGGATATTTCCGTCAAAAAAAAAATACAATTTTTTTTTACGATTTTCCCGTATTTTGTAACGCAGAAAGTAAATACGCAATTCAGAGGCAGACACACATAGTTACACACATATTGTTTTCACAAATATCATCGAAATTGCCTCCAGGGATCTCAAACCCGGATATTTTCGTAAAAAAAAATTCAAAACATTTTCACGATTTTCCCGTATTTTGTAACGCACAAAGTAAAAACGCACATAGTGACAAAAACTTTTTTTTTAAACTCATCGAAATTGCCACCAGAGATCTCAAACCGGACATTTCAGACAAAGAAAAAATTCAAAAAATGTTTACGATTTTTCCGTATTTTGTAATGGAGAAAGTAAATACGTAATTACGTTGCAGACAGACAGACACAGATAGTGACACAAACATTTTTGTTTTAAAAAAATCATCGAAATCGCCTCCAGGTATCTCAAATCCGACATTTCCGTCAAAGAAAAAATTCAAAAATTTTTCACGATTTTTCCCTATTTCGTAATGGAGAAAGTAAAAACCTAATTAAGACGCAGACACACGGACATACATAGTGACACAAACAGGTTCTTTCTCCAAAAGTCATCAAAGTTGCCTCCAGGTATCTCTAACCGGATATTTCCGTCAGAAAAAAAATTTAAAAAAATTTCACGACTTTCCCGTATTTTACAACGGAGAAAGTAAAAACGTAATTGAGTCACGGACACACAGACACACACAGTGACAAAAACATTTTTGTTCTTCAAAAGTCATCGAAATTGCCACCGGTGATCTTAAACCACATATTTCCGTCAAAATAAAATTTCAAAAAATGTTCACGTTTTTCCCGCATTTCGTAACGGAGAAAGTAAAAACGTAATTAAGTCGCAGACACAGACACACACAGTGACACAAACATTTTTGTTTAAAAAAAATCATCGAAATTGACTCCGGGTATCTCAAACCGGAGATTCCCGTCAAAAAAAAAATCAAAAATGTTTCACGATATTTTCCTATTTCGTAATTACACTGAAATAAGTGAATAATGTGAAAATAATAGTTACTTGTGTTCCAAGAGTTTTTCGAGATGACGGAAGCAATTTTTATTCGCGCTCCACCGCGGAAATTTTTTCGCGGTGAATGTAAATCTCCCTGCAACTGCATTTAGACGGTGTCACTGGATTTTACAAGTAAAATTCCTTTGTAGATGCTAGAAAAAATGAGCCACAGCGATTTAGAAGCAACGCACGTCTCGATGAGACGCAAAATACACTATCAAATTTACAAAAGCTAAAAAAAATAAAAATAAATAAAGAATTAAAATATGACTGAATTACTACAAATCCGTCGTGGCTGAATGTTACAGCGCTTCCGCAACCCAAATTCCTATCAAGCGTCCTTAAAAAAATATATATTCGCCAGGATAGAGAACGGGTCCAACAAGCGCTGGCGAATGAATGTTATTTATCGACGGGCAAATATGCGGTCAGCGCAGTTCGGCCAGGAATTCGCAAATGCATAATTTTGGGCGGAAGGAATGCGGACAGCGCCTCCCCATCCCCCCCCCCCCCGTATCTTTCTACATTTATAAAATAATTGTATCTCGGAAGCCGCGGGGATGATGAAAAACTTCCTTTCGGATTCGATGGAATTTTTATAATAATGCCCTTAGAATGCTTTTTTTAACGGATTATTTAAATTTGTCAAAGGACAAACAAAGGTGCAACCTTTCACGATGGAATTTTTGTAATAATGCGCCTAAAATGCTTTTTTTAATACATATTATTTAAATTAGTCAAAAGGCAAACAAAGGTGCAACCTTTCATTATCTGACGGACAGAAACTTTTTTTACGTTTAAATTCAGTGGTGTATTTTTTTTTTCATTTCGACAATTAGTTTCAGAGTTATGACGTAAAGTTGCATTTCTTTAATAGAACACCGTGTGTATTTTTATGTCATTGAATAAAACTTTAAATTCGCTGTACACTGATATAACTTAGTTAATAAACAAATGTGACAATATGTGGCGCTATTGAGAATAATTTATTTATCGGTATTATGCCGAGAATTCAACTCAAAGATTCTAAGCAACACAATTTCGTTATTATGTAAATCGACAGAATTATTGCGAGTATTCACCTACTCGTGGTATTACTACTGATAATTCAATGTATAAAAATGAGCATTTAAAATAGTCGAGTAGGCGATTTTGGAATCGGATTAAAAAGTAGATAAAAGTGGATAGAAAGGTAGATACAAGTTTGAAAGCGAATTATAAGGTAGATGCAAGTTTGCAAGTGGATAAATTTGATTTATCTTTACTGTGATGACCTGTACGACTTTGTTTTATTCGATATCATTTCTACGGGAAAAATTTTATTTTAAGCACTCGTTACTTCATCGAAAATTTCTCGAATGAATTGTGATTAGGAAAAATCCATCTCTTCTTCTTCTTCTTCTTCTTCTTCCATTAGCTCTACAACCCTGGGTCTTGGTGGAGCACTACCACAAGCCTCCATTCATCTCTATACTCTACTCTCAATTCTTCGTAGGTCCTCCATTACTACGTCTCTCCATCTTAATCTTGGATTCAGCGGCTCAGGGAAAATAAAATTTACCCGGACAAATTATAACCTCTTGTGGTATTACCCCCGCTCGAAGGAATAGAATTTTAAGTAAATCCATTGCATCGCGGAAATATTTTACGTGGACGGTTTAAAAAGGAGGCAATAATTACTTGGGATGTGTATTCGTTCCACGTTTACCAGCAAACTCCTGTTGTAGCCATCGTAAACTGTCAACGATCCGGGAGTTATCTCTGTTGTACAAACCCTACGGAAGGAGGACGGAACGAAAAAAGGGAAAAATGTACACAATAAAACATCGTCCCTTTCCGGACCACATGCTTATTTCGATTTTCAATGAAGTAGTAGTCAACATCTTCCACAGATTTTCCTCAGCGATAAAAATTTTAGATACACTAAGATCTAGAGATTAATATCTAATGATAATAATTCTTCATTGGTGGAGCAGATCAAAATTACATGATTAATTTAAAATGAGAAGTACGATACTATTCGTCTTCTACAATTTAAAAGACGCAAAGTATCGTATTTCTCATTTTATTGTTTTTTTTCAAGACTATTATTTTTTATTAAGTTTTTATTTTATTGAGTCTAATTTTCCAGTTTAAATAACCTAATAGCATTGATGGTGGAGGCCATTACTTTGTGATACAACTTTCGTGTGTGATACCAACGAAGTGCATTTTATGGAAAAGTTCCTGAATTTAAAATCAGGTCGAGATTATATCGTGTGAGCCACAACATTTTGTTTCAGAGTTGGCTGTGAGATAAATGAGGTATGTCGTATATTATTACGTCATGAGGTTAAAAAAAATTAATCTCAGACATGATTCTCTCTCTCTCTCTCTCTCTCAGGCATGGCCAACTCAGAAACAAAATTTTGTGGCTCACACCTTACTATAGAATGCAAGTAATAAATTTATATGAATTTTACAAGTTTTATTATTTCCAAAACGTGAAAATAAAAACATCTCCAATTAATCAGAGAAAATTAATTTTCCCACATTTTTTTTTGTTAATTACAAGCGCATGGACTGTCTCGCCCGTGAAAAATATGCACCGCGCTGAATTATAAGAGATATTCAAGACGAGACAAGATGATCGATGTAAATATAAGTAATAAATTCAGAAAGACGAGAACATTAATCATCCAGCGGTGGCGGTTCGGGGGGGGTGCGCGCGCGCGCGCGGGAATATTAACGCGAAACAAATAAAGAAGTCGAGAAGGCGCGGATTACGCGAAGAAGTAGAAAATTATCCGGAATCACGCGGAGTGATCGGCGTCGCGCTCCGGCGAACCGGAAACGGAAATAAATTACAATTATACTGTTCGTGTATGAAGTAAACGCGCGCTGAAAAGCCGGGAAATGTAGTCGGTGTGTTCTCTGCACCGCGCTGTTTCCGGACGGCTCTATATTTTTCTTTTACTTTTATAATAAACGGCACATTATCCTTTTGTTGAATGCACTCTCGCTGACTCGGCAGATGTGCTCCACTCATAACTTTCTTTTGAAGAAGTTCATGTGACGCGGTGCAATATTTTCACGGAAACTAACACTCAGCAGGTTTTTTCTCCAACTTCGTTGCGGCGCTGTTATTCTTGTATGCAGCCCCCTTTGTCTAAGTGAATGTTAATCTGCGTTGCCTTATTTTTTTTTATAACTTAATAGGAGTTGCGCAATTTATTTATTCGAAATGCGAACGCAATTTTAAGTTCCCGGCGCATTCACCATAAAATAAATACATAGATCAGCTCATTTTAGTTGTGTTTAGTGTTACTTGGAGCAAAGAAAGTCTGAAGATCAAGGCAGTTGTAAAGGAAAACTAGTTTTCGTTACCCAGAATATGAATATAAAAAAATAATAATAACGATATTTTTACGTCGGTATACATTCATGAATAAAGTTCCTGTTCTCCCTTTGAGGAATTCTTCTAATAAGAATTGAGTTTTTTTTTTAATTTATTTAACACCCAGACGTTAAAAGTTCAACGGAAAAATGTGACAAACTTATTTTGTTACAAAACTGGTGAATCCGTAAATAAAATGCCCGTAATTAGTTAAATTAGTTTTACCCTCCATTTTATATATATTAAAGAAAAAACCGTTACAGTAACTGTTGGTTGATATTTCATCGAAAATTTAGTTAAAACGTGACGCGCTCTTGCATTAAACAGTTCGCGCGTGTAGCAATCTTAAGTTAATTAAGTTCGCTCTGGAAAAGACCAACGAGTACCAACTTCGAAAACTCGAATGTGTCGCGAGAGCCGGTTTTCTAGTGTTTCAATTCGCGCATCGAAGTTAACATGTACCTCTGCTTTGATCAAATTATCCAAAGTCAAAGTTACCTGAGGGGAGGAAGACGAAATTCAAACTTGATTACATAAATGAAGTCAACACCTGCGCAAACTAAATATCTTAAATGATAATTTTAGGATATTTTTCGTGCTCTCAGATGGAGAAGTAATATAGGGTGTCCCAACAAAATTGCGCATGAAAAGTATATAGACGTATATAATGATCATAAAAAAAATATCGCACTTGGAAGGAGCTCCAAATTTTCCAAATCCAACCAGAAATAATGCAGTTTCAATATACTGCAAAAAAAAGACATATCTCACCAGTAAACAAAATGACAGGACTCGAAACTTGAATTAGAGAAAACAAAATTTGCAGCCGAGTATCAAAAAAATTACAAAAAATTCACCGCACGTGGAATAAGCTTCAAAATTTCCAAATCCAACCAGAAATAATGTAGTTTCGACATACTGCAAAACAAATGACATATCTCACCAGTGAAGAAAATGACAGCACTCTAAACTTGAATTAAAGAGAAGGAAATTTGCAGCCGAGTATAAAAAAAATTACAAAAAAATCATCGCACGTGGAATAAGCTTCAAAATTTCCAAATCCACCCTGAAATAATGCAGTTTCAACATACTGTAAAACAAATGACATATCTCACCGGTAAACAAAATAACAGCACTCGAAACTTGAATTAAAGAGAACGAAATTTGCAGACGAGTATCAAAAAAATTACAAAAAATTCATCGCACTTGGAATAAGTTTCTAAATTTCCAAATCTACTCAGAAATAATGTAGTTTCGATATACTGAAAAAACAAATGACACATCTCACCAGTAAACAAGATGACAGCACTCGAAACTTGAATTAGAGAGAACGAAATTTGCAGCCGAGTATCAAAAAAATTACAAAAAAATTATCGCATGTGGACTAAGCTTCAAAATTTCCAAATTCAACCAGAGATAATGCAGTTTTAACATACTGCAAAAACAAATGACATATCTCACCAGTGAACAAAATGACAGCACTCTAAACTTGAATTAGAGAGAACGAAATTTGCGACTGAGTATCAAAAAAATTACAAAAAATTCATCGCACGTGGAATAAGCCTCAAAATTTCTAAAACGACCCAAAAATAATGTAGTTTCAACATACTGTAAAACGAATAACATATCTCACCAGTAAACAAAATGGCGGCACTCGAAACTTGAATTAAAGGGAAGGAAATTTGCAACTGAGTATCAAAAAAATTACAAAAAAATTCATCGCACGTGGAATAAACTTCAAAATTTCCAAATCCAACCAGAAATAATGTAGTTTCAACATACTGTAGAACGAATGACATATCTCACCAGTGAAGAAAATGACAGCACTCTAAACTTGAATTAAAGAGAAGGAAGTATGCAACCAAGTATAAAAAAAATTACAAAAAATTCATCGCACGTGGAATAAGCTTCAAAATTTCCAAATCCAACCAGAGATAATGCAGTTTTAACATACTGCAAAAACAAATGACATATCTCACCAGTGAACAAAATGACATCACTCGAAACTTGAATTAAAGAGAACGAAATTTGCAGCCGAGTATCAAAAAAATTACAAAAAATTCATCGCTCGTGGAATAAGCCTCAAAATTTCTAAAACGACCCAAAAATAATGTAGTTTCAACATACTGTAAAACGAATGACATATCTCACCAGTAAACAAAATGGCAGCACTCGAAACTTGAATTAAAGGGAAGGAAATTTGCAACTGAGTATCAAAAAAATTCCAAAAAAATTCATCGCACGTGGAATAAGCTTCAAAATTTCCAAATCCAACCAGAAATAATGTAGTTTCAACATACTGAAAATTAAAAGACATATCTTACCAGTAAACAAAATGGCAGCACTCGAAACTTGAATTCGAGAAAAAAAAATCTTAAATTAGATCAATGCAGAATTGAATTCTGCGTTAGAATATGTAAAAATATACAGGGTGTTCTATTTATAAATATGAAGATTTAATGATTTGAAGTTGACTAAACGGGGTATGAAATTTTAAACACTTTGTATTTCATAATTCCAAAAATTACAGCGTACCTTCCGGTATTGTCGTCTTCTCAATTCGATTTTCTTTTTTTCGGAGAATAAAAATAAATAATAATAAATTAATGTTATCTCGAAAACGCTTAAATTTGTAATGATTTTTTTATGTAAATTCAAAATTTGCAATAAAAAAATTTAGCATTCTATTTAAAATAAGGTGCTGACGTCGTATATGTTTTAATTTTTTTTAATTGAATTGCGTCAATATCTTTACAATATATTAATTATAAGTCGGCATACTTTTAATTTGTTTGGACACCCTGTATATGTACATGGAGTTTCTTTCTAATCTATCCAGAGACCGGGAGTAAACTTGACTAAGGGAGGTGACACGTGAAATAAAACGCCTACGACAACATTTCTGCACAGTGAAATAAATGTTACGGCAAACGTAGAGACAAAGGAATGTTTATTTAACCGCGACTATTTATTTTCATTCAGCGTAACATTAGTACGCGCGTGTATCCTTCGGCTTTAAACCAGGAAGGGATCGAAAGTCCTCTCTAAATGGTAATTAATTCCTATTTTCCTATGAAATTTCGCCTACTTGAAGCGACGTTACCAAATTACAGCCCTAACAACGCAACAAAGCCCCCGGATTCAAAGAGGCGAAATAATTACCCAATCAATATTGCATTTTAAAAAGAAAGCCATTGAAATATTATAATATTGTGTATTTTAACAAACAAGCCGGATGAAAGTATTCTGAAATCAATTTTGATCTAAAACTTGTTACTGATGTAAGTTGTAGTTTCGAATAAAACACTTAGCCTTGGATGTCACAATTGTCAAAATATTATAAACTTAACCAAAAACATAATTATATATATGAAACATCTTTATTGACAGACATAATTTTTTTTTTACATTAATTTTTACATATTACATTTATGATGAACTGTCAAGGGCTATTAAACATAATTATTTTATTTGTTTATTTAGTCTCGTGGTCGTGGAGAAAGTATAGTCTACTACGAAAAAAATAGCAGTAACTATGTTTACGGTTTCAGTTCAAATGCGCATCGAATATCGTAATTTTGCATGGTTACAATGGAGTATGTATGTGTGTGTGGGTCTGGATTGAACATCATTCAGAGGCATATATTGCGTTACGTCATGCACTAAATGTCTCTCGTGGTACTCCAATATTTGCGAAGCACTTTATAAACCCGGCAGAACATGCACCGCATCATCGTATTAGTGTCTGAAGCCTGAAAATGAAATATCACCTGATACCCAACACTTCGATGTAAATATCAATGCCCCATGTGGAAACACACACAGATGGTTGAATGTATTACATAATAAATGCATGCTCGATACATGTATGCATGTGCATGTATATAGTTCACACGATTAGTCCGTGCTAACCATGAAACGTGTGGATATTTTAAAAGTACTTCAGTTCCCCGAGAAAATTAATTATCATATTTACTTATTAAAAAAAGTCCGATTTGATGGTGTATTAGTTATTTGTTTAACAAGGTGAATCCAGCCAAGTAGAAAAATTTGCTTTATCGCATTGTCGCTATAACTAAAGCGAGCTCATTTATGATTTGAACTTATGGTGGAGGCGCCGGAAACTCAAAAATTATTTCCGCGAGATCTTACGGGAATATTTTTATATACACTATTGTCTTTAAGCAGCTATATGTACGTTATAAAATTATTTCATCTTAAAGAGCACATTGTATTCTTAAATAACAATACTTTAGAAGTTGAATTGTGTTTTTTCAGAATTTTTGAATAAGTTTTACTATTTTTTGTGGATTTTTAAAAATAATCGGTTTTGAGATTAACAAGTACAATATTTTCTTTAAGCAGCTATATGTACGTTATAAAATTATTTCATCTTAGAGAGCACATAATATTCTTAAATAATAATACTTTACAAGTTGAATTATGTTTTTACAGAATTTTTGAACAAGTTTAACTATTTTTTGTGGATTTTTAAAAATAATCGGTTTTGAGATTAACAAGTGCACTATTGTCTTTAAGCAGCTATATGTACGTTATAAAATTATTTCATCTTAAAGAGCACATAATATTCTTAAATTATAATACTTTAAAAGTTGATTTAAGGTTTTTCAGAATTTTTGAATAAGTTTTACTATTTTTTCTGGATTTTTAAAAATAATCGGTTTTGAAATTAACAAGTACACTATTGTCTTTAATCAGCTATATGTACGTTATAAAATTATTTCATCTTAAAGAGCACATAACATTCTTAAATAATAATACTTTAGAAGTTGAATTATGTTTTTACAGAATTTTTGAACGAGTTTTACTATTTTTTGTGGATTTTTTAAAATTATCGGTTTTGAGATTTACAAGTACACTATTGTCTTTAAGCAGCTATATGTACGTTATAAAATTATTTCATCTTAGAGAGCACATAATATTCTTAAATAATAATACTTTAGAAAGTGAATTATGTTTTTTCAGAATTTTTGAATAAGTTTTACTATTTTTTGTGGATTTTTAAAAATAATAGATTTTGAGATTAACAAGTGCACTATTGTTTTTAAGCAGCTATATGTACGTTATAAAATTATTTCATCTTAAAGAGCACATGATATTCTTAAATAATATTACTTAAGAAGTTGAATTATGGTTTTTCAGAATTTTTGAATAAGTTTTACTATTTTTTGTGGATTTTTAAAAGTAATCGGTTTTGAGATTAACAAGTACACTATTGTCTTTAAGCAGCTATATGTACGTTATAAAACTATTTCATCTTAAAGAGCACATAAAATTCTTAAATAATAATACTTTAGAAGTTGAATTATGGTTTTTCAGAATTTTACTATTTTTTGTGGATTTTTAAAAATAATCGGTTTTTGAGATTAACAAGTGCACTATTGTCTTTAAGCAGCTATATGTACGTTATAAAATTATTTCATCTTAAAGAGCACATTGTATTCTTAAATAATAATACTTTAGAAGTTGAATTATGTTTTTTTAGAATTTTACTATTTTTTGTGGATTTTTAAAAATAATCGGTTTTGAGATTAACAAGTACAATATTTTCTTTAAGCAGCTATATGTACGTTATAAAATTATTTCATCTTAGAGAGCACATAATATTCTTAAATAATAATACTTTAGAAAGTGAATTATGTTTTTTCAGAATTTTTGAATAAGTTTTACTATTTTTTGTGGATTTTTAAAAATAATAGATTTTGAGATTAACAAGTGCACTATTGTTTTTAAGCAGCTATATGTACGTTATAAAACTATTTCATCTTAAAGAGCACATAAAATTCTTAAATAATAATACTTTAGAAGTTGAATTATGGTTTTTCAGAATTTTACTATTTTTTGTGGATTTTTAAAAATAATCGGTTTTTGAGATTAACAAGTGCACTATTGTCTTTAAGCAGCTATATGTACGTTATAAAATTATTTCATCTTAAAGAGCACATAATATTCTTAAATTATAATACTTTAAAAGTTGATTTAAGGTTTTTCAGAATTTTTGAATAAGTTTTACTATTTTTTCTGGATTTTTAAAAATAATCGGTTTTGAAATTAACAAGTACACTATTGTCTTTAATCAGCTATATGTACGTTATAAAATTATTTAATTTTAAAGAGCACATTGTATTCTTAAATAATAATACTTTAGAAGTTGAATTATGTTTTTTTAGAATTTTACTATTTTTTGTGGATTTTTAAAAATAATCGGTTTTGAGATTAACAAGTACAATATTTTCTTTAAGCAGCTATATGTACGTTATAAAATTATTTCATCTTAGAGAGCACATAATATTCTTAAATAATAATACTTTACAAGTTGAATTATGTTTTTACAGAATTTTTGAACAAGTTTAACTATTTTTTGTGGATTTTTAAAAATAATCGGTTTTGAGATTAACAAGTGCACTATTGTTTTTAAGCAGCTATATGTACGTTATAAAATTATTTCATCTTAAAGAGCACATAATATTCTTAAATTATAATACTTTAAAAGTTGATTTAAGGTTTTTCAGAATTTTTGAATAAGTTTTACTATTTTTTCTGGATTTTTAAAAATAATCGGTTTTGAAATTAACAAGTACACTATTGTCTTTAATCAGCTATATGTACGTTATAAAATTATTTCATCTTAAACAGCATATAATATTCTTAAATAATAATACTTTAGAAGTTTAATTATGGTTTTCCAGAATTTTTTAACAAGTTTTACTATTTTTTCTGGATTTTTAAAAATAATCGGTTTTGATATTAACAAGTACACTATTGTCTTTAAGCAGCTATATATACGTTATAAAATTATTTTATCTTAAAGAGCATACAATATTCCTAAATAACAATACATTAGAAGTTGAATTATGGTTTTTCAGAATTTTTGAATAAGTTTTACTAATTTTTCTGGATTTTTAAAAATAATTGGTTTTGAGTTTAACAAGTGCACTATTGTCTTTAAGCAGTTATATATAGGTTATAAAATTATTTCATCTTTAAGAGCACATAATATTCTTAAATAATAATACTTTAGAAGTTGAATTATGTTTTTTCAGAATTTTTGAATAAGTTTTACTATTTTTTGTGGATTTTTAAAAATAATCGGTGTACACTATTGTCTTTAAGCAGCTATATGTACGTTATGCAATTATTTCATCTTAAAGAGCACATTGTATTCTTAATTAACAATACTTTAGAAGTTGAATTATGTTTTTTCAGAATTTTTGAATAAGTTTTACTATTTTTTGTGGATTTTTAAAAATAATCGGTTTTGAGATTAACAAGTGCACTATTGTCTTCAAGTAGCTATATTTACGTTATAAAATTATTTCATCGTAAAGAGCACATAATATTCTTTAATCATAATACTTTAGAAGTTGAATTATGTTTTTTAAGAATTTTTGAATAAGTTTTACTATTTTTTGTGGATTTTTTAAAAATTGTCGGTTTTGAGATTAACAACTGCACTATTGTCTTTAAGCAGTTATATGTACGTTATAAAATTATTTCATCTTAAAGAACACATTGTATTCTTAAATAATAATACCTTAGAAGTTGAATTTTAGTTTTTCAGAATATTTGAATAAGTTTTACTTTTTTTTCTGGATTATTAAAAATAATCGGTTTTAAGATTAACAAGTGCACTATTGTCTTTAAGCAGTTATATTAAGGTTATAAAATTATTTCATCTTAAAGAGTGTATAATATTCTTGAATCACAATACTTTAGACGTTGAAATATGTTTTTTTCGGAATTTTTGAATAAGTTTTACTATTTTTCGTGGATTTTTAAAAATAATCGGTTTCGAGATAAACAAGTGCACTATTGTCTTTAAGCAGCTATATGTGCGTTATAAAATTATTTCATTTTAAAGAGCACATAATATTCTTAAATAAGAATACTTTAGAAGTTGAATTATGGTTTTTCAGAATTTTTGAATAAGTTTTACTATTTTTTGTGGATTTTTAAAAATAATCGGTGTACACTATTGTTTTTAAGCAGCTATATGTACGTTATAAAATTATTTCATCTTAAAAAACACATAATATTCTTAAATAATAATACTTTAGAAGTTTAATTATGTTTTTTAAGAATTTTTGAATAAGTTTTACTATTTTTTGTGGATTTTTTAAAAATTGTCGGTTTTGAGATTAACAACTGCACTATTGTCTTTAAGCAGTTATATGTACGTTATAAAATTATTTCATCTTAAACAGCACATTGTATTCTTAAATAATAATACTTTAGAAGTTGAATTATGGTTTTTCAGGGGGGGAGAGTTAAATCTCCTTTTAATTAACTCTTCATCACGAGTAGTCGCAAGATGGCGCGCTCTCTCTCTCTCTTTCTCTCTCTCTCCAATTACCATTTGAAAATCTTAATTAAACATCTTAGTATTTGCATACGTCTCCTTTCGGCCGTGTCAATTCAAAAGGCAAATATTTTTTCAATGATGCAACTTAACCCGACGACGCGACGCGCGCGCCCTCCTCCGCCCCTTGTTTCATTCGCGACAACCCAAACACCGAAGAGGGTGCATACCTAATGGGCGCGGGCTTATGCCTCATGTAATCTTATATTTTACATAAACATAAATTCCCATTTAACTCGTTTTATTAAAATAATGCTCGTTTTAAATTCACCACCTTTTAAAAAAAAAATTCGGTTTTAATCATGAGGATAATTATTGTGTGGTATTTTAGGCCTTCATATTTGCGACAGAATAAATTAAGTTACCGGCGCATTCACCGAAGGTTCAATTAAGAATGAAGCTCATTGTTGTCGTCTGCAAAACGATGGATAAATTAAGTTACCGGCGCATCCACCATAAGTTAAACTCAGAAATAATAGTTATTTATTATACGAATGTGGCATGTACGTAATTAGTCCCGCAAGAAAAAGTTTAAATAATTTCCTTAAAGGACTAATGAGGAATTACACATGAGTATAAAATAAAATTTTATCCAAAATCGTCTGTAATTGCACTAAATATTGAAATAATGTTTATAAAATTTTGACAACAAATTTTGACGTACGTGGTGTTAATTTGAAATATTTCAAAAATCCTATGAAGGATCTATGCATTCCGTGAGCTCAAATGACCACTGTAATTCGATTATAAGACCCGATTTTGGATAAACTTATTTTAGTTGCCAGTAAAGCGATGGATAAATTAAGTTACCGGCGCCTCCGCCATAATGTTAATTTATAACTGAGCTCATTTTATTTGTCCGTAAAGCGATGGTTGCGACTGTTATAAACTAGCTCTTTGGCTAAGGGTTAATTATGCTCTAGTAATTTGTTAAAATTCCGCTCGTCCGTTAAAGTTAAATTAATATATTTATTGAACTTAAAGTTAATAAATACTTGCACTCCTTATTTATTGATACAAAATCGAATTCCTTTCTCGAGCGTAATTCATTTATAAGCCATAGGGGGGGCTCGAAGATAAAAAAGCGAAACTGTTTTATAAACCGGAATACCTCCAGGCAGTTGCTATTCCAAAGTGGAAGTATTAGTATATAGTATATATCTTTCCGCAAGAAGTTGGCTCAGGTGTCCCCCATGACCCCGATGGCTTATGCGCCTTTATAAATTGAATCTTTCTACCCAATATTGGCTCGGCTTTCAAGACAATGAAGCTACGTATATGGAGGAATTGGAGGATATTAGACTTAATACACGTATACACGTGTATTTTTCATTTTTACAATTCTTATTTTCATCCGATGCAGAGAGAGTGGCCTTCAATCGATTTCACATGAAATAATGGAGGATGTGTCGGATAGAAATGCGCCGCCTTAAAGAGCAAACCCGATGGCACTTAAGAGACTAACAAGGACAGTGTGTATGGCCACTTATTCTTCTTTTGGGTAATATATGAGTTTTCGCTGTTATCAGCAGTGACAAACTTTTTTCCCCCCCGGAGGACCATTCTGCTGAGTGTGGGTGTACGTACACGTGTTAAATTGATAAAATTATGCAGACATTTTAATTACAACACCTGCGAGCCATAAGTTACTTGGAGGCAATAAGGAGGTTGAAATATTTCTAAAAATAACAGCACGATTGCTGGAAACATAAAAATTCCTAAACCTGTTAACAAGCATAAAACAAGCCGCACACCGCGGGGCGTAATTAATTACAAATTTCAAACAACAATTTGCGTCTATTAATTGTTCAACTTTAGTTGGACCAAAACGAGTATTTGCGTTCGAGGCTGCGCCGCTCTTGTTGCGTTATATCGTAATTATGGGCCCGACGAGTGTGCTAAAACCGTTTAGTGCGAAGAAAAATCACTTTAGTTCCTAAATCCTGTTTATTGATCCCAGGACGGTGGTTCGGTGGTAACCAGAGATGCTCTCTCTCGCCAGTAAGGTTACAATATAGATTCCTCCCCCGCCGAGTTATTGAAGTTTTTCTTGATTTCCCCCGAGCTCCATCTTACAATTTACCGCTTAACTACTCTTTTTTCTTCACTTTTATAATTTTCGATTCTTGCGAATCCTCGTTAATTGGATGCGTTGATTATTGACATCGTCGGAGCTGACGAAGGCAAGAGGTATTATTTGCCGCTCCGGGGCTACTTTTAGCAGGTTTATCGGAACCGACGTCAAATTTAAATAATAAGGCTGATTTAGAATGTATATTCTTGTGAAATAAAAGATCAGATGTTGGAATTTTGTTCAAAACTTTAGAATAAAACACAGTGGTGAGAGTTTCGCTGGTAAATTATCCTCAAAATGGATATTTCCGTTGAAACTTCCAATTTAAAAAAATTCACGAAAGAATTCATGATTCCTTCGATAAGTTTCGATAAAAAAATTGATTTTTTTTTAAATAGTTGAATTTTAAAAATATTTTATGTGCAGAACTTTTTTACGCCAATCAACAATTTTTCAAAAACAAATATTCGTTTAGACCAGTGATTCCCAAAGTGGGCGCCACCGCCCCCTGCTGGGTGCTGCAGCGATTCAGAGGGGCGCTGATGGCCACAGGTGCATTTGGGGGCGATGAAATACCGTAAGGGGGTGGTGATAGTATAAAAGAAAGAATAGAAGATTTAGTGGAACGTGGGTTCAGTACGGTAACCAATTTATTAACAAAAAAAAAACAATTGCAAATAGTCAATCTTGGTGATCCTATTAATTGCTTTTAAAATTAAAAAAAAATTGAGTAATATTTTTTCTGGAAAGGGGGTGGTAGGACAAAAAAGTTTGGGAACCACTGGTTTAGACCATCTGAAAGTCCTATAATTTTTTTTAATACATTTGCAAAAACACTGATTTGCTTTAATTAAAATTAAATCTCTAAACCGCGTGCCGTGTGGGTTCGAATCCCAGCCCGGCCGAAAGATTTTTCGGGGATCGAGAAGTATTCGCTCGGGTCCATGGTTGTTGTGTATACGTCTGACATTATTGATTTATTCATTTGTTCATTTAATCATCCCAAAATTAAAAATACAAAAAATAATAAGTCGATGTGACTGAATGGCTCATGCCTAAATAAAAAAAAAATCTCTAAAAGCATCGATCAAATAAATAACTCAGTGTTGCCAACAACTGCATTTATTGTTATGTAGATAATTTAATTACACAAATCTTTAATTGAAGAACTGTTTTATTCCAATTACCAATTGACCACAAAAAAAAATTTAAAATCTCTAAAAACATCGATCTGTTTGGAACAGCGATAAAAATATTGAAATCACTAAGTAATGGCTGTATCTAAAATCATGCCAATAATATTAATAGATAGCTAGTTGAATTTAAAAAGTTTTGTTTTTTTGGGTGTTTTAATCGCCAGTTTTTCATAAAATAATTAAATTATTATTATTACACATATTTGTTTGGAGTACCGACAAAAACAATTGAATAACCAGGTAAACCGAATAGCTAATACTATACAAATACGTTTTTTTTGGTAATTTAATTATACAATTATTTTATTCAAAAAACTTTTTTTAACTCGGATCACCAATTTTTTATAATTAAATAAAATATCTAAAAACATCGATTTGTTTACAGTAGCGGTAAAAATATTTGAATAACTAAGTAATGGCGGTAAATAAAATTATACCAATAGCACCATTTTATAGAGAAATAAATTATACTTAAATTTTTTTAATTTTTTTCATTTTAATTATAAATTTTTTATAAAAATGTTCTTTTTTTAAACGCTGATTCGGTTGGTGAAGCCAATGGATAAAAACAATTGAACGGCTAGGTGATGGTCATGGTAAAATTATACCAATAGCACCATTTTATAGAGAATTAAATTATACTTCATTTTTTTAATTTTTTTAATTTAATTGCAATTTTTTTATAAAAAAAATTATTTTTTTTTAAACGCTGATTTATTTGGTGAAGCCAATGAATAAAAACAATTGAACAACTAGGTGATGGTCATGGTAAAATTATACCAATAGCACCATTTTATAGAGAATTAAATTATACTTAATTTTTTTAATTTTTTTAATTTAATTGCAATTTTTTTATAAAAAACATTCTTTTTTTTAAACGCTGATTTATTTGGTGAAGCCAATGAATAAAAACAATTGAACAACTAGGTGATGGTCATGGTAAAATTATACCAATAGCACCATTTTATAGAGAATTAAATTATACTTAATTTTTTTTAATTTAATTGCAATTTTTTTTTAATTATTTTTTTTTAAACGCTGATTTATTTGGTGAAGCCAATGGATAAAAACAATTGAACAACTAGGTGATGGTCATGGTAAAATTATACCAATAGCACCATTTTATAGAGAATTAAATTATACTTCAATTTTTTTTAAATTTGAATTAGCAATTTTTTACAGAAAAAAAAATTTTTTTTTTCGAAAACGCTGATTTGTTTTCGGTGTACCCAGTGGATAAAAACAATTGAATAATTAGTTGTTGGTGATAGTGAAATAACATTAAGAGTACCATTTTATATGTAATTTAATTCTCCATCGATTTTTTCAAATATTTTTTTTTATTTCTATTATTTAAAATCAATAAAGGATAATCACTTGGTTTGTTTCACTTTAATTATTTATTTAATTCCGATTAGTTTCGACTAACAGTCATTATCAAGAAATGTATAGAGTTCGCGTTTTTGGAGGGTATTTATTGATTTTTTTATTTCAATTGCGTATTTTTCATATAAAAAAAATACATTTTCAAAAACGTGTTTTTTCTGGTAACGCGATGAAAAAATGCATCACGAAGCAACGGCTACAGCTGAAAGTATATCAAGTCCATTTTATAGGTAATTTAATTCTTCGTCGATTTTTTCAAAGAATTTTTTTATTTCAATTGCGTATTTTTCATAAAAGAAATAAAATTTCAAAAACGCGTTCTTTCTGTTGTTCCGATTAAAACAATTGAATAATTGGGTGATGGTGATAGCTGAAATGATATAAATAGTACCATTTTAAAGGTAATTTAATTCTGCATCGTTTTTTTCAAAGAATTTTTTTAATTTTCATAAAAAAATTAAATTTTCAAAAACGCGTTTTTTCTGGTGTCGCGATGAAAAAATGCATAACCAGGTAACGTTTATAGCTGAAATTACAACAATAATACCATTTTATATGTAATTTAATTCTCCATCGATTTTTTTAAAGAATTTTTGTATTTCAATTGCGTATTTTTCATAAATAAAAATAATTTTCAAAAACGCGTTTATTTTCGTGTAGCAATAAAAACAACTGAATAACCACGTGATGGTGGTAGCTAAAATTACATCAATAGTACCATTTTGCAGGCAATTTAATTATTCATCGATTTTTTCAAAGAATTGTTTAATTCAATTGCGTATTTTTTATAGAAAAAAATAATTTTCAAAAACGCGTTTTTTCTGGTGTAGCGATAAAAACAACTGAATAGCCACGTGATGGTGGTAGCTAAAATTACATTAATAGTACCATTTTGCAGGCAATTTAATTCGCCATCGATTTTTTTCTAAGATTTTTTTAAATTCATTTGCGTATTTTTATATAAAAAATCATTTTCAAAAACGCGTTTTTTTAATGTCGCGATAAAAACAATTAAATAACTTCATGATGGTGATAGCTGAAAGTACATCAATAGTACCATTTTATAGGCAATTTAATTTTTGATCGGTTTTTTCAAAGAATTTTTTTATTTAATTTGGGAATTTTTCAGTTAAAAAAATAAAATTTTAAAAACGCGTTTTGTCTTTTGTCGCGATAAAAACAATTAAATAACTTGATGATGGTGATAGCTGAAAGTACATAAATAGTACCATTTTATAGGAAATTTAATTCTCTATCGATTTTATTTAAGAATAATTGATTTCAATTACGTATTTTTTATAAAAAAATTAAATTTTCAAAAACGCGTTTTTTTCTGGTGCCTCGCTAAAAACAATTGAATAACTTCGTGATGGCGATAGCTGAAATTACATCAGTAATACTATTTTATAGGCAATTTAATTCTCCATCGATTTTTTAAATATTTTTTTAATTTAAATTACGTATTTTTTATAAAAAATAAAATTTTCAAAAACGCGTTTTTTTCTGTTGTCGCGTTAAAAACAGTTGAATAACTGGGTGATGGTGATAGCTGAAATTATATAAATAGTACCATTTTATAGGTAATTTAATTCTCCATCGATTTTTTTACAAGAATTTTTTTGATTTTAATTACGTATTTTTTATAAAAAATAAAATTTTCAAAAACGCGTTTTTCTCTGCTGTCGCGATAAAAAAAAATAACTAGGTGATGGTAATTTTGAAATTATATAAATATTATTTTGTGGGCAACTTACTTCTCCATTGATTATTCAATTTTTATTTTTATTTTTATTGCGTATTTTTTATAAAAAATTAAATTTTCAAAAACGCAGATTTGTTTTTTTCTGGTGTCGCGATAAAAACAATTAAATAACTTGGTGATGGTGATAGCTGAAATTACATCAATAATACCATTTTATAGGCAATTTAATTCTCCATCAATTTTTTTTTAATATTCGTCTTTATTTCAATTGCATATTTTTCATAAAAAAAATAATTTACAAAAACGCGTTTTTTTCATTTAAAAAACAATTATTTCAAAGATTTTTTTGATTTTAATTACGTATTTTTCATAAAAAAATTAAATTTTCAAAAACGCGTTTATTTTCTGCTGTCGCGATAAAATTAATGGAATAACTAAGTAATGGTGGTAGTTCAAATTACATCAGTAGTACCAATTTAATTTTCCATCGAATTTTTTGATTTCAATTAAGTATTTTTCATAAAAAAATTAAATTTTCAAAATTTTTCTGCTGTCGCGATAAAAACAATTAAATAACTAGGTGATGGTGATAGCTGAAATTACATAAATAGCACCATTTTATAAACAATTCAATTCGCCATCAAGCTTTACAAAGATTTTTTTTATTTCAATTACATATTTTTATTAAAAAAAATAATTTTTCAAAAACGCGTTTTTTTCTGCTGTCGCAATAAAAATAATTAAATAGCTAGGTGATGGTAGGTAGCTGAAATTATATCAGTAGTACCGTTTTGCAGGCAATTTAATTCTCCATCGATTTTGTTCAAAGAATTTTTTATTTCAATAAAAAAATTCCAAAAATGCGTTTTTTCTGGCGTCGCGATAAAAACTAAAATTGAATAACTAGATGATGGCGATAGCTAAAAGTACATCAATACTACCATTTTATAGGCAATTTAATTCTCCATCGATGTTTTTAAAGAATTTTTTTATTTCAATTGCGTATTTTTCATAAAAAAATAAATTTTCAAAAACACGTTTTTTTCGGCTGTTGCGCCAAAAAATTAAATAACTAGCTGATGGTAATTTTGAAATTATATAAATATTACCATTTTATAGGCAACTTCATTCTCTATCCGTTTTTTCAAATTTTTTTTTTATTTAAATTGCGTATTTTTCATAAAAAAATAATTTTTATAAAATAATTGAATAACTAGGTGATGGAGGTAGCTGAAATTACATCAGTAGTGCCATTTCATAAGCAATTAATTTCTCCATCTATTTTTTCAAAGAATTTTTTTTATTTCAATTAAGTATTTTTCATTAAAAAAATTAAATTTTCAAAAATTGTCTGCTGTCGCGATGAAAACAATTAATTAACTAGGTGATGGTGATAGCTGAAGTTACATTAATAGTACCATTTTATGGATAATTCAATCATCTGCCGCCTTTTTAAATATTTTTTTTTAATTTTAATTATCAATTTTTCATGAAAAAAAAAAAAATTTAAAAAGTACCGATTTGCCAGGAAGATCTATGAAACCAACTGAATTACAAGATGATGGCTATAGCTAAAATTATATCGAGAGCACCATTTATGGAGAGTTAAATTCTCCATCGCTTTAGTTATACAGGGCGTCCTATTTTAAATTTTCACCCCAAATATCTCGAAACCTTAGCAACATGGCAAAAAAAAATTCAGATAAAAGTTGTAGGGTTTAAAGGGGGACATATACTGGTGACCTTGAAAATTACCTTGGAGTTAATTTTCAAGGTCAAACGAAGGTCAACTTTAATTTTTCAAATGAAGTCCCCTATTTTTTATTGTGGGATCATATTCATATCATTAATTATAAAAATTGGATCATCTGATATTTATAAGATGATCCAATTTTCATAATTAATGAAACAAAATAGAAAAATGTTAACTTTTTTCGGTCGATATTTATAGACCGAAAAAAGTCAACATTTTTCTATTTTTGTTTTTTTGCCGTAAATGAAAAAGTTCAAATTGGGTAAAGCCAAAAATTACTCTTGCTTTGCTCCATAATTTTTTTATCAAAAAAGTACGCGAAATATCTGAAAAATATCTTTTCTCTACTTATCAAAATCTTCAGCATAAATACAAATTAAAGTTTTCGAGCGCACTGAACTGAACTCAAATACATCGGATACTTACCTAACTGAGCCCTCATTCTCGTCGGTGCCCTCACTGCGAAGTTATGTTACAAAGTCAATAGAATATCCACTTCCATCAAACTCAAACACAAGTAAATCAGTCCCTGTCTCGTTACAATGTTACGAAGATTCTCGCGGACTAAAATTTAATTAGAGTACATTATATGGGTTCACGGTAAACTCCATATAACAACAACAACTACAGGATTCGTTACTTTGGGCCCCGCGAGAAAATGCGTAACCTGGGCGAAGGGCCCTCTCGAGGAGGAGACGGTGTGTGGCAGTCCTGGGACTATTAAGGTCGCTGCCACTTTCCTTTAAGGGCACTGTTTTAAAATGGAATTGATATTGGCCTTATTTCGGTGTATTTGTATGGATGCTGCGAATGTTTTTGAAGTGGCTGTAAAGGGTGGAGTAAATACTTCGTTTGAATGTACGGTAGAATTAAGGGCTAATGGTACTTGGAATGTAGAAACGTAGGTTAACGGGACTGCCAGATCTTAATTAATCAGTGTCTTGCATACTTTTTTTAACGAGGTGCCATTTTTATTTTTTATAAATTTTTTCAACCAATGATGATTTTTTTCTAATTTTTATTTTTTCATGCAGATATCACTGAAGCGATTTCAATAAAATTTTAGGGGTGTATAGGTAACGATAACCGGCGCCCAAATATGGAATTAAATATTGAGCATGTAATACACTTTTTTGGGATAGAAAATATTTTCCTAAAATACATCCTAGGATACAAGTGAAATTTTTGCTTGCAGGAATATTTAATTTAAAAAAAAATATTGTGCATTATTACGCATTCTAGGATTAAGACAGGCGGATATCTACAGTAGTAACGGTTAGAAATTCAATCTAGATTTTCGTTTTTAATTAGTCAATTTGCTTTACTATAGGCAACTGTTGATTAGAGTGGTTCTTATTTTAGAAGTATATGAAAATCAACGGGACAATCCGGAAACTTGTTCGTATAGATGAAAAACTAATAACCGTAAATTTTGAGCCATATCGAACATTGTGTAAACGAGCCCTAGCCCTCTAAAATTTGAAAAAGTGGGTTTATTCCCTTTTTTTCATTTTGGTCCACCCTAATATTAAACGGTCCACCCTAATGGCCAAATAATATATTATGTCGATAGAGGACGTTAATGTGAATCCAAAACGTGTTTATTTGTTGAAATTGGACTAAAATTGACGAAGTTATTAATGTTTTACGAAACTACAAGCCAAAGATCCAAAATATCTGCCGGAAAATCAAAAACCCTGGACTAAAAGTAAAAAATGCAGACCGAAAACTTGAGAATTCAAGTAAAGGAAAATTAATTTGCTATTTTCACCCCCAAAATAATAAGCTCAAAGTAAATTTCTGGCCAGAAACTCGGAAATAATAGCCAGAAAATAAAAAATAAAATCACCCAACAAAATCAATCATTCAAGTTAAAAAATCTAAAAAATATAAAGAAAATCATAAATTTAGACCGAAGTTGAAAATTCGGGACTGAAAATTAAAAACGCAGATTAAAAAAATTGAACAAAATTTCGGTCAAAATAAGGAAAAATTTATACTGCAAAGTCGAAAATGCTAGTAAAAAATCTAAAATAGAGGCCAAAAAATGAAAAATAAACAAACGTGGCCAAAAATCAAACATTTTGAATCGGGCCTAAAAATAAAAAATGCAGACCAAACAAATCAAAATTTTCTGCCAAAATAAAGGAAATGTAGGACAGAAGATTCTGAATTTAGACTACAAAATCGAAAATGCAGGTCAAAAATCAGAAATATATACTAAAAAAAATCCACAATCGGGACCAAAAAATCAAAAATTTTGACCAAAACTAGAAAACTCTGGTTTAAAAATAAAAAATGTAGACACAACAATCAATCATTAAGGTTACTATAGGACCAAAAATAAGAAATTCCAACCTAAAAATAAAAAATACGGACCAGAAAATTGAAAATTTTGGAGAAAATAAAGAATATTTCGACTGAATGATCACAAAAGACCAAAAAATTAGCCAAATATCGAAAAAAACAGGCCAAAAATCTTAAATATGAGCCAAAAAATCAAAAATCCCGGTCTGGAAACAAAAAATGGTGACCAAAAAATTGAAAATTTAAGTAAAAGAAAAATAATTGTTTTTATATATTTTTATATTAATAGAATGAATATAATTTTTCATAATTTCGCGCTCTGTTCAAAAAATTGTATCCCACAATTTGATCAGATTTTTCCAAAATCTTCATGTCGAATGAATTTTGAGTTTTTTTAGGAAAGTTTCAAATCAATTTTTATTTTTATTTCAAGCCACCAAAATTATAACAATTTTTTGCGATTTTTCGCAGTGATTACATGAAATTATGACAAAATCTGGTGATGGTGTATAAGCAGTTTTCCGCATAATAATAATCTCAAATGATTTTTGAGTAATTTCGGAAAATTTTAAGTTTTTGTTTGACAATTGTTTTTGTAAATTCTTGAGAGCATTAAAATATTTAAAATTTTTTCATAAGTTCACGTGCTGTTCAAGTAAAAAATTGGTTTTGATATTTATCCAGATTTTCCCAAAATCATAATTTCGGATAAATTTTGAGTTGTTTTGGAAGGTTTTAAATCGTTGGCAGTTGTTTTTATATTTATTTTAAGCCACCAAAATTATAACAATCTTTTTCCGATAATTCGCACTGATTACAAGAAATTATCACAAAATCTGGTGATGGTGTGTAAGTATTTGTTTACTTAATAATAATCTCTAATGATTTTTGAGTAATTTTAGAAAATCCACGACAATTGTTTTTGTATTTTTTGAGAGCATTGAAATTATTACAATTTTCATAATTTCACGCGCTGTTCGAATAGAAGTATCACAATTTGGTTCAGGTGTGTATCCAGATTTTCCCAAAATCGTAATTTCGAATGATTTTAATAATAATAATAATAATAATAATATCAATTTATTCCCAACAGACAATTACAGCCTAGAAATGGAATTTTCGTAGATATATTACAAAATAGTATATATACATATATAAGCAAAACATAAATTTCAAAACAAATTTAGCTTAATATACAATCAGTTTTAAAAATATAAAATAAAACACAATGCAAAAACTAAAAACTAAAAACAAAAAAAGAGACATGAAAGCATAAAGCATAAAACATGAAAAAAAAAATGACTAACAGAGAGCAATCAAGCAATCCAAGACCCTTGACTTGTACAAGGTAAAAGAAGAGAAAATTTTTGAGTTATTTTGGAAAGTTTTGATTTGATGGCAATTGTCTTTATATTTATTTAAAGCCACCAAAATTATAACAATTTTTCATGATTTTTCGTGATAACTGAATACATAAAATCTGCTGATTTTTCACATAATAATAATTTCGAATGATTTCTAAGTAATTTTAGAAAATTTTAAGTCGACAACAATTGTTTTTATATTTGTTTGAGAGCATTAAAATAATTACAATTTTCCATAATTTCGTGCGCTGTTCAAATAAAAGTACACAAAATTTGGTTTTGGTGTGTATCCAGATTATTCCGAAATCATAATTTCTAATGTATTTTGAGTTATTTTAGAAAGTTTCAAATCGATGGAAATTATTTTTGTATTTATTTGAAACCATTAAAATTACTACAATTTTTCATAGTTTCGCGCGCTATTGAAATAAAATGTATGTAAAATTTGACGTTGGTATGGATCTATCTTTACAGGAAAATATAATCTCGATTGAATTTTGAGTAATTTTGGAAATAGAACCATAACCACAAGCATTGCATTTATCAGTGAAGGGATCTCATCTGCTTTAGACAAGTGTACAATAAGTGACAGAAATGCCGCGCATCTTCTAATTACCGTCGATGAAGGATTAGGTCACAAAACATCGAAATATAGAAGTGTGATATAACTGAAACATTCACAACTCTGTCAATTTTAGTTGGATTTTAACAAATAAATTCGTTTTGAATTCGTATTAACATCCTCTGTCGATACAGTATATCATTTGACCATTAGGGTGGACCGTTTAATATTAGGGGGCTAAAATGAAAAAAAGGGAAAAAAACTATTTTTTTTTCAAATTTTAGACGCCCTGGGCTTGGTTAGGCTATGATCGATATATCTCAAAATTTACAGTTTTTTATCTATACGAATTGTATAGGGTTGTCCCGTTGATTTCCACATACTTCGAAACTCCACCATATATGCTAAAACCACTCTACTGTAGATACATGGGTCCATTCTTTCCTAATTTGGGGGAATACACGCGCGCATTTTTATTTATAATAAATAATTTTTGTGGACGATTTTTGGACCAGCTGCCGCAAACACGAGCTCAGTTAATACATAAAGTTATGGAAAATAGAAAAAGACGTCACTGATAAAATAATGCACAACACATTTCCCCCGCCAGCTGAAGAACAATAAATTACCTTTTTTTTTAATACAATGTTACAACTAATCGGTGCGGTTGTCACCGGCAAATTTTTTCTACGCGAAATAATTTAATTCCTGTCAGAGACAAATAAAACGTTCGCCGATAAATTGGTCTGAAGTCAGAATAAATTTTCCCGCACATCTGGACCAGCCCTTTTATATTTATCGAATTATGTTTATGAAAATGTCCCCCCTCCGAGGGAGGGGGTGGGTGATATCATTTCAATCTCTTATTATGTTTATGAATATCCCCCTCCCTTGAATGGATAGAGAGGGTTATCATTTCAATTCCAAAGTTGCCTAATTCGAGCATTCGCAATTCGCAATTCGCAATTCCGAATATTTAGTTCTTAAAATAAATCTCCGGTCTTTGATGTAGGGAAGTTTCTCAAACTGTGTGTGTGTGTGTGTGTGTGTGTGCAGAGAAATTTAGTATCAGAATGTACAGCATGTCGGGAGAGGGCGAATCGGCTCCATTTTAGTTCAGTGATACCAAAATCTGGCGCTAATATTAAACTTCTACACACGAGAGAGGATGTAATGTATTATCATGCAACATTACCTAAGGGTGGATTCTGCACAAGTTCACAATGTCTACATTCCCATTTTCATATAAACTGCTCCAGTGTTCAGCGGAGAGGATAAAATAGTATCGCCTAGTTGCTATTATTTAATGATATAACAGGAAGCCGAATACTCGACTCTGTTGTGTTGTGTGTACACGACTTTACCAAAACTGCAAATTATTTTAATTTCAACCCCAATCGACCATTTGCGGGGAATATTCACCGTAAATTAAATTCTATTTCGCTTCGTCTTTAATTAATACATCAAGCCGACAAACACTGTTTATATTGTTAAAATTAACAATCCTAAATAAAATTAATTCATTTGAAATGTTTGTTTATTTATAATAAAATGCAGTTGACAAGTTTTACGCTAATCATTTTGTTCGTGTGTGCGCAAACTGCATTTTATTATTTAACAGTAATTTCCAGAAACTGCGGACCGGACGCTGATGTATATTTATTTTTAGTGGCGTAATTGCAACATTTATAAATATTAAAATTTACAATGCACTGAATGGTATGTTAATAAATACGAACGAATAGTTATTGGTGCGGAATGTACACGCTGTTGTAAAATTAATTCGGTGCGCAATTTCAAAAATGCAGTCACAAATTTTTTACCGTAAACATTCAATTTTCAACATTTGTATAATACTTTAATCATCTTTAGTGGCTAAATACTTAATATTTCATACCTTTTATGTACTTTTAATTTTGTACAATTTTTTAAATCGTCGCGTGCAGTTTTTTTCTTTCAATTCAAGTTTGTTGCGTTGTCATTTTATTCATAGCTGTGATAATTTAATTTTTGTAGAAGAATGTTGGAAACAGGTTTATTCTGAATGTATTTTGAAGTTTTGAAGATAATTCTAGTATAAATTAATTTTTTACAATTTTTCAAATCGCCGCGTGCAGTTTTTTCCTTCAATTCAAGTTTGTAGCGTTATCATTTTGTTCATAGCTATGATAAATTAATTTTTATGGAGGAATATCAGAAACAGGTTTATTTTGTAGGTATTTTGAAGTTTTGAAGATAATTTTAGTCGAAATTAATTTTTCCCAATTTTTTAAATCGCCGCGTGCAGTTTTTTTCCTTCAATTCAAGTTTGTAGCGTTGTCATTTTGTTCATAGCTGTGATATATCAATTTTTATAGAAGAATGTCAGAGACAGGTTTATTTTGAATGTATTTTGAAGTTTTGAAAATAATTTTAGTAGAAATTAATTTTTTACAATTTTTCAAATCGCCGCGCGCAGTTTTTTTCCTTCAATTCAAGTTTGTAGCGTTGTCATTTTGTTCATAGCTGTGATAAATCAATTTTTATCAAAGAATGTCAAAAACAGGTTTATTTTGAAAGTATTTTGAAGTTTTGAAGATAATTTTAGCAGAAATTATTTTTTTACAATTTTTCAAACCGCCGCGTGCAGTTTTTTTCCTTCAATTCAAGTTTGTAGCATTGTCATTTCCTTCATGGCGGTGATAAATTAATTTTTATCGAAGAATATCAGAAACTGGTTTATTTTGAATGTATTTTGAAGTTTTGAAGATAATTTTAGTAGAAATTAATTTTTTACAATTTTTCAAATCGCCGCGTGCAGTTTTTTTCCTTCAATTCAAGTTTGTGGCGTTATCATTTTGTTCATAGCTGTGATATATCAATTTTTATAGAAGAATGTCAGAAACAGGTTCATTTTGAATGTATTTTGAAGTTTTGAAAATAATTTTAGTAGAAATTATTTTTTTACAATTTTTCAAACCGCCGCGTGCAGTTTTTTTCCTTCAATTCAAGTTTGTAGCTTTGTCATTTTGTTCATAGCTGTGATAAATCAATTTTTATGGAAGAATGTCAGAGACAGGTTTATTTTGAATGTATTTTGAACTTTTGAAGATAATTTTAGTAGAAATTAATTTTTTACAATTTTTCAAATCGCCGCGTGCAGTTTTTTTCCTTCAATTCAAGTTTGTAGCGTTGTCATTTTTTTCAAAGATGTGATAAATTAATTTTTATAGAAGAATGTCAGCAACAGGTTTATTTTGAATGTATTTTGAAGTTTTGAAGATAATTTTAGTGGAAATTAATTTTTTACAATTTTTCAAATCGCCGCGTGCAGTTTTTTTTCCTTCAATTCAAGTTTGTGGCGTTATCATTTTGTTCATAGCTGTGATAAATCAATTTTTATGGAAGAATGTCAGAGACAGGTTTATTTTGAATGTATTTTGAACTTTTGAAGATAATTTTAGTAGAAATTATTTTTTTACCATTTTTCAAATCGCCGCGTGCAGTATTTTTCACTTCAATTCAAGTTTGTGGCGTTGTCATTTTGTTCATAGCTGTGATATATCAATTTTTATCGAAGAATGTCAGAAACTGGTTTATTTTGAATGTATTTTGAAGTTTTGAAGATAATTTTAGTAGAAATTAATTTTTTACAATTTTTCAAACCGCCGCGTGCAGTTTTTTTCCTTCAATTCAAGTTTGTTGCGTTATCATTTTGTTCATAGCTGTGATATATCAATTTTAATCGAAGAATGTCAGAAACTGGTTTATTTTGAATGTATTTTGAAGTTTTAAAGATAATTTTAGTAGAAATTAATATTTTACAATTTTTCAAGTCGCCGCGTGCAGTTTTTTTTCCTTCAATTCAAGTTTGTAGCGTTGTCATTTTCTTCATAGCTGTGATATATCAATTTTTATGGAAGAATATCAGAAACAGGTTTATTTTGAATGTATTTTAAAGTTTTGAAGATAATTTTAGTAGAAATTAATTTTTTACAATTTTTCAAATCGCCGCGTGCAGTTTTTTTCCTTCAATTCAAGTTTGTAGCGTTGTCATTTTCTTCATAGCTGTGATATATCAATTTTTATAGAAGAATGTCAGAAACAGGTTTATTTTGAATGTATTTTGAAGTTTTGAAGATAATTTTAGTGTAAATTAATTTTTTACAATTTTTCAAACCGCCGCGTGCAGTTTTTTTTCCTTCAATTCAAGTTTGTAGCTTTGTCATTTTGTTCATAGCTGTGATATAATAATTTTTGTAAAAGAATGTCAAAAACATGTTTATTTTGAATGTATTTTGAAGTTTTGAAGATAATTTTAGTGGAAATTAATTTTTTACAATTTTTCAAATCGCCGCGTGCAGTTTTTTTCCTTCAATTCAAGTTTGTAGCGTTGTCATTTTATTCATAGCTGTGATAAATCAATTTTTATAGAAGAATGTCAAAAACAGGTTTATTTTTAATCTATTTTGAAGTTTTGAAGATAATATTAGTGGAAATTAATTTTTTACAATTTTTCAAATCGCCGCGTGCAGTTTTTTTCCTTCAATTCAAGTTTGTAGCGTTGTCATTTTATTCATAGCTGTGATAAATCAATTTTTATAGAAGAATGTCAAAAACAGGTTTACTTTTAATGTATTTTGAAGTTTTGAAGATAATTTTAGTACAAATTAATTTTTTACAATTTTTCAAATCGCCGCGTGCAGTTTTTTTCCTTCAATTCAAGTTTGTAGCGTTGTCATTTTGTTCATAGCTGTGATAAATCAATTTTTATGGAAGAATATCAGAAACAGGTTTATTTTGAATGTATTTTAAAGTTTTGAAGATAATTTTAGTAGAAATTATTTTTTTACAATTTTTCAAATCGCCGCGTGCAGTTTTTTTCCTTCAATTCAAGTTTTTAGCGTTGTCATTTTCTTCATAGCTGTGATAAATCAATTTTTATAGAAGAATGTCAGAAACAGGTGTATTTTGAATGTATTTTGAAGTTTTGAAGTTAATTTTAGTAGAAATTATTTTTTTACAATTTTTCAAATCGCTGCGTGCAGTTTTTTTCTTTCAATTCAAGTTTGTAGCGTTGTCATTTTCTTCATTGCTGTGATATATTAATTTTTGAGGAAGAATGTCAGAAACATGTTTATTTTGAATGTATTTTGAAGTTTTGAAGATAATTTTAGTAGAAATTAATTTTTTACAATTTTTCAAATCGCCGCGTGCAGTTTTTTTCACTTCAATTCAAGTTTGTAGCGTTGTCATTTTGTTCATAGCTGTGATAAATCAATTTTTATGGAAGAATATCAGAAACAGGTTTATTTTGAATGTATTTTAAAGTTTTGAAGATAATTTTAGTAGAAATTATTTTTTTACAATTTTTCAAATCGCCGCGTGCAGTTTTTTTCCTTCAATTCAAGTTTGTAGCGTTGTCATTTTCATCATCGCTGTGATATATCAATTTTTGAGGAAGAATGTCAGAGACAGGTTTATTTTGAATATATTTTGAAGTTTTGAAGATAATTTTAGTAGAAATTAATTTTTTACAATTTTTCAAATCGCCGCGTGCAGTTTTTTTCACTTCAATTCAAGTTTGTAGCGTTGTCATTTTGTTCATAGCTGTGATAAATCAATTTTTATGGAAGAATATCAGAAACAGGTTTATTTTGAATGTATTTTAAAGTTTTGAAGATAATTTTAGTAGAAATTATTTTTTTACAATTTTTCAAATCGCCGCGTGCAGTTTTTTTCCTTCAATTCAAGTTTGTAGCGTTGTCATTTTCTTCATCGCTGTGATATATCAATTTTTGAGGAAGAATGTCAGAGACAGGTTTATTTTGAATATATTTTGAAGTTTTGAAGATAATTTTAGTAGAAATTAATTTTTTACAATTTTTCAAATCGCCGCGTGCAGTTTTTTTTCCTTTAATTCAAGTTTGTAGCGTTGTCATTTTCTTCATTGCTGTGATATATTAATTTTTGACGAAGAATGTCAGAAACATGTTTATTTTGAATGTATTTTGAAGTTTTGAAGATAATTTTAGTAGAAATTAATTTTTTACAATTTTTCAAATCGCCGCGTGCAGTTCTCTTAACTTCAATTCAAGTTTGTATCGTTGTAATCTTTATAATTTAAATTAACCATTTGCTTTTCTTCTGATTAAACGACGGGAGCTTATCACATCCTGACGACGAGAGTTTATCACATCCTGACGACAAGAGCCCATCAGCCCAATCAATTCAAAATAATTAAAATCAACGTGTGTCTGTCTGTTTGGCAGTGAATAAAAAATATTGATAACATTTCAATTTAATTGAAGTAGAAATTATCTTACCTAATTTACTTCAATAAAAAACCAAACAATGTTCTGCAACACTGTGCATTACTCAATAAATACGGAGTGATTACATCCTATAAACTTCGGTGGATGAGCAAACGGTAATTTCGGGAAACAATTTGCATATTAATCGTATGTAAATAGCAATAATTTGTAGATAGTAGAAGCCGGTGTATCCGTTACATCCAGGGAAATCAAGATCTGTTTGATTGATATAGTCAATATGTTTAGTGGGGCGCACACATGTGCACTCTGTTGCTGCCATCCCAGTTATGGTGTGTTTAAGTTATGATGTGCACGAAGACACTAAATAAACAATGCAATTGTACCAACCGTAAAATATTATCTCGCGTCGCCGTGAATTACACTGACCGCAAAGGATTTTATAATGTAACAAACATAAACGGCTATGAATATTTGTAGCTTACTTACACACACTTGAAACTTGCCAAATTTACTCAAAATACTTTCCACTTCACTACTATGCATAAATCTCAAAATATCCCTTCACTAGATTTTGAAATAATTTACGGAGAACACAACGTATCGCCATTCTAAAATTGAACTTTTTTCAGGCCCAAAAAAAAAATTGAAAAACAATCGCCACACACTTGAAACTTGCCAAATTTACTCAAAATACATTCCACTTCACTATTATGCATAAATCTCAAAATACCCCATCACTAGATTTTGAAATAATTTGCGGAGAACAGAACGTATCCCCATTCTAAAATTGAACTTTTTTCATGTCCAAAAAAAAATTGAAAAACATGGCCACACACTTGAAACTTGCCAAATTTACTCAAAATACATTCAACTTCACTATTATGCATAAATCTCAAAATAACCCTTCACTAAATTTTGAAATAATTTACAGAGAATAGAATGTATCGCCATTCTAAAATTGAACTTTTTTCAAGTCCAAAAAAAAAAAGAAAAACAATGGCCACACACTTGAAACTTGTCAAATTTACTCAAAATACTTTCCACTTTACTATTATGCATAAATCTCAAAATACCCCTTCACTAGATTTTGAAATAATTCACGGAGAACGGAACGTATCGCCATTCTAAAATTGAATTTTTTTCAAGTCCAAAAAATAATTGAAAAACAATCGCCACACACTTAAAACTTGCCAAATTTACTCAAAATACATTCCACTTCGCTATTATGCATAAATCTCAAAATACCCCTTCACTAGATTTTGAAATAATTTAAGGAGAACGGAACGTATCGCCATTTTAAAATTGAACTTTTTTCAGGTCAAAAAAAAAAATTGAAAAACAATCGCCACACACTTGAAATTTGCCAAATTTACTCAAAATACATTCTACTTTACTATTATGCATAAATCTTAAAATACCCCTCCACTAGATTTTGAAATAATTTACGGAGAACAGAACGTATCGCCATTCTGAGATTGAACTTTTTTTCAGGTGAAAAAAAAATTGAAAAACAATCGCCACACACTTGAAACTTGCCAAATTTACTCAAAATACATTCCACTTCACTATTATGCATAAATCTTAAAATACCCAGTCACTAGATTTTGAAATAATTTACGGAGAACAGAACGTATCTCCGTTCTGAGATTGAACTTTTTTCAGGTCGAAAAAAAAATTGAAAAATCAATCGCCACACACTTGAAACTTGCCAAATTTACTCAAAATACATTCCACTTTACTATTATTCATAAATCTCAAAATACCCCTTCACTACATTTTGAAATCATTTACGGAGAACAGAACGTATCGTCATTCTGAGATTGAACTTTTTTTCAGGTGAAAAAAAAATAGAAAAACAATCGCCACATACTTGAAACTTGGCAAATTTACTTAAAATACATTCCACTTTACTATTATACATAAATCTCAAAATACCCCTTCACTACATTTTGAAATAATTTACGGAGAACCGAACGTATCTCCATTCTGAGATTGAACTTTTTTCAGGTCGGAAAAAAAAATTGAAAAACAATCGCCACACACTTGAAACTTGCCAAATTTACTCAAAATACATTCCACTTTACTATTATTCATAAATCTCAAAATACCCCTTCACTACATTTTGAAATCATTTACGGAGAACAGAACGTATCGTCATTCTGAGATTGAACTTTTTTTCAGGTGAAAAACAAATAGAAAAACAATCGCCATACACTTGAAACTTGGCAAATTTACTTAAAATACATTCCACTTTACTATTATTCATAAATCTCAAAATACCCCTTCACTACATTTTGAAATAATTTACGGAGAACCGAACGTATCTCCATTCTGAGATTGAACTTTTTTAGGTCGAAAAAAAAAATTGAAAAACAATCGCCACACAGTTGAAACTTGCCAAATTTACTTAAAATACATTCCACTTCACTATTATACATAAATCTCAAAATACCCCTTCACTACATTTTGAAATAATTTACGGAGAACCGAACGTATCTCCATTCTGAGATTGAACTTTTTTCAGGTCGAAAAAAAAAAATTGAAAAACAATCGCCACACACTTGAAACTTGCCAAATTTACTTAAAATACATTCCACTTCACTTTTATACATGAATCTCAAAATACCCCTTCACTAGATTTTGAAATAATTTACGGAGAACAGAACGTATCTCCATTCTGAGATTGAACTTTTTTCAGGTCGAAAAAAAAATTGAAAAACAATCACCACACACTTGAAACTTGCCAAATTTACTTAAAATACATTCCACTTCACTATTATACATGAATCTCAAAATACCCCTTCACTAGATTTTGAAATAATTTACGGAGAACAGAACGTATCTCCATTCTGAGATTGAACTTTTTTCAGGTCGAAAAAAAAATTGAAAAACAATCGCCACACACTTGAAACTTGCCAAATTTACTCAAAATACATTCCACTTCACTATGATGCATAAATCTCAAAATACCGTTCACTAGATTTTGAAAGAATTTACGGAGAACAGAACGAATTGCCATTCTGAGATTGAGCTTTTTTCAGGTTCAAAAAAAAAATTGAAAAACAATCGCCACACACTTGAAACTTGCCAAATTTACTCAAAATTCATTCCACTTCACTATTATGCATAAATCTTAAAATACCCCTTCACTAGATTTTGAAATAATTTACGGAGAACGGGATCACCATTCCAAAATTGAACTTTTTTCAGGTCCAAAAAAAAAATTGAAAAACAATCGCCACAAACTTGAAAGTTGCCAAATTTACTCAAAATACATTCTACTTCATTATTATGCATAAATCTTAAAATACCCCTTCACTAGATTTTGAAATAATTTACGGAGAACAGAACGTATCTCCATTCTGAGATTGAACTTTTTTCAGGTCGAAAAAAAAAATTAAAAGCAATAGCCACACACTTGAAACTTGTCAAATTTACTCAAAATACATTCTACTTCACTATTTTGCATAAATCTTAAAATACCCCTTCACTAGATTTTGAAATAATTTATGGAGAACACAACAACGTATTGCCGTTTTTTTCAGGTGAAAAAAGTAGGAAAACATTTTCCGTGTATTTGAATTCTTTCAAATTTACTCAAAATACATTCTACTACAATAACGCGTTCGCGATCGGCTGTCGGTGCATTTTTAAAAATCAAGATCACAATCGAAAAAGCGCATTTTTACACATTTAATTAATTTTACATAAAAAAGTTTTACCACAGAATTAAATTACATTTTTCCGTACAAATAATTAAAATCGAACAACGCTTTCGACAGTTGTGCGTTTTCAAAAATCAAGATCACATTTTTGAAGACGTAGGTGTCCAGAAAATAGTGCAATTTTGACATATTTAGTTACTGTTATAAAAAAATGTTTTAGAATTTTGTTAAATCATTCTAAATTTGCTACATTTTAACGTAGAAAATATTAAAATCGCATTACGCGTTCGGTATTTGTGAATTTTCAAAAACCAAGATCATGTATTTGGTGGCGGAGGAGTCGAAAAAAGTGCAATTTTGACCTATTTAGTTATTAGTATAGAAAAATGTTTTAGAATTTTGTTAAATCATTCGAAATTTGCTACATTTTAACGTAGAAATGATTAAAGTCGCATTACGCGTTTGGAAGTTGTGAATTTTCGAAAATCAAGATAATGTATTCGGAGGAGGAGTCGAAAAAAAGTGCAAATTTGATATTTTTAGGTAATTTTATATAAAAAAATCTTTACGTTTTGTTAAGCGTAAGCCCCAAAATGACGTTTCAAGTGTTGCCAACCCTTAAAAAAAAAATTTTTTTTCAAATCTTAATTTTTTTCCCGAAAGCTGAAAACGTCCTCTAGGGGCCCGTGAAAACCGCAATTTTCCAACTCACCCCTAGATTCGGGGGTGAATTTTTGAAAATCGATTTTTCGCGATGCAGAGGTTCACGCCAAATGCTGAGGCTTTTTGGGTTTTGCAGTTGGAACGTTCGGATACGGCTCAAAAAATCCCAAATACACGGGGGCACAACGGCCACTTCTGTGTTGGAAGTGCTCCTCTCCGTTCGCGAGCTGCAACCCTTTCTCTGCAGAGGTCGCTTCGGCAAGCGTGGCCGCGGCCCCTTTACAGTAGCGACTTTAATTTTTATAGAGTTTTATAGAACAAAGTCCCCTCTGTATTTTATGTCTTTTACGAATTTTTGATATCTCCAACCCTTGAAGAATTTTGCGATTTTTTTTTTCGAAAATTGACGACGGCAAATCAGTCGTCGATTTAATCCGTATCAAAGTTTTTCGATTCGATTTTTAGTTTTTGAGATATGACGTTGTATACGGAAGGGGAAGCGAAATTGAGCAGCGGGCCGCAACATTTTTTTTTGTCCGATCGGAAATCTGATTAAACCACCAGAAAGCCCTTCTCAATCCCAACAGAAAATCCAAATCAAATTTCTTGATCCGACCCCTCTTTCTAATTTTAAAACTTTTATTTATTTTGCCGGCAAATATTTTCGATCGTTTTATGAATTTTTCTATTCCCTAACACGAATCCAACGACGGATTATCATCCCCGGAAAATCAATTGAGAAAAAAAAAATTTTACCTAAAAGTGAATCATTAAATTTTAACAACGCGTTCGGCAGATGAGCATTTTCTAAAATCAAGATCTAAATTTTGGAGACGCAAGAGTCGAAAAAAGTGACATATTTGGTTACCAAGATTCATGTCCATTGCTCTATTAGTTTTTAAGACATAGCGATAGACATAGGAAAACACACAGCAGACACACAGACCCCAAGTTAGACACACAGGCAGATGCATAAACATTAATATTTTAATCTGTTGCAATGTCTTGAACTGTTTATACATTTTAATCTGTCTTGTCATGTCTTAAACTGTATATATATATATTTATATTTTACATTTTATTCTGTCTTGCTATGTCTAAACTGTATATATATATATATATATTTATATTTTAATCTGTCTCGTAACATCTTATATTGTATATATGTTTTATTTTATTTTAATTTATTACTGTATTGAAATGGCTTCCGTTAATAAATACCAAATACCAAACAGACACATAGACAGACGGACAAAAAAAAACTTACCAGAAATCTTTGAAATCGCTGGAACTGTTACCAAACTTGATTTTAATTCAATTTTATTTATTTAATGCTTTGGAAATAAGGGTTTTCAATTTTAATTATGACAATTCGAAATAAAAAAAATCCAATAAATTTAGCCGATTGCAATAATTTTATTGAATAATTACCTAAAGTCCCATTGTACTTCACTTATAACAAACAGAAAACAATCACAGAGTAAAATGTTCGCGTTAGGATATCGAAATTTGGGTATTGAATCAGCAGGGTCCGCAGCATGGGGGGCAGGAGGAGCAGGCCATCGGGCAGGGACATCCTGGTATAGTGGGACAGCCGTAGCTCAGCTGGCACTGTACCGGAACGCAGCAGTTCATCGGCACGTAGTACTCCACTGGTACGTAGCACTGGGACGGAGCGTAGTAGCAGTAGTTGAAGCTGGGACAGTCGCACATCTTGAATTTTTAATGGAGGTTCCGGTTTTGCAAGAAATTTTATCAAACGCGATAATTTTGCTGGTAAAGAAAATAATAATTACAACGTTACCGTGGACACCGACTAGGATTATGTTTTTCAAAGTGCACGCGATTTATATCGAGAAACAATTTTAGGTTGGTAATCATGACTATCACTGTCAATGTCACTGTCAGCCGAAGTCAGAAATATTTTTACATCAACGTAAAAATTATAATAATTACAAATTGCTGGGGGTGTCTAGTTTTTTTCTTGCACAACAGGTATGTACACATAATAATGTCCATTTAGCAACAATGTCCTTAGAGTAAGAGTTTGTTAAAGTGATTTATCGTAAATTTAATTGTTCTTTTAAATATTACAAGTAATATTTTAGATAAATCTACCGTTTAATTTTAAACTCATTATTCGGTTGTATTGATTAGAACTAAAATTACATCAAAATAAAATGCATTACTTTACTGGACAATCCGTGAAAACGGATTTCCACAATAAATAAATGTAATTTTTTATACGGTCCTGCAATTTAATATTTCTATATATTTATAAATATATATCCGGTTGAACTAAAACAATTTCGTTCACATAGCGGATTACAAAACGAGTCGATACTGACATATTGTAATCATATATCCAGCGAGAGAGGATATCAAAAAACGTGAACTGTTTCACATATTTTCGAGTGTGTCTATATATTCGAATGGAAAATGTGGTATCGATTTTAAAATTTAATAAACCCCCTTTGTCAGTTTCATACATTATGTTGATATCAAAAGGAGTATTCATTGATCAAGTTGCTTTACTTAATTATCGATCTGTCTGATGAGACCACTGAACCCAAAATTAAATTTCCAGTAATGGTATAAATTATAAATACCCTTCCGTACTACCCAAATTAAAATATACGCTAAAGTCTGAATATTTTGCCTGTAGAATTTTTACGAGAATTACAAATTTGTTTATTTTTTTAAATTTATTTAAACCCAACAGACTGTAAGTCCAGTTATAGGGCCTATAAACGAGATACAATATAAATGATTAATGTACAAATTATTAAAACTAAATTTAAAGTATAAAAAAATTTGAACGCAATTTTTAATCTTTGAACTTCAAAAACATGCAATTTGAACTTTTTGAATTGGTTTCACAAAAACGGGTTTCTAAATTGCACTAAATTTAGCACTTTTTGATGTAAGAATTATAAAAATCGAGATTCGCGTTGGGCACTTTTAAAAATCAAAATCGCAATTTCAAAATGTCCGAACTTTCAAAAAATTACTTTTTTTGGTTATGTGTAATTTTCACGAGAAAATTGTATGAACTATTTAAAATGTACATTAAATTTTCCTTCGTTAGAAGTTTGAATCATCAAAATCTAACAATACTTTCAGCAGTTGTGCAATTCCAAAATACAAAATCGCAATTTTTATATGCTCGAACTTTGAAAAAGTACATTTTTTCGTCATGTGTAAATTTCCCGAAAAAAAAATCCATTAACGATTTCAAATGTACATTACATTTTCCTTACATATTTAAATGATCAAAATCTAACAATACATTCAGCAGTTGCGCAATTTCAAAATACAAAATCGCAATTTTAAAACGTCCGAAATTTAAAAAAAAATGCATTTTTTCGTCAAGTGTAAATTTAACGAAAAAATTTCATGAACCATTTAAAGTGTACATTAAATTTTCCTTGGAAGTTTCAATCATAAAAATCTATCAATACTTTCAGCAGTTGCGCAATTTTAAAATACAAAATCGCAATTTTAAAATGTCCGAAATTTAAAAAAATGCATTTTTTCGTCAAGTGTAAATTTTACGAGAAAATTTCATGAATCATTTAAAGTGTACATTAAATTTTCCTTGGAAGTTTCAATCATAAAAATCTATCAATACTTTCAGCAGTTGTGCAATTTAAAAATACAAAATCGCAATTTTAAAATGTCCGAAATTTAAAAAAATGCATTTTTTCGTCAAGTGTAAATTTCACGAGAAAATTTCATGAATCATTTAAAGTGTACATTAAATTTTCCTTGGAAGTTTCAATCATAAAAATCTATCAATACTTTCAGCAGTTGTGCAATTTAAAAATACAAAATCGCAATTTTAAAACCTCCGAAATTTAAAAAAAATGCATTTTTTCGTCAAGTGTAAATTTAACGAAAAAATTTCATGAACCATTTAAAGTGTACATTAAATTTTCCTTGGAAGTTTCAATCATAAAAATCTATCAATACTTTCAGCAGTTGCGCAATTTCAAAATACAAAATCGCAATTTTAAAATGTCCGAAATTTAAAAAAATGCATTTTTTCGTCAAGTGTAAATTTCACGAGAAAATTTCATGAATCATTTAAAGTGTACATTAAATTTTCCTTGGAAGTTTCAATCATAAAAATCTATCAATACTTTCAGCAGTTGTGCAATTTAAAAATACAAAATCGCAATTTTAAAACCTCCGAAATTTAAAAAAAAATGCATTTTTTCGTTAAGTGTAAATTACACGAGAAAATTTCATGAACCATTTAAAATGTACATTAAATTTTCCTTGGAAGTTTCAATCATCAAAATCTATCAATACTTTCAGCAGTTGTGCAATTTAAAAATACAAAATCGCAATTTTAAAATGTCCGAAATTTAAAAAAAATGCATTTTTTCGTCAAGTGTAAATTTAACGAAAAAATTTCATGAACCATTTAAAGTGTACATTAAATTTTCCTTGGAAGTTTCAATCATAAAAATCTATCAATACTTTCAGCAGTTGTGCAATTTAAAAATACAAAATCGCAATTTAAAAATATCCGAAATTTAAAAAAAATGTATTTTTTCGTCAAGTGTAAATTTCACGAGAAAATTTCATGAATCATTTAAAGTGTACATTAAATTTTCCTTGGAAGTTTCAATCATAAAAATCTATCAATACTTTCAGCAGTTGTGCAATTTTAAAATACAAAATCGCAATTTTAAAATGTCCAAAATTTAAAAAAAAATTGCATTTTTTCGTCAAGTGGAAATTTCACGAGAAAATTTCAACAACCATTTAAAATGTACATTAAATTTTCCTTGGAAGTTTCAATCATAAAAATCTACCAATACTTTTAGCAGTTGCGCAATTTCAAAATACAAAATCGCAATTTTAAAATGTCCGAAATTTAAAAAAATGCATTTTTTCGTCAAGTGTAAATTTCACGAGAAAATTTCATGAACCATTCATAATGTACAATACATTTTTCTTGGAAGTTTCAATCATAAAAATCTATCAACTCTTTCAGCAGTTGTGCAATTTTAAAATACAAAATCGCAACTCTTAAATGTCCGAACTTTGAAAAAGTGCATTTTTTCGTCATATGCAAATTTAACGAGAAAATTCGTGAAGCATTTAAAATGTACATTAACTTTTCGTTGGTTAAAAGTTTAAATCATTAAAATCTAACAACACTTTCAGCAGTTGTGCAATTTTAAAATACAAAATCGCAATTTTAAAATGTCCGAACTTTGAAAAGGTGCATTTTTTCGTCATGTGCAAATTTGACGAGAAAATTCGTGAAGCATTTAAAATGTACATTAACTTTTCGTTGGTTAAAAGTTTAAATCATTAAAATCTAACAACACTTTCAGCAGTTGTACAATTTTAAAATACAAAATCGCAATTTTAAAATGTCCGAACTTTGAAAAAGTGCATTTTTTCGTCATGTATAAATTTGACGAGAAAATTCGTGAACCATTTAGAATGTACATTAAATTTTCGTTGGTTAAAAGTTTAAATCATTAAAATCTAACAACACTTTCAGCAGTTGTGCAATTTTAAAATACAAAATTGCAATTTTAAAATGTGCAAACTTTGAAAAAGTGCATTTTTTCGTCATGTGCAAATTTGACGAGAAAATTCGTGAACCGTTTAATATGTACATTAAATTTTCGTTGGTTAAAAGTTTGAATCATTAAAATCTAACAACACTTTCAGCAGTTGTGCAATTTTAAAATACAAAATCGCAATTTTAAAATGTGCGAACTTTGAAAAAGTGCATTTTTTCGTCATATGCAAATTTGACGAGAAAATTCGTGAACCATTTAAAATGTACATTAAATTTTCGTTGGTTAAAAGTTTGAATCGTTAAAATCTAACAACACTTTCAGCAGTTGTGCAATTTCAAAATACAAAATTGCAATTTTCGGACCTCAAAAACGTTTTGCGTTGAGTTTTGGGAAAACTCGTTTTTAAATTACATGCATTAATTTTTTTTACATTCTGAGGTTCAAATAATCAAAATCGGACAACGCGTTCAGCAGTTGTGCAATTAAAAAAAAATCAAAATCTTTGGATGTAATTTTTGCATTTCCGTTAATTTCACGAAGAAATTTTGTAATTCGTTCTAAAATATCTCTAATATATTTGAATTAGCAAAATTCATTCGAATAATATAAATTGATTGACACTGAAAGCGTTTACTTCGTGATACATTTTGAATTATAAATAAAACACTTTCTTAGTTAATATCACTCGATTTATTATTAACAAAGAAAGTGTTTTATTTATAAATGAATATAATTTTCTATTCAAAAATTGTGCCGTGTGAAAAAAAATGTACATATTTACATGCAATTTCCGAGCTAATTGTCAAATAAATCATCGTGCGCAATTTGCAATACCCACCCATGTAAAAATAAATTACGTATCAATATTTTCCCTTAAATTATACGTCCGATAAATTGCGTTGTTTAAATTCGCAAATCGCCCATAAAACCAAAACAATTACCGCCCGAATAACAGAACGGAAACGGCTCCATGCACACAGTTAATGAAATCATTAATAATTACACTCGGCGTCAAAAACTCGAAAAATCGCGAAAAAACTCGATTTTTCAAACCGTCGTAACTTGGTTCAATTCGGTCGAAAATCGATTAATCTATCAGTTTGGGAAAGATTAAAGTTTTATCTTTAATAAGTAGTTGATTTTGACCCCAAGTCCAACCCATCCCCCGTAACAACTCGATGAAAAAAAAATGTTTTTTGTGTAAAAAATTGTTCAACATTGACAAGCTGTACCGTGCGCAAAAAAAATCGGCTGGAAATTTCACCACAATGGCAGAAAAATTTAATCAATTTCCTTCAAATGCCTTAAAAAGTCGTTTCGATGATTTGGAGCAAAGTTATGAATTTTTGAAAAAAATGACCTTTTTCACTTTTTTTTGGCCATTACTTAATAGTAATTTTGCACCAAAATCGATAAACTTTTGCAGTCTGAACAGTTTTAAATTTTTTCTTCAACGTCATGTGAATTGTTTTGTTGCTAAAACGATTCCACCCCCTGCCACCCCTTAAAGGAAAAAAAATGTTTTTGAAGTTTAAATGTGCAAATTTGGTTTCTTGTACCGTGTGCAAAAAAAAATCGTCAGCATGGTAATAAAGTTCAATCGTTTTCCTCCAATTTCCTCCAAAATTCAAGTCGATGCGATGATCTGGCGCGAAGTTATGCAGTTTTGAAAAAAAAAAGAATTTTAATTTATATTTAACTCAAACTCTTACTAATACTACTGCCAAAATAATTGATTTAAGATCGTTTATTTCTATATTTTAATTACTTAACAAACAAGTCGTGACTGTTTCGTGAGAGCTTGAGTGAAGGAAAAAATGCGAAATCAATTAATTAATTGGAAAATAAAAATACGAAAGTGAACAATAAACTGTAGTGTCAATGGCTTTAATCCGAATGGAAGTTTGAACTTCACAGATAAGTTAGTTGAACGGTTTTAATCACATTTTCAATTGCGCTAATGGACTTCAAGAAACCGCGCGATGATAGGATTGTTGTGAATCGACTCGTCTCGTGGTGGTTCTTTTAATTTCTCAATTAATTAAATTCATCCCCGAGCACTCTTTTATTTATAAAGTGGATTAAAGCACCGATCAATGAATGCTTAATCTTTCGTCTCCCCTTTTTTTCTATTTAATAATTGTAAGTTTATTTCCCAAGAAAATTTGTATTTTATTACAGGGAAAAATTTTCGAAATTAAAAAAAAATACCGATCAAGGAATTAGCTTCAAATTTTCCAAATCCACACAGAAGGAATGTATTTTTTATTTACTGAAATGTAATTGATGTATCGCGCCTGAAAATAAAATAGCGACACTCAAAACTTGAATTGAAGGAAGAGAAATTTCATCTTCGGGTAATAAAATTTTTAAAAAAATTACCGCTCAAGGAATCAGCTTCAAATTTTCAAAATCCACCCTTGAGGGATGTATTTTTCATTTACTGAAATGTAATTGATGTATCGCGCCTGAAAATAAAATGGCGACACTCAAAACTCGAATTGAAGGAAGAGAAATTTCATCTTCGGGTAAAAAAATTTTGAAAAAAATTACCGCTCAAGGAATTAGCTTCAAATTTTGAAAATCCACCCTTGAGGAATGTATTTTTCATTTACTGAAATGTAATTGATGTATTGCACCTGAAAATAAAATGGCGACACTCAAAACTCGAATTGGAGGAAGAGAAATTTCATCTTGGGGTAATAAAATTTTGAAAAAAATTACCGCTCAAGGAATTAGCTTCAAATTTTCTAAATCCACCCTTGACGAATGTGTTTTTCATTTACTGAAATGTAGTTGATGTATCGCACCTGAAAATAAAATGGCGACACTCAAAACTCGAATTGAAGGAAGAGAAATTTCATCTTCGGGTAATAAAATTTTTAAAAAAATTACCGCTCAAGGAATCAGCTTCAAATTTTCAAAATCCACCCTTGAGGAATGTATTTTTCATTTACTGAAATGTAATTGATGTATTGCACCTGAAAATAAAATGGCGACACTCAAAACTCGAATTGGAGGAAGAGAAATTTCATCTTGGGGTAATAAAATTTTGAAAAAAATTACCGCTCAAGGAATTAGCTTCAAATTTTCAAAATCCGCCCTTGAGGAATGTGTTTTTCATTTACTGAACTGAATTTGATGTATTGCACCTGAAAATAAAACGGCGACACTCAAAACTCGAATTGTAGGAAGAGAAATTTCATCTTGGGGTAATAAAATTTTGAAAAAAATTACCGCTCAAGGAATTAGCTTCAAATTTTTCAAATCCACCCTTGAGGGATGTATTTTTCATTTACTGAAATGTAATTGATGTATCGTGCCTGAAAATAAAATGGCGACACTCAAAACTCGAATTGAAGGAAGAGAAATTTCATCTTCGGGTAATAAAATTTTTAAAAAAATTACCGCTCAAGGAATTAGCTTCAAATTTTCCAAATCCACCCTTGAGGAATGTATTTTTCATTTACTGAAATGTAATTAATGTATCGCGCCTGAAAATAAAATGGCGACACTCAAAACTCGAATTGAAGGAAGAGAAATTTCATCTTCGGGTAATAAAATTTTTAAAAAAATTACCGCTCAAGGAATTAGCTTCAAATTTTCCAAATCCACCCTTGAGGAATGTATTTTTCATTTACTGAAATGTAATTGATGTATTGCGCCTGAAAATAAAATGGCGACACTCAAAACTCGAATTGAAGGAAGAGAAATTTCATCTTCGGGTAATAAAATTTTGAAAAAAAATACCGCTCAAGGAATTAGCTTCAAATTTTCAAAATCCACCCTTGAGGGATGTATTTTTCATTTACTGAAATGTAATTGATGTATCGCGCCTGAAAATAAAATGGCGACACTCAAAACTCGAATTGAAGGAAGAGAAATTTCATCTTCGGGTAATAAAATTTTTAAATTTAAAAAAAAATTACCGCTCAAGGAATTAGCTTCAAATTTTCCAAATCCACCCTTGAGGAATGTATTTTTCATTTACTGAAATGTAATTGATGTATTGCGCCTGAAAATAAAATGGCGACACTCAAAACTCGAATTGAAGGAAGAGAAATTTCATCTTCGGGTAATAAAATTTTGAAAAAAAATACCGCTCAAGGAATTAGCTTCAAATTTTCAAAATCCACCCTTGAGGGATGTATTTTTCATTTACTGAAATGTAATTGATGTATCGCGCCTGAAAATAAAATGGCGACACTCAAAACTCGAATTGAAGGAAGAGAAATTTCATCTTCGGGTAATAAAATTTTTAAATTTAAAAAAAAATTACCGCTCAAGGAATTAGCTTCAAATTTTCCAAATCCACCCTTGAGGAATGTATTTTTCATTTACTGAAATGTAATTGATGTATCGCGCCTGAAAATAAAATGGCGACACTCAAAACTCGAATTGAAGGAAGAGAAATTTCATCTTCGGGTAATAAAATTTTTAAATTTTAAAAAAAATTACCGCTCAAGGAATTAGCTTCAAATTTTCCAAATCCACCCTTGAGGAATGTATTTTTCATTTACTGAAATGTAATTGATGTATCGCGCCTGAAAATAAAATGGCGACACTCAAAACTCGAATTGAAGGAAGAGAAATTTCATCTTCGGGTAATAAAATTTTTAAAAAAATTACCGCTCAAGGAATTAGCTTCAAATTTTCCAAATCCACCCTTGAGGGATGTATTTTTCATTTACTGAAATGTAATTGATGTATCGCACCTGAAAATAAAATGGCGACACTCAAAACTCGAATTGAAGGAAGAGAAAGTTCATCTTGTGGTAATAAAATTTTGAAAAAAATTACCGCTCAAGGTATTAGCTTCAAATTTTCAAAATCCACCCTTGAGGAATGTATTTTTCATTTACTGAAATGTAGTTGATGTATTGTACCTAAAAATAAAATGGCGACACTCAAAACTCGAATTGAATGAAGAGAAATTTCATCTTGGGGTAATAAAATTTTTAAAAAAATTACCGCTCAAGGAATTAGCTTCAAATTTTCCAAATCTACCCTTGAGGAATGTATTTTTCATTTACTGAAATGTATATGATGTATCGCGCCTGAAAATAAAATGGCGACACTCAAAACTCGAATTGAAGGAAGAGAAATTTCATCTTCGGGTAAAAAATTTTTGAAAAAAATTACCGCTGAAGGAATTAGCTTCAAATTTTCAAAATCCACCCTTGATGAATATATTTTTCATTTACTGAAATGTAGTTGATGTATCGCACCTGAAAATAAAATGGCGACACTCAAAACTCGAATTGAAGGAAGAGAAGTTTCATCTTGGAGTAATAAAATTTTGAAAAAAATTACCGCTCAAGGAATCAGCATCAAATTTTCAAAATCCACCCTTGAGGGATGTATTTTTCATTTACTGAAATGTAATTGATGTATCACGCCTGAAAATAAAATGGCGACACTCAAAACTCGAATTGAAGGAAGAGAAATTTCATCTTCGGGTAAAAAAATTTTGAAAAAAATTACCGCTCAAGGAATTAGCTTCAAATTTTGAAAATCCACCCTTGAGGAATGTATTTTTCATTTACTGAAATGTAATTGATGTATTGCACCTGAAAATAAAATAGCGACACTCAAAACTCGAATTGGAGGAAGAGAAATTTCATCTTGGGGTAATAAAATTTTGAAAAAAATTACCGCTCAAGGAATTAGCTTCAAATTTTCCAAATCCACCCTTGAGGAATGTATTTTTTATTTACTGAAATGTAATTGATGTATCGTGCCTGAAAATAAAATGGCGACACTCAAAACTCGAATTGAAGGAAGAGAAATTTCATCTTGGGGTAATAAAATTTTGAAAAAAATTACCGCTCAGGGAATTAGCTTCAAATTTTCCAAATCCACCCTTGAGGAATGTATTTTTCATTTACTGAAATGTAATTGATGTATCGCGCCTGAAAATAAAATGGCGACACTCAAAACTCGAATTGAAGGAAGAGAAATTTCATCTTGTGGTAATAAAATTTTGAAAAAAATTACCGCTGAAGGAATTAGCTTCAAATTTTCAAAATCCACCCTTGAGGAATGTATTTTTCATTTACTGAAAAGTAATGGATGTATCGCGCCTGAAAATAAAATGGCGACACTCAAAACTCGAATTGAAGGAAGAGAAAGTTCATCTTGTGGTAATAAAATTTTGAAAAAAATTACCGCTCAAGGTATTAGCTTCAAATTTTCAAAATCCACCCTTGAGGAATGTATTTTTCATTTACTGAAATGTAGTTGATGTATTGCACCTGAAAATAAAATGGCGACACTCAAAACTCGAATTGAAGGAAGAGAAATTTCATCTTGTGGTAATAAAATTTTGAAAAAAATTACCGCTGAAGGAATTAGCTTCAAATTTTCAAAATCCACCCTTGAGGAATGTATTTTTCATTTACTGAAAAGTAATGGATGTATCGCGCCTGAAAATAAAATGGCGACACTCAAAACTCGAATTGAGGGAAGCGAAATTGCATCTCGGGGTTATAATATTTTGAAAAAAATTACCGCTCAAGGAATCAGCTTCAAATTTTCAAAATCCACCCTTGAGGAATGTATTTTTCATTTACTAAAATGTAATTGATGTATCGCACCTGAAAATAAAATGGCGACACTCAAAACTCGAATTGAAGGAAGAGAAAGTTCATCTTGTGGTAATAAAATTTTGAAAAAAATTACCGCTCAAGGTATTAGCTTCAAATTTTCAAAATCCACCCTTGAGGAATGTATTTTTCATTTACTGAAATGTAGTTGATGTATTGCACCTGAAAATAAAATGGCGACACTCAAAACTCGAATTGAAGGAAGAGAAATTTCATCTTGTGGTAATAAAATTTTGAAAAAAATTACCGCTGAAGGAATTAGCTTCAAATTTTCAAAATCCACCCTTGAGGAATGTATTTTTCATTTACTGAAAAGTAATGGATGTATCGCGCCTGAAAATAAAATGGCGACACTCAAAACTCGAATTGAGGGAAGCGAAATTGCATCTCGGGGTTATAATATTTTGAAAAAAATTACCGCTCAAGGAATCAGCTTCAAATTTTCAAAATCCACCCTTGAGGAATGTATTTTTCATTTACTAAAATGTAATTGATGTATCGCACCTGAAAATAAAATGGCGACACTCAAAACTCGAATTGAGGATTTAAGGCTTTTTTCTTTGGGTAAAAAAAGTTGGTCACCTTAAAATAATTACCTAAGCATATTCGATCGGTTGTAATAAAATTACTAGTCTTTTATACACATACGTCGTCGTCTTGTTACTATAATTTCATGGGGATGATTTATCATCATAATCATCATCATCATCATCGGTAATTCTAAACTTTTCAAATTGTGCGAGTGTGCGTTGATTTCGATTCTCTCCTCACCTTAAATGTAGTGTGAAAGGAGCGTTTTATAACTTTTGACAGTATCAATTTTATTTCCCAGGGGGTCTTTTATTATCTGCCTAAAATGCCTTGTTCAACAAGTGAAACTTCTTCAATAGAGCAGAAAAACGAACGCACCGGATAGTTTTACATGTTTACGGACAGTTAAAATATCGCCGCTCGTATATTTCAGCCCGTGAAAAGTACAAAGTGAAAAGTGACCCCTGGCCAGAAATTTCTTCTCACGTGAAACTAACAATAATTAATTATAATTTATATTTTATATTGATTAATTTAAACACTTGGATAGTTCAGCAGTCAAACTAAACCAAGTGTTTTAATCGGTCAATTAAAAATATGTCTCTAAGCTCCGTATAACCAAATACCTGATTGGCTGGATACAAAATTCTTATGACAAGTTCACATGCACAAATTAAAAAAAAAATGACTCCGGACAAGATTTGAACCCGCGACCCTTAGCTTGCCGGCCGAATTCTCAGACCGCGACCATAGTATAATGGCCAGAGCGGCATGAACAAGGGGTACAATTTGTGGGTTGGTTACTACCGACGATTAGGGATTTTATTCTCGACATAATGGTATAGAAATTGTAGAATAAGAAATTGTAATTTGTATTGTAAACTTTTCTACCTGCTGGAGACGAGGTCTGGACAAGCTTCCAAAAAGATATTCTAGTAAAGTGAGGTAATAAAATGTATAATACAATTATGAATAGCTGCACCAGATGGAAAAGGGAATTAATTGCAGTTTAGCGATCTGAGCATTCTCCCGGCAAGCGGAGGGTCGCTGTTTCATTTCCCGTCTGCAAATATGACATAATTTTCCTTTTATGTTTTTATTTATTAAAAATTAGATTTTTGTATAAATTGATGTATCTATTGTTATTTAATTACCTTAATGAATATTTTTGTTAAAGCACCAATAAATGATTCATTTTATCTTTCATCAAAATTCAAATGAAGATAATGAAGGAAAATTTTACGTAGCGCTAGTTTTTTCGTTTTTCTTGTTTTTTTAATAAAAGCCCAATTACCGTTATAATTCACTTTCCATATTAGAATTTACCGCAAAAAGTGAAAATTAACGCGCCAACCCTTGGCGCCATAAAATAATTCAATAATTAATAGCATTCTCCGCCCCTCCGCGAAGTTTGGGGTGCAATTTACAAAGATGCGATAAAAATGAATACACAAATTACTTAATATTAATTGTAAAAAGAAATACTGTTATGTTGTTATTAAAAATATCCGTTTAAAATTATTAAAATGAATACACGAATTACCGAGTATTCATTATAAAAAAAAAATATTTTTGTGCTGTTATTTAACAGAAAATTTTCGGGGGTGAAATTTATGAAGTCAAGATAAAAATTAAGACAAAAATCACTTATTATTAATAAAAAAAAACAATGCTTTTGTGCTGTTATTTAGCAGAAAAATTTCGGGGGTGCAATTTATAAAGGCAAGATGAATATTAATTATGAATTGTAAAAAAAAAAAACAATACTTTTGTGCTGTTATTTAACGGAAAATATTCGGGGGTGCAATTTACAAAGACAAGATAAAAATGAATACACAAATTACTTAATATAAATTATGAAAAAAAATAATAATTTTGTGCTGTTATTTAGCGCAAAATTTTTTGTTGAAAAATATTTAAAATATCGTTGTAATTAATAAATGTATCGGATTTGAAATAATGCCCCGACTATTATATTAATAATATCGACGCGATAATGTGGTATATAGGGTGAACGTTTCGGGATTCGATGGAGAGAGTGCGAGAGCGTGAATTTCGCGTCAAATATAACATGAAATCGTTTAATCATCGGAATTGGTCTCGATTTTCGTTTAAAATATTATAAATGACTGTATTTTAGAGCCCATAAAAAGCCATTGCTAAATTGCCGCCGTATATTTCAGCATTCCATGATACCATAAAATCTACTCAAAGGGTCAAGTTATCAACGTAAAATTTTAACGGTGTTGAATTGAGGAATTGAATAAAAAAATAATAATTAATATTTTCCCGATTCAAACAACTATTTATTTATTTATTGGTGTATTAACAAAACGTTTTACACAAGTCAACATTGCAACCTATAATTGAAAATTACATTATTTTAATTAATCTAGTGTTATATTCATCCATTTTATTTATATTTAAATTACTTTAAAAAATGCAACTTTTTTAATAATCATCGTAAACCATTGAAGTACACCTTCTTTTTCATCAGAGAAACGAGAGAAATTTCAGCTATCTTCAATAGCAAAAAAATTAGTGAGTCACCTTGAACATTTTAGAAAATTAAAAAAAAAATTGATTTTTCAGACTTTGATCGGCCGTAGCGGCCAAACGAAAACTCCAAATTGAACGCGGTTTGCAAATCTGAGCTCCTCGTATGTCAATTAGTGGGAATCAATTAAAATTGGTGATTTTTAATTGATTCTTCTAACTTTTTCTCAAAAATTGGCTTTGGAATAATTTCCTGAAGAAACCACTGGTTTGATTCCGGGTTTCTAAACACCACTGGAAAGATCCCTTCAAGACGCTTCGGAAAATGTACTTTCGCAAGAAAAAATGTCAAATTAAGGGCCGTGACGCGTCAGCAAAAAAAACTCGAAAATGGAAAAAATCGAAAAACTCAATTCTTTTAATAATCATGGTAGAGCCTTATGTAATACCTTTTTTTCAATAAAAGAACGTGCTAAATCGATTGTTGTTAAAAAATATCATCTAGGAAAAAATGCAAAAAAATTGGCAAGTTACCATGAACATGATGCGCTTTTTCCAAAAATTTCTCTGTAACTTTTACATATCTTTCGACAAATTTTTGAATTTTTGGCTCAGATAACCCTTCTTCAAAAATAGATAACAAGAATTATCCAAACTTTGCAGTTATAAGAACGGCAGCGCCAGAAACAAAATTTTAATTGCCAAAATTGCACTTTTTCCCGAAATTCCTCTATAACTTCCATATTTCTTTTGACAAATTTTTCAGAGATGACTGTCAAGTAATCCTTCTTCAAAGATACATAAGAATAATTATCCAAACTTTGCAGTTATAGAAATGGCACTTTTTCAAGAAATTCCTCTATAACTTCCACATTTCTTTCGACAGATGTTGGAATTTTTGACAGATGACTCTCAAATAACCATTCTTAAAAAATGCATAAAGAAAATTATCCGAACTTAGCTGGTTTAAAAGTGGCTTCGATAGAAACCAAATTTTGATTGCCAAAATTGCACTTTTTCAAGAAATTCTCCAATAACTTTCACATTTCTTTCGACAGATGTTAGAATTTTTGACAGATGACTGTCAAATAACCATTCTTTAAAAATGCATAAAGAAAATTATTCGAACTTAGCTGTTATAAAAATGGCATCGCTAGAAACCAAATTTTAATTGCCAAAATTGCACTTTTTCCAGAAATTCCTTTATAACTTCCACATATTATAGCATATATTAAATACTGTAATTACTTCTGGGGAAGTTTTCTCTCCTAAGAGGAACATGCGCACCAACAAAGTTGATAAAACACAAGACAATCCTGTGGGAACAAAAAACACAATTACTGGCGATAGTGAAATAAAAACACTTCACCAAACAATTAAAAGTTCTGGAAAAACAACTACAAGGAAAAATGTAAACAAGGAGCCTCGGACACATGAAGACGAGGATCAAGCAGTAAATGTTTTTAAAACTGTTACTTACAAGCGTAACAGTCTTAAAAAAACAGGCAAATCCACCGCTATAGTGGGCACTAATAAATCGAGTGGCTCGCAATTAACAGCCGAGCCTCGAAAAATTCACGTGTATGTAAATCGGGTGAAAAAAGATATATCTGTTGATGCAGTTAAGGAACACGTACGCAATATTTTATCACATGACAACTTCTCATGCGATATTGAAGAAAAAGTCTCTTCTTACAATGGCTTCAAAATAAGTACCCTTTACGAAGATAAATCAAAACTGATGAATCCATCCAGCTGGCCGGAAAGGATCACTGTTAACAGATATATTTTTAGAAGGGACACACTCAAGTCGACAAGTGGGTGATACGAGTATATCAACCACTAACTACATGTTTCTCAATGTTCAAGGTTTAAGTGGTAAATCAAATGAAATATCATGTCTAGTGCATTCATATAACATTAACGTATTATGTATATCGGAGCACTGGATGAAATCTAATGAATGTGAAATGCTTTGTATTGATAACTTATGTACTGTAGCTCATTTTTCTCGCACACAACATATCCATGGAGGAGTGCTAATTTTATTATCTAAATTTCTTAAATACGAAGTCCTACAAAACTTAATTAACATGTCTGTTGAAATTCACTGCGAAATTGCAGCAATTCGCTTAATTGATGATAATATTATTTTAATTACTATTTATCGCTCTCCTTCAGGGGATTTTAATATGTTTGTAAATATTATTGTTAACTTATTAGAATGTTTAGATATATTAAATGTTAGAGTGATAGTTGGTGGCGATTTTAATGTTCAATTTAATAACTGCAGCGATCCTAACACCAGTACGTTGTGTGATATTTTTCACTCGTTTGGACTGGAAAAATCTGTTGAGTTCCCCACTCGTGCGAATAACACATTGGACAATGTATTCACAAATATTGTTACATATAATGCATTTCCAATTGCAACGGTCCCATCAGACCACATAGGAATTGGTTTTAATACACAATTTCAATGCCACAATGACAGGGATACTTTTAAATTAATTAGGCCAATAACGAAGGCAGGCATGTTTATGTTATTTCAGAGTCTTACAATGAACAATTGGGATGATATTTTCAATATTAGTGACCCAAACAACAAATATGCAATATTTCATAATTTATTTTCCAATATCTTTAATGACACATTTCCGGAAAAGCGTATAAAGTGCAAATCTTCTCAAATAAATCAAATCCACTGGTTTAGCAATAAACTTGTGGATATGAGAGAGAGGTTACATTTTATACGTCTCGCATACCAAAATAATTCAGACCTGAAAGACATATACCTTAAGTACAGATTTGAATATAGAATGGCAATAAAATCAGCTAAACGAGAAGCCAATGATAATATTATTCGCCGTTCCAACAATACAAATAGAGCGATGTGGCAAATTATTAAATCAAATACAAATAACCCATCACTTAGAGATGAACCTAGCTGCATATCTCCTAATGAATTTAGTGTAGCTTTTCATAATTCTATAAAAAATATTATTGACTCGATTCAACCTGGTAATTTCAATGCTACGGAGTTTTTGTCACCGCCAAATTCTAATATTAAATTTGCCTTCAAGCAGGTATCAGTGGCGTATGTAAGAGATGTCATATGCGGATTAAAAACTAGCAAAACCAAAGATATATATGGGTGGTCTGTTGAGTTAATAAAAAGTTGTAAGGAATCGATTTTAATTCCACTGACCCATATCATTAACACATGCCTACAACTAGGCACATTCCCTGATCTAATGAAGATAGCATTAGTAGTACCTGTTTATAAAAAAGGAGATAGATCAGATCCTTCTAATTATAGACCGATTTCTATTATACCAGTATTTTCCAAAATACTAGAATGTATTATGTATAACCAAATTGTGTCTTTTTTAGAAGATAATAATATACTAAATAAACATCAATTTGGGTTCAGGAAAGGGCTTTCGACTACTAATGCTATCTTAGAACTCACAGATAATATTTTAGGTACATTTGAGGATGGCAGAATATCTATGCTTACATTTCTTGACTTGACAAAGGCATTTGATTGTGTCAGCCATGATTTACTTATAAAAAAATTGTCTTCGTACGGTTTTACTGATTTAAGCTGCAAACTGATCAAATCATATCTGGAAGGGAGATATCAAGCAGTAAAGGTTGATGGTACGGTTTCTTCAAAATGCCCACTAGCACATGGTGTGTAATGTACATTAATGATTTCCCTAACTGTATTGAGAATGTACAGACTATCCTGTATGCAGATGATACCACCTTAGTAAGCAACAGTGAACGGCTTGATCATGTTTTGCAGTTGAACAATAACGCACTTAAAAAATCTAAAGAATGGCTTGATGCTAACCAACTTCAATTAAATCATTCCAAGACAATCAATTTGCTTTGTACGTTAAGGAGGTGTGATCGTGATGTTGATGTCTTTTCGAGTGAAGCTAGGTTCTTGGGACTTGTGATCGATTCTTCTTTAACTTGGACTCAAAACACTGATACCCTAGCTGCCAGATTATGTAGTAATATATTCTTATTAAGGAATTTAGCGAATCAGGTTTCTTCGCAAATTCTAAAAGCAGCATATCATGCCACATGCCATAGCATAATGAGCTACGGCCTACTTATTTGGGGGCATTCCACTGGTAGGCATCGTATATTTGCACTTCAACGACGAGCTATAAGAATTGTTGCTGGCGTCAAATATCGCGATGAATGCAATCATCTATTTAAAATACTAGGTATAATGACTCTGCCATCCCAGTATATTTTGGAGTGTCTTCTCTATGTTAGAAATCACCTCGGCCAGTATAACACCATAACATCCATACATGCATATGAAACCAGACATAGAGAAGAACTTTACATAAATAAATCGCGACTAGTGAAGTCTAGAAATGGTTCAAGATACTGGGGGATTAAGTTCTACAATAAGCTCCCTGTCAGTATTAGATGCCTACCAAGTAAACAATTTAAATCAACGATGAAAACACTTCTCATCGACAAGGCCTATTTCAACTGGGAGCAGTACTTAGCTGACAGCAATATAGGTTTATAAGATCGCCACCACGATTACTCTAGTGTTCTCAGTTTTTATTTTTTATTACTCTGTGTTTAATCAGCTGTTTTCGTGTTTTATATATAAATTTTACTATTTGTATTATTATTTGCAAATATTTTATTTTATCTTTTATCTATTCATGTATTTTAATCGCTAATATGTGTTTCATATTTTAATTAGTTGCAGTAGTGAGATTTTTCGTTTTATTGTATAACTCTATTTTAACTTAGACCTACTATTCAACTTTTAAAATTGTGTTTTTATTTTTAATTAAGCACATATATGTATAATATCTATACTTTTCTTTGACGTGTGTAAGATTTTTTATATTTGTAAACACTAATAAAATATTATTATTATTATTATTAAAATATTATTATTATTATTATCATTTCTTTCGACAGATGTTTAAATTTTTGACAGTTGACTCCCAAATACCCATTCTTTAAAGATACCCAAAGAAACTTATCCAAACTTTGTAGTAATAAAACTGGCTGCGCTAGAAAACAAATTTTGATTGCCAAAATTTCATATTTTCAAGAAATTCCTCAATAACTTCCATATTTCTTTCGACAGATGTTTAGATTTTTGACAGTTGACTCTCAAATACCCTTTCTTTAAAGGTACCTAAAGAAACTTATCCGGACATTGCAGTTATAAAAATGGCTGCGATAGAAAACAAATTTTGATTGCCAAAATTTCACATTTTCAAGAAATTCCTCTATAACTTCCACATTTCTTTCGACAGATGTTTAAATTTTTGACAGTTGACTCTCAAATACCCATCCTTTAAAGATACCTAAAGAAACTTATCCGAACTTTGCAGTTATGAAAATGGCTGCGCTAGAAAACAAATTTTGATTGCCAAAATTTCATATTTTCAAGAAATTCCTCTATAACTTCCACATTTCTTTCGACAGATGTTTAAATTTTTGACAGTTGACTCTCAAATACCCATCCTTTAAAGATACCTAAAGAAACTTATCCGAACTTTGCAGTTATGAAAATGGCTGCGCTAGAAAACAAATTTTGATTGCCAAAATTTCATATTTTCAAGAAATTCCTCTATAACTTCCACATTTCTTACGACAGATGTTTAAATTTTTGACAGTTGACTCTCAAATACCCATCCTTTAAAGATACCTAAAGAAACTTATCCGAACTTTGCAGTTATAAAAATGGCTGCGCTAGAAAACAAATTTTGATTGCCAAAATTTCATATTTTCAAGAAATTCCTCTATAACTTCCATATTTCTTTCGACAGATGTTTAGATTTTTGACAGTTGACTCTCAAATACCCTTTTTTTAAAGGTACCTAAAGAAACTTATCCGGACATTGCAGTTATAAAAATGGCTGCGATAGAAAACAAATTTTGATTGCCAAAATTTCATATTTTCTAGAAATTCCTCTATAACTTCCACATTTCTTTCGACAGATGTTTAAATTTTTGACAATTGACTCTCAAATACCTATTCTTTAAAGATACCTAAAGAAACTTATCCGAACTTTGCAGTTATAAAAATGACTGCGCTAGAAAACAAATTTTGATTGCCAAAATTTCATATTTTCAAGAAATTTCTCTATAACTTCCACATTTTTTCGACAGATGTTTAAATTTTTGACAGTTGACTCCCAAATACCCATTCTTTAAAGATACATAAAGAAACTTATCTGAACTTTGCAGTTATAAAAATGGCTGCGCTAGAAAACAAATTTGAATCCCCAAAATTTCACTTTTTCAAGAAAGTCCACTATAACTTCCACATTTCCTTCCACAGATGTTTAAATTTTTGATAGTTGACTCTCAAATACCCATCCTTTAAAGATATCTAAAGAAACTTATCCGAACTTTGCAGTTATAAAAATGGCTGCGCTAGAAAACAAATTTTGATTGCCAAAATTTCATAATTTCAAGAAATTCCTCTATAACTTCCACATTTCTTTCGACAGATGTTTAAATTTTTGACAGTTGACTCTTAAATACCCATTCTTTAAAGATACCTAAAGAAACTTATCCGAACTTTGCAGTTATGAAAATGGCTGCGCTAGAAAGCAAATTTTGATTGCCAAAATTTCATATTTTCAAGAAATTCCTTTATAACTTCCACATTCATTTCGACAGATGTTCAAATTTTTGACAGTTGACTCTCAAATACCCATTCTTTAAAGATACCCGAAGAAACTTATCCGAACTTTGCAGTTATAAAAATGGCTGCGCTAGAAAACAAATTTTGATTGCGAAAATTTCATATTTTCAAGAAATTCCTCTATAACTTCCACATTTCTTTCGACAGATGTTTAAATTTTTGATAGTTGACTCTCAAAAACTCATTCCTTAAAGATACCTAAAGAAAATTATCCGAACTTCGCAGTTATAAAAATGGTTGTGGTAGAAAACAGCACTTTTTTTCAGAAATTTCTCTGTAACTTCCACATTTCATTCGACATATGGTTCGAAACTACGAAACTTCGAAACTTCGCAAAATTTTAAAACTTCGACATTCGATCTTTGGCATTGAAAAAAATCGAAAACTTCGAAATTTCTAAACTTCGAAACTTTGCAAAATTCTGTATTCGAGCTTCAGGATTAAAAGAAGCAAAAACTTCGTTATTTGAGCTTTGGCATTGAAAAAAATCGAAAACTTCGAAATTTCTAAACTTCGAAACTTTGCAAAATTCTATATTAGAGCTTTAGGATTAAAATAATCAAAAATTTTGTTATTCGAGCTTTGGCATTGAAAAAATCGAAAACTTCGAAATTACTAGAATTTTGCGAAGTTTCGAAACTTTGCAAAATTTTATATATTCGAGCGTTAGGATTAAAAGAATCGAAAACTTTGAAAATTCCAAACTTCAAAACTACGACAAATTCCATAATTTCGATATACGAAGTTCTCTTCGTTTCTTTGGAATCTTCGAAGCTTCGAATTATTAGGACCTATATTCGTGGCATTTTTACCAAAAAAGAAACCAAGAAGAAAAATATATTTGTGTACTTCGTAATGAAGAAAGTGAAAACGGGACTCGAGCCCGCACCAGACAATTTTCAAAAAAAGCCGATTTTTCAGATTTTGATCGGCCGTAGCGGCTAAACTAAAACTCCAAATTGAACGCGGTTTGCAAATCTGAGCTCCTCGTACGTCAATTAGTCGGATTAGATTTTTAATTTTTGATGAAAACGTAAAAAAAGACATGAGTAAAACCACTTGGAAATTTGTTAAAAAATGCAACTTTCTTAATAATCATCGTAGACTATTGAATTTAACTTTATTTTCATCAGAAAGACGAGAGAAATTGATTGCCGTTAAAAAATTTCAGCTATCTTCAATAGCAAAAAAAATAGTCAGTCACCATGAACATTTTAGAAAATTTAAGAAAATAATTGATTTTTCAGACTTTGATCGGCCGTAGCGGCTAAACGAAAACTCCAAATTGAACGCGATTTGCAAATCTGTGCTCCTCGTACGTCAATTAGTCGGAATCAATTAAAATTGGCGATTTTTAATTTTTGACGAAATCCTGAAAATCTACCCAAGGGTACCCCCTTCTAACTTTTCTCAAAAATTGGCTTTGGAATAATTTCCTGAAGAAACTACTGGTTCGATTCCGGGTTTCTACACACCACTGGAAAGATCCCTTCAAGACGCTTCGGAAAATGTACTTTCGCAAGAACAAATGTCAAATTAAGGGCCGTGACGCGTCAGCAAAGAAAACTCGAAAATCGAAAAAATCGAAAATATCAACTTTTTTAATAATCATCGTAGACCATTGAAGTAAACATTATTTTTCATCAGAGAGAAATTAATTGGCGTTAAAAAATTACAGTTATCTCAATACAAAAAAAAATAACGTGTCACCATGAACATGTTGCAATATTTTGGGGCTTCCCGGGTTTTTTTATACATGGCTTACTACTGCTTTCTTTTAAGGGCACAACTAATGATATTTTCATGTTTATTTAAACATCTGTGTCGTGTGGCATTTTGATCATTTTAACCTTTTGAGATGTTCCTTAAACGTGTTGAAGGAAGTTTCAGAAAGTAAATGAATAGTTTATTTTTATTGCTATTAAATTTTCATCATTACATAAACTCTCACACAGACAAAGCTTTCGTGTATACACAAAGGGGTTAACGTCAGAACTACAAAAGTTTGCGTTTAAGCAAGTTCGAGTGTTAATAGCCATGGTGAATCCATCGACAAACACGTTCCTAAGGTACTAAACTATTTCCGAAATTCCCCAACTACGGTCTATCTGCAACTGTCTGCAGACTAAACACTTTACTTAGCATAACGTTTCGGGTGTGGCAATAATTCACGGGTCACTTCATAAGGTATTTGCACTTTCGTGGATTACTTCTGGAATTAATTAATAACTTTGCAAATATTATCCGGCGAATTCGTGAGATTTACAACGAATTAGTTATAATAATAACAATATTACTGTATATATAATTTAATATGTTGTAGTAAATTGAGTTGTTTCGTGGAATTTTATTATAAGCGAAAAAGTGTATTCCATTTATCTTACAGACGTGTTCTTTTATTACTCCATAAAGGTAAAGTATATTGTTTAGTGCTCGTATATCCGCAAGGAAAATCCAAAGATTTTCTCGTGATATAATAACCTATATTTGTCTGGCCACAATTTGCAGCGGGGGTTTATGTGGCTTTATAAATATCTATAATATTTTACGCTTTTATGTGCTATTTTGTGGGGAATGAATCATATTATATGGATATTGAGAGTAAGACAGGTTTATTATTACTTCGAAATAATGGATCGTGAAAAACTGAAAATTTATAATTTTGAATCTTCAAATAATACTAATAATAAAATTTATCAAGACCTCAATTTTTGCATTTTTTAATGATTTCATTCATCAAGTTATTAGATCAAAAATTAATTCTCAAAGTAATCCCATCCACTCGTAGACCGTGATTTCATTCCACGCTATATATAGATTTATAAATTCCCTTTTCATATCACATGTGATGCTGCGTGTGTCATTTCAATATCCATTATACTGTTGATATAATTCAACGGGAGCACTCCCGTCGGAATAACAGGACGTGAATAGTATTAATAATAAAAAGGTCAATGCTGCCTCCATACAATGGTTCGCCGATGATAGCCATCTGCCGGGAACAATAACTTACATTATCTACATACTGCAAACATCCTTTACCACATCGACGTTACGTTTCAAAACAAATAGGGGATTCCACTTCAGACTTATTCCTCGCCCTCCGTCTCTTTCTCCGCGCCGTTTCCCTATTTATATGTAAATCTCCGTCTCTTAATTTAAATTATTGAATGCAGATTTCCTATGCGAAATCGATTTTATTTATGAGGAATAGGAGAAGAGAGAGCGTTTTTCAGCACACACACAATCGACGCTATATTTTTAAATCGAAATTATATTTTTTTGAAATTCAAATTTCTTTTCAACCCGCAATCCATTCACGGCTAAATTAAATATCTTCGGTTCGGGTCCAGATGGAAAGAAAAAAAAGCCGGGTGTAGAAAATTATTTTATTTGCACGAAGTTTCGATTCTTATTTACTAAAATTCTCATAGGAGCGCAAGGATTAAAGGACAAAGAGAAAGAAAATTTAATTTGGAAACGGCGCTTCGGAAGTAAGACAGAAACTTTGAACGTCGCGAAATTGGAGGATGTTCTCTGCAAGACAATATTGCTGCCGAAGAAAAAGGGATTATATTAAATTTGAGACGTCGGTGGAAAAATCCGGAGACATGTGGGAGAGGAAATAGAAGTAGAAAATAGGTTTATATTTATTTACCAACATATAGACTGCAGGAATATTTAATGCTGTACTCAGTGATCAGTAAAATCTGAATATATACATCAAATTATTATGCAACAAATTTAGAAAGATTCTGCGAAAGTTACGTAAATTAAGTGTGTACTTTGCAAAACGGCGAAATTAAAAAAAATATGTATTGTTTATAGCTACAAATGCAATTTTTCAAAAATTAAAAAAAATATGCAGGGGATTTCGGAAATATTACAGAACTAAAAAATGTTTTACATCAAAATTACATTAACAATAATTGTGAATACCAAAAAGTTTCGATATGTTCACACGTCGAAACTTTATGTCGTCTAATAATGACCTTCACATGTCGAAACTTAAGTCGTGCATTTTTGTTTAATAATTTTGCTTTATTATCTGGAAATATAGAAAAGGGATGTTTTAATTATTGCACAGAACAATAAGTTGAATTATTGTTAAGTTAATAAAGAAAAATCAAATTTGTTACAATTGTTATTATACATTTTCAATGGCTCTATTTTAATTCAATTCAATTCAATTTAATGTATTGGTGTTCTAACAGAGTTTTACACAAGTTACTTGATTACATGCAATAACATATACAACTAAACTTAAAAGCACACTAATAAAAATAATAAGTTATTGAAAGTTTCATGTTTGTGGAATTTATTTTTATATTTTTTAATATCTCCAGAACATATAAAACTTTGCTCAGATATAGTGTGAACATTTCTAAATCTATTTAAAGGATTGTATTCAGGTATATGTAAAAATTATTAATAGTTCTTCCTTAAATTTTGAAATATTTTCATGTGAATTGCACTTAATTTTTGAAGAAAAATGTATTTTATTAGCGATTTAGAAAAACATAACTTTAGGATTAAACCATTCATAGTTTTGACGGAAATGTATTTTGGCATTCATTTTAAGTAAATTTGAAAAGTTTCAAGTCGATGGCAATTGTTTTAATATTTTTTTCGAGTCACTAAAAAAATTACATTTTTATTGAAAAGGTGCGTTAAACTCAGATGAAAATATTTAAAAATTTAGAAAAGAACTAATAATAGCTTTAACAGAAAAGTAATTTAGCATTAATTATGCGTAAATTTGGAAAGTTTCATGTCGATGGCAATTGTTTTAATATTTTTTTCGAGTCACTAAAAAAAATACATTTTTATTCAAAAGGTACGTTAAACTCAGATGAAAATATTTAAAAATTTAGGATAGAACTATTAATAGTTTTTACAGAAAAGTCATTTAGCATTAATTATGCGTACATTTGGAAAGTTTCAAATCGATGGCAATTGTTTTAATATTTTTTTCGAGTCACTAAAAAAATTGCATTTTTATTCAAAATGCACGTTAAACTCAGATGAGAATATTTAAAAATTTAGGAAAGAACTATTAATAGTTTTTACAGGAAAGTAATCTAGCATTAATTATGCGTAAATTTGGAAAGTTTCAAGTCGATGGTAATTGTTTTAATATTTTTTTCGAGTCACTAAAAATATTGCATTTTTATTCAAAAGGTGCGTTAAACTCAGATGAAAATATTTAAAAATTTAGGAAAGAACTATTAATAGTTTTTACAGAAAAGTAATTTAGCATTAATTATGCATAAATTTGGTAAGTTTCAAGTCGATGGCAATTGTTTTAATATTTTTTTCGAGTCACTGAAAAAATTAGACTTTTATTCAAAAGGTGCGTTAAACTCAGATGAAAATATTTGAAAATTTAGGAAATAACTATTAATAGTTTTTACAGGAAAGTAATTTAGCATTAATTATGCGAAAATTTGGATAGTTTCAAATTGACGGCAATTGGTTTTTAATATTTTTTTTATGTCACTAAAATTATTATATTGTTTCAAAACTTTTTTCGCATAAAGTTATTTTTCAAAATTTACTTACACACTGTTAGTAGGCTGAAAGACCTCTGGTCAATTGCCTGTTGAGGTAATTTGTAAAAGTGTCTTCTCTCTCTCGCTGTAACACACACAGCTACTCCTTGATTAAGTTTGATAATTGTTGGGTTCCCAAGGGCCGTAAACTCCAAATTACGCCCGCTATTGTAGGCCAATAAATAAAATTATGCTTACAAAATGAAATAAAAACGCATTAGCGCCCGTATTTTTCCTGAAGACTTACAGACTTAAGATGGCACCGAAGTTAGTTATGCATGGAAAAAAGGCAGCCCTTTATTTCTCTTCCCTCTTCGAGACAGGCCCATTGCCGCGGCTACTAAACTGTAAAGAATTGCAAATAGAATTTAAGAATGCAATCTGATTAGATTTCATGGGGAGTCGCCGCCGACGACGACGACGGCTAAGAAGAAGGAAAAAAAAGAAATGTTTACTCGCCTCGAAATTTGTTTTTCCATTAGACTCTCGAGCCGTTATTTTTCGTTTCATTATTCTCGTCACGGTCTCGCGTAAACGCATTAAAAGGCGAAAAAAAGTTCGTCATTAACATTTATCATAATTTCGATTCAATTTTTTTTTTTAATGCAGTTTCGGTGTAGCAGGGCGGAGTCGTATATTGGCAATAGCGTTTCGTCCGGAGTCGGATCGCACACAATATGTTCGATGTTCGATGTTCGAAAAGCGATCGCCACTCGACCCTGTCACTCACCTGAAATATATTGCATTGCTGTTTGTTTGCCTCCAGTCTTACACAATCGATTTACGAACCAATAAACTATTCGTATCGAATGTACGAATCTGGATTTTTGTCCCCTGGAATTCTAATATACACGTTCTATTGAAATTTAGCTGCATTTCGCAGTTTAACATACCTCCACGTAAATACACTAAAAGTGTAAATTTCACATGAATACACACACAAATACAAATTTTATTTTGTAGAAAATTAATAATAGTAGGTACCTTGATATCCGCAATTCTACTTACGTTGCCATGGTGATGGGTGTCAATAAGAACAGCCATTTGTAAAACTTCTATAAAAATTGTTTGTGTGATTCGAACATGTTTAAAATGTACCCAAACCGATGTTGTTGTACAATAAATTTGATTCAAGAATCAATTTATAATAATTATTTTCGAAGCACATTATTTCAGTCTGCATATATTACGATTACAATTATTAATAAATGAACGATACACACAAATCTAGAATGCGGCATAAATAATAGCGTAAATATAAAATGTGCCCTCTCCCACGTTTTAGTATTGCAAACAAAACAACAGCTTGTGCATATAAATGTTAATTTTATGATTCTGATTCAATACAGAGTGTACGTTTTAATTGTTTTATTTACTCTGTGTCGGAAATGAAATGGCAACAATACGCAATTATAAATTGCGACCGATAAAACAATTTTTATATTTTATTGATTTATGTTACCTATATTTTTGTCTTTAACACAAGGAACTGTCATTGTTGAAAAATAGCGTTTTTCATAAAGCCATGATCGAGTACGGTTTCCATTACAACAGAAGTTCCGTTATTATTTAGAATTAAAAAAAAATAAGTGGGCTTTAAAAAAACGAATACGTTAATTTCTAAGGAAATAAACTATTTATTGTTAATATTGTTACCATTAAACTAACGGTCTAAGGTAGTTTGCATTGGATTTTAATTCCTCCACGACTTTTACTGCCCGGCGCATTCACCATAGTCTATACACGCCGATCGCTGATCACAAAATTCTTTACGCATTACTTTAGCATCAAATTATTTTTAATGGTTGATAGCAATATAATTCTATTCAATCTTAAACGAAACTTAAACCCGATTTTTCCCGTAACCTTTGTATGTAATGAATCAGACGTAATTTTTGGAGAAAAATGTATTTTTGTAGTGACTTAAAAAAAATATTTAAACAATTGACATCAACTTGAAACTTTCCTAAATTACTCATAATTAATGCCGAAATACATTCGTGTTAAAATTATTAATAGTTTATTCCTAAATTTAGAAATATATACATGTGAATTAGACGTAATTTTTTGAGAAAAATGTATTTATTTAGTGACTTGAAAAAAATATTTAAACAATTAACATCGACTTGAAACTTTCCTAAATTACTCATAATTAATGCCGAAATGCATTCGTGTAAAAATTATTAATAGTTTATTCCTAAATTTAGAAATATATTCATGTGAATCAGACGTAATTTTTGGAGAAAAATGTATTTTTTAGTGACTGGAAAAAAATATTTAAACAATTAACATCGACTTGAAACTTTCCTAAATTACTCATAATTAATGCCGAAATACATTCGTGTAAAAATTATTAATAGTTTATTCCTAAATTTAGAAATATATACATGTGAATTAGACGTAATTTTTTGAGAAAAATGTATTTTTTTAGTGACTTGAAAAAAATATTTAAACAATTGACATCGCCTTGAAACTTTCCTAAATTAGTCATAATTAATGCCGAAACACACTTGTATGAAAATTATTAATAGTTTCATCCTAAATTTAAAAATATATTCATGTGAATCAGACGTAATTTTTGAAGAAAAATGTATTTTTTTAGTGACTTGAAAAAAATATTAAAACAATTGTTATCAACTTGAAACTTTCCAATATTACTCATAATTAATGCCAAAATACATTTGTGTGAAAATTAATAATTGTTTAATCCTGAATTTAGAAATACTTCCTTGTGAATTGGACGTAATTTTTTAAGGAAAATATAATTTCTTTAGTGACTTGAAAAAAATATTAAAACAATTGATATCAATTTGAAACTTTCCAATATTACTGATAATTAATGCCAAAATACATTTGTGGGAAAATTAATAGTTGTTTAATCCTGAATTTAGAAATATTTCCTTGTGAATTGGACGTAATTTTTTAAGGAAAATATATTTTTTTTAGTGACTTGAAAAAAATAATAAAACAATTGTTATCAACTTAAAACTTTCCAATATTGCTCATAATTAATGCCAAAATACATTTGTGTGAAAATTAATAATTGTTTAATCCTAAATTTGGAAATAATTTCTTGTGAATTGGACGTAATTTTTTAAGGAAAATATATTTTTTTTAATGACTTGAAAAAAATAATAAAACAATTGTTATCAACTTGAAACTTTCTAATATTACTCATAATTACTGCCAAAATACATTTGTGTGAAAATGAATAATTTTTTAATCCTGAATTTAGAAATATTTCCATGTGAATTGGACGTCATTTTTTAAGGAAAATATATTTTTTTTAGCGACTTGAAAAAAGTATAAAAACAATTGTTATCAACTTGAAACTTTCCAAAATTACTCATAATTAATGCCAAAATATATTTGTGTGAAAATTAATATTTGTTTAATCCTGAATTTAGAAATATTTCCTTGTGAATTCGAGGTAATTTTTTAAGGAAAATATATTTTTTTTAGTGACTTGAAAAAAATAATAAAACAATTGTTATCAACTTGAAACTTTCCAATATTGCTCATAATTAATGCCAAAATACATTTGTGTGAAAATTAATAATTGTTTAATCCTAAATTTGGAAATAATTTCTTGTGAATTGGACGTAATTTTTTAAGGAAAATATAATTTTTTTAGTGTCTTGAAAAAAGTATTAAAACAATTGTTATCAACTTGAAACTTTCCAATATTACTCATAGCTAACGCCAAAATACATTTGTGTGAAAATTAATAATTGTTTAATCCTAAATTTAGAAATAATTCCTTGTGAATTGGACGTAATTTTTTAAGGAAAATATTTTTTTTAGTGACTTGAAAAAAATATTAAAACAATTGTTATCAACTTGAAACTTTCTAATATTACTCATAATTACTGCCAAAATACATTTGTGTGAAAATTAATAATTGTTTAATCCTAAATTTGGAAATAATTCCTTGTGAATTGGACGTAATTTTTTAAGGAAAATATATTTTTTTTAGTGACTTGAAAAAAATAATAAAACAATTGTTATCAACTTGAAACTTTCCAATATTGCTCATAATTAATGCCAAAATACATTTGTGTGAAAATTAATAATTGTTTAATCCTAAATTTGGAAATAATTTCTTGTGAATTGGACGTAATTTTTTAAGGAAAATATATTTTTTTTAATGACTTGAAAAAAATAATAAAACAATTGTTATCAACTTGAAACTTTCTAATATTACTCATAATTACTGCCAAAATACATTTGTGTGAAAATGAATAATTTTTTAATCCTGAATTTAGAAATATTTCCATGTGAATTGGACGTCATTTTTTAAGGAAAATATATTTTTTTTAGCGACTTGAAAAAAGTATAAAAACAATTGTTATCAACTTGAAACTTTCCAAAATTACTCATAATTAATGCCAAAATATATTTGTGTGAAAATTAATATTTGTTTAATCCTGAATTTAGAAATATTTCCTTGTGAATTCGAGGTAATTTTTTAAGGAAAATATATTTTTTTTAGTGACTTGAAAAAAATAATAAAACAATTGTTATCAACTTGAAACTTTCCAATATTGCTCATAATTAATGCCAAAATACATTTGTGTGAAAATTAATAATTGTTTAATCCTAAATTTGGAAATAATTTCTTGTGAATTGGACGTAATTTTTTAAGGAAAATATAATTTTTTTAGTGTCTTGAAAAAAGTATTAAAACAATTGTTATCAACTTGAAACTTTCCAATATTACTCATAGCTAACGCCAAAATACATTTGTGTGAAAATTAATAATTGTTTAATCCTAAATTTAGAAATAATTCCTTGTGAATTGGACGTAATTTTTTAAGGAAAATATTTTTTTTAGTGACTTGAAAAAAATATTAAAACAATTGTTATCAACTTGAAACTTTCTAATATTACTCATAATTACTGCCAAAATACATTTGTGTGAAAATTAATAATTGTTTAATCCTAAATTTGGAAATAATTCCTTGTGAATTGGACGTAATTTTTTAAGGAAAATATATTTTTTTTAGTGACTTGAAAAAAATAATAAAACAATTGTTATCAACTTGAAACTTTCCAATATTGCTCATAATTAATGCCAAAATACATTTGTGTGAAAATTAATAATTGTTTAATCCTAAATTTGGAAATAATTTCTTGTGAATTGGACGTAATTTTTTAAGGAAAATATATTTTTTTTAATGACTTGAAAAAAATAATAAAACAATTGTTATCAACTTGAAACTTTCTAATATTACTCATAATTACTGCCAAAATACATTTGTGTGAAAATGAATAATTTTTTAATCCTGAATTTAGAAATATTTCTATGTGAATTGGACGTCATTTTTTAAGGAAAATATATTTTTTTTAGCGACTTGAAAAAAGTATAAAAACAATTGTTATCAACTTGAAACTTTCCAAAATTACTCATAATTAATGCCAAAATATATTTGTGTGAAAATTAATAATTGTTTAATTCTGAATTTAGAAATATTTCCTTGTGAATTGGACGTAATTTTTTAAGGAAAATATATTTTTTTTAGTGACTTGAAAAAAATATTAAAACAATTGTTATCAACCTGAAACTCTTCAATATTACTCATAATTAATGCCGAAATATATTTGTGTGAAAATGAATAATTGGTTAATCCTAAATTTAGAAATAATTCCTTGTGAATTGGACGTAATTTTTTAAGGAAAATATCATTTTTTTACTGACTTGAAAAAAATATTAAAACAATTGTTACCAACTTGAAACTTTCCAAACATACTCATAATTAATGCCAAAATACATTTGTGTGAAAATTAATAATTGTTTAATCCTAAATTTAGAAATAATTCCTTGTGAATTGGACGTAATTTTTTAAGGAAAATATATTTTTTTTAGTGACTTGAAAAAAATATTAAAACAATTGTTATCAACTTGAAACTTCCCAATATTACTCATAATTAATGTCAAAATATATTTGTGTGAAAATTAATAATTGTTTAATCCTGAATTTAGAAATATTTCCATGTGAATTGGACGTAATTTTTTAAGGAAAATATATATATTTTTTTAGTGACTTGAAAAAATATTAAAACAATTGTTATCAACTTGAAACTTTCCTTAATTACTCATAATTAATACCAAAATACATTTATGTAAAAATTATTAATAGCTTAATCCTAAATTTAGAAATATATTTATGTGAATTAGCCGTGATTTTTGAAAAAAAAATGTATTTTTTTAGTGACTTGAAAAAAATATTAAAACAATTGCCATTAACGTGAAACTTTTCAAATTAACGCAAAATGAATGCCAAAATACATTTCTTTAAAAAGTATAAATCCTAAATTTTGAAATATTTTAATGTAAAATTACCGTACTTTTTGAAAAAAAATGTAATTATTTTAGCGACTGGAATAAATATTAAAACAATTGCCATTGACGTGAAACTTTTGAAATTAACACATAATGAATTCAAAATTACGTACGTTTCTATAAAAAAAAAACTTTTAATAGTTCATTCATAAATTTTAAAACATTTTCATCAGAATAGAACGTAATTTTTGAAGAAAAATATAATACATTTGGTAAATTAAAAAAAAAAAATTGAAACAATTGCCGTCGACTTCAAGTTTTTCTTGTATGGCAGAACCTAGTTTTTAGTAATAAATAAAAAAAATCCAGGTCTGTATTTTGATGTAGGTATCTAAATAACGAAACGTCGTATTTGAAAATTAAAAGCATACAAAACCGTTTTAGGAAAGTGCTCTTGGTTTTTAAAATTAACCAGCAATATAGTCTTTAGGAAATAAAAATCAAAAAATTGATTTTTTTATAATTTCTGCGGAATATTAAAAAAATATATTTTGCAAATTATTCAGCGTAATAAAAAAGATAATAATGTCTTAAGAAAATAAAAACTAAAATTATTTTTTTATAAAATCTGCGGAATATAAAAAAATATATATTTAGCAAATTATTCAGCATAATAAAAACAAGACGTATTTATTCTTTCTTTAACCAATTCTCTAGCTAATGCTTTTTTTAAGTTAACCAGCAATATAGTCTTAAGAATATAAAAACCAAAATTGAGAGAGAGAGAATACATTTGTTGAGACACTTTTACAAATGACCTCAACAGGCAATTGACCAAAGGTCTATCAGCCTATCCAAAATTGAAATTTTCTAATATCTGCGGAATGTGGAAAAATATATATTTTTCAAATTATTCAGCTTAATAAAAAAGATGATAATGTCTTAAGAAAATAAAAACTAAAATTGATTTTTTCTAATATCTGCGGAATATAGAAAAATATATATTTAGCAAATTATTCAGCATAGTAAAAAAAAGACGTATTTATACTTTCTTTAACAAATTCTCGAGCTAATGCATTGAATTTGTAAACCCTGTACAATTACACATTACTCAGTGGTAACAGAAGACCACATTGTTAAACCTGCAACAAACAAAAATATCAAAATAAAAAATTTGTAAACGCAAGCAAATTTCTCAGGACGAGTATCCATATTTTGTACTTTATAAAAAATTACATGAGATATATCGTCCTACAAACCTGCCAAAAACGCGTCGGTGTAACAGTAAGTTATTAGATTATATGATTAAAAAAATAAAACAGCTTCATAAATATTAAATCAAAGCAGGGGCGCAATTTTCAGCGTTAGATTTACTGTAATCAGACTTTAGATGAAATCATCTACATTTTCCGTCGCAAAAAGAAAACGGCGAAATGTGTCTTAAAATATTGAGCGGTGCAGTAAGGCATTTTTACAAAAAAATAATTATTAAATGTACAAATACATACAAAATATATTCGCAAATCTGAGATTTGACTCTACAAGACTAATTACTAAATACACTTGTTGGGTATTAGATATTAGAGTTTATTGTCTTTTTTTTTATTGCCAGTTAACAATAGTATTGGTAGAACATCATCTAATTTTGATCTACACCAATAAAGAATTATTATTATTATTACTATTAAAATCCTTACTTATTGCAGAAGCATTAAATGTTTCAATAAGTTATTTGGGTATTTAGATAAAATACAAATTCCGACTTCGTGGAAAACTACAATAAAGTGAGAAATGCGATACTTTTCGTCTGCTACAATTTAAGTGTCTCTGAAAGACTACAATTAACAAATCATCTACCGAAACAACTACTTTCGAGGCTATGACCACAAGGAATATTGAATGATGCAGTAGATTTAACACACAAATTATTTACTGTATCATTCAATATTCGTTGTGGTCATAGCCTCGAAAGTAGTTGTTTCGGTGGATGATTTGTTTATTGTAGTCTCTTAGAGACGAAATATAGTATTTCTCATTTTAGACAAGTAGAAGTTGAAGGTTCCTCTTCTCGCAGACTGGGATGCAGTATCGATTTTCATATTTTTCAGATTGATATACATGTGGTAAATAACTTATTAAATATTTATCACAAATATTATGGAATTTCACCAAGTACCAGCCTCATCAATCCAATATTTGATTCATATACCCTTCAAGATTGGCACCTCACTGCTTCATAAACACTTTTGGATTTTAAACTCGCACTTTTTTATTGTAATTGATTATTCTGCATCACCAGAAACAAGAAATAAAATATTGGTAACTAACAATAATAACTCGATAATATGAACATATTTTTCTTCTCTAATTTCTAATGAATTAACGTAGACGGTTTTGTGTAGGGCATATGTGTTCTGTAATAAGCGCTCAAGTTCTAGATGAAATTTAATTTCTCAGGTCGGTGTAGGACTTATAAAGTCTGCGAACTCGAGCAGTCTCCGAGGAGGGTTCAGGTGATAAGTGCTGATTAGTGTTGAGTTAACAAAGCCCCCGAGCTCGCCCCCCCCGGGTGCCGACGACGGTTCGCACACCTCACCGCCAACTTTACAAATATAATGAATAATTCTTGTTACACCAATAATTGACGCCAGAGTGATTAACAATTCCAGAGATTTTCCCTCTTCTCCGAATTAATTTTACACGTCATACGATCATTCAATTAGCACCATCCCGTCACCGCCGACATTAAATGTATCGTTTAGGTCGATTAGGTTGGCGGAGGAATATTCTTTCGAATAAGTTAATGATATTCGGTCTCCTTACCAAGAGTTAAGTGCATTTCGCACGGTGACAAATTATGGAATTTCTTCCAGGGTCAACTCAAAGTATCCATCAAAATAATGTTCCACGTTCGCGTCGGTATTCATATTGCACTTCCAAGTTCATTTACCCCAAAATATCGACCAAAGATTACGCTTTCAAGATTAATTCGCTCAATTATTCAACATCAAAACCACACAATAAATTTGGACTTTTAATGGTGATATGAATCAGTTTAAATATAATACCTGCGTAATAAAGTCGTGAGTCGAGAGTTATTTCTCTCCATTGCTGAATTTGATTTAATTTTTGTATCAGTTAAAATATAATCACTTTTTCAAATGACCTCAACAGGCAATTTCCTCATATAATCAGCCTCATTTGATAAACATTAAAAATATAAGAACCATAAAAAAATCAGAGATGATGGCCACTAAATTATTATCATATGTGAAAAGTTTTATTATGCGATTGTCTCGGGTCATGTATATCAATTATTAATCCGACTTAGCCGGCACAGTGTATTAATAATAATTTGGGAGTAATTTGGTAAAGTGGGGGCATCAATCAAACAACAATTTCTGAGATTATTCCCGAGTTTCGGGGAGACCAGTGCAGACCATCTGCGTTCCCTAATGACAGATGTGGGGATGACACCATACATTTATTCAACTCCAGCTACCCCGCAACATACACACTTGGTGGCCGACCAACTCCATACAGAGAACACCGCAATACTACATTTAATACGTATCATGGGAAATGCAAGTTATACATTCGGAATTTTGGCACTAAATAACAATATATTTGTATACAGAGCGTTTATTTTAACTCTGATTGCTAATGCCTATGTTCAATCGTAAAATAATCACATCAACGCATTAATAGGTAGGCAACCGAACTTACTCAGTTTTATTTAATGGTCAAAATTGCGTTATTAATAAAAATGTATTACTCCACCGAAGAAATAATAGTAATAATTAATTGGTGCACGAGCGGGAACATATACGTATACTTGTTATTCTTATATCTTTTAATTGTTTGTATTTATATTTTAATTTTTTAATTTTTTTTTGTACTTGGGCTGAGCCATTCAGTCAGTTATTTTTGAAATTTCTATATTTGTATGAATAAATGAAATTAAATAAATAATGTCAGTCGTATACAACAACCATGGACCCTAACGAATATTTCTCGATCGCCGAAAAATCTTCCGCCCGGGATGGGAATAGAACCCGCGGTGCAGCCGGCACAAGCGCTCGCCTGTACCCCTTACACCATCGGACCGCCCCATTTATTATATTATTATTATTAATAATAATAATTTCAAAAATAATTTCTGCTTCAATAAAGTGCGATTATTTCAAAATCAGAAAACGGTATTTTTCCGAATCTTGTAAAAATCTTGATAAAAAATATATTTTAAATTAATTGGATAAATGTGGAATGAGTCGCATATTTTAAAAAAATGGTCAATTGGGAAAATGGACATCTTCAAAAATCATTTTTGCTCCGATCAACTGCGATTATTGCAAATTTAGAATGCTTTTATGAAGAATCTCAGGGAAAACTATTTTCTGAGTAAATTTGGAAAATTTGTAATGAGTAACAATTATTTTTCCATTTTTTTGGCAATTGAGAAAACGCTGAAATTAAAAAAAGAAAAAAAAAACTGCTAGAATCAAGTGAGATTATTTCTTAATTTGAGTGCCGAAGTTTCGTGATTTTTTTTTAACTTGAAAAATATATATTCTGAACTTCGGTCGATGGCCATTGTATTTATTATTTATCATGTATTTAGTAAGTACAATAAACGTTTATTATTATTATATATACTGAATAAATTAAAAACTTTGGAATGAGTAGAAATTATTTGTTTTGCATTTTGTAAGAAAAATAATTTCTGCTTCGATCAACTGCGATTATTGCAAAATCAGGAAACGTTATTTTTCTGAATTTTGTAAAAATCTTGGCAAACAGTATATTTTGAAAAAATTTGAAAAATTAGGTCTCATTTCTTTTTAATTTTTTTAGCAGTTGCGAAAATACACATTTTCAAAAATATTTTTATCTCCGATAAAGTGCGATTATTGCAAATTTAGAATGCTTTTATGAAGAATCTTAGAGAAAACTATTTTCTGAGTAAATTTGGAAAATTTGAAATGAGTAGCAATTGTTTTCCCATTTTTTTGGCTAAAATTTAAAAAAATCTGCTAGAATCAAGTGCGATTATTTTTTAATTTGAATGCGGAAGTTTCCTGATTGTTTTTAAACTTGAGAAATATTTATTCTGAATAAATTTAGAAACTTTGGAATGAGTGGAAATAATTTGTTTTACATTTTGTAAAAAAAATAATTTCTGTATCGATTAAGTGTGATTATTACAAAATCAGGAAACTTTATTTTTCTGAATTTTGTAAAAATCTTGACAAACTGTTTATTTTGAATAAATTTGAAAAATTAGGAATAAGTGGCATTTAGAAAAAAAAATTGGCAGTTGCGAAAATGCACACTTATTATTGCAAGTTCAGAACGCAGTATTTTCCGATTTTATAAAAAAAAATCTCAAGGAAAACTATACTGAGTGAATTTAGAAAATTTGAAATGAGTAATAATTGTTTTCCCACTTTTTGTGGCGACTGAGAAAATGCTTAAATTAAAAAATAATTTCTGCTATAATCAGGTTCGATTATTTCTTAATCTGGAAACGTTTTTTTTTTTCTGAATTTTCTAAAAATTCAAAATTAAATTCATAGAGAAGAAATTAAGAAAATTTAGTTGAACGTATTCATTTTTTTTATGTAAAATTCCAAAAAACTTAACGATAGTGTACTTGGATTTTTTATTTGTTTTACAGCTGCGGAATGTTTTCTGAAATTTTCAATAAAATTCATTAAGCAGTTTTCGTGAAAATTAAGGAAATTTAGTTAAAAGTATAAATTTTGCAAGACAGCAGTTTTTGACAGAAAATTCCGGAAAACTTAGCAATAGGGTTTATTTGGTTTTTTCATTTGTTTTAAAGCTATAGATGTCTGGAATGTTGCCTAAAATTTTCAATTAAATTCATTAAGCCTTTTAAGTAAAAATTAAGGAAATTTATTTGAAAGTAAACATTTTGCAAAACAGCGGTTTTTGATGGAAAATTCCGGAAAACTTAGCAATAAGGTTTATTTGGATTTTTCATTTGTTTTACAGCTGTGGATGTCGGGAATGTTGCCTGAAAGTTTCAATCAAATTTATTAAGCGGTTTTCGTAAAAACGAAGAAAATTTAGTTTAAAGTTTACATTTTTCAAGATAGCGATTTTTGATGGAAAATTCCGGAAAACTTAGCAAGGGTGTATTTGGATTTTTCATTTGTTTAGCAGCTGTGGATGCCTCGAATGTTGCCTAAAATTTTCAATCAAATTCATTAAGCGGTTTTCGTAAAAATTAATAAAATTTAGTTGAAAGTTTACATTTTGCAAGATAGCGATTTTTGATGAAAAATTTCGGAAAACTTAGCAATAGGGTGTATTTGGATTTTTCATTTGTTTAGCAGCTGTGGATGCCTCGAATGTTGCCTAAAATTTTCAATCAAATTCATTAAGCGGTTTTCGTAAAAATTAATAAAATTTAGTTGAAAGTTTACATTTTGCAAGATAGCGATTTTTGATGAAAAATTTCGGAAAACTTAGCAATAGGGTGTATTTGGATTTTTCATTTGTTTAGCAGCTGTGGATGCCTCGAATGTTGCCTAAAATTTTCAATCAAATTCATTAAGCGGTTTTCGTAAAAATTAATAAAATTTAGTTGAAAGTTTACATTTTGCAAGATAGCGATTTTTGATGAAAAATTTCGGAAAACTTAGCAATAGGGTGTATTTGGATTTTTCATTTGTTTAGCAGCTGTGGATGCCTCGAATGTTGCCTAAAATTTTCAATCAAATTCATTAAGCGGTTTTCGTAAAAATTAATAAAATTTAGTTGAAAGTTTACATTTTGCAAGACAGCGGTTTTTGATGGAAAATTCCATAAAACTTAGCAATAGGGTTTGTTTGGATTTTTCATTTGTTTTACAGCTGTGGATGTCTGGAATGTTGCCTAAATTTTTCAATCAAATTCATTAAGCGGTTTCCGTAAAAATCAAGACAATTTAGTTGAAAGTAAACATTTTGCAAGAGAGCGGTTTTTGATGGAAAATTCCGGAAAACTTAGCAATAGGGTTTATTTGGTTTTTTTCATTTGATTTACAGCTGTGGATGTCTGGAATGTTGCCTCAAATTTTCAATCAAATTTATTAAGCGGTTTTCGTAAAAATTAAGGAAATTTAGTTGAACGTAAACATTTTGCAAGACGGCGGTTTTTGACGGAAAATTCCTGAAAACTTAGCAATAGGGTTTATTTGGATTTTTCATTTGTTTAACAGCTGTGGATGTCTGAAAAATTGCCTGAAATTTTCAATCAAATTCATTAAGCGGTTTTCGTAAAAATTAAGGAAATTTAGTTGAAAGTAAACATTTTGCAAGACAGCGGTTTTTAATGGAAAATTCCGGAAAACTTAGCATTAGGGTTTATTTGGATTTTTCATTTGTTTTCCAGCTGCGGATGTCTGGAATGTTGCCTGAAATTTTCAATCAAATTCATTAAGCGGTTTTCCTAAAAATTAAGGAAATTTAGTTGAAAGTAAACATTTTGCAAGAAAGCGGTTTTTGATGGAAAATTCCATAAAACTTAGCAATAGGGTTTATTTGGATTTTGCATTTGTTTTACAGCTGCGGATGTCTGGAATGTTGCCTGAAATTTTTAATCAAATTCATTAAGCGGTTTTTGTAAAAATTAAGAAAATTTAGTTGACAGTAAACATTTTGCAAGACAGCGGTTTTCAATGGAAAATTCCAGAAAACTTAACGATAGGATTTATTTGGATTTTTCATTTGTTCAACAGCTGTGGATGCCTGGAATGTTGCCTGAAATTTTCAATCACATTAATTAAGCGGTTTTCATAAAAATTAAGAAAATTTAGTCGAAAGTTTACATTTTGCAAGATAGCGATTTTTGATGGAAAATTTCGGAAAACTTAGCAATAGGGTGTATTTGGATTTTTCATTTGTTTTACAGCTGTGGATGTCTGAAATGTTGCCTAAAATTTTCAAACAAATTCATCAAGAGGTTTTTGTAAAAATTAAGGAAATTTAGTTGAAAGTAAACATTTTGCAAGACAGCGGTTTTTGATGGAAAATTCCATAAAACTTAGCAATAGGGTTTATTTGGATTTTTCATTTGTTTTACAGCTGTGGATGTCTGGAATGTTGCCTGAAATTTTCAATTAAATTCATTATGCGATTTTCGTAAAAATCAAGAAAATTTAGTTGAAAGTAAACATTTTGCAAGACAGCGGTTTTTGATGAAAAATTCCAGAAAACTTAGCAATAGGGTTTATTTGGATTTTTCATTTGTTTTACAGCTGTGGATGTCTGGAATGTTGCCTAAAATTTTCAAACAAATTCATCAAGAGGTTTTTGTAAAAATTAAGGAAATTTAGTTGAAAGTAAACATTTTGCAAGACAGCGGTTTTTGATGGAAAATTCCGAAAAACTTAGCAATAGGGTGTATTTGGATTTTTCATTTGTTTTACAGCTGTGGATGCCTGGAATGTTGCCTGAAATTTTCAATCAAATTCATTAAGCGGTTTTCGTAAAAATTAAGGAAATTTAATTGAAAGTGCATTTTCAAAGGAATATCATTTATTTTTGAATACGTTTTTTTCGAAAAATAAAATTCATTGCAAAGTCAAATAATTACGAAAATACATCGTTTTCAATTACCTTGTATGTTTGTTTTAGTTCGTTTCTCTCTGACGTGCTGTAAGTATTTCACAACTCAAAACCAAAATTTTGGTCTGGGCTTTCAAATGAAATTTGATTTAATCTAAACAAAATTTAATTTGAGTTTTAGTTGATTGGGGGAAGGCTGTAGGCCAATTTTTTCAAATATCTGAGGGAGGCAAATAGAGTGAAATTAATTAAAATATTTACATGAAATTTTTTGCAAAATTTGACTTTTAGAAAACTCTTACTCTGTGCAAAAACAGGTGAATCGTTATCATAAACTGTATCAATCTCATTGTTTTGAAGGTCTGAATTAAAAAAAGAACCGCTCGCTGTGACTCCCAGGTGTCGGTCGAAATAAATTGGACGATGAAGTCCTATTATTTAAATAAGAAACGTACGGGGGGGGGGGGAGAAGAATAAATATGGGGTTGATAAGTGCACTCCGGGTTATAACCGAGTCCACGAGAGACTTCGAATCTCAAGGCGAGGTATACATAATGCGACTAGACGGATTGGGAAAATATACGAGCGTCGCTGTCCTCCGGGAGGTTCTTTAAATATAATACAAATATAAAAATACTGCTCGTAAAACCAGAACGAATGTATTTTCATTGAAGGAGATTGCGTTTGTTAAAAATAAACATTAAAACTTAATAAATTTTAATTGCACTTGTCCGCCTAAAATATAAAGAATAAATTCAGTAAAACCGAAATAAAATATTTTTGGAAAAAAAAGTCAACATTGTTTATGGTTGAGGCTTCTACTTCGTTATACATGTTGTAAATATGTTTTGTTAATGGCAAGTTGAGTTGCCGAAACTATAGTCAACAATAAAATAAAAATGTGTGTTATGCCAACAAAGTAAAAGTGTTTTATTATAAAAAGTCAACATTTTTATACTTCTGGTTCGACAATAAAAAGATCTCTCAAAATCAAGAACAAAAATAGTGGGTTGTCATGCCTGACAAATCAGGACTGAAAATTTACGTTTATGCAAAAATGTGTTTTCTTATCAAAGAAAATCCACCTGTTCGAGGATCTTTTCCAAAAATACTTTATTTCAGTTTTACTGAATTTATTTCATACTTTAGGCGCGCACTGTATTTTCTTGTCAAGTGATGAAATTTTAAATGTTCTGTGAAATAAACATTCAAACGTTGTAAATTTTTGTTATAGTTATCCATTGAAAATGCTTGTGGAGTTGCTTAATTAACTGCGACAAAAAATTATAGCATTAGTTTACAACGTCCAAATATTTCTCTTTTAATATTCATAAAGAAATCTTTGGACAAGAGTAACCAAAACCGTTTAGAATTTTTTTTTTTGATAAAACGTACAATTAATCTGATTAAAAATTAAATTTCTCTACACCGAACTCATAAACTTGGCGCTACACATTCCTCTCGATTAAATATTGAAAGAATCGAATTTATCGGGACGAGCGTTACATTAATTCAATAAAATACAAAAACCAATTACATTTTAAATAATGGCCTTTATTCAGAGGTAAAATTCCAATTTTCAATGCATCACGTCCATTTATCTACGTCTCTTTGACGCCGTAAACGCCCCGATGTAATTGCATTCTTATTGCTAGACATATTTACAGTCGAATAAATCCTTTGTGGTCGTCACGTGATTTAACTATCATATTCAAATTTTTACAGGGGGTACATTCACGTTTCGGAATCGTTCGTAAAATGGGAGTGAATATAAAAATGCGCGATTAAATTACATTGTATGTCAGCTCGAGGAAGTGTGTTAAGTTGCATAGATAAACTATTGAATAGGCAACACGGTAAACACAGTGTGTGCTAAGGTGCGTAGATTAACTATTGGATAGGCAATACGATAAGCGCAGTGTGTGTTTAGTTGCATAGATAAACTATTGAATAAGCAACACGTTAAATTATTATTAGATTATTAGATAAACACAGTGTGTGCTAAGGTGCGTAAATAAACTATTAGATATGCAATACGATAAACACATTGTGTGTTAAGTTGCATAGATAAACTGTTGAATAGGTTACGCTATATACATAAAGAGCCATAATATTTGGGGTTTAGAAAGTGGGCAGCCAAAAATGGGAAAGAAATTAATACTGAAAAATAATATCTCCTGAAAAACTGGTCGAGAATTTTTGACTTTCTGTTTATTCAGTGGTATTATTATACATTCAATTTTACTTTTCCTTATGACCCGAAATAAATTGAATACTTAAATTATGGATTAACACGTAGTAACGGTCGCAGCAATTCTTTTGAATAAATGTTGATATTAATAATGCACGTTATAACTATTTTTTTTTGTCTTTCAGCTTCAATTCGATCTTCCCGGATGATTTGAATTGATGCAGGACATTACCCACGGAATCCCGCGACGCCCGAAAATTTTTATCCATTAGAATGATCGAGGATGATGGCGAAAGTATAAAGTCGAGTCGTCGTAACAAACATATAAGTAAGTAATTTTTCAGGGGATTATTTCCCAATATATTTTGCGGGGTTATGATCCTCGCTAGACGTTCTCCTCCGGTTCTCCACCCCTCCGGAGATATTTATATCTATTATAGTTGGGGGGCGAAACTAAATGTGATTAAATTCTTTTCCACTCTCCAATTTTCTACAGTGTATAGTACTATATATAGGGTGACTAAAATAGGAAGAAGAGGAAACGAAACGTATTACTTCTCCCTCCTCGGTAAGATTTTAACGGTATTGCTTATATGTGAATTTGATTTAAGATTCCGCACGTTCTGTCGAAATATATATCTGCGCTGAAAAGAATTTATCGAATGTGACAACATAATGGACGGATATTTCGATAAAGGGAAATATTTGCGCCAGAGATCAAAAAGATATTGCTGTACTATTTTTTTTTATCAAATTATAAAATTTGATCCGATTAAAAAAATAATAATAATTAAAGGCCACTTAACTTGTTGCAGAAATTTGTTAAAATTGAAAAATTTTAGATACTTGAAATCTCAACGAAATACAAAATGTTTAAATGCAGATTTTTCGAAATTACCTCTCCTGATTTCAGTGACGTAACTATAAATGTTATGCCCTTCCGCAAGTATTTTTGTTGATTAAAAAAAAAAATAGATCAAATATATAAAAAAATAGATTTTTCAAAATAATAGGTATTGATTTTGTCTCTTTGGTACTTTTTACAAAACCTCGTTTCAATGGTGTAAATACTGTTCTTTGAAGTTTTGTCTCTATTCCTGTAATAAAGGACCAAAAAGAAAATCACAACAGTCCGTAGTTTAGATAAGTTGTGAACGCGGCATGGTGGGTGGGCTCTAACCTAAAATTCAACCGGTTAAATATAAGCAACTGATTTTACAAATAAAAAAAAATACCTTAAAAAAACGAACATTAAAGTTGTTAATCTTTTCTATTTACTACGTAACACACGTGAAACCCCTGCTTTAGGTTTTACTCTTTGGATTGTAGCACAGGACCCACCCACCACTTTTCGTTTTAATAGTATTCAAACTGTAAACACAGTTTTCTGTATTTTTATTTCCATTTCTGTAATAAAGGGCAAAAATAGAAAAACATTTTACCAAAACCATGGGTGGTGGCTGGTTCCCCAATAGGTAGTGGGTGGGCCCTATTTTACAATTAAATTAACATAAGCAACTGATTTCACAAATAAAAATTAACTAACTTAAACAAAACAAACAGTAAAACGGTTTATCTTTTTGTTTTCAGCAGTGATACGTCAACTGTTTTTAAAGAATATAATAAGTAGGTTTATTAAGGATGGCTCTTGAAATTTTAAAGCTAATTCCTGCAGAGATGCTTTTTTTATAATTTTTTGAATCGCTGAATGCAGTTTTTTCCTCTTAAATTCAAGTCTTAAGTGTTGCCATTTTGTTGTCAGCTGTAATACGTCAATTGTTTCGATTGAATATGATAAGTAGGTTTATTTAGGATGGATCTGGAAATTTTGAAGGTAATTCCTGCAGAGATGATTTTTTTATAATTTTTTTATTCGCTGAATGCAGTTTTTTCCTCTTAAATTCGTGTCTTAAGTGTTGCCATTTTGTTGTCAGCTGTGATACGTCAATTGTTTTTATTGGATATGATTAGTAGGCTTATTTGGGATGGATCTGGAAATTTTTAAGCTAATTCCTGCAGAGATGATTTTTTTATATTTTTTTTAAATCGCTGAATGAAGTTTTTTCCTCTTAAATTCGTTTCTTAAGTGTTGCCATTTTGTTGCCAGCTGTGATACGTCAATTGTTTTTATTGAATATGGTAACTAGGTTTATTTGGGATGGCTCTGGAAATTTTGAAGCTAATTCCTGCAGAGATGATTTTTTTATAATTTTTTTAATTGCTGAATGCAATTTCTTTCCTCTTAAATTCGTGTCTTAAGTGTTGCCATTTTGTTGTCAGCTGTGATACGTCAATTGTTTTTATTAAATATGGTTAGTTGGTTTATTTGGGATGGATTTGGAAATTTTGAAGCTAATTCCTGCAGAGATGATTTTTTTATAATTTTTTTAATCGCCGAATGCAGTTTTTCCTCTTAAATTCGTGTCTTAAGTGTTGCCATTTTGTTCTCAGCTGTAATACGTCAATTGTTTTTATTGGATATGATAAGTAGGTTTATTTGGGATGGATTTGGAAATTTTGAAGCTAATTCCTGCAGTGATGATTTTTTTATAATTTTTTTAATCGCTGAATGCAATTTTTTCCTCTTAAATTCGTGTCTTAAGTGTTGCCATTTTGTTGTCAGCTGTAATACGTCAATTATTTTTATTGAATATGATAAGTAGGTTTATTTGGGATGGATCTGGGAATTTTGAAGCTAATTCCTACAGGGATGATTTTTTTATAATTTTTTCAATAGCAGAATGCAGTTTTTCCTCTTAAATTCGTGTCTTAAGTGTTACCATTTTGTTGTCAGCTGTAATACGTCAATTATTTTAATTGAATATGATAAGTAGGTTTATTTGGGATGGATCTGGGAATTTTGAAGCTAATTCCTGTAGAGATGATTTTTTTATAATTTTTTTATTCGCTGAATGCAGATTTTTCCTCTTAAATTCGTGTCTTAAGTGTTGCCATTTTGTTGTCAGCTGTGATACGTCAATTGTTTTTATTGGATATGATAAGTAGGTTTATTTGGGATGGATCTGGAAATTTTGAAGCTAATTCCTGCAGAGATTATTTTTTTATAATTTTTTCAATCACTGAATGCAGTTTTTTTTTCTTAAATTCGTGTCTTAAGTGTTGCCATTTTGTTACCAGCTGTGATACGTCAATTGTTTTTATTGAATATGGTAACTAGGTTTATTTGGGATGGCTCTGGAAATTTTGAAGCTAATTCCTACAGAGATGATTTTTTTATAATTTTTTTAATCGCTGAATGCAGTTTTTTCCTCTTAAATTCGTGTCTTAAGTGTTGCCATTTTGTTGTCAGCTGTAATACGGTAATTGTTTTTATTGAATATGATAAGTAGGTTTATTTGGGATGGCTCTGGAAATTTCGAAGCTAATTCCTGCACAGATGATTTTTTTATAATTTTTTAAATCGCCGGATGCAGTTTTTTCCTCTTAAATTCGTGTCTTAAGTGTTGCCATTTTGTTCTCAGCTGTGATACGTCAATTGTTTTTATTGGATATGATTACTAGGCTTATTTGGGATGGATCTGGAAATTTTGAAGCTAATTCCTGCAGAGATGATTTTTTTATAATTTTTTTAATCGCTGAATGCAGTTTTTTTCTCTTAAATTCGTGACTTAAGTGTTGCCAGCTGTGATACGTCAATTGTTTTTATTGAATATGATAAGTAGGTTTATTTGGGATGGATCTGGAAATTTTAAAGCTAATTCCTGCAGAGATTATTTTTTTATAATTTTTTTAATCGCTGAATTCAGTTTTTCCTCTTAAATTCGTGTCTTAAGTGTTGCCATTTTGTTGTCAGCTGTAATACGTCAATTGTTTTCATTGAATATGATAAGTAGGTTAATTTAGGATGGATCTGGAAATTTTCAAGCTAATTCCTGCAGAGATGATTTTTTTATAATTTTTTTAATCGCTGAATGCAGTTTTTTCCTCTTAAATTCGTGTTTTAAGTGTTGCCATTTTGTTGTCAGCTGTAATACGTCAATTGTTTTGATTGAATATGATAAGTAGGTTTATTTGGGATGGATCTGGGAATTTTGAAGCTAATTCCTACAGGGATGATTTTTTTATAATTTTTTTAATCGCCGAATGCAGTTTTTCCTCTTAAATTCGTGTCTTAAGTGTTGCCATTTTGTTGCCAGCTGTAATACGTCAATTGTTTTTATTGAGTATGATAAGTAGGTTTATTTGGGATGGCTCTGGAAATTTTGAAGCTAATTCCTGCAGAGATGATTTTTTTATAATTTTTTTAACCGCTGAATGCAATTTTTTTCTCTTAAATTCGTGTCTTAAGTGTTGCCATTTTGTTGTCAGCTGTGATACGTCAATTGTTTTTATTGGATATGGTAAGTAGGTTTATTTGGAATGGATCTGGAAATTTTAAAGCAAATTCCTGCAGAGATTATTTTTTTATAAATTATAATCACCGAATGCACTTTTTTCCTCCTAAATTCGTGTTATAACTGTTACATCCTTGCTTAAGGTTCTACTGTTCAGATTGTGGGATAGGGACCACCCACCACCCTTCGTTTTATTCAGTTTTTTTTGTGCGCTTTACAGACAATTAAAATGAACTCATTTATGAATTGTTGTTGTGGTGGGAGCGCCGGGAACTTAAAATGTACGTTTTGCGCTCGCCGTGGGAGGATTCGATCTTACGAGAATTTGTTTATTGTCGCGAATACGGCGAGATTCGATCTTACGGGATATTTGTTGTTGTCGCGAATATGAGGGTATTCATTAAGTGTTAGTGTTAGATTTATTGAAGTTTGATTAATCTCAATTTTTTTCAATTTCAATTTATTGGTGTCATTACCTACAGAGGTTTGCAATAGTCAAATATACAGATTTCTTAACTCACCAAACGCGTAAAAATATAACTGCAAAAAAAATGTATCTCAAGAGATACAATTATACAGTAATTAATAAGAGTTAATTAAGTATGTAAACTGCTTCTATTATATACAGGAAAGGTGTAATTTATCTCCTTGAGTGTAGCGGCAGATGATGTGGAATTTGATTGATAGATGGCACCAGAAATTATATCGTTGTTAAATTGCTGAATGATGGCCGATCTGAGCAGCGAATTTTGGCAATTTGTACAGTGTTAGGTCGACTGTTACATTATCGAGTTACATTATTTTGCAATTTAGTGTATCGACTGAAATTAGCAGCATGTGTGTGTGGGTGTGTGTGTGTGTGTGTGGATTATGCACGTGCTGCTAATGTCGGAGGGGTTAAACGGATATTAATTGTCTGCTTAGATCTGATTCGAATATATTACATTTTCTTACATAAATCGTCGTGGAATTAAATATATACAAGGTGTATTTGAAATAACGAACAGGCATTTAAGGGTACATACAAAAAATATTTGTGAACCCATTTCGCTCAAATTTTCCTAATTTTTCGAGGTTGTTTAAACATTTTGAGAATCGATGCTTTTCTCATTTAATTAAGCATAGAATGTGTGTTTGTTTATTTAAAACGTGAGATACGATTTCTTGCCTCCGAAATTTGAAGTGTTATCGCAACGTTTTTTTTTTTTTTTGTAAAAGATAAACAGTCCTCAACTTCATTGACGCTTAAAGAGCACTCGGATATTTCCTACGCGCTTGTTGTAATTCGATAGCTAAAGCCGATGCCGTTTAAAAATTAGGTCACATTACCACTGCCCCCAAACATGTTGCGTATTTTCACTCATTAACTTTAATGTAACATAGTTAGCTTTTAACTGTATTTTAATTTAAATATATTTGACTTGTACATCCACATAACAGTGGCAAAGTTATGAATAAAGAATTTGAATAATTAATTGCGTGCTTTTTGTTGCAGTTATAAACAAAATAATTGCGAATATTGTTTAAAAATAATATAATCTCTTTGTGGTTACGAGCCTGTTCGTTATTTCAAATACACCCTGTATATATATACGGTACAAGTCAAATTACCCACTTTGAGCTAATTTAATCCCGTCGGGTTAAATGAATTCCACTAGGTAATGGGAATCAAATTAACATTTACGCCCTTTGTGCTCTTAAAAGTGTATCTCCTATAGATATACACCTGGATGGAACTTCTATTTCTTAATACAGTAATTAAAGGTAAGCACTTTACATTAATTTTTGGATGGTAGCTTCCCAAAATTAAATTTTAGAATTATGTCCGCATCCTAATTAAATTACGCTTGAACTTGGCGTTTACGTAAAATCTAACAAAAATATGGCGCGCCAGGGGCGCCTCGTGAAAGTTCGACAGAGGGAGCCACTGAAGAGAAGGGTGGCCCAATATTTGCTTCCTTGATAGGAGTAAGCAATGCATCTGTCTTATGTTGTGATTTGTTCAAGAAATACTAATTTCATATGCAATTTGAAATGTATTAATATTGCCTCGCCTAATTATTTGACAGTATCGGTCTTCTCACATTATTTTTAAAGCTTTTTAAGCTGAATGATTTGGTGTCTTGCTCAATAGTTTCTGCAAAGTATTTACCGAGATATTTGCAAAAAACTTCACAACTATTTTGAATTAAAAACAAAGGTTTGCCATGAAATCATAATGGCGGATATTTCATTTTTGTCTAAAAAATGACAGTCGCTGTCACATGTAAATTGAAACATTTTTGTGAGGGATCACGTACATATGTTTAAACGTAAAACTAAGATAACCGCATTATCATATTTATAGTGGTTGTTCGAATTTAAAAAGTTCGCAGACTTATCCGCGGGGTTTCCCCCTCCTCCCACCCCGCCGTGCATGAATAATGGCCGGTGGAGGCGCCGGAATTGAATAAGGTGTCTGCATTTAGTTGCGGGGGTGTCGGCGTTAATGTGTTGGTATTAGAGAACAATGCGAAGCACAACATAAATTTGTCGGAACAATTAGGTGAAGAACATCCATAAGATTGCTCTCTCGCAATGCCGGAGACGTTTATATATTGTTATAAAAGTCGCAAACCTTTCTGGAGCAGCCCCTGGTCGGGCCCATATTTCTGTCCGTGCAACCTGTTTTTGCCCCAGACTCCATGAATCATACGACACCGACTCCTTCCTATATAACATACCATATTTCAGGAAAATACAACTTCCGAGTAATACGATTTTCAGCTACCCGAATACGGCTCACAATGCTCGTATTACACGTATGCGTTCTGCCGCGCCCTCTTTCTTATATCATGGGAAATGTATTCATCTCTTTTAAGATTTTATTTTAATACACGCTGCATGTTAAATATCTCATGGGACATTTAATAAATTGAAATAACTAGTGCCCAGATAGAGCACGTACTAACAAAATTGTATTTATTTTGTCTTATATTGCTAAAGTGATGTTGATACATATTAATTGTCGTAATAATGCAACTTTTCATAAAGTGATGGCGATAAATATTATGGCGGAGGATGGGGGTAAGATATAGCACTTATAATTTGGAGCAATCTTATTGATCGGCAATATTTTCCACTCACCGATAAGTAAATATAATAAATCGTGGGGATCCCATACTAACATACATATTTTACAGTCTACTGCATCCCGCGTGAAATACGCCGCCTCTGGAGTTATCAAAATGCCATTGCAACCAAGAAATATTAATGATATTTGCATATTGGCGTTAGTGCTTTGCTCCCCCGATACATCTTACATTCCCCAACGCCAACAACCGATATAACCCCTCAAATCGGCGGTTTGCATTGTGTACTATTATCCTAACGGTAAACCTCATTTATGCATACCTACATATAACGTATGTTCATTACAAAAAAATCTCAAGTGTGCTATGATTTAATATTAAAAAAAAAAAATAAGTTGGTAACATACAGGTGCGTCTCGTCATATAGAGCCAAGAAGCTATGGCACTATCTCTGTATAGTTTCAAACCCAACAAGTTATTTTATTTAATATTAAATTAAAAACACCATTATGTCATTTTAAATAGTAAAAAAGTACCTGCGTAAGTTTTATGAGTGCACGTGTACAAAACGCCGCGCGCCCTTAACGGTGCCAATTTACCGCTGGCACGGCATTTCGTTAGAATATTGGTTGCGCGATTGTGGGGAGGGACGCATTCTGAACGTTTCAAAATATTAATTATGAACGCATTTTTGGTAAATTTGAAATTTTTTAAGTCGCTGGCAATTGTTTATATAATTTTTTCGAGGCACCAAAATGTTTACAATTTTTTTGGAAATTAATACAAAGTTCGCGTTGGATTATCTCTTAATATACAGCACGGGCATTTAGTATTAATTTCAAAATATTAATTACGAATGCATTTTTGGTAAATTTGAAAATTTTCAAGTCGCTAGCAATTGTTTATATAATTTTTTGGCACCACCGAAATGTTTACAATTTTTTTTGGAAAGTAATACAAAGTTCACGTTGGATATCTCGAAATATTCAGCACAGGAATTTAGTACTAATTTCAAAATATTAATTACGAATGCATTTTTGGTAAATTTGAAAATTTTCAAGTCGCTAGCAATTGTTTATATAATTTTTTCGAGGCACCAAAATGTTACATTTTTTTGGAAATTAATACAAAGTTTGCGTTGGATTATCTCTTAATATACAGCACAGGCATTTAGTATTAATTTTAAAATATTAATTGTGAGTGCATTTTTGGTAAATTTGAAAATTTTCAAGTCGCTAGCAATTGTTTATATAATTTTTTCGAGCCACCGAAATGTTTACAATTTTTTTGGAAAATAATACAAAGTTCACGTTGGATATCTCGAAATATTCAACACAGGAATTTAGTACTAATTTCAAAATATTAATTGCGAATGCATTTTTGGTAAATTTGAAATTTTTCAAGTTGCTAACAATTGTTTATATAATATTTTCGAGGCACCAAAATGTTTACATTTTTTGGAAATTAATACAAAGTTCGCGTTGGATTATCTCTTAATATACAGCACGGGCATTTAGTATTCATTTCAAAATATTAATTGTGAATGCATTTTTGGTAAATTTGAAAATTTTCAAGTCGCTAGCAATTGTTCATATAATTTTTTCGAGGCACCAAAATGTTTACAATTTTTTTGGAAATTAATACAAAGTTCGCGTTGGATTATCTCTTAATATACAGCACGGTGGTAAATTTGAAAATTTTCAAGTCGCTAGCAATTGTTTATATAATTTTTTCGAGGCACCAAAATGTTTACAATTTTTTTGGAAATTAATACAAAGTTTGCGTTGGATTATCTCTTAATATACAGCACGGGCATTTAGTATTAATTTCAAAATATTAATTACGAATGCATTTTTGGTAAATTTGAAATTTTTCAAGTCGCTAGCAATTGTTTATATAATTTTTTCGAGGCACCAAAATGTTTACAATTTTTTTGGAAATTAATACAAAGTTCGCGTTGGATTATCTCTTAATATACAGCACGGGCATTTAGTATTAATTTCAAAATATTAATTACGAATGCATTTTTGGTAAATTTGAAATTTTTTAAGTCGCTAGCAATTGTTTATATAATTTTTTCGAGGCACCAAAATGTTTACATTTTTTTGGAAATTAATACAAAGTTCGCGTTGGATTATCTCTTAATATACAGCACGGGCATTTAGTATTAATTTCAAAATATTAATTACGAATGCATTTTTGGTAAATTTGAAAATTTTCAAGTCGCTAGCAATTGTTTATATAATTTTTTCGAGGCACCAAAATGTTACATTTTTTTGGAAATTAATACAAAGTTTGCGTTGGATTATCTCTTAATATACAGCACAGGCATTTAGTATTAATTTTAAAATATTAATTGTGAGTGCATTTTTGGTAAATTTGAAAATTTTCAAGTCGCTAGCAATTGTTTATATAATTTTTTCGAGCCACCGAAATGTTTACAATTTTTTTGGAAATTAATACAAAGTTCACGTTGGATATCTCGAAATATTCAGCACAGGAATTTAGTACTAATTTCAAAATATTAATTACGAATGCATTTTTGGTAAATTTGAAAATTTTCAAGTCGCTAGCAATTGTTTATATAATTTTTTCGAGGCACCAAAATGTTACATTTTTTTGGAAATTAATACAAAGTTTGCGTTGGATTATCTCTTAATATACAGCACAGGCATTTAGTATTAATTTTAAAATATTAATTGTGAGTGCATTTTTGGTAAATTTGAAAATTTTCAAGTCGCTAGCAATTGTTTATATAATTTTTTCGAGCCACCGAAATGTTTACAATTTTTTTTGGAAAATAATACAAAGTTCACGTTGGATATCTCGAAATATTCAACACAGGAATTTAGTACTAATTTCAAAATATTAATTGCGAATGCATTTTTGGTAAATTTGAAATTTTTCAAGTTGCTAACAATTGTTTATATAATATTTTCGAGGCACCAAAATGTTTACATTTTTTGGAAATTAATACAAAGTTCGCGTTGGATTATCTCTTAATATACAGCACGGGCATTTAGTATTAATTTCAAAATATTAATTACGAATGCATTTTTGGTAAATTTGAAAATTTTCAAGTCGCTAGCAATTGTTTATATAATTTTTTGGCGCCACCGAAATGTTTACAATTTTTTTTGGAAAGTAATACAAAGTTCACGTCGGATATCTCGAAATATTCAGCACAGGAATTTAGTACTAATTTCAAAATATTAATTACGAATGCATTTTTGGTAAATTTGAAAATTTTCAAGTCGCTAGCAATTGTTTATATAATTTTTTCGAGGCACCAAAATGTTACATTTTTTTGGAAATTAATACAAAGTTTGCGTTGGATTATCTCTTAATATACAGCACAGGCATTTAGTATTAATTTTAAAATATTAATTGTGAGTGCATTTTTGGTAAATTTGAAAATTTTCAAGTCGCTAGCAATTGTTTATATAATTTTTTCGAGCCACCGAAATGTTTACAATTTTTTTGGAAATTAATACAAAGTTCACGTTGGATATCTCGAAATATTCAGCACAGGAATTTAGTACTAATTTCAAAATATTAATTACGAATGCATTTTTGGTAAATTTGAAAATTTTCAAGTCGCTAGCAATTGTTTATATAATTTTTTCGAGGCACCAAAATGTTACATTTTTTTGGAAATTAATACAAAGTTTGCGTTGGATTATCTCTTAATATACAGCACAGGCATTTAGTATTAATTTTAAAATATTAATTGTGAGTGCATTTTTGGTAAATTTGAAAATTTTCAAGTCGCTAGCAATTGTTTATATAATTTTTTCGAGCCACCGAAATGTTTACAATTTTTTTGGAAAATAATACAAAGTTCACGTTGGATATCTCGAAATATTCAACACAGGAATTTAGTACTAATTTCAAAATATTAATTGCGAATGCATTTTTGGTAAATTTGAAATTTTTCAAGTTGCTAACAATTGTTTATATAATATTTTCGAGGCACCAAAATGTTTACATTTTTTGGAAATTAATACAAAGTTCGCGTTGGATTATCTCTTAATATACAGCACGGGCATTTAGTATTCATTTCAAAATATTAATTGTGAATGCATTTTTGGTAAATTTGAAAATTTTCAAGTCGCTAGCAATTGTTCATATAATTTTTTCGAGGCACCAAAATGTTTACAATTTTTTTGGAAATTAATACAAAGTTCGCGTTGGATTATCTCTTAATATACAGCACGGGCATTTAGTATTAATTTCAATATATTAATTACGAATGCATTTTTGGTAAATTTGAAAATTTGAAAATTTTCAAGTCGCTAGCAATTGTTTATATAATTTTTTGACGCCACCGAAATGTTTACAATTTTTTGGAAATTAATACAACGTTCACGTTGGGTTATCTCTTAATATACAGCACGGGCATTTAGTATTAATTTCAAAATATTAATTACGAATGCATTTTTGGTAAATTTGAAAATTTTCAAGTCGCTAGCAATTGTTTTTTTCGCGCCACAAAATGTTTACAATTTTTTGGAAATTAAATATTCAGCATAGGAATTTAGTACTAATTTTAAAATATTAATTATGAATGCATTTTTGGTAAATTGGAAAAATTTTCAAGTCGATAGCAATTTTTTTTCGAGGCATTTTTTTTTTAAATTACATCTAATAAATCGTGTTAACGATGATTATTCAGTTTACATTTTCAAACACAAATTTCTTACCATAGAAACGAACATTTGAAATGCTCATGCATTAAAGATGCATCAATTTAAATAATTGGCACCTTTTTTTTTTCTTCAATAATTGCAACGACCTCAATCATCCGCGTAATCGTTCCTTTATCAATTAAAAGTAACTTTGAGCTTTGCACTGTGCAAACCTGTGCATCTCAAAACACGTTTTAATTAAGCCATAATTGCAACGTTTTTTTTTTAAATTTGTATCCAGTTTTTGTCAATTTTCTTTTGCATAATAAAAAATTGTGATGACTTGATCACAAATAAAGGGCGACAAAATTACAGTGTAACTGCCATCATTAGCCGGTTCTCACGAGGAACAATTGTTCTAAAAATAAATCTTACTTAAGTGTAGTGTTAGTAATGGTTTCTGGTTGGGGATTTGCATTGTTCAGAGTTGCGTCACGACCTTTCCGGAATGAGGTAGAAAGAGATCCGTTCAAGTTCATCCACGTTGACCCACGCCAATGTTTGCAAGAAGGATTTACGAAAAGGAACACGAATTCTTTGCATTCCAGCGGGACGTGTCAAGCCATTTCAACGTTTTTTTTTTTTTAATTTTGTTACCAAACAAGTGCGGAAAATTAACTCTAAATCTAGGGATGTGATGTTTGTAAATTTTTGCAGAAATATCATTATCAATGCTTTTAGAATAAATTTGGAAAGTTTCAAATCGATTGAAATTGTTTTTAAATTTTTTAAAGCCGTTTAAACTTTTTTGAATTTTTTCACCAAACAAATGCTCTGTTTGCAGGAAATTAACTCAAAATCTAGGGATGGGGTGTTTGTAAATTTTTGCAGGAATATCGCTATGAATGAGTTTTGAGTAATTTTGAAAATACAGAGAAAGACAGCATAACTTTATTTAGAGCCAAATAATTTCTGGCTCATCTCAGGCCCGCGCGACGACTCGTACACTCGTTTGTCGGATTTTTCGAGCCACATATGATGAATAAAATTAGATCATTGCGGAATAAACCTTTTTGCTCATATACTATCGAGGAAATGAATTAAATAATTAGGTAGACCTGTGTTCAATTTGATTATTAAAACAAAAATGTTGTGACAATAGCTTCCAGCTTTAGCGCGTCGATTTAAAATTTATTATTTATTTATAAATTTATATATAAAAAATCATAAATACTAACGAGAAAGTTTAATCGAGATGTACACCTGAAAAACAATTAGCCCTGAGGGTGTAAGGAAAGTAAGCATTTTTTGTTTGGTGGTGAGGTTTCGTGGAGGAAGAACGGTATTACAAATTTGCACATTTGGAACGAAACTAAAATACACGACAAATCGAAATTGCATATGCCGCTTTCGATTTTACCCGACGTTTTCTTAAAAATAAAAAAAATACTCATATTTTTTTTTTGTATTTAAACAAAAACATATATTTTAAGAAAACAATTAATTTGAACCTTTAATTTATTAACAACATTAAATTATTGACCGCGCGGTCCATCGACATCGTGAAGTATATAATTAGCAGTGTTTCTAACATTCCACATCTTACCTCAACACGCGTCTTAAAACTCGACCAGTTTTTTGAATCATCTGCCCCGGGCGATTGAAAATAATCAAAATATTCGTTTTTTTTTGTCCCTCGCCCGGAACGAGATTAAATTCTTATCACCAATCCGCGGCGTTCCTGTTGATAACAAGTCAGTCTGCAGGTCGCTTTCGCGACGAATGTGCGTATCCGGTTCGGAATTTATAATTTTCGAAAATTTTAGTGCCCGTTGTGTGTGTGATATTTTGTGTGTGTGTGTTGGTGTTTGTCTTCTTCAGCTCCACCAATCCCAGGAAAGGAAAGAAGCATCATCTAAATTACATCTTAACCGCCAAGACGCCTTTTTTTAGTAAGTTTGAATTTTTTTACAAACTGCCTCTTTCGCCTAAAATTAAGTCAAGTGTCGTTTGAGTAGCTTTAGAAAATTTCAAGTCTCTAGAAACTGTATTTATATTTTTTTATCACTCGCGAAAATGCGCAATTTTAGAATTACCACAAGTTCGGTTCTCTTGCGATTATTTCGAAATCTAGAAATGGGGTGTTTTGAGATTTTCATTAAATCATGAAGTATCATTAATTTTGTGTAATATCAAAAAGTTTCAGGTTTGTGGCAATTGTTTTAATATTTTTTTATCACTCGCGAAAATGCGCAATTTTAGAATTACCACAAATTCGGTTCTCTTGCGATTATTTCGAAATCTAGAAATGGGGTGTTTTGAGATTTTCATTAAATCATGAAGTATTATTAATTTTGAGTAATTCCAGAAAGTTTCAGGTTTGTGGCAATTGTTTTAATATTTTTTTATCACTCGCGAAAATGCGCAATTTCAGAACTACCACAAGTTCGGTTCACTTGCGATTATCTCGAAATCTAGAAATGGGGTATTTTGTGATTTTCATTAAATCATAAAGTATTGTTAATTTTGAGTAATTCCAGAAAGTTTCAGGTTTGTGGCAATTGTTCTAATATTTTTTTATCGCTCGTGAAAATGCGCAATTTTAGAATTACCACAAATTCGGTTCTCTTGCGATTATTTCGAAATCTAGAAATGGGGTGTTTTGAGATTTTCATTAAATCATGAAGTATCATTAATTTTGAGTAATTCTGGAAAGTTTCAGGTTTCTGGCAATTGTTCTAATATTTTTTTATCGCTCGTGAAAATGCGCAATTTTAGAATTACCACAAATTCGGTTCTCTTGCGATTATTTCGAAATCTAGAAATGGGGTGTTTTGAGATTTTCATTAAATCATGAAGTGTCGTTAATTTTGAGTAATTCCAGAAAGTTTCAGGTTTCTGGCAATTGTTTTAATATTTTTTTATCGCTCGTGAAAATGCGCAATTTTAAAATTACCACAAGTGCGGTTCTCTTGCGATTATTTCGAAATCTAGAAATGGGGTGTTTTGAGATTTTCATTAAATCATGAAGTATCATTAATTTTGAGTAATTCTGGAAAGTTTCAGGTTTGTGGCAATTGTTTTAATATTTTTTTATCGCTCGTGAAAATGCGCAATTTTAGAATTACCACAAATTCGGTTCTCTTGCGATTATTTCGAAATCTAGAAATGGGGTGTTTTGAGATTTTCATTAAATCATGAAGTATCATTAATTTTGAGTAATTGTGGAAAGTTTCAGGTTTCTGGCAATTGTTCTAATATTTTTTTATCGCTCGTGAAAATGCGCAATTTTAAAATTACCACAAATTCGGTTCTCTTGCGATTATTTCGAAATCTAGAAATGGGGTGTTTTGAGATTTTCATTAAATCATGAAGTGTCGTTAATTTTGAGTAATTCCAGAAAGTTTCAGGTTTCTGGCAATTGTTTTAATATTTTTTTATCGCTCGTGAAAATGCGCAATTTTAAAATTACCACAAGTGCGGTTCTCTTGCGATTATTTCGAAATCTAGAAATGGGGTGTTTTGAGATTTTCATTAAATCATGAAGTATCATTAATTTTGAGTAATTGTGGAAAGTTTCAGGTTTCTGGCAATTGTTCTAATATTTTTTTATCGCTCGTGAAAATGCGCAATTTTAGAATTACCACAAATTCGGTTCTCTTGCGATTATTTCGAAATCTAGAAATGGGGTGTTTTGAGATTTTCATTAAATCATGAAGTATCATTAATTTTGAGTAATTGTGGAAAGTTTCAGGTTTCTGGCAATTGTTTTAATATTTTTTTATCGCTCGTGAAAATGCGCAATTTTAAAATTACCACAAGTGCGGTTCTCTTGCGATTATTTCGAAATCTAGAAATGGGGTGTTTTGAGATTTTCATTAAATCATGAAGTATCATTAATTTTGAGTAATTCTGGAAAGTTTCAGGTTTGTGGCAATTGTTTTAATATTTTTTTATCGCTCGTGAAAATGCGCAATTTTAGAATTACCACAAATTCGGTTCTCTTGCGATTATTTCGAAATCTAGAAATGGGGTGTTTTGAGATTTTCATTAAATCATGAAGTATCATTAATTTTGAGTAATTGTGGAAAGTTTCAGGTTTCTGGCAATTGTTCTAATATTTTTTTATCGCTCGTGAAAATGCGCAATTTTAAAATTACCACAAATTCGGTTCTCTTGCGATTATTTCGAAATCTAGAAATGGGGTGTTTTGAGATTTTCATTAAATCATGAAGTATCATTAATTTTGAGTAATTGTGGAAAGTTTCAGGTTTCTGGCAATTGTTTTAATATTTTTTTATCGCTCGTGAAAATGCGCAATTTTAAAATTACCACAAATTCGGTTCTCTTGCGATTATTTCGAAATCTAGAAATGGGGTGTTTTGAGATTTTCATTAAATCATGAAGTATCATTAATTTTGAGTAATTGTGGAAAGTTTCAGGTTTCTGGCAATTGTTCTAATATTTTTTTATCGCTCGTGAAAATGCGCAATTTTAAAATTACCACAAATTCGGTTCTCTTGCGATTATTTCGAAATCTAGAAATGGGGTGTTTTGAGATTTTCATTAAATCATGAAGTGTCGTTAATTTTGAGTAATTCCAGAAAGTTTCAGGTTTCTGGCAATTGTTTTAATATTTTTTTATCGCTCGTGAAAATGCGCAATTTTAAAATTACCACAAGTGCGGTTCTCTTGCGATTATTTCGAAATCTAGAAATGGGGTGTTTTGAGATTTTCATTAAATCATGAAGTATCATTAATTTTGAGTAATTGTGGAAAGTTTCAGGTTTCTGGCAATTGTTCTAATATTTTTTTATCGCTCGTGAAAATGCGCAATTTTAGAATTACCACAAATTCGGTTCTCTTGCGATTATTTCGAAATCTAGAAATGGGGTGTTTTGAGATTTTCATTAAATCATGAAGTATCATTAATTTTGAGTAATTGTGGAAAGTTTCAGGTTTCTGGCAATTGTTTTAATATTTTTTTATCGCTCGTGAAAATGCGCAATTTTAAAATTACCACAAATTCGGTTCTCTTGCGATTATTTCGAAATCTAGAAATGGGGTGTTTTGAGATTTTCATTAAATCATGAAGTGTCGTTAATTTTGAGTAATTCCAGAAAGTTTCAGGTTTCTGGCAATTGTTTTAATATTTTTTTATCGCTCGTGAAAATGCGCAATTTTAAAATTACCACAAGTGCGGTTCTCTTGCGATTATTTCGAAATCTAGAAATGGGGTGTTTTGAGATTTTCATTAAATCATGAAGTATCATTAATTTTGAGTAATTCTGGAAAGTTTCAGGTTTCTGGCAATTGTTCTAATATTTTTTTATCGCTCGTGAAAATGCGCAATTTTAGAATTACCACAAATTCGGTTCTCTTGCGATTATTTCGAAATCTAGAAATGGGGTGTTTTGAGATTTTCATTAAATCATGAAGTATCATTAATTTTGAGTAATTGTGGAAAGTTTCGGGTTTGTGGCAATTGTTTTAATATTTTTTTATCGCTCGTGAAAATGCGCAATTTCAGAATTACCACAAGTTCGGTTCTCTTGCGATTATCTCGAAATCTAGAAACGGGGTATTTTGTGATTTTCATTAAATCGTGAAGTATCATTAATTTTGAGTAATTCCAGAAAGTTTCAGGTTTGTGGCAATTGTTTTAATATTTTTTTATCGCTCGTGAAAATGCGCAATTTCAGAATTACCACAAGTTCGGTTCTCTTGCGATTATCTCGAAATCTAGAAATGGGGTGTTTTGAGATTTTCATTACATCATGAAGTATCGTTAATTTTGGGTAATTCCAGAAAGTTTCAGATTTGTGGCAATTGTTTTAATTTTTTTTTTTGCTTCAAAAATTTTCCTGACTTTAAAATAAAATCCATTCTCGTGTCAACTTAATTTTTTCCGCCATTAATTACACTTCGAACACAATCTTAGAATCCCGAATTTAAGATTTAACGAAGCGATCGAAGGGATAATTGACTTTCGCTGTTTTTTCTGCGTACAGCAATCCTTATTAACTCTCACTCGCTCACTCTCTCTCGCTCACGCTTTCCTCCAATTTATTTCGACGACATCAAGTTACCGTACCTTTGATAAATGTCCTGCGCTTAATACGTAAACTTAGAGCTCCGGATTTAATGATTCGGCGACGTTAAAAATAAATTATTTATCCGAAAATTTAATTAAATCGCTTTAATTGGTAATTATACATGTTAAGTGCTCACTTAATGCAAAACGCTCTTTTTCTGAGGGTGCTTCTATGCGATGACATTTGTAAATGATAAATTTTGCTGTTGAGTTAATTCCATGGGTTTTATGTACTAAATGCAATGGCGGCGCGTGGTTGATTTGGAACCCAAAGGGTTAATAATATCTTGTCATATGTATTTAATACTTAAATTTTTTTTAAGCCAGGTTTTTCGTAAGCCGGTGTTATTATATTTTCAGCTGTGTGAAGGTTCTTTACGCCCCGAAATACAAATTTCTGTAAAGATATGAAATTGCATAACTCGATTAATCAATCGTAGATGGCTGCTGCCGCGGTGCATATCCCCAAGAAATCCGCCACAAAGGGCTTGCGATCAACATAATCGATTGGAGTCGGGACCGGGATGTAAACACGGGACTTTCCCCGTTGCCTTTCGGGCCATTAGCGCGGTTGCGCTTTCTCGAAAACTTTTCGTCATTAATTTCTTGCCTGTTTACAATGCAAATATTAGTTAAATAGTGATCACTCCGACCGTCTTGTTCTTGATTTATCGCCGAAATCGTTGTTCTGCACGCATGTCAACCGTAAATAGTTCTTAACGTCGCCGTTATTAATTATACTTTTGTTCGGCTCGAGGACTTGAAAACATTCCGTACAGACTTTACAGCGGTATTTTCACGTTCCACTTCAACAATTACAGCGGGAAATTCTCCGCTAATTTATTCCTTGTAGTCTGCTGCGACAATAACCGGAATGGTGGTTTTATTAAATTACAACATCGTGAAGTCTTTCTTTCAAGTATAAAGATTATGTATAGATGGCGTAATAATGTGTAACCCACGAGCAGATCTACTTAAGTTTTGTTTAAGAACGATTCCCACAATTCAAACAGAGTTTTAACAATGAAATGTACACAAACCGGTTTGTACTATTATTTACATTAAATTTCGGTTCTTCGGATTAAATTGTGGAATAGCAGCCACCCACCACCCTTTGTACTTATTTTAATTAAACTATGTTTTAATGCTCAAAAATTCGCAATTTTTGATTTATAAAAACTTTAGTTCTCTTGCGATTATTTTGAAAAACAGTGAAAAATGTTTGCAGATTTTAACTAAATCTTGAAGCAGAAGTAATTTTGAGTAACTTTGCAAAGCTTCAAGTTTCTAGCAATTGTTTCTGTATTTTTTTTAACGCTCGAGAAATTCGCAATTTTTGATTCATAAAAACTTTAGTTCTCTCGCGATTATTTTGAAAACTAGTAAAAACTGTTTGCAGATTTTGACTTAATCTTGAAGCAGAACTAATTTTCAGTGAATTTGCAAAGTTTTAAGTTTCTAGCAATTGTTTCTGTATATTTTTTTAACGCTCGGGAAATTCGCAATTTTCGATTTACAAAAACTTTAGTTCTCTTGCGATTATTTTGAAAACTGGTGAAAAATGTTTGCATATTTTAACTAAATCTTGAAGCGGAAATAATTTTGAGTAAATTTGCAAAGTTTCAAGTTTCCAGCAATTGTTTCTGTATATTTTTTTAGCGCTCGAGAAATTCGCAATTTTTGATTTACAAAAACTTTAGTTCTCTTGCGATTATTTTGAAAACTAGTGAAAAATGTTTGCAGATTTTGACTTAATCTTAAAGCAGAAGTAATTTTGAGTACATTTGCAAAGCTTCAAGCTTCTAGCAATTGTTTCTGTATATTTTTTTAACGCTCGAGAAATTCGCAACTTTTGATTTATAAAAACTTTAGTTCTCTTGCGATTATTTTGAAATAGAGTGAAAAATGTTTGCAGATTTTAAATAAATCTTGAAGCAGAAGTAATTTTGAGTAAATTTGCAAAGTTTCAAGTTTCCAGCAATTGTTTCTGAATTTTTTTTAACGCTCGAGAAATTCGCAATTTTTGATTTATAAAAACTTCAGTTCTCTTGCGATTATTTTGAAAACTCGTGGAAAATATTTGCAGATTTTAACGAAATCTTGAAGCAGAAGTAATTTTGAGTAAATTTGGAAAGTTTCAAGTTTCTAGCAATTGTTTCTGTATATTTTTTTAATGCTCGAGAAATTCGCAATTTTTCATTTATAAAAACTTTAGTTCTCTTGCGATTATTTTGAAAACTAGTGAAAAATGTTTGCAGATTTTGACTTAATCTTGAAGCAGAACTAATTTTGAGTAAATTTGCAAAGTTTTAAGTTTCTAGCAATTGTTTCTGTATATTTTTTAACGCTCGAGGAATTCGCAATTTTTGATTTATAAAAGCTTTAGTTCTCTTGCGATTATTTTGAAAACTAGTGAAAACTGTTTGCAGATTTTAACTAAATCTTAAAGCAGAAGTAATTTTGAGTAAATTTGCAAAGTTTCAGGTTTCCAGCAATTGTTTCTGTATCTTTTTTTTAACGCTCGAGAAATTCGCAATTTTTGTTTTTTAAAAACTTTAGCTCTCTTGCGATTATTTTGAAAACTAGTGAAAAATATTTGCAGATTATAACTAAATCTTGAAGCAGTAGTAATTTTGAATAAATTTCCAAAGTTTCAAGTTTCTAGCAATTGTTTCTGTATATTTTTTTAACGCTCGAGAAATTCGCAACTTTTGATTTATAAAAACTTTAGTTCTCTTGCGATTATTTTGAAAACTAGTGAAAAATGTTTGCAGATTTTGACTTAATCTTAAAGCAGAAGTAATTTTGAGTACATTTGCAAAGCTTCAAGCTTCTAGCAATTGTTTCTGTATATTTTTTTAACGCTCGAGAAATTCGCAACTTTTGATTTATAAAAACTTTAGTTCTCTTGCGATTATTTTGAAAACTAGCGAAAAACGTTTGCAGATTTTAACTAAATCTCGAAGCTGAAGTAATTTTAAGTAAATTTGCAAAGTTTTAAGTTTGTAGCAATCGTTTCTGTATATTTTTTTCAACGCTCGAGATATTCGCAATTTTTAATTTATAAAAACTTTAGTTCTCTTGCGATTATTTTGAAAACTTGTGAAAAATGTTTGCAGATTTTAACCAAATCTTAAAGCAGAAGTAATATTGAGTAAATTTGCAAAATTTCAAGTTTCTAGCAATTGTTTCTGTATATTTTTTTAACGCTCGAGAAATTCGCAATTTTTGATTTATAAAAACTTTAGTTCTCTTGCGATTATTTTGAAAACTCGTGAAAAATGTTTGCAGATTTTAACTAAATTTTGAAGCGGAAGTAATTTTGAGTAAATTTGCAAAGTTTTAGCTTTCTAGCAATTGTTTTTGTTTATTTTTTTAACGCGCGAGAAATTTGCAAATTTTAATTTATAAAAACTTTAGTTCTCTTGCAATTATTTTGAAAACTCGTGGAAAATGTTTGCAGATTTTGACTTAATCTTCAAGGAGAAGTAATTTTGAGCAAATTTGCAAAGCTTCAAGTTTCTAGCAATTGTTTCTGTATAATTTTTTTAAAGCTCGGGAAATTCGCAATTTTTGATTTACAAAAACTTTAGTTCTCTTGCGATTATTTTGAAAACTAGTAAAAAATATTTGCAGATTTTAACTAAATCTTAAAGCAGAAGTCATTTTGAGTAAATTTGCAAAGTTTCAAGTTTCCAGCAATTGTTTCTGTATATTTTTTAACGCTCGAGGAATTCGCAATTTTTGCTTTATAAAAACTTCAGTTCTCTTGCGATTATTTTGAAATAGGAGTGAAAAATGTTTGCAGATTTTGACTATATCTTGAAGCAGATGTAATTTTGAGTAAAGTTGCAAAGTTTCAAGTTTCTAGCAATTGTTTCTGTATATTTTTTAACGCTCGAGGAATTCGCAATTTTTGATTTATAAAAACTTTAGTTCTCTTGCGATTATTTTGAAAACTAGCGAAAAACGTTTGCAGATTTTAACTAAATCTCGAAGCTGAAGTAATTTTAAGTAAATTTGCAAAGTTTTAAGTTTGTAGCAATCGTTTCTGTATATTTTTTTCAACGCTCGAGATATTCGCAATTTTTAATTTATAAAAACTTTAGTTCTCTTGCGATTATTTTGAAAACTTGTGAAAAATGTTTGCAGATTTTAACCAAATCTTAAAGCAGAAGTAATATTGAGTAAATTTGCAAAATTTCAAGTTTCTAGCAATTGTTTCTGTATATTTTTTTAACGCTCGAGAAATTCGCAATTTTTGATTTATAAAAACTTTAGTTCTCTTGCGATTATTTTGAAAACTCGTGAAAAATGTTTGCAGATTTTAACTAAATTTTGAAGCGGAAGTAATTTTGAGTAAATTTGCAAAGTTTTAGCTTTCTAGCAATTGTTTTTGTTTATTTTTTTAACGCGCGAGAAATTTGCAAATTTTAATTTATAAAAACTTTAGTTCTCTTGCAATTATTTTGAAAACTCGTGGAAAATGTTTGCAGATTTTGACTTAATCTTCAAGGAGAAGTAATTTTGAGCAAATTTGCAAAGCTTCAAGTTTCTAGCAATTGTTTCTGTATAATTTTTTTAAAGCTCGGGAAATTCGCAATTTTTGATTTACAAAAACTTTAGTTCTCTTGCGATTATTTTGAAAACTAGTAAAAAATATTTGCAGATTTTAACTAAATCTTAAAGCAGAAGTCATTTTGAGTAAATTTGCAAAGTTTCAAGTTTCCAGCAATTGTTTCTGTATATTTTTTAACGCTCGAGGAATTCGCAATTTTTGCTTTATAAAAACTTCAGTTCTCTTGCGATTATTTTGAAATAGGAGTGAAAAATGTTTGCAGATTTTGACTATATCTTGAAGCAGATGTAATTTTGAGTAAAGTTGCAAAGTTTCAAGTTTCTAGCAATTGTTTCTGTATATTTTTTAACGCTCGAGGAATTCGCAATTTTTGATTTATAAAAACTTCAGTTCTCTTGCGATTATTTTTAAATAGGAGTGAAAAATGTTTGCAGATTTTGACTATATCTTGAAGCAGATGTAATTTTGAGTAAAGTTGCAAAGTTTCAAGTTTCTAGCAATTGTTTCTGTATTTTATTTTAAGGCTCGAAAAATTCGTAATTTTAGTTTTTTAAAAACTTTGGTTCTCTTGCTGTTATTTTGAAATTAAGCGATGTTCATTTTTTTATTTAAAATCATAATTTAATAAATTCTAAATAATTTTGGCAAGTTCCAAGTTGATGGCAATTGTTTTTATATTTTTTCCAAGCCATCAAAAATTTAATAATTTTTTGCAATTTCACGCTCTGATCACTTGTAAATATCACAAAATATGGTTAAGATTTGCTTTCTTTTTTTTTCAAAATCATGATCTCTAATTAATTCTTAGTAATTTTGGCAAGTTTCAAGTTGATGGCAGTTGTTTTTATATTTTTTTCAAGCCTCCGAAAATTTAATCATTTTAAGCAATTTCACGCTCTGATCACTTGTAATTATCACAAAATATGGTGAAGATTAGCATTTTTTTTTTTCAAAATCATGATCTCTAATTAATTCTCAGTAATTTTGGCAAGTTTCAAGTTGATAGCAGTTGTTTTTATATTTTTTCTAAGCCATCAAAAATTTAATATTTTTTTAGCAATTTTACGCTCTGATCATTGTAATTATCACAAAATATGGTGAGGATTTGCATTTTTTTTTCTTCAAAATCATGATCTGTAATTAATTCTCAGTAATTTTGACAAGTTTCAAGTTGATAGCAGTTGTTTTTATATTTTTTCCAAGGCATCAAAAATTTAATAATTTTTTAGCAATTTCACGCTCTGATCACTTGTAATTATCACAAAATATGGTAAAGATTTGCATTTTTTTTTCTTTCAAAATCATGATCTCTAATTAATTCTTAGTAATTTTGGCAAGTTTCAAGTTGATGGCAGTTGTTTTTATATTTTTTCCAAGCCATCAAAAATTTAATAATTTTTACAAATTTCACGCTCTGATCACTTGTAATTATCACAAAATATGGTGAAGATTTGAATTTTTTTGTTTCAAAATCATGATCTCTAATTAATTCTTAGTAATTTTGGCAAGTTTCAAGTTGATGGCAGTTGTTTTTATATTTTTTCCAAGCCATCAAAAATTTAATAATTTTTACAAATTTCACGCTCTGATCACTTGTAATTATCACAAAATATGGTGAAGATTTGCATTTTGTTTTTTTTAGAATCATGATCTCTAATTAATTCTCAGTAATTTTGGCAAATTTCAAATTGATGGCAGTTGTTTTTACATTTTTTCCAAGCCATCAAAAATTTGATAATTTTTTAGCAATTTCACGCTCTGATCACTTGTAATTATCACAAAATATGGTGAAGATTTGCATTTTTTTTAAATCATGAACTCTAATTAATTCTCAGTAATTTTGGCAAGTTTTAAGTTGATGGCAGTTGTTCTTAAATTTTTTTAAAGGCATCAAAAATTTCATAAATTTTTTGCAATTTCACGCTCTGATCACTTGTAATTATCGTAAAATATGGTGAAGATTTGCATTTTTTTTTCAAAATCATGATCTGTGTGAGTGTGTTAAACTTTGAAAATCTACCCGAGATAACATTCAATCATTTTTTTATGCCGAAACGATTGTAACTTGATTAAATCAAACATATTTCAATTGATAACAAATTCTAGTCGTGCCAACGCACGTACACAAACAAAATTGTTTATGTATCCCAATTTTATTCGAAATTACACAAATATTTACTGTTGTTTTATTGAAACAGTATCTGAAATGTAGTTACAGGTTACAGTCGCCGTGTTATGAATGAAAAATGTATCTAAAAAAATTCTCTTGAAACCGCTAAAATGGGGCGAAACCAATCGAATTTTTATTTGGTACAATAATTAACAATTAACAATAATTAAGTGTTAAAAAAAATTCGGAAATTCCAAATGCGTTTTTTACTTTAATCCGAAAAAAACAAAAAAAAACTTGAGTTTCATAATCGTCCTGACATAGGCAAGATCGACTCGGATTTTACGCCATGACGACACCATGAAAAACAACCATAGTTAACAATCCAAGAAGACCATTTGTCACATCGGCGCGGGAAATCAATAGAGACTTCGCGGACCCGAAACAAGGAGGAGACGATTTATATCGGCCGTCGGTTGTCGGCGAAATTTTTAAGCGCGCAAATTAGAAACTGCTGTAACAAAATCGAAAATTCACGCTACATTTACCGCAAATTTGCCGAATGACAAAGACCTTTCTCTCCGGGCCGCATAAATTTTGAATAAAATTGGTAAAGTTTTAAACTGTAATGATGTGTGAAAATGAGTGAGGTGTCTGTTTACAAGTTTTCCCTTCCGCGAACTGAATTCACGAGGGCGTTATCCCGTCACACGAAATCGTAATTATTTAATTTGAAAACTATTAGTTACGTTTCTACAAGATTTAGATTAAATCTGAAACTTCTAGATGATTGTTTTTTTTTAATAATAATTCCAGACCATTTTTAGACTGACATAACTTTTTTTCTAAAATTTTCAAACTGACATAACAACTTTTTTTCTAAAATTTTATAACTCCAATCAATTTTTTTTTGTTCTGCTTATGAAAATCGATTGGAAAATTTCAGAAAAAAAGTTATGTCAGTTTGAAAATTTTAGAAAAAAAAATCGTACGATCGTAGCGGATAAACGAAGAATCCAAATCGTTTTGAAATTCGTGCAGAGAACAAAAAACCTTTAGCAGGCTTATTTAGCTATTGTAATTTAAAGTAATTTAAATTTTAAGTGTATACGCATTTCCCATCACAAAGATTTTACACTTCAGCGAGTCGCGTGACCATAAAGCACGTGATAAAAATGTTGGTTAAGAATTTTTATTTAGCAGTAATAATAGTTTGGAGTAATTTATCGCGGCCATTCCCAGTGACGGCGTACGTATAGCCCCCCATAGAACTTTATTAAAAGCAATATGGGGCGGCAGTAAAGCATTTTCAAAAGAATAAGTTGAAAGTGTTTCCCGCATAAAAATTTACTCCGCACACTCTTGGATTCGGCTTCCGAATATCGCGGCACATCTTCGCTTTACGTTCCGTTCCAAATCTGCAGTTGGAGTTCTTCCCCAGATAAGTGAGACATGAATCCTGGGCGTCCGATGAGATTTCCAAAGGGTCAGCACTCGCCATAAATTATATATTTACCGGCCGAGTTCATCCCATCTATTTTATGTCCGGTCAGGGTGAAACACCGAATTCGAATACAAGAATCCAACATTTGCGATGGGACCCGTCCTTTTATATATGTACAGATATAAATAAGCCCCGCGATCACGGATGAAAGTTTTCTCAGCGTTAGTTGCGAAGAAGTAAAGGGACGGCGTGTTAGAGTTAAGGGACCGAATGTTTTATTAAACAAAAATATAAAATATATAAACAAGTTCTTAATACAAATAAATAATATTGTTCCGTCCTCTTCCGACAACAGTCTTTTATGCGACTACCGTAGTATCGATATCATCTACTGATATTGATAGACAATATTTGGTTTCTGCTGTTGCTGCTGCTGCTGAGGCTGTTGTTGGTACCTTTGCGGAGAAACTTCCTGTAATTACAAAAATTATGTAATATTTCTCACTAAATTATTCTGAACATGCTGCAAAACAGCTAACTCCAGAAATGACAATTTTACACGTTTTCCTTTTATATAAACGTAAATTGAAAAGTCAAAATCTATTCTATTGACAAGACCTTCAAGATGTTGATTATCCTTAAAATTTTTGCTATAACTCTAAGTCCGTTCTCGTGCCATTATCTTGGTATTTGATAATAGAATCTTTTTATTTTTTATTGGGTCCTAAAGGGTAAACTATTTTGGGAAATTTTAAGAAGTTTCAAATTTATAGAAATTATAATTCTATATTTTTACGGCTCAAAAAAAAGGTAATTTTTAGAATAACTATAAGTCGGTTCAGGTGCGATTATCTTTAAATAAAATCATAGATTTGTTTAATATTTTTCCTAAATTCCAAAGAGGAACCAATTTTGTGAAATTTCAAAAAGTTTAAAATTTGTAGAAATTATAATTCTATATTTTTTACGCCTCAAAAAAAATGAATTTTTAGAATAACTATAAGTCGGTTCAGGTGCGATTATCTTTAAATCAAATGATAGATTTTTTCAATATTCTTCCTAAATTCTAAAGGAGAAACAATTTCGTGAAATTTCAAAAAGTTTCAAATTTCTAAAAATTATAATTCTGTATTTTTTACGGCTCGAAAAAAGTGAATTTTTAGAATAACTATAAGTCGGTTCAGGTGCGATTATCTTTAAATCAAATGATATTTTTTTTAATATTCTTCCTTAATTCTAAAGGGGAAACAATTTCGTGAAATTTCAAAAAGTTTCAAATTTGTAGAAATTATAATTCTATATTTTTTACGGCTAAAAAAAAATTAAATTTTTAGAATAACTATAAGTCGGTTCAGGTGCGATTATCTTTAAATCAAATGATATTTTTTTTAAATATTCTTCCTTAATTCTAAAGGGGAAACAATTTCGTGAAATTTCAAAAAGTTTCAAATTTGTAGAAATTATAATTCTGTATTTTTTACGGCTCAAAAAAAAATTTAATTTTTAGAATAACTATAAGTCGGTTCGGGTGCGATTATCTTTAAATCAAATGATAGATTTTTTAATATTCTTCCTAAATTCTAAAGGAGAAACAATTTCGTGAAATTTCAAAAAGTTTCAAATTTGTAGAAATTATAATTCTGTATTTTTTACGGCTCAAAAAAAATTAAATTTTTAGAATAACTATAAGTCGGTTCAGGTGCGATTATCTTAAAATCAAATGATAGATTTTTTTTAATATCTTGCCTTAATTCTAAAGAGGAAACAATTTTGTGAAATTTCAAAAAGTTTCAAATTTGTAGAAATTATAATTCTATATTTTTTACGGCTCGAAAAAAGTGAATTTTTAGAATAACTTTAAGTCGGCTCAGGTGCGATTATCTTTAAATCAAATGATAGATTTTTTAATATATTTTTCCCAAATTCTAAAGGGGAAACAATTTCGTGAAATTTCAAAAAGTTTCAAATTTGCAGAAATTATAATTCTATATTTTTACGGCTCGAAAAAAGTGAATTTTTAGAATAACTATAAGTCGGTTCAGGTGCGATTATCTTTAAATCAAATGATATTTTTTTTAATATTCTTCCTTAATTCTAAAGGGGAAACAATTTCGTGAAATTTCAAAAAGTTTTAAATTTCTAGAAATTATAATTTTATATTTTTTACGGCTCGAAAAAAGTAAATTTTTAGAATAACTATAAGTCGGTTCAGGTGCGATTATCTTTAAATCAAATGATAGATTTTTTCAATATTCTTCCTAAATTCTAAAGGAGAAACAATTTCATGAAATTTCAAAAAGTTTCAAATTTGCAGAAATTATAATTCTATATTTTTACGGCTCGAAAAAAGTGAATTTTTAGAATAACTATAAGTTGGTTCAGGTGCGATTATCTTTAAATCCATTGATAGATTTTTTTAATATTCTTCCTAAATTCTAAAGGAGAAACAATTTCGTGAAATTTCAAAAAGTTTCAAATTTCTAGAAATTATAATTCTATATTTTTTACGGCTCAAAAAAAGTGATTTTTTTGAATAACTATAAGTCGGTGCAGGTGCGATTATCTTTAAATCAAATAATAGATTTTTTTAATATTGTTCCTAAATTCTAAAGGAGAAACAATTTCGTGCAATTTCAAAAAGTTTCAAATTTGTAGAAATTATAATTCTTAATTTTTTACAGCTCGAAAAAAGTGAATTTTTAGAATAACTATAAGTCGGTTCAGGTGCGATTAACTTAAAATCAAATGATACATTTTTTTAATATTCTTCCTAAATTCTATAGGAGAAACAATTTTGTGAAATTTCAAAAAGTTTAAAATTTGTAGAAATTATAATTCTATATTTTTTACGGCTCGAAAAAAAGTGAATTTTTAGAATAACTATAAGTCGGTTCAGGTGCGATTATCTTTAAATCAAATGATAGATTTTTTTAATATCTTTCCAAAATTCTAAAGGTGAAACAATTTCGTGAAATTTCAAAAAGTTTCAAATTTATAGAAATTATAATTCTATATTTTTACGGCTCAAAAAAAAAGGTAATTTTTAGAATAACTATAAGTCGGTTCAGCTGCGATTATCTTTAAATCAAATCATAGATTTGTTTAATATTTTTCCTAAATTCTAAAGAGGAACCAATTTTGTGAAATTTCAAAAAGTTTCAAATTTGTTGAAATTATAATTCTATATTTTTTACGGCTCGAAAAAAAGTGAATTTTTAGAATTACTATAAGTCGGTTCAGGTGCGATTATCTTTAAATCAAATGATAGATTTTTTTAATATTGTTCCTAAATTCTAAAGGAGAAACAATTTCGTGAAATTTCAAAAAGTTTCAAATTTGTAGAAATTATAATTCTTTATTTTTTACGGCTCGAAAAAAATGTTGATTTTTAATAATAATAATATTGAGCGATTTTGTTAAGTTTTAGGTTGGTGGCAGTTGTTTTTATATTTTTTTAGCCGCCTGAGAAAATATGAATTTTTTAAATTGTCGTACATTTTATTCCCGTGTGATTATTTCGAAATATAGTCAAAATATGTTTAAGTTTTTTACTGAATCTTAAAATAAAATAGATTTTGAGCCATTTTGTGAAGTTTTGGATTGGTTTAAGTTGTTTTTATATTTTTTTTAGCCGCCTGAGAAAATATGAATTTTTTAAATTGTTATAAATTCTGTTCCCGTGCGATTATTTCTAAATATAGCCAAAGGATGTTTAAGATTTTTACTAAATCTGAAGGTGAAATTATTTTTGAGTCGTTTCGTAAAGTTTTGAGTTGGTGGCAGTTGTTTTTATATTTTTTTTATCCGCCTGAGAAAATATGAATTTTTGAAATTGTCATAAATTCTGTTCCCGTGCGATTATTTCTAAATATAGTCAAAGGATGTTTAAAACTTTTACTGAATCTTAAAGTGAAATATATTTTGAGCCATTTTGTAAAGTTTTGGGTTGGTGGCAGTTGTTTTTATATTTTTTTTATCCGCCTGAGAAAATATGAATTTTTGAAATTGTCATAAATTCTGTTCCCGTGCGATTATTTCTAAATATAGTCAAAGGATGTTTAAAATTTTTACTGAATCTTAAAGTGAAATATATTTTGAGCCATTTTGTGAAGTTTTGAGTTGGTGGCAGTTGTTTTTATATTTTTTTTATCCGCCTGAGAAAATATGAATTTTTGAAATTGTCATAAATTCTGTTCCCGTGCGATTATTTCTAAATATAGTCAAAGGATGTTTAAAATTTTTACTGAATCTTAAAGTGAAATATATTTTGAGCCATTTTGTAAAGTTTTGGGTTGGTGGCAGTTGTTTTTATATTTTTTTTAACCGCCTGAGAAAATATGAATTTTTGAAATTGTTATAAATTCTGTTCCCGTGCGATTATTTCTAAATATAGTCAAAGGATGTTTAAAATTTTTACTGAATCTTAAAGTGAAATATATTTTGAGCCATTTTGTGAAGTTTTGGGTTGGTGGCAGTTGTTTTTATATTTTTTTTAACCGCCTGAGAAAATATGAATTTTTGAAATTGTTATAAATTCTGTTCCCGTGCGATGATTTCTAAATATAGCCAAAGGATGTTTAAGATTTTTACTAAATCTGAAGGTGAAATTGTTTTTGAGTCGTTTGGTGAAGTTTTGAGTTGGTGGCAGTTGTTTTTATATTTTTTTATCCGCCTGAGAAAATATGAATTTTTGAAATTGTCATAAATTCTGTTCTCGTGCGATTATTTCTAAATATAGTCAAAGGATGTTTAAATTTTTACTGAATCTTAAGGTGAAATTGATTTTGAGTTGTTTTGTGAAATTTTGGGTTGGTGGCAGTTGTTTTTATATTTTTTTTAACCGCCTGAGAAAATATGAATTTTTGAAATTGTTATAAATTCTGTTCCCGTGCGATTATTTCTAAATATAGCCAAAGGATGTTTAAGATTTTTACTAAATCTGAAGGTGAAATTGTTTTTGAGTCGTTTCGTAAAGTTTTGAGTTGGTGGCAGTTGTTTTTATATTTTTTTTAGCCGCCTGAGAAAATATAAATTTTTTAAATTGTCTTAAATTCTGTTCCCGTGCGATTATTTCTAAATATAGTCAAAGGATGTTTAAAATTTTTACTGAATCTTAAAGTGAAATATATTTTTAGCCATTTTGTGAAGTTTTGGGTTGGTGGCAGTTGTTTTTATATTTTTTTTAGTCGCCTGAGTAAATATGAATTTTTGAAATTGTCATAAATTCTGTTCCCGTGCGATTATTTCTAAATATAGTCAAAGGATGTTTAAAATGTATTGTCTGTCTCTCTCTCTCTCTTTAATCTTATATTACCTGAATATATTGTTGATGTTGCTCTTGCGGCTGTTGCTCTTTAGGCTGTGGAATTTTCACGACGATATCCGTCGGCTTCCTGACGACCTGCAATTAGTTATGGAAAAAAATCCAATTTCAGAAGATAAAGGCGTAACTCGATATGATTATTACCTCAGCTTTGAACCCTTCTTTAGGATCGGCGGTGTACGTTACGGTCCTGATGAAGCCATCAGAGTCCACGACGGAGTAACTTCCGGATATCTTGCCTCCTTCCCTTTGTTCCTTGCGGTTCTGGTAATTTGTGTATAAGTCATCCTTTACGTCGAACCCGAATTGATAGGAGGAATTATTCTGAAAATTTAATTACCACCATCATGATTTATATATCTATACATTGTTAGGTTTAAGATGTTGTTGTCTACATAATACTCAATTACGCGAGAGAAAGAGAACGTCTGTAGTAGTAAATGCCAAGACTTTCTCAGGTATTTATTTTATGGAAGTCTTCGAAATGTCGCCCTTTTCCTCTCCGAGATAGAGAGAGCGAGACGGAGAGAGCTAATTAATTGTACGGCGCTGGATGGGGGATGCATTACATAAATGGCTTCTGGAGTAATTTTATGAAATTATTTCGTGAAAATGTATTAATATACAAGGAGGAGCGATCGCGGAGTACATCTACCACTTGGCCTAAATACTTTAGATTGTTACATCTTTAATGATAATGTTTTTGTTCTAGAATTGCATGATTTTTTAGAATAATAAAAAAAAATGGTGGCCATCATGTTACTTTCTCCGACTTGATGGTATCATAGCTATTTATATTTACGTTTTTAAGGTTTATTTTCAATTAAAATCATATTTGAAATGTACATCGAGCGCTGTGTAAAACTGACGTTTAAAACGTCAAAATTATGAAAGATGGAAAAATTATACTTCAAATTCAAAAACTCAGTTTACTCAAAAACTAAAGGGATTTCGAAAAAACTTTATAAGTTGTTCATTTTAGCATTCTCTACAATTATTATTAACATAACTATTATCGTTATTAAATAATTATTTACATCATGATAAATTCAAATAATCTCCATGAGAAAATAAAAAGGTGACGTCTGTTAATTAAAACGTAATTCGCCCCCAATTATTTTTTCTCGTACTAAGAAAATTAATTTATTTAAGATATTATAAAACGAAATCTTTTTAATTGCCGCGGACTTTATATTTTTGTACGGCATAAAAGGAGGTGCTCTGCAAACAAAGAATTACACGGGGAGTCTCAAAGGGCCAGAGGAAAGCGGCAAGGGAAAAAAGTGCCATTTTCAGTACGCGGGTGAAACGGTTCGCGACAAAATAAAATTTATTTTTATTATTAATTGCAAACGGAAAGGGTTCTCTAATCGCAGTTTTCCGGGTTTGGTTCGGCTGAAATACGGCTTTTATTAGTGAGTGTAGTACGTGCGGTCGGTTAGTTTTTATCGGACGTACGTTAGTCCGGTAAATGTTAGTTGTTCAGTTACGAAACACGTGAAAAATTCGTGAAATTTCGACCATTTTCAAACCGCCATAGCTCGGCGTATTTTCAATCGATTTTGATGAATCTTTGAGGAAGATAAACTTTGAAGTGTCTTCTTTGAAGTCATGCATGCGAACTTAAGCGTAACCCCTTCCGGGCTCCACTAGCACCCCTATAAAAAAAAAACTTTTTTCAGGAAACCATGTCCAACTTTGACGATGTGTCCAGAGTTAGAAAACATTTGTCGACTCGATCCACCATAAAGGCATTAAAATTTGATCAATTCCTTATGCAGGACTCAAAGAACGAAGTGCCTACGACGATTTGGCACGAAGTTATGGGTGAAATTACTGTTGATTTTAAGAATTTTTTAACGATTTGTTTCATTTTACGGATTCATGACAAACTACTCTGTTCACAGTTTACACTTAAAAATTGATCTCGAAATCAAGAATTTATTAGACGACGTAAACGCCCCCGGGAGGTATTTACACGCCATATAATTTTATAGATCAATCATTGTTGCGATAAACGCAAGAATCGAAGCGGCAACAACAACAAATTCGCAAAATGTCCCTTTTTACGGCCACTTTTGCATGTTACGACACATGAATATTTAAATCCCGCCATTATAACCGAGATCACGTTCTGTCGCGCTTAATAAAAATAATTAACCAACTTTAAATGGCCCCGATTATCACCGGAAAATAATAGGCGCCCCCCGTAAAAATAAAAATGAATAAATTACGAAAGGCAAACGGTGCGGTCGTTAAAGCCTCCTGTAAATTTAATCATTTCATCAAACGAGAGAGAGAGAGAGAGAGTACGACGAGTGCATATATGGGTTTTAATGAAAGGCATGCTCTTTCCAAAGGCGTTTACTGCATTTACTTTCAAATTTCACAACTGTATCGTTGCTTTTTTTTTCTTTCGTTCTTGTTCAGACCGAGCGGAAATTGGTTTAACCATTGCGTTATATTAATTTAGAAACATGTTATTAATAGGAGTTATAAGTTGCAGTAATTGTAAAATGTGCAAACAGGGATTTGTGATCAATTTTTGATGGATTTTATTCATTTAAAAAAATGGCTAGATTTTTTATAAATGCAACATGCGAACAGGGATTTGTGATGAATTTTTCAATTTTTTTAATATTCAATAGCAAAAAAACCTAATTTTTACTTGTTTAACTGATATGAAATTTCTTTAAAGAAGGATGATTAGATTTTTTCTGTACGATAAAATTAAAAAAAAAAGTTTTGAATTCACTTAGAATTTTTATTTTTTTTTTAAATTCAATGAATAAAAAAAACATAATTTTTACTTGTTTAACTGATATGAAATTTCTTAAAAAAAAGGATGATTAGATTTTTTCTGTACAGTAAAATTAAAAAAAAAAGTTTTGAATTCACTTAAAATTTTTATTTTTTTTTAAATTCAATAAATAAAAAATCATAATTTTTACTTGTTTAACTGATATGAAATTTCTTAAAAGAAGGATGATTAGATTTTTTCTGTACGGTAAAATTGAAAAAAAAAAGTTTTGAATTTACTTAAAATTTTTAATTTTTTTTAATTCAATAAATAAAAAAAACATAATTTTTACTTGTTTAACTGACATGAAATTTCTTAAAAGAAGGATGATTAGATTTTTTCTGTACGGTAAAATTAAAAAAAAGTTTTGAATTCAATTAGAATTTTTATTTTTTTAATTCAATAAATAAAAAAAAAACATAATTTTTACTTGTTTAACTGATATGAAATTTCTTTAAAGAAGGATGATTAGATTTTTTTTGTACGGTAAAATTAAAAAAAAAGTTTTGAATTTACTTAAATTTTAATTATTTTTTTTTAATTTTTACTTGAATTCACTTCAAATTTTTAATTTTTTTTAAATTTAATAAATAAAAAAACATAATTTTTACTTGTTTAACTGATATAAAATTTCTTTAAAGAAGGATGACTAGATTTTTCCCATACAGTAAAATTAAAAAAAGTGTTTAATTCACTTGGAATTTTTCAATTTTTTATAATTCAATAAATAAAAAAAATAATTTTTTACTTGTTTAACTGATATAAAATTTCTTAAAAGAAGGATGACTAGATTTTTTCCATACGGTCAAATTTAAAAAAAGTGTTTAATTCACTTGGAATTTTTCTTTTTTTTTATTCTATAAATAAAAAAGAATAATTTTCACTTGTTTAACTGATATAAAATGTCTTTAAAAAAGGATGACTAGATTTTTTCCATACGGTAAAATTAAAAAAAAAAGTGTTTAATTCACTTAGAATTTTTCAATTTTTTTTAAATTCAATAAATAAAAAAAATAATTTTTACTTGTTTAACTGATATAAAATGTCTTTAAAGAAGGATAACTTGATTTTTTCCATACGGTTAAATTAAAAAAAAGTGTTTAATTCACTTGGAATTTTTCAATTTTTTTTTTAATTCAATAAATAAAAAAAATAATTTTTTACTTGTTTACCTGATATAAAATTTCTTTAAAGAAGGATGACTAGATTTTTTCCATACGGTAGAATTAAAAAAAAAAGTGTTTAATTCACTTGGAATTTTTCAATATTTTTCTAATTCAATAAATAAAAAAGAATAATTTTTTACTTGTTTAACTGATATAAAATTTCTTAAAAAAAGGATGACTAGATTTTTTTCATACGGTAAAATTAAAAAAAAGTGTTTAATTCACTTGGAATTTTTCAATATTTTTCTAATTCAATAAATAAAAAAGAATAATTTTTTACTTGTTTAACTCATATAAATTTTCTTTAAAGAAGGATGACTAGATTTTTTCCATACGGTTAAATTAAAAAAAAGTGTTTAATTCACTTGGAATTTTTCAATTTTTTTTTTAATTCAATAAATAAAAAAAATAATTTTTTACTTGTTTACCTGATATAAAATTTCTTTAAAGAAGGATGACTAGATTTTTTCCATACGGTAGAATTAAAAAAAAAAGTGTTTAATTCACTTGGAATTTTTCAATATTTTTCTAATTCAATAAATAAAAAAGAATAATTTTTTACTTGTTTAACTGATATAAAATTTCTTAAAAAAAGGATGACTAGATTTTTTTCATACGGTAAAATTAAAAAAAAGTGTTTAATTCACTTGGAATTTTTCAATTTTTTTTTAATTCAATAAATAAAAAAAAATATTTTTTACTTGTTTAACTGATATAAAATTTCTTTAAAGAAGGATGACTAGATTTCTTCCATACGATAAAATTAAAAAAAAGTGTTTTTCCGCTACCGAGAACGTAAATACGCATTGCATCCATGGTTAGAAAAGAATTCTACGTTTAATATTTAATATCCCGTTTAGGGAATCTTGCAGGGAAATTTTTGTGAAACATAAGATTCTAACGGTGGTCTCAATCTATCTAATGAAAATTATATGTCATATCTTCAAAAACAAATTAAAATTTCCATTGAATAAAAACATGCATAACTACAATACTAGAAGAAGAGAAAACTATCACCTAACTACTCATAATCACAGTTTTTATAAAAAATCCCCAATATATGCTGGTTGCCGATTTTATAATATGATACCACAAAACCTGAAGGATTGTAAGACTCTTAAGTCATTTAAAAATAAATTAAAAGACTTGTTTATTAAGAAATGCTTTTACACTATTTCGGAATTTGAAGAGTGCGTGGATTGGTAGTTAAACACTCGTTTAGTTTTAAGATTATTGTAAGATGTGAGCCATATAGTTTTGTTTCTGAGTTGGTCTGAGAGCGAGAAGCGTAGCAGTCATGTCTGAGATTGATTTTTTTTTTTTTTTTAATCTAATTCAATTGAATTAATCTTGTCTCATGACGTAATAATATGCGACACACCTCATTTCTCTCACAGCTAGCTCTGAAACGAAATTTTGTGGCTCACATGATATAAAACGACATGCCCAGCAATGAATTGTATTCTTTTATTTCTTTTTTGTTTTGTTGTATTGTTTTTTTTATTAAAGACTTGTTCAATCTATTATATATGGCCAAATGAATAAATAAAATTTTATTATTATTATTATATTATTATTATTATTATTACAGGTACCGTAAGTGGCTGATAACATTCGTGGCGTTTGTTGTCCTTGACGACGGAACTTAATTTTTTACTTACGGACCTAGGAAAATAATAAACAGAAACGTAACGCTCCAACATATAGGTGAGCAACACATTTTCGTCTATACCTATAGCATCGGCAATCTTTTTACATAGCCACTGCTTAAAAGAGTCATAACAGGACACATACCTTTTTCGATTTTGTCGGTAACAGATTCTAACACGCAATATTCGCAGCTTCGTTTGCATCCATGCCCGCAAAAACTGTCACTGGATTGACACAAACAAACAAAATTCGACGTTGTTTTCTCGGTTGCTGGGTTGCCATAGAACGCATAGGTGACTATAAACATTTGAATCCCAAATGTTACAAGCCGTATTTTAGAATATTTTCTGATCTTTTTTAAGTATTATATTTCCGGTAGCGGAAAAAAATTAATAAGCAACACGGAACGTAATGACAATTAACATTTTCGGCTGGCCTTGTTGCTTAAATAACTATTAATTCACTTAGAATTTTTAAATTTTTTTTAATTCGATAAATAAAAAAAAATAATTTTTACTTGTTTAACTGATATAAAATGTCTTTAAAGAAGGATGACTAGATTTTTTCCATACGATAAAATTAAAAAAAAAGTGTTTAATTCACTTGAAATTTTTCAATTTTTTTATTAATTCAATAAATTAAAAAAATAATTTTTTACTTGTTTAACTGATATAAAATTTCTTTAAAGAAGGATGACTAGATTTCTTCCATACGATAAAATTAAAAAAAAAAGTGTTTAATTCACTTGGAATTTTTCAATTTTTTTTAATTCAATAAATAAAAAAAAACATAATTTTTACTTGTTTAACTGATATTAAATTTCTTTAAAGAAGGATGACTAGATTTTTTCAATACGGTAAAATTAAAAAAAGTGTTCTCACTTGCAATCAAGCGAGAGTGCCTCACTTTATTTATAAACACACGAGTGAAACCACTAATGCACTTGAAAATTGCCATTTTCTCTTTTACAAGAAACCCGTTCTAAACCTGCTGCACGAAAGTATGTAAAAATTATAAAATTTCACGACGAACAGTGAAAATTATGAAATTTCACGACCGGATAATAAATATGAACATTCGTGCGTTCGCAATTTCCTCGAAATTTCGGCTCGCGGATTATGACGCAATCTTCGATGCGATTGCATCACAACAATTACATAAATCCGTTTGTGTCATTGTTTCCTCGTTACAACGATAGGATCTGTAATGACCCGACAATTTTTCACGCGACGACGACGCCCACTTTCAAAGCGGAAAGTTTTTCTCGGGGCGAATAAAAAAAAAGTGCATATTTAAAAAGGGGACGATCGCTGCTGTCCTCCTCCCGTCCGACCTTTTTATCGTTTTTAATTATAAAGTTTAGTTTGAAAGTGATTTTTGTGCAGGACACATCGCCGGTGTTAATATCGACTTGCATACTAAGTTAGTGAACTAAATTAATTTTGGAATATATATTCTTCTTCATGAATTTATGTATGTGAATATATAGGCAGAGTTTTAATTTATCTTACAAAAATTGGTAATTTGCATATTTTAATGCTTAGAGAAGAATTAGTTTTTTTTTCTACGGTCAATTTATCAAGCAAACAAAAATATGACTTGCTTTAACAGCTAGAGAAGAGATTTAGTTTTTGCTTTAATTTATCTTACACAAATTGCAAAATTACATACTTTATTAGTTAGAGGAGAAATTCAGTTTTTTTCGCCAGGAATTATAATACCAAAAAGATATTAAATTTTATTCAAAAATTTCACGTACTCGCACCATCCATAAAATTATTATTATTATTCTCGTGCGATTATTTCAAAATTCTGCTAAGGGATGTTTGCAGATTTTTATTGGATTATAAAGTACACTCAATTTTAAGTGTATTTTGAACATTTCAGTTTGATGGCAATTGTTTTTATATTTTTTAAACAATTTGGGAAAAGTGCAGTCTTAAAATTGCAATTATTTTGGTTCTCGTGCGATTATTTCGAAATTCGTTGAAGGGGTGTTTTCAGATTTTTATTGGATTATAAACTACACTCAATTCTAAGTGAATTTTGAAAATTTCAATTTGATGGCAATTGTTTTTATATTTTTTAAACAATCTGGGAAAAGTGCAGTCTTAAAATTGCAATTATTTTTGTTCTCGTGCGATTATTTCGAAATTCGTTGAAAGAGTGTTTTCAGATTTTTATTGGATTATAAAGTACACTCAATTCTAAGTGAATTTTGAAAATTTCAGTTTGATGGCAATTGTTTTTATATTTTTTAAACAATTTGGGAAAAGTGCAGTCTTAAAATTGCAATTATTTTGATTCCCGTGCGATTATTTTGAAATTCGTTGAAGGAGTGTTTTCAGATTTTTATTGGATTATGAAGTACACTCAATTCTAAGTGCATTGTGAAAATTTCAGTTTGATGGCAATTGTTTTTATATTTTTTAAACAATTTGGAAAAAGTGCAGTCTTAAAATTGCAATTATTTTGATTCCCGTGCAATTATTTTGAAATTCGTTAAAGGGGTGTTTTCGGATTTTTATTGGATTATAAAGTACCCTCAATTCTAAGTGAATTTTGAAAATTTCAATTTGATGGCAATTGTTTTTATATTTTTTAAACAATTTGGGAAAAGTGCAGTCTTAAAATTGCAATTATTTTGATTCCCGTGCGATTATTTTGAAATTCGTTAATAGGGTGTTTTCGGATTTTTATTGGATTATAAAGTACCCTCAATTCTAAGTCAATTTTGAAAATTTTAGTTTGATGGCAATTGTTTTTATATTTTTTAAACAATTTGGAAAAAGTGCAGTCTTAAAATTGCAATTATTTTGATTCCCGTGCGATTATTTTGAAATTCGTTAATAGGGTGTTTTCGGATTTTTATTGGATTATAAAGTACCCTCAATTCTAAGTCAATTTTGAAAATTTTAGTTTGATGGCAATTGTTTTTATATTTTTTAAACAATTTGGGAAAAGTGCAGTCTTAAAATTGCAATTATTTTTGTTCTCGTGCGATTATTTCGAAATTCGTTGAAAGAGTGTTTTCAGATTTTTATTGGATTATAAAGTACACTCAATTCTAAGTGAATTTTGAAAATTTCAGTTTGATGGCAATTGTTTTTATATTTTTTAAACAATTTGGAAAAAGTGCAGTCTTAAAATTGCAATTATTTTTGTTCTCGTGCGATTATTTCGAAATTCGTTGAAAGAGTGTTTTCAGATTTTTATTGGATTATAAAGTACACTCAATTCTAAGTGAATTTTGAAAATTTCAGTTTGATGGCAATTGTTTTTATATTTTTTAAACAATTTGGGAAAAGTGCAGTCTTAAAATTGCAATTATTTTGATTCCCGTGCAATTATTTTGAAATTCGTTAAAGGGGTGTTTTCGGATTTTTATTGGATTATAAACTACACTCAATTCTAAGTGAATTTTGAAAATTTCAATTTGATGGCAATTGTTTTTATATTTTTTAAACAATCTGGGAAAAGTGCAGTCTTAAAATTGCAATTATTTTTGTTCTCGTGCGATTATTTCGAAATTCGTTGAAAGAGTGTTTTCAGATTTTTATTGGATTATAAAGTACACTCAATTCTAAGTGAATTTTGAAAATTTCAGTTTGATGGCAATTGTTTTTATATTTTTTAAACAATTTGGGAAAAGTGCAGTCTTAAAATTGCAATTATTTTGGTTCTCGTGCGATTATTTCGAAATTCGTTGAAGGAGTGTTTTCAGATTTTTATTGGATTATGAAGTACACTCAATTCTAAGTGCATTGTGAAAATTTCAGTTTGATGGCAATTGTTTTTATATTTTTTAAACAATTTGGAAAAAGTGCAGTCTTAAAATTGCAATTATTTTGATTCCCGTGCAATTATTTTGAAATTCGTTAAAGGGGTGTTTTCGGATTTTTATTGGATTATAAAGTACCCTCAATTCTAAGTGAATTTTGAAAATTTCAGTTTGATGGCAATTGTTTTTATATTTTTTAAACAATTTGGGAAAAGTGCAGTCTTAAAATTGCAATTATTTTGGTTCTCGTGCGATTATTTCGAAATTCGTTGAAGGAGTGTTTTCAGATTTTTATTGGATTATGAAGTACACTCAATTCTAAGTGCATTGTGAAAATTTCAGTTTGATGGCAATTGTTTTTATATTTTTTAAACAATTTGGGAAAAGTGCAGTCTTAAAATTGCAATTATTTTGATTCCCGTGCAATTATTTTGAAATTCGTTAAAGGGGTGTTTTCGGATTTTTATTGGATTATAAAGTACCCTCAATTCTAAGTGAATTTTGAAAATTTCAGTTTGATGGCAATTGTTTTTATATTTTTTAAACAATTTGGAAAAAGTGCAGTCTTAAAATTGCAATTATTTTGATTCCCGTGCGATTATTTTGAAATTCGTTAATAGGGTGTTTTCGGATTTTTATTGGATTATAAAGTACCCTCAATTCTAAGTCAATTTTGAAAATTTTAGTTTGATGGCAATTGTTTTTATATTTTTTAAACAATTTGGGAAAAGTGCAGTCTTAAAATTGCAATTATTTTTGTTCTCGTGCGATTATTTCGAAATTCGTTGAAAGAGTGTTTTCAGATTTTTATTGGATTATAAAGTACACTCAATTCTAAGTGAAGTTTGAAAATTTCAGTTTGATGGCAATTGTTTTTATATTTTTTAAACAATTTGGGAAAAGTGCAGTCTTAAAATTGCAATTATTTTGGTTCTTGTGCGATTATTTCAAAATTCGTTGAAGGGGTGTTTTCAGATTTTTATTGGATTATAAAGGACACTCAATTCTAAGTGAATTTTGAAAATTTTAGTTTGATGGTAATTGTTTTTATATTTTTTAAACAATTTGGGAAAAGTGCAGTCTTAAAATTGCAATTATTTTGGTTCTCGTGCGATTATTTCAAAATTCGTTGAAGGGGTGTTTTTAGATTTTTATTGGATTATAAAGGACACTCAATTATAAGTGCATTTTGAAAATTTCAGTTTGATGGCAATTGTTTTTATATTTTTTAAACAATTTGGAAAAGTGCAGTCTTAAAATTGCAATGATTTTGGTTCTCGTGCGATTATTTCGAAATTCGTTGAAGGTGTGTTTTCAGATTTTTATTGGATTATAAAGTACACTCAATACTAGGCGAATTTTGAAAATTTCAGTTTGATGGCAATTGTTTTTATATTTTTTAAACAATTTGGGAAAAGTGCAGTCTTAAAGTTGCAATTATTTTGGTTCTCGTGCGATTATTTCGAAATTCGTTGAAGGGGTGTTTTCAGATTTTTATTGGATTATAAACTACACTCAATTCTAAGTGAATTTTGAAAATTTCAATTTGATGGCAATTGTTTTTATATTTTTTAAACAATCTGGGAAAAGTGCAGTCTTAAAATTGTAATTATTTTGGTTCTCGTGCGATTATTTCGAAATTCTTTGACGGGGTGTTTTCAGATTTTTATTGTATTATAAAGTACTCTCAATTCTGAGTAAATTTTGAAAATTTCAGTTTGATGGTAATTGTTTTTATATTTTTTAAACAATTTGGAAAAAGTGCAGTCTTAAAATTGCAATTATTTTGGTTCTCGTGCGATTATTTCGAAATTCGTTGAAGGGGTGTTTTCAGATTTTTATTGGATCATAAACTACACTCAATTCTAAGTGCATTTTGAAAATTTCAGTTTGATGGTAAATGTTTTTATATTTTTACGATTAGAAAGAAGTGCAGTCTTAGAATTGCAATTATCTTTGTTCCCGTGCGATTATTTCAAAATTTGGCTAAGGGATGTTTTAAGATTTTTACTGAATTATAAAGTAAATTTTGAAAATTGCTGTTATAATTTTTTGTACAGATTTCAAATTTAAAAAAAAATTCAATTCAATTTAATAATCATAATTCATCAAAGCAACCATTCTCATTTTTTTTTTTTTAAGTTTACGATGACCATACAGTTTTTTGTAATGAACAAGGAATTACCAGCGGAAATATTAATTTCGGTCAAGGTCGGCAAATTCGACGATTCATCATTTCGCGCCCCCTGCTCTTCTACGCGCGCAGATAAATTTGATATTTCAGGAAATAAATTTTCTTCAGATTCCCGCTTGACACGCTGTTTGCAGTCTTTTGCCTCCGTATTCCCAATACAATAGTTTGTCCCTTTTAAAGTAGCACTTCTGCTCAATTGGTTCGCACGTCTAACACACAAGACATTGTGGGTTGATGAAATTCGGAAGGATAAGAAGAAGAAGAAGAAGAACGAACGAAGGGAATCGTTCCCTTTACGAATATTTCCCTGCTTTTTCATGTCCACGCACCTCCGATGGCCTGTATATGAAATTTACATATTTAATAAAGCCATATGGCAGCCGAATGAATGAATGAATGAATGAATTTGTGATTGATGGCGGTATTGTTTGGAAAATATCCGAACTGTTGCAGGTATTTGTTTTAAACTATTCTTGTAAAGTCAATAATTAATCACAGAGTGTAGATGAGCAAAATGGAAAATAGGATTTTCAATGTTAATTTCTTTATTTTTGACTATTATCTTCCCTGATCATTTTAGAGGAAATTTTTTGTAGAGTGAAAATTTCTGCATGCAGTCATGCTATTATTTATTTTTTGCGTTTATAAAAACCTGAAAAAATTATAAATAAAAATGATCATTTTCATGAAAATAATGGTTGCCATGAAATTAAAAAAAAATTGATGCGCTGTTGATCTGTTGGCTTCTGTCAAATTAATACTTCATAACTGTTTACAAGTTTTTTCATTAAAAGTGTATTGTATTCAAGAAAAAGTGCAAATTGTGAAGTGGTGACGGTTTTCGTGAAGTGCGGGATATGTTTGCTATTAAACGTTCTGCATGGATTCATGCTATTATTTCTATTTTCATTCATAAAAACCATACATTTTTTTTTAATTTTCATGGCAACCATTATTTTCATGAAAATTATCATTTTTATTTATAATTTTTTCAGGTTTTTTTTTAATGCAAAAAAATAAATAATAGCATGACTGCATGCAGAAATTTTCACTCTACAAAAAAATTCCTCTTAAATGATCAGGGAAGATAATATTCAAAAATAAAGAAATTAACATAGAAAATTATCATTTTCATTTTATTGCATCAAAATCTGTATTCAAACAAATAATCATACATAACATTTTAATACGTAAATAACTGAAGGGTGTTAGTCTGTCTGGGCTATCGATTTATTTTATTATTTTTTCGGGTTTTTATGAATGCAAAAATTAAATAACAGCATGACTGCATGCAGAAATGTTTACTCTACAAAAAATTTATTTACATATTAACTCTAAAATGTGTTATTTAATTTATTTAAAGCTTTTGCAGCACGCAAGGATTTTCAATTTTTTTATGTCACTGGCAGAAAAATTTGGTATGGTATGTAAAAAAATGAGAACAAATGTGTGCCAATTTTTTCACACTCTACATTAAATTATTTTTTTTTAAATACGATTTGCATAAGATTTGAATGTTGTAACCTAATTTTTAGTGAAAGGACACGAATTAATAAACATAACTTACACAATGCACTTTTGAAGGACCAGATATTTTCTGAATGGCATCAACCTTTCCTGTAGCACAAAAAGAACGTGAAGAGAGACCTCCATAATAACAGGGAATGGTAATTCCCAGCGCGGAGAAAGTGCTCGCAGCATAAAACCGAACCAGCTAAGATAAATGGTGTGCCTCAAGGTACTTTACTGCCGTCACATGTGAATGCACCGGGAATTAGCTAATTGGTTCCTGTTACAATTACTGCACGACACGAGTGAGATAACATCAACAACAACAACACACACACTGCACACAAAATTCACGCTATAATTTACGGTTGCGCGAATAAAGCGCTAATTGTGCTTAAACAGAACATTTTTGTGTAAACAATATATCGGTTTTCGATATGTATATACAATCGATGGAATCGTGCCGTGTAAGCGTAAAGTTTTATTGTTCGCTCCATTGTTTTAATCTGTCGGTATTAATTCTGGTCTTTTCTGCTGCTAATTTGCATTCGGTGAATTTGCATTTCGTTTCCGCGCGTATTTATCGGTTGGTTTTCGGTGAGATGTGCAATATTTAAGTCTTTATAATAGGCTACCTTATGCATATTAATAATTGTTAAATTGCACTATCAATTATTGAATGGAAACTCGAATTAACGTGCCGTAAATGCAGACACAGAATCGGTCGCGTGATGATTAATCTTTAATTCGGTTATCGCGTTCTCTAACTGTGCGCAAACTTTACACCCAGGTGTCACGACATTTTGTGATGGCTCTACTTTATCCCCCAGATATCGCGACATTTTGTGATGGTTCTACATTATCTCCAAAAATTCGCAACTTCTCGCTTACGCATTTTATCGTTAACACACTGATAACATAAAATACCGTTTATGTTTATTTCGCAACGCACTAGTCATGAGTGATACCACTGCAAAAATATTCGACATAATTTTAATACATGACAAACCCTTATTCACAGAAATGGTTTTACTAATTACAATCCAACATATTAATGACAGTACATGGAAAACAAAGAATACATTTCTGTGAATGAGCCTTAGATCATAGATCTTTCTGCCCTAATTTTTAATTTAGAATTACAAGTGATAATTATTCACTGAGTGGAAATTTGTTTGAAAGGTCGCGAAAGACCGAGCGTTGCTATAAACGAAATTTCGGTCGCTTAATTGAAATAAACTTCAAGAGAAACTTGTAATAAATGCGAGTGTGCGTGCGTATGTAATATAAAACTTTTCCTTATATCTTTCCAAATAAAGAAAGATATCAAGTTGAGCCGGAAAGGGCGTTTCTTACATTATCCCTCATATTCCGAGTGAAAGTGCGAGTATAATACACGCCGTGCACTCGATTTGCGTAATGCCCAATTCTTCCTGTTTCCTTTCAACTTGATCTTGTCGGTGACACTAATAATGATTTATTTAAGGAATAGAAACAGCTATGATTTATAATTAAAATAAATTCAAGCCAGGTCAATTTTATAAGTAGATTCAAATAATTAAACTTAAATTTAACTCTTTTTAAAGTTAAAACTATTTTTTCATATCTTTTATTTATTTATTATTTTATCATTTATTGATTGTTCCTTTTATCTCATTATATTTCTGCAATTTTAAAATGTAACATAGTTAGCTATTAACTGTATTTTAATTTAAATATATTTGACACGTACATCCACAACAGTGGCGAAGTTACGAATAAAGAATTTGAATTTTTATATGATTAATTTCTCACTTAACCCGTGGTGAAACATAATTATATATTTGATTAATTAAAACACTTGGTTTTGTTTGACTGATTTTATTTTTCTCTCCGACTAGTTTCGACCTTAGGTCGAATCGCCTTGAGAATCCTTGAGAATGACCTAAGGTCGAAACTAGTCGGAGAGAAAAATAAAATCAGTGAAACAAAACCAAGTGTTTTAATTAATCAAAAATTTGAATTTTTATTAGGTGAAAAAATTAGAATGGATAATACATATCAAAATATAAATTTTATCAATTCTGTCGATGACTCTCGATAGATTTAAAAGTTACCAAAACTCGATAATGACCATCCCCTTAACATGCAATTAAAATAATGCCTTCGAGCATGAGCAAAAGGTCAACACGGCCCGATTCGGGTTTATTACAGTTCCGAAGTTAACAGTCGGGCCCTATCCGCAGCACACCGATTCACTATTGGGTATCTGAGACTTCGTGATAAATTCATTAGCTCACCCGAAATTTTGCTACATCACCAGCCCCTTATATTGTAATTAAGTAAATTATGTCAGCGCGAGCATTTCCATATTGTAATTCGATTACCGATTTACAATTTAGATGTAGATGGATGTATTGGGTGGGTTTAGATTGAGATTATATTATCTGGCTATTAATTATTTTTGGCTTGTAATAGGTATGAAGTAAAATTTCAACGAAATATCTGAACCAAAATAATTGCAATTCTAAGACTGCACTTTTCCCAAATTGTTTAAAAAATATAAAAACAATTGCCATCAAACTGAAATTTTCAAAATTCACTTAAAATTGAGTGTACTTTATAATCCAATAAAAATCTGAAAACACCCCTTCAACGAATTTCGAAATAATCGCACGAGAACCAAAATAATTGCAATTTTAAGACTACACTTTTCCCAAATTGTTTAAAAAATATAAAAACAATTGCCATCAAACTGAAATTTTCAAAATTCACTTAAACTTGAGTGTACTTTATAATCCAATAAAAAATCTGAAAACACCCCTTAAACGAATTTTGAAATAATCGCACGAGAACCAAAATAATTGCACTTTTCCCAAATTGTTTAAAAAATATAAAAACAATTGCCATCAAACTGAAATTTTCAAAATTCACTTAGAATTGAGTGTACTTTATAATCCAATAAAAATCTGAAAACACCCCTTCAACGAATTTTGAAATAATCACCCGAGAACCAAAATAATTGAATTTTAAAACCGCACTTTTCCCAAATTGTTTAAAAAATATAAAAACAATTGCTATCAAATTGAAATTTTCAAAATTCACTTAGAATTGAGTGTACTTTATAATCCAATAAAAATCTAAAAACACCCCTTTAACGAATTTTGAAATAATCACACGAGAACCAAAAAAATTGCAATTTTAAGACTGCACTTTTCCCAAATTGTTTAAAAAATATGAAAACAATTGCCATCAAATTGAAATTTTCAAAATTCACTTAGAATTGAGTGTACTTTATAATCCAATAAAAATCTAAAAACACCCCTTCAGCGAATTTTGAAATAATCACCCGAGAACCAAAATAATTGAATTTTAAAACCGCACTTTTCCCAAATTGTTTAAAAAATATAAAAACAATTGCTATCAAACTGAAATTTTCAAAATTCACTTAGAATTGAGTGTACTTTATAATCCAACAAAAATCTGAAAACACCCCTCCAACGAATTTTGAAATAATCACACGAGAACCAAAATAATTGCAATTTTAAGACTGCACTTTTCCCAAATTGTTTAAAAAATATAAAAACAATTGCCATCGAATTGAAATTTTCAAAATACACTTAGAATTGAGTGTACTTTATAATCCAATAAAAATCTGAAAACACCCCTTTAACGAATTTTGAAATAATCGCACGAGAACCAAAATAATTGCACTTTTCCCAAATTGTTTAAAAAATATAAAAACAATTGCCATCAAACTAAAATTTTCAAAATTCACTTAAAATTGAGTGTACTTCATAATCCTATAAAAATCTGAAAACACCCCTTCAACGAATTTTGAAATAATCGCACGAGAACCAAAATAATTGCAATTTTAAGACTGCAGTTTTCCCATATTGTTTAAAAAATATAAAAACAATTGCCATCAAATTGAAATTTTCAAAATTCCTTCAAAATTGAGTGTACTTTATAATACAATAAAAATCTGAAAACACCCCTTTAACGAATTTTGAAATAATCACACGAGAACCAAAATAATTGCAATTTTAAGACTGCACTTTTCCCAAATTGTTTAAAAAATATAAAAACAATTGCCATCAAACTGAAATTTTCAAAATTCACTTAGAATTGAGTGTACTTTATAATCCAATAAAAATCTGAAAACACCCCTTCAACGAATTTCGAAATAATCGCACGAGAACCAAAATAATTGCGCTTTTCTCAAATTGTTTAAAAAATATAAAAACAATTTCCATCAAACTGAAATTTTCAAAATTCACCTAAAATTGAGTGTACTTTATAATAAAATAAAAATCTGAAAACACCCCTTCAACGAATTATGAAATAATCACACGAGAACCAAAATAATTTCAATTTTAAGACTGCAGTTTTCCCATATTGTTTAAAAAATATAAAAACAATTCCCATCAAACTGAAATTTTCAAAATTCCTTCAAAATTGAGTGTACTTTATAATACAATAAAAATCTGAAAACACCCCTTCAACGAACTTTGAAATAATCACACGAGAACCAAAAAAATTGCAATTTTAAGACTGCACTTTTCCCGAATTGTTTAAAAAATATAAAAACAATTGCCATCAAACTGAAATTTTCAAAATTCACTTAAAATTGAGTGTACTTTATAATCCAATAAAAATCTGAAAACACCCCTTCAACGAATTTCGAAATAATCGCACGAGAACCAAAATAATTGCAATTTTAAGACTGCACTTTTCCCAAATTGTTTAAAAAATATAAAAACAATTGCCATCAAATTGAAATTTTCAAAATTCACTTAGAATTGAGTGTACTTTATAATCCAATAAAAATCTGAAAACACCCCTTCAACGAATTTCGAAATAATCGCACGAGAACCAAAATAATTGCAATTTTAAGACTGCACTTTTCCCAAATTGTTTAAAAAATATAAAAACAATTGCCATCAAACTGAAATTTTCAAAATTCACTTAAAATTGAGTGTACTTTATAATCCAATAAAAATCTGAAAACACCCCTTCAACGAATTTCGAAATAATCGCACGAGAACCAAAATAATTGCAATTTTAAGACTGCACTTTTCCCAAATTGTTTAAAAAATATAAAAACAATTGCCATCAAACTGAAATTTTCAAAATTCACTTAAAATTGAGTGTACTTTATAATCCAATAAAAATCTGAAAACACCCCTTCAACGAATTTCGAAATAATCGCACGAGAACCAAAATAATTGCAATTTTAAGACTGCACTTTTCCCGAATTGTTTAAAAAATATAAAAACAATTGCCATCAAACTGAAATTTTCAAAATTCACTTAAAATTGAGTGTACTTTATAATACAATAAAAATCTGAAAACACCCCTTCAACGAACTTTGAAATAATCACACGAGAACCAAAAAAATTGCAATTTTAAGACTGCACTTTTCCCGAATTGTTTAAAAAATATAAAAACAATTGCCATCAAACTGAAATTTTCAAAATTCACTTAAAATTGAGTGTACTTTATAATGCAATAAAAATCTGAAAACACCCCTTCAACGAATTTCGAAATAATCGCACGAGAACCAAAATAATTGCAATTTTAAGACTGCACTTTTCCCAAATTGTTTAAAAAATATAAAAACAATTGCCATCAAACTGAAATTTTCAAAATTCACTTAAAATTGAGTGTACTTTATAATCCAATAAAAATCTGAAAACACCCCTTCAACGAATTTCGAAATAATCGCACGAGAACCAAAATAATTGCAATTTTAAGACTGCACTTTTCCCGAATTGTTTAAAAAATATAAAAACAATTGCCATCAAACTGAAATTTTCAAAATTCACTTAAAATTGAGTGTACTTTATAATCCAATAAAAATCTAAAAACACCCCTTCAACGAATTTTGAAATAATCACACGAGAACCAAAAAAAATGCAATTTTAAGACTGCACGTTTCCCAAATTGTTTAAAAAATATAAAAACAATTGCTATCAAATTGAAATTTTCAAAATTCACTTAAATTGAGTGTACTTTATAATCCAATAAAAATCTGAAAACACCACTTTAACGAATTTTGAAATAATTGCACGAGAACCAAAATAATTGCAATTTTAAAACCGCACTTTTCCCAAATTGTTTAAAAAATATAAAAACAATTCCCATCAAACTGAAATTTACAAAATTCACTTAAAATTGAGTGTACTTTATAATCCAATAAAAATCTGAAAACACCCCTTCAACGAATTTCGAAATAATCGCACGAGAACCAAAATAATTGCAATTTTAAGACCGCACTTTTCCTAAATTGTTTAAAAAATATAAAAACAATTGCCATCAAACTGAAATTTTCAAAATTCACTTAAAATTAAGTGTACTTTATAATCCAATAAAAATCTGAAAACACCCCTTCAACGAATTTTGAAATAATCACACGAGAACGGAAATAATTGCAATTTTAAGACCGCACTTTTCCTAAATTGTTTAAAAAATATAAAAACAATTGCCATCAAATTGAAATTTTCAAAATTCACTTAGAATTGAGTGTACTTTATAATCCAATAAAAATCTGAAAACACCCCTTCAACGAATTTTGAAATAATCGCACTAGAACCAAAATAATTGCGCTTTTCCCAAATTGTTTAAAAAATATAAAAACAAATGCCATCGAATTTAAATTTTCAAAATACACTTAGAATTGAGTGTACTTTATAATCCAATAAAAATCTAAAAACACTTCTTCAACGAATTTTGAAATAATCACACGAGAAGCAAAATAATTGCAATTTTAAGACTGCACTTTTCCCAAATTGTTTAAAAAATATAAAAACAATTACCACCAAACTGAAATTTTCAAAATTCACTTAAAATTGAGTGTACTTTATAATCCAATAAAAATCTAAAAACACCTCTTCAACGAATTTTGAAATAATCACACGAGAAGCAAAATAATTGCAATTTTAAGACCGCACTTTTCCTAAATTGTTTAAAAAATATAAAAACAATTGCCATCAAACTGAAATTTTCAAAATTCACTTAAAATTGAGTGTACTTTATAATCCAATAAAAATCTGAAAACACCCCTTCAACGAATTTTGAAATAATCACACGAGAACGGAAATAATTGCAATTTTAAGACTGCGCTTTTCCCAAATTGTTTAAAAAATATAAAAACAATTGCCATCAAACTGAAATTTTCAAAATTCACTTAAAATTGAGTGTACTTTATAATCCAATAAAAATCTGAAAACACCCCTTCAACGAATTTTGAAATAATCGCACGAGAACCAAAATAATTGCGCTTTTCCCAAATTGTTTAACAAATATAAAAACAATTCCCATCAAACTGAAATTTTTAAAATTCACTTAGAATTGAGTGTACTTTATAATCCAATAAAAATCTGAAAACACCCCTTCAACGAATTTTGAAATAATCACACGAGAACCAAAATAATTGCAATTTTAAGACTTCACTTTTCCCAAATTGTTTAAAAATAGAAAAACAATTGCTATCGAATTGAAATTTTAAAAAATTCACTTAGAATTGAGTATACTTTATAAATCAATAAAAATCTGAAAACATCCCTTCAACGAATTTTGAAATAATCACACGAGAACCAAAATAATTGCAATTTTAAGACTGCACTTTTTCCAAATTGTTTAAAAAATATAAAAACAATTACCACCAAACTGAAATTTTCAAAATGCACTTAGAATTGAGTGTACTTTATAATCCAATAAAAATCTGAAAACACCCCTTCAATGAATTTTGAAATAATCACACGAGAACCAAAATAATTGCAATTTTAAGACTGCACTTTTCCCAAATTGTTTAAAAAATATAAAAACAATTGCCATCAAACTGAAATTTTCAAAATTCACTTAGAACTGAGTGTACTTTATAATTCAATCAAAATCTGAAAACATCCCTTCAACGAATTTTGAAATAATCACACGAGAACCAAAATAATTGCAATTTTAAGACTTCACTTTTCCCAAATTGTTTAAAAAATATAAAAACAATTGTCATCAAATTGAAATTTCCAAAATTCACTTAAAATTAAGTGTACTTTATAATCCAATAAAAATCTGAAACCACCCCTTCAACGAATTTTGAAATAATCGCACGAGAACCAAAATAATTGCACTTTTCCCAAATTGTTTAAAAAATATAAAAACAATTGCCATCAAACTAAAATTTTCAAAATTCACTTAAAATTGAGTGTACTTTACAATCCAATAAAAATCTGAAAACACCCCTTCAACGAATTTTGAAATAATCGCACGAGAACCAAAATAATTGCACTTTTCCCAAATTGTTTAAAAAATATAAAAACAATTGCCATCAAACTGAAATTTTCAAAATTCACTTAGAATTGAGTGTACTTTATAATCCAATAAAAATCTGAAAACACCCCTTCAACGAATTTTGAAATAATCGCACGAGAACCAAAATAATTGCAATTTTCCCAAATTGTTTAAAAAATATAAAAACAATTGCCATCAAACTAAAATTTTCAAAATTCACTTAAAATTGAGTGAACTTTACAATCCAATAAAAATCTGAAAACACCCCTTCAACGAATTTTGAAATAATCGCACGAGAACCAAAATAATTGCACTTTTCCCAAATTGTTTAAAAAATATAAAAACAATTGCCATCAAACTGAAATTTTCAAAATTCACTTAGAATTGAGTGTACTTTATAATCCAATAAAAATCTGAAAACACCCCTTCAACGAATTTTGAAATAATCGCACGAGAACCAAAATAATTGCACTTTTCCCAAATTGTTTAAAAAATATAAAAACAATTGCCATCAAACTAACATTTTCAAAATTCACTTAAAATTGAGTGAACTTTACAATCCAATAAAAATCTGAAAACACCCCTTCAACGAATTTTGAAATAATCGCACGAGAACCAAAATAATTGCAATTTTCCCAAATTGTTTAAAAAATATAAAAACAATTGCCATCAAACTAAAATTTTCAAAATTCACTTAAAATTGAGTGAACTTTACAATCCAATAAAAATCTGAAAACACCCCTTCAACGAATTTTGAAATAATCGCACGAGAACCAAAATAATTGCACTTTTCCCAAATTGTTTAAAAAATATAAAAACAATTGCCATCAAACTGAAATTTTCAAAATTCACTTAGAATTGAGTGTACTTTATAATCCAATAAAAATCTGAAAACACCCCTTCAACGAATTTTGAAATAATCGCACGAGAACCAAAATAATTGCACTTTTCCCAAATTGTTTAAAAAATATAAAAACAATTGCCATCAAACTAAAATTTTCAAAATTCACTTAAAATTGAGTGAACTTTACAATCCAATAAAAATCTGAAAACACCCCTTCAACGAATTTTGAAATAATCGCACGAGAACCAAAATAATTGCACTTTTCCCAAATTGTTTAAAAAATATAAAAACAATTGCCATCAAACTAAAATTTTCAAAATTCACTTAGAATTGAGTGTACTTTATAATCCAATAAAAATCTGAAAACACCCCTTCAACGAATTTTGAAATAATCGCACGAGAACCAAAATAATTGCACTTTTCCCAAATTGTTTAAAAAATATAAAAACAATTGCCATCAAACTAAAATTTTCAAAATTCACTTAAAATTGAGTGTACTTTACAATCCAATAAAAATCTGAAAACACCCCTTCAACGAATTTTGAAATAATCGCACGAGAACCAAAATAATTGCACTTTTCCCAAATTGTTTAAAAAATATAAAAACAATTGCCATCAAACTGAAATTTTCAAAATTCACTTAGAATTGAGTGTACTTTACAATCCAATAAAAATCTGAAAACACCCCTTCAACGAATTTTGAAATAATCGCACGAGAACCAAAATAATTGCACTTTTCCCAAATTGTTTAAAAAATATAAAAACAATTGCCATCAAACTGAAATTTTCAAAATTCACTTAGAATTGAGTGTACTTTATAATCCAATAAAAATCTGAAAACACCCCTTCAACGAATTTTGAAATAATCGCACGAGAACCAAAATAATTGCACTTTTCCCAAATTGTTTAAAAAATATAAAAACAATTGCCATCAAACTAAAATTTTCAAAATTCACTTAGAATTGAGTGTACTTTATAATCCAATAAAAATCTGAAAACACCCCTTCAACGAATTTTGAAATAATCGCACGAGAACCAAAATAATTGCACTTTTCCCAAATTGTTTAAAAAATATAAAAACAATTGCCATCAAACTGAAATTTTCAAAATTCACTTAGAATTGAGTGTACTTTACAATCCAATAAAAATCTGAAAACACCCCTTCAACGAATTTTGAAATAATCGCACGAGAACCAAAATAATTGCACTTTTCCCAAATTGTTTAAAAAATATAAAAACAATTGCCATCAAACTGAAATTTTCAAAATTCACTTAGAATTGAGTGTACTTTATAATCCAATAAAAATCTGAAAACACCCCTTCAACGAATTTTGAAATAATCGCACGAGAACCAAAATAATTGCACTTTTCCCAAATTGTTTAAAAAATATAAAAACAATTGCCATCAAACTAAAATTTTCAAAATTCACTTAGAATTGAGTGTACTTTATAATCCAATAAAAATCTGAAAACACCCCTTCAACGAATTTTGAAATAATCGCACGAGAACCAAAATAATTGCACTTTTCCCAAATTGTTTAAAAAATATAAAAACAATTGCCATCAAACTAAAATTTTCAAAATTCACTTAAAATTGAGTGTACTTTACAATCCAATAAAAATCTGAAAACACCCCTTCAACGAATTTTGAAATAATCGCACGAGAACCAAAATAATTGCACTTTTCCCAAATTGTTTAAAAAATATAAAAACAATTGCCATCAAACTAAAATTTTCAAAATTCACTTAAAATTGAGTGTACTTTACAATCCAATAAAAATCTGAAAACACCCCTTCAACGAATTTTGAAATAATCGCACGAGAACCAAAATAATTGCACTTTTCCCAAATTGTTTAAAAAATATAAAAACAATTGCCATCAAACTAAAATTTTCAAAATTCACTTAAAATTGAGTGTACTTTATAATCCAATAAAAATCTGAAAACACCCCTTCAACGAATTTTGAAATAATCGCACGAGAACCAAAATAATTGCACTTTTCCCAAATTGTTTAAAAAATATAAAAACAATTGCCATCAAACTAAAATTTTCAAAATTCACTTAAAATTGAGTGTACTTTACAATCCAATAAAAATCTGAAAACACCCCTTCAACGAATTTTGAAATAATCGCACGAGAACCAAAATAATTGCACTTTTCCCAAATTGTTTAAAAAATATAAAAACAATTGCCATCAAACTAAAATTTTCAAAATTCACTTAAAATTGAGTGTACTTTACAATCCAATAAAAATCTGAAAACACCCCTTCAACGAATTTTGAAATAATCGCACGAGAACCAAAATAATTGCACTTTTCCCAAATTGTTTAAAAAATATAAAAACAATTGCCATCAAACTAAAATTTTCAAAATTCACTTAAAATTGAGTGTACTTTATAATCCAATAAAAATCTGAAAACACCCCTTCAACGAATTTTGAAATAATCGCACGAGAACCAAAATAATTGCAATTTTCCCAAATTGTTTAAAAAATATAAAAACAATTGCCATCAAACTAAAATTTTCAAAATTCACTTAAAATTGAGTGAACTTTACAATCCAATAAAAATCTGAAAACACCCCTTCAACGAATTTTGAAATAATCGCACGAGAACCAAAATAATTGCACTTTTCCCAAATTGTTTAAAAAATATAAAAACAATTGCCATCAAACTAAAATTTTCAAAATTCACTTAAAATTGAGTGTACTTTATAATCCAATAAAAATCTGAAAACACCCCTTCAACGAATTTTGAAATAATCGCACGAGAACCAAAATAATTGCACTTTTCCCAAATTGTTTAAAAAATATAAAAACAATTGCCATCAAACTAAAATTTTCAAAATTCACTTAAAATTGAGTGTACTTTACAATCCAATAAAAATCTGAAAACACCCCTTCAACGAATTTTGAAATAATCGCACGAGAACCAAAATAATTGCACTTTTCCCAAATTGTTTAAAAAATATAAAAACAATTGCCATCAAACTAAAATTTTCAAAATTCACTTAAAATTGAGTGTACTTTATAATCCAATAAAAATCTGAAAACACCCCTTCAACGAATTTTGAAATAATCGCACGAGAACCAAAATAATTGCACTTTTCCCAAATTGTTTAAAAAATATAAAAACAATTGCCATCAAACTAAAATTTTCAAAATTCACTTAAAATTGAGTGTACTTTACAATCCAATAAAAATCTGAAAACACCCCTTCAACGAATTTTGAAATAATCGCACGAGAACCAAAATAATTGCACTTTTCCCAAATTGTTTAAAAAATATAAAAACAATTGCCATCAAACTAAAATTTTCAAAATTCACTTAAAATTGAGTGTACTTTACAATCCAATAAAAATCTGAAAACACCCCTTCAACGAATTTTGAAATAATCGCACGAGAACCAAAATAATTGCAATTTTCCCAAATTGTTTAAAAAATATAAAAACAATTGCCATCAAACTAAAATTTTCAAAATTCACTTAAAATTGAGTGTACTTTATAATCCAATAAAAATCTGAAAACACCCCTTCAACGAATTTTGAAATAATCGCACGAGAACCAAAATAATTGCAATTTTCCCAAATTGTTTAAAAAATATAAAAACAATTGCCATCAAACTAAAATTTTCAAAATTCACTTAAAATTGAGTGAACTTTACAATCCAATAAAAATCTGAAAACACCCCTTCAACGAATTTTGAAATAATCGCACGAGAACCAAAATAATTGCACTTTTCCCAAATTGTTTAAAAAATATAAAAACAATTGCCATCAAACTAAAATTTTCAAAATTCACTTAAAATTGAGTGTACTTTACAATCCAATAAAAATCTGAAAACACCCCTTCAACGAATTTTGAAATAATCGCACGAGAACCAAAATAATTGCACTTTTCCCAAATTGTTTAAAAAATATAAAAACAATTGCCATCAAACTAAAATTTTCAAAATTCACTTAAAATTGAGTGTACTTTACAATCCAATAAAAATCTGAAAACACCCCTTCAACGAATTTTGAAATAATCGCACGAGAACCAAAATAATTGCACTTTTCCCAAATTGTTTAAAAAATATAAAAACAATTGCCATCAAACTGAAATTTTCAAAATTCACTTAGAATTGAGTGTACTTTATAATCCAATAAAAATCTGAAAACACCCCTTCAACGAATTTTGAAATAATCGCACGAGAACCAAAATAATTGCACTTTTCCCAAATTGTTTAAAAAATATAAAAACAATTGCCATCAAACTAAAATTTTCAAAATTCACTTAAAATTGAGTGTACTTTACAATCCAATAAAAATCTGAAAACACCCCTTCAACGAATTTTGAAATAATCGCACGAGAACCAAAATAATTGCACTTTTCCCAAATTGTTTAAAAAATATAAAAACAATTGCCATCAAACTAAAATTTTCAAAATTCACTTAAATTTGAGTGTACTTTATAATCCAATAAAAATCTGAAAACACCCCTTCAACGAATTTTGAAATAATCGCACGAGAACCAAAATAATTGCAATTTTCCCAAATTGTTTAAAAAATATAAAAACAATTGCCATCAAACTAAAATTTTCAAAATTCACTTAAAATTGAGTGAACTTTACAATCCAATAAAAATCTGAAAACACCCCTTCAACGAATTTTGAAATAATCGCACGAGAACCAAAATAATTGCACTTTTCCCAAATTGTTTAAAAAATATAAAAACAATTGCCATCAAACTGAAATTTTCAAAATTCACTTAGAATTGAGTGTACTTTATAATCCAATAAAAATCTGAAAACACCCCTTCAACGAATTTTGAAATAATCGCACGAGAACCAAAATAATTGCACTTTTCCCAAATTGTTTAAAAAATATAAAAACAATTGCCATCAAACTAAAATTTTCAAAATTCACTTAAAATTGAGTGAACTTTACAATCCAATAAAAATCTGAAAACACCCCTTTAACGAATTTTGAAATAATCGCACGAGAACCAAAATAATTGCACTTTTCCCAAATTGTTTAAAAAATATAAAAACAATTGCCATCAAACTGAAATTTTCAAAATTCACTTAGAATTGAGTGTACTTTATAATCCAATAAAAATCTGAAAACACCCCTTCAACGAATTTTGAAATAATCGCACGAGAACCAAAATAATTGCACTTTTCCCAAATTGTTTAAAAAATATAAAAACAATTGCCATCAAACTAAAATTTTCAAAATTCACTTAAAATTGAGTGTACTTTACAATCCAATAAAAATCTGAAAACACCCCTTCAACGAATTTTGAAATAATCGCACGAGAACCAAAATAATTGCAATTTTCCCAAATTGTTTAAAAAATATAAAAACAATTGCCATCAAACTAAAATTTTCAAAATTCACTTAAAATTGAGTGAACTTTACAATCCAATAAAAATCTGAAAACACCCCTTCAACGAATTTTGAAATAATCGCACGAGAACCAAAATAATTGCACTTTTCCCAAATTGTTTAAAAATATAAAAACAATTGCCAACAAATTGAAATTTTCAAAATACACTTAGAATTGAAAGTACTTTATAATCCAATAAAAATCTGAAAACACCCCTTTAACGAATTTTGAAATAATCGCAGGAAAACCAAAATAATTGAAATTTTAAGATTGACATTAAATTGAAATTGCAAAATTTCTGAAATTTCGTACATCGCTATAAAAATATAAACCCATGAATAGATAGATACTACATTAACCGTACTAACCAATAATAAAATAAAATTTGTACCACCGCACCGCGAACACCACGAAATTAATTAATTTCCACCTTTGCGTAACGTCCTAACAATTGCAATTTTTTTAAATTTCGGATATCGCGCACACGAATAGATTCTACATTCAATGTATTAATTAATAACAGAATAAAATTCGTATCACAGCACTGTACAAATTATTCCTGGTTGATTTGGCACGTTAATTTTTATTTATTCGAATTGTTAAAAATTTTCCACTCAACAAAAGCGTGTGCTGTTGCAAGACATTACGTATGCAATAGGCGTAAATAATGATGAAGTAATGATACTATTTATCTGTCTGGTTCATGTGAAAGGACGAATCACGATGTAGGAAGTCGTAAAATTTAGTGCTAAAACTTGTGGAAAACGCTGAAAGTAAATTGAGCATTGGAGAAAGTCTAATTAATTCGCCAAATAAAATAAGAATGCGAGCAGAACCCTCACGTGATAAATTATAATTATTGCGTGCGATAAATTGTAATGCTTTTACTTGTAAATAAATTAATAAGATATGCAAATTCGATGAAGACGAAACGTAGACTGAATTTGTGAATATTCGATCTGTTCGTTCGATAATGAATTCGCCGATATTTAAATTATTACAGAAAATATATTTTTACATCACCTTTCTACTTTTTACAACTTAGGAAGAATAAGTTTTTTTCGAAATCGCTTTAGTTTTTGAGTAAACCGAGTTTTTGAATTTGAAGTATAATTTTTCCATCTTTCATAATTTTGACGTTTTAAACGTCAGTTTCATCCGCTCGATGTACATTTAAAATATGATTTAAATTGAAAATAAACCATGACAGTGTAAATATAAAGTCGGAGAAAGTAACATGATGGCCACATCACCATTTTTTTAATAAGTGATGAATTAGTGTTTTTATTTATAAATAAATTAATAAAATCTGATAAATTTATTGAGACGAAAATTGGACAAAAAATTATTTACTTTTTGAATAAGTGATAAATTGGTGTGTCCATTGCAGTTATTTTTTTTTCGGGGGCTTCGTTAAAAATGCACGCTTATGCAATTTGATTAAATTATCGCGCGCTCGTTGCTCACATAAAATAGCACTTGAGCCAGAAACGGTAATTAAATGATCGCGAGCAGGTAGTGAGTTAAACGTAATGAGAACAAATAACTGGCTGCAATTAATTCGTCGGTGTGATAAAGTCATTTGACTATGTATGCCAACACTTACACAATTTCTGCCTCTGTGCACTAATAGAAATCAATTAATGCAGCATGTGCAATTGAATGCACCATCGTATCTACGAATGTAAATCATTCCGCACATACTTAATTTCAAATTTGAATACACAACAAAAGTCAAAATCAATGTATTAAATGCATACAAAAGGCTTTAATTAAAATAAGTAACTATTTTCATAAGCAGCAAATTTTTATTTCCATCCAACAAATTGACGCATACATTTCCTTCTGTAAAAACTTTATTTCGGCTTGTTGTTCAATGATGTATGAAATGTCAGTTAGGTGACTTATTGAGTTGTCGCCCAAGGGCTTTAGGGGAATAGATAGGGGTACGTGCATTTGGCATATCCTAAATTGTTCAAGGGGAGGTCAAGCTTTCTAGATAAACGTAAATAACTTATAAAAACACAAAAAAACTAAACTCGGGAGCATCATCTATTGATGCAAGAAAAATTTAAAATGTTATAAAAAAAGCTACAGATGACCTCAACAATTTCCCAGAGGTCTTTTAGCCTAAAAATTTTCGACTTTATAATAAATAATATGAAGCTCATAAGATCGCTATACACACTTTTTTTAACAGAAAAACAAAAAAAATTCAATAGTAAAAAAGTTTAAAGAAATAATTTCTAGTAGTGAAATCGTGTTTGAAGCAAGACCTTATTACAAGAAAACATTAAAATTTATACACATTCCCAACTTTATACACAACCACCACAAAGTCCCTGACATATACTGATCCTCTCCATCACGAACAATTATTTAGCACAAATCCTCCGCGACATTTGCTCGCGCCGATGTCGAAGAGAAATAATCGCATTAAGGTGATATTCATTCGCGGGCGATTAGAAAGCTCTCCTTTATATAAATAAATCCCGTACAGCCTGTATAATGTTGCCAAGGCAATTTGTATTGTTCAAGCGCAGAATGATTTATAATAATTTAATTACGCACGGTCCCGCCCCCTCCCTTTGGGAGGCCATAATTTCATATGGAATATTTGATTCGCCAGTAATTGCCTTTCCCCTTTGACGACGGGGATTCATGCTAAATACTAAATCAATCAGGCGCTATTACGGAATTCTATTCTCCTAATGTGCAATATTGCGAATCGATGATACAATGTCGGGTATGTGTTATCCGGAACACGTGTATGGAACGGGGTTACAATTACACATTCCCGGATCTTGTTTGTTAATAACAATAATACGCTTGTTGCTTTGATATTTTAGAAAAATTTAAACACGTTAATTACCCTAGCTTTACAGATAATCACCATCAAACTTAAAAATTGCCATTTTCAGCGTTGGAAAATCGAAAAAGCGTTGATTTCTTAAACCAAAAATTAATACAGACTCATCAGCTTTTATGAAATGATTCAAAAATGATTGGGCTTTGATGTTTCGTAAAAATCCAGGCACGTTAATTACTTAGTTTTACAGATAATCACCATCAAACTCGAAAATTGATAATTTCAGCGTTGGAAAATTGAAAAAGCGTTGTTTTCTTAAACCAAAAATAAATCCAGACTCATGAGCTTTTATGAAATTATTCAAAAATGATTGGGCTTTAATGTTGTGTAAAAATCCAGGCACGTTAATTACTTAATTTTACAGATAATCACCATCAAACTCGAAAATTGACATTTTCAGCGTTGGAAAATCGAAAAAGCGTTGATTTCTTAAACCAAAAATAAATACAGACTTATAAGCTTTTATGAAATGATTCAAAAATGATTGGGCTTTGATGTTCTGTAAAAATCCAGTCACGTTAATTACTTAGTTTTACAGATAATCACCATCAAACTCGAAAATTGATAATTTCTGCGTTGGAAAATTGAAAAAGCGTTGTTTTCTTAAACCAAAAATAAATCCAGACTCATGAGCTTTTATGAAATGATTCAAAAATGATTAAGCTTTGATGTTCTGCAAAAATCTGAGCACATTAATTACATAGTTTTGAAGATAATCACCAACAAACTCAAAAATTGATTTTCAGTTCTGAAAAAATGAAGAAGCTTTGAATTTTTATGAGTACATAATGAAGTAAACAATGAATTTTCAAGTCGATGGCAATTGCCTGTATTTTTGTTTTCAAGCAACCAAAATAAATGCGGTTTTTCACAAATTTCATTTTGTTTGCCAATAATGGATCCCAAAATTTAGGAATTGGGTTTCAGTAGTTTTGATAGAATTATATTTTAGCTTACATTATGAGCACATTTATGAAGTTTCAGGTCGATGGCAATTGTTTTTTTAATATATTTTTCAAGCTACCAAAATGAATAATGTTTCTAAAAATATTGTTTTTCGTTCAAAAATACAAATACATATCAAAATTTAAAAACAATTGCTATCGACTTGAAACTTTCTAAATTTACTTAAAATACCTTCAGAATTATAATTTTACAAAAACCTAGTAATACCCCAGCCCTAGATTACAAGATAAAATCTCGCAATCAGAGCCTAAGTTGGTAAATTTTCGAAAACATTTAAATGGTCTAAAAAAATTTGAAAACAGTTGCCATCGACTTGAAACTTTCAAAATTTACTCAAAATACATTTAGAATTATAATTTCGCAAAAATTTATGAACACCCCTTTCCTAGATTTCGAGATAATATCCTGCAAGCAGAGCCTAAGTTTATAAATATTTGAAAACATTTTCAATGTTCTGAAAACAATTGTCGCCGACTTGAAACTTCCTACGTTTACTCAAAATACATTCAGAATTCTGATTTTGCAAAAATTGATGAAAACCCCTTGCCTACATTTCGACATAATCTCCTGCAAACAGAGCCTAAATTTGAAAATATTTGAAAACATTTAAATGGTCTGAAAAAATTATGAAAACAATTGCCATCGACTTGAAACTTTCAAAATTTACTCAAAATACATTCAGAATTATGATTTTGCAAAAATTTATGAACACCTCTTTCCTAGATTTCGAGATAATATCCTGCAAACAGAGGCTAAATTTGAAAATATTTGAAAACATTTAAATGTTCCGAAAACAATATGAAAACAATTGTCACCGACTTGAAACTTTCAAAATTTACTCAAAATACATTCAGAATTCTGATTTTGCAAAAATTGATGAAAACCCTTTGCCTACATTTCGACATAATCTCCTGCAAACAGAGCCCAAATTTTAAAATATTTTAAAACATTTAAATGGTCTGAAAAAATTATTAAAACAGTTGCCATCGACTTGAAACTTTCAAAATTTACTCAAAATTCATTTAGAATTATAATTTTGCAAAAATTGATAAACACCCCTTCCCTAAATTTCGAGATAATTTCCTGCCTAAGTTTGTAAATGTTCGGAAATATTTAAATGGTCTAAAAAAAATATGAAAACAATTGCCATCGACTTGAAACTTTCCAAATTTACCTAAAATACATTTAGAATTATAATTTTGCAAAAATTGATAAACACCCCTGCCTAGATTTAGAGATAATTTCCTGTAAACAGTGCCTAAGTTTATAAATATTCAAAAACATTTTGATGTTCTGGAAAAAATATGAAAAAAATTAAGCGGACTCGTAAGCTTTTACAAAATTATTCAAAAATGAATGGTCTTTGATATTCTGGAAAAATCTGAACACATTAATTATCTAATTTTGAAGATAATCACCATCAAACTCAAAAATTGATATTTTCAGCGCTGGAAAATCCAAAGAACGTTGTTTTCTTAAATTCTTAAACCAAAAACAAATGCAGACTCGTAAGCTGTTACAAAATTACTCAAAATTGATCGGGCTTTGATATTCTAGAAAAATCTGAACATGCGAATAACTTTTACAGATAATCACCATTAGATTCAAGAATTTCTATTTTTAGCGCTCGAAAGTCGAAAAAGCGTTGTTTTCTTTCACCAAAGAAATATGCAGGCTCGTGAGATTTTACAAAATTATTCAAAAATAATTGCGCTTTGATTTTCTAAAAAATCTAAGCACGGTAATAGCCTAGTTTTACAGATAATCACCGTCGAACTCAGTAATTGCCATTTACAGCGCTCGAAAATCGAAAAAGCGTTTTTTTCTAAAACCAAAAACAAATGCAGATCCGTAAGCTTCTACAAAGTTATTCAAAAATGATTAAGCTTTGATATTCTAGAAAAATCTGAGCATGTTAATTACTTAGTTTTACAGATAATCACCATTAAACTCAAATATTGTAATTTTTAGCGCTCGAAAGTCAAAAAAGCGTCGTTTTCTTTAACCAGAAACAAATGCAGACTTATAAGCTTTTACGAAATTATTCAAAAATGATTGGACTTTGATGTTATAAAAAAATCTAGGCACGTTAATTGCCTAGTTTTGCAGATAATCACCGCCAAACTCAATAATTGCCATTTTCAGCGCTCGAAAATCGAAAAACCGTTGTTTTCTAAAACCAAAAACAAATGCAGATTCATAATGTTTTAGAAAATCATTGAAAAATAATTGGACTTTTGACTTTTGGAAAAATCTAAGAACGTTAATTGCCTAGTTTTGCAGATAATCACCGCCAAACTCAATAATTGCCATTTTCAGCGCTCGAAAATCGAAAAAGCGTTGTTTGCTAAAACCAAATACAAAAGCAGCCTCGTAAGCTTTTTCAAAATTATTCAATAAAAATAATTGGGCTTTGATATTCTAGAAAAATCTAATTACGTTAATAATCTAAATTTAAAGATAATCACCATCAAACTTAAGAATTACCATTTCCACCGCCAGAACACTCTTGTCAAAGTGACGTTTAAATTGTCAAGGCTCTACTTGATTACTAGTAAGTTGTGATGATTGAAATGTTATGTAATATTATTACAGCACACTTTTTTCATTACATATTGAAATATGTATTGAGTCACTTACGATAGATGGAAATTTGGAGGGTGAATTTATTGGTTACAAAGTAAGAGGTCAGAAAATTACGAACAAAATATGTGCTGAATTAGCACAAAATAACCATCGTTGGGTTGCATATGTAATGGTTATATAATAAAAAAAACCCAAAAAATTGGGTTGCAGGGATAATCGTTAAGTTCATGAAAAATAACCGGCAAATAGGGGTGCATGAATAAATTATGTATGCAACTCAATGTGCATGCTGGTGCTTATTAAAGTGCGATTTGATTGATGATTTATAAAGAGAATTACAAGCAAAATATGTTTGTAAAAATGCATGTCGAATATGTACAAAGTAACTATCAAATTGGGTTGCTTTTGCAACGGTTATATACTAAAAAAACAACCAGAAAATTGGGTTGCAGGGATAATCGTTAAGTCGGTAGCAAATTGGGTTGCATAAATAAATTATTTATGCAACCCGCTTTGCATAAAATGCAATTTTTTTATTGCTGTTTCAATAACGTTTTGTCTTATATTTCTGATACCTAATTTCCATGCGAGTTTGTGCGATTTAATTGCTGATTTTAATAACATTTGATTTTATTTTTCTGAACAATTCAAAATCATAGCAAATTATTTATTATTATCAAAAAAACAAAACGGTTTTGGAAAAGTTGCGAGATATCATCAAGGAAATATGATATGAAATTTTGGAGATAACGAGATTTTTGAAAAAAAATACGTACAACTCGAGGAAATCTAACATGAAATTTTTGAAGATTTTGGAGAGATTACAATATTAAAAAAAAAATACGTGCAACTCGAAATAAAATTTACTTCTAAAATTGTAGCCCTATTAACTTACTATAAAATTACAAAGTTTCGTTGCTTCGCTATTTGGGAATCTGAAGATAAAAATAAAGTTTTCCAAAAAACGTGCGGACAATGGAAATACTCCGCTCAGAAATTTGTTGACGTTTCAGTGTATTTTCGCTTAGTTGAGAGTTGAGTATTGCCACCTATATGACTTACCACCAAAGAATGACCAAATTTGAACACGCAATATTTTATAATTCAATAATGCAACTTACATCATGTTCTTCTTCCGGCTCCTGCGCCCTCTGCAATTGATTACCACCATGCTGCTGCTGCTGCTGCTGCTGCTGTTGTTGCGGAATCGCCCTCAAAGGTTTCGGTTGAACGGGTTGCGGGTACACGGGCTCGTACTGCAGCTGATACTGCTGCGCCTGTTGCGCCTGCTGTGGCACCTGAACCTGCACGTACTGCGGCCTGGGTGCGACCTCGATGTACTGCTGTTGCTGCTGCTGCAGCTGCTGCTGTTGAGGCTGGTGTGCCTGCTGCTGGGCCTGCTGGGCCTGCTGGGCCTGAAGTTGCGCCCTCCTCAGCTGCAGCTCGGCCCTTCGCTGGGCAGTGGCGATCGCCTGATTGGCCAAACCTTGCTGCTGGGCAATCTGCACCTGCTGGGCGTACTCCGGTCCGGCAATTTGTTCCGCCGCTTTTTGCACCTGGAAAGTTGCAATTTAGGTGAAAAAATGCAGTCGCGTGGTTTAATTAAAATAATCATTTTAATGGGTCCAGTTGTAATTGCATGGAATTAGAGCAGTGATAAATATTAAAATTATATCTTAGAAAATATTAATTAGTATAAATTCTTTACGTTTTTTCAACATTCTTTGATGGTACATCAATTTTAGCACTTTATGGATGGAATTAGAGCAATATTAAATGTTTAACTTATGTCGTAGAAGATATTAAAAAGTAAATTATTTGTAGGTAGAAACGCCAAAGTGGCGAAATCTATTGCCTGAATGCTGTACTGAACCAAATCCGGGTGGCTTTAACACCGACAAGAACTAACTACACTGATGAGACCTGAAAGGTCGAAACCGGTCTGTAGGTGTTCTGATGGGGAACAATATTTAATGTTTAAATTTCAACATTCTTTGATGGTAAATTCGTTTTTGCAGTTGCATTTGAATACTGCATAGTTAAACATGCTATGCTAATGTAAATCGCTGAAAGAATTTTCTCGGCGCGCATAAACTCTGGAGAAGATGCAAGGGATCGATAGGAAATTCTTGCGCTCGAGTTGAACGAGAACGTGGCCGGAGGGCATTTTTGCATGTTTGTGCGTTTCCGCCATTTTATTGAATATCGGCGGGCCTATGTTTTAATTAAATGTGTCGAATAGATTTCGGCAAATACGGACGGTAATATATAACGCAGCGCTGGTCAATATTGACAGTGCGAGTCAATAACGGTAATGGAAGCGGAGGACCGGGCGAGGATTAAAATTGTGGTTGTTGTAAACTATGTTATACGGTATTTAATAAATAACAAACTTTTCGTCACAATTTTTGTTGTGTCTCAAACAAAAAATGTATTTTTCAACAAAAAAATTTTTTTTTGCAAATGAATATAGTATAAAAAAATATTTGGCAAGATTTATATGAAAAATTAAAAATAAATTTAACAGAAATCTGTTTAAGTGTACCATAAATTTAATTGGTTAGTCTGTCTGGGCTATCGACCATAACCGTCATATTTGTAGAATATTTCAAATGCAATATTAGAACCAATTATTAAAAACATCCCTTTATCGAATTTTGAGAAAATTGCGTATGAACCAAGCGATTGTAATTTTAAAATGATTTCCTACTTCTTAAAATTGAAATATAAAAAAAAATTACAGAAGCTTAATACTTTCTAAATTTACTCAAAACTAATATTTCTTAATGTTCCCTTAAAACTCAAAAACATCCCTTTAACAAATTTGGAACAAAAAACCAAACGATTGCAATTCTAAAATAATTTCCTACTTCTTAAAATTGAAATATAAAAAAAAATTACAGGAGCTTAATACTTTCTAAATTTACTCAAAACTAATATTTCTTAATGTTTCCTTGGAACTCAAAAACATCCCTTTAACAAATTTAGAACAAAAAATCAAACGATTGCAATTCTAAAATAATTTCTCGTTTGTTGAAGTTAAAAATATAAAAAAAATTAACAAGAATCAAGCGATTGCAATTCTGCAATGATTTCCAATTTCCTCTAGTTAAAAATATAAAAAACAATTGACAGGAGCTTAAAACTTTCCAAATTTACTCGAAACCAATTGTTCTTAATGTCTTCTTAAAAATCTAAAAACACCCCTTCGCCGAATTTTAAGAATCATGCAATTGCAACTCTAAATTTATTGCCAATTTCTTCAAGTTTAAAATATAAAATCGCCACGAGCGTAAAACTTTACAAATTTATTTTAATTTTAAATAACACATCATAGGAAAATGGGGCTGAAAACAATTCTGAAATTTATTACTACCAGTTAAAAAAAAATAAAAACAATTGCCAAGAGGTTGGGACTTGAACTCAAAACCAATATTTCCTCACGTCCCTCTAAAATTCCGATAACTCAAAATTTCCGGATTTTGAAAATTAAACTGACTATAATTCAGAAATTGAACAATTCTCCACTAGTTAGAAAATATTTTTTTAAACATCCAAATTCTCAAAGTTTACTCAAAATCAATTCCAAACTTACTCAAAACCAATTTTTCTTCACCTAAAAATACGATAACATGACTCTTCCAGATTTTAAGAAAATCACATGAGAATTCAAAAATTGAATAATTCCATAAGTTAGAAAATTCCAAGTTTACTCAAAATCAATTTCTCAAAACCAATTTTTCTTCATCTAACAATCAAATAACACAACTCTTTCAAATTAAAACAAAAATCACATGAGAATCCAGGAATTTAATAATTCCACCAATTTGAAAATACTAAAAAAAATGTAAAGAGCTTTAAACTCTCCAAGTTTACCCAAAATCAATTCTAAACTTACTCAAAACCAAATTTTCTTCATCTAAAAATCCGATGACACGACTTTCAAATTTTAAGAAAATCACATGAAAATTCGAAAATACCAGTTAGAAAATATTTTTAAAAAATTCCAAAAGCTTGAAACTCTCAAACTTTACTCAAAACCAAATTTTCCTCATCTATAAATCCGATAACACGACTCTTAAGGATTTTAAGAAAATCACATGAGAATTCAGAAATTAGAAAGTATTTTTAAAAATTCCTGAAGCTTTAAATTCTCAAACTTTACTCAAAATCAATCCAAACTTACTCAAAACCAAATTTTCTTTATCTATAGATTTGAATTAGCCATACTTCGGCCATTAAGGATGATTTTTTATGGAATTTTGTCTGCGCGTTTTATATTTTCTTCTGCGATGTTTTAATTCTAGTGCTCAAAAAATTAAAACGAAAATCTTCAAAAATTCATATCTCTATTAAAAATTGTTGAATTTACAAAAACCAAATTAATTTTGAATAAATGATTCTTCAACCATTGAGGATATTATTTTAAGGAATTTTTTCTACGCTATTTATATTTTTTTCTGCGATGTTTTCATTCGAGTGCTCAAAAAATTAAAACGAAAATCTTCAAAAATTCATATCTCTATTGAAAATTGTTGAATTTACAAAAACCAAATTGTATTTGAATTAGCCATACTTCGGCCATTGAGGATGATGTTTTATGGAATTTTGTCTGCGCGTTTTATATTTTTTCTGCGATGTTTTCATTCAAGCGCTCAAAAAATTACAATGAAAACTTTCAAAAATCCAAATCTCTATTGAAAATTGTTGAATTTACAAAAACCAAATTGATTTTGAATTAGCCATACTTCGGCCATTGAGGATGATTTTTTATGGAATTTTGTCTGCGCGTTTTATATTTTTTCTGCTATGTTTTCATTCAAGCGCGCAAAAAAATAAAATTATAATTTTCAAAAACTCATAACTGCATTAAAAATTGTTAAATTTATAAAAACCAAATTAATTTAGAATTAGCCATACTTTGGCCATTGAGGATGATTTTTTATGGAATTTTGTCTGCGCGTTTTATATTTTTTATACTCAAAAAAAAATTTAAATTTTCAAAAATCCATATTTCCATTAAAAACTGTTGAATTTACAAAAACCAAATTAATTTTGAATAAGCGATTCTTCGACCATTGAGGATATTGTCTTAACGAATTTTTTTTACACGTTTTATATTTTTTCTGCGATGTTTTCATTCAAGTGCTCAAAAAAATAAAATTAAAATTTTCAAAAATTCATAACCCCATTAAAAATTGTTGAATTTACAAAATCATCCTGAATGGCCGCATTGAGGATGATTTTTTGGATTTTTTTCTGCGATGTTTTTATCTAAGCGCTCAAAAAAATAAATCAAAAATTTTCAAAAATTCATATCTCCATTAAAAACTGTTGAATTTATAAAAACCAAATTGATTTTGAATTAGCCATACTTCGGCCATTGAGGATGATTTTTTATGGAATTTTGTCTGCTCGTTTTATATTTTTTCTGCGATGTTTTCATTCAAGTGCTCAAAAAAAAGAAAACTAAAATTTTCAAAAATTCATATCTTCTTTAAAAATTGTTAAATTTATAAAAACCAAATTAATTTTGAATAACCGATTCTTCGACCATTGAGGATATTGTTTTAAGCAATTTTTTCTACGCGTTTTATATTTTTTTTCTGCGATGTTTTCATTCAAGTGCTCAAAAAATTAAAACGAAAATCTTAAAAAATCCATATCTCTATTGAAAATTGTTGAATTTACAAAAGCCCAATTGATTTTGAATTAGCCATTCTTCCTCCATTGAGGATGATTTTTTTGGAATTTTTTCTGCTCGTTTTATATTTTTTCTGCGATGTTTTTATAAAATCGCTCAAAAAAATAAAACAAAAATTTTCAAAAATTCATATCTTTATTAAAAATTGCTGAATTTAGAAAAACCAAATTGTTTTTGAATAAGCGATACTTCGACCATTGAGGATATTGTTTTAAGGAATTTTTTCTTTGCGTTTTATATTTTTTTTCTGCGATGTTTTCATTCAAGTGCTCAAAAAATTAAATCGAAAATTTTCAAAAATTCATATCTTCATTAAAAATTGTTGAATTTACAAAAACCAAATTGATTTTGAATAAGCGATTCTTCGGCCATTGAGGATATTGTTTTAAGAATTTTTTTCTACGCGTTTTATATTTTTTCTGCGATGTTTTTATTCAAGGGCTCAAAAAAATAAAACTGACATTTTCAAAAATTCATATCTTTATTAAAAATTGTTGAATTTACAAAAACCAAATTAATTTTGAATAAACGTTCGACCATTGAGGATATTGTTTTAAGGAATTTTTTCTACGCGTTTTATTTTTTTCTGCGATGTTTTCATTGAAGTGCTCAAAAAATTAAAACGAAAATCTTCAAAAATCCACATCTCTAATAAAAATTGTTGAATTTACAAAAACCAAGTTGATTTTGAATTAGCCATACTTCGGCCATTGATGATGATTTTTTATGGAATTTTGTCTGCGCGTTTTATATTTTTTCTGCGATGTTTTTATTCAAGCGCTCAAAAAATTAAAACGAAAATCTTCAAAAATTCATATCTCTATTGAAAATGGTTGAATTTACAGAAAGCAAATTAATTTTGAATAAGCGATTCTTCAACCATTGAGGATAATGTTTTAAGGGAATTTTTTCACGCATTTTATATTTTTTTCTGCGATGTTTTCATTCAAGTGCTCAGAAAATTAAAACGAAAATCTTCAAAAATCCATATCTCTATTTAAAATTGTTGAATTTACAAAAACCAAATTGATTTTAAATTAGCCATACTTTGGCCATTGAGGATGATTTTTTATGGAATTTTGTCTGCGCGTTTTATATTTTGTTTGTGATGTTTTTTTCAAGCGCTCAAAAAAAAAATAAAACTGAAATTTTCAAAAATTCACATCTCCATTAAAAATTGTTGAATTTACAAAAATCAAATTAATTTTGAATAATCGATACTTCGATCATTGAGGATATTATTTTAAGGAATTTTTTCTACGCGTTTTATATTTTTTCTGCGATGTTTTTATTCATGTGCTCAAAAAATTTAATCGAAAATTTTCAAAAATTCAAATCTTTATTAAAAATTGTTGAATTTACAAAAACCAAATTAATTTTGAATTAGCTATACTTCGGTCATTGAGGATGATTTTTTATGGAATTTTGTCTGCGCGTCTTATATTTTTTCTGCGATGTTTTTATTCAAGCGCTCAAAAAAATAAAACTAAAATTTTCAAAAATTCATATCTCCATTAAAAATTGTTGAATTTACAAAAACCAAATTAATTTTGAATAAGCGATTCTTCGACCATTGAGGATTATGTTTTAAGAAATTTTTTCTACGCGTTTTATATTTTTTCTGGGATGTTTTTATTCAAGTGCTCGAAAAATTAAATCGAAAATTTTTAAAAATTCAAATCTTCATTAAAAATTGTTGAATTGATTTTGAGTAAACACAGCTTTTATTTTTGCAAGCTCAAACAGTATACAATTTAATTTAATTTTAAATGATACCTATACCTTATGATTAATAATCGTTGTGTAATTTAAAGGTAAGGATTAATAACCGAAGAAGGCCCGCGTTTAAGAATTAATTAATTACCTCCTAGCATTTTAATAATTACTTCTGTGTTGCTCGCAGTATTTATCACCGCTTGTTCATTTTACGAAATTGAAATATATTGTGCGAGGAATAAAATTGGAAATTATTAATGATGCCAGTCGCCGGTGATTTATTACGCAATCGTCTCGAGTCGTCGGTCCCGTGACTTACCTGCCTGTCGGCCGCCGAAGGTAACAACAATTGCGACACCCTCTGCGTCGGCGGGCGCTGCTGAACGTATTGTTGCTGCGCGGCGCCCTCGTACACCGGGGTGGCCGCCTGGGGGATCGGGGGCGCACTTATGTACTGGGGCTGGTTCTGCAGGTACTGCTGGGGCACCGCGTAATATTGGCCGTTGGCGTAGGCGGGTTGGGAAGCGGGAGACGCGAACCCGTCCGAGGAACAGATCACAAGAACTAGAACGGCACTCGCGATCATTTCAACTGGTTTCAGTCGATTTGAAATTTTCGAACGAGTCGCTCCCGTATTTATACACTTCGTTTTTCCCTCCTACTGTATGCAGAACTTTCATGCAGGTCCGCACGGCGGAGAAAGGAGTTGCACAATTGTCGTAGGGTCACTGTATTGTCCCAAGTTTTGAAGGAGAGCTCGCGCACTTCATCAGACGTAAATGTGGGTGTTTTGCTATTCTGCATTTTCAGCGAAAGTAACAAGAGCACATTTAAATAAATTATAATTTTATAAACTGTACATTACTAGTTCAGTTTGCTTAAGAAGAACAAAAATACTCTGTTTTAATTAATAAGGAATTGTAGTGGAATTTAATTAAATCCTTGAATATTTTATCACTAGAGCGGTACTTACGTTATTCTTATTATTTTTTGACGAACACCATTGATTGAACTCACTATAAACCAATTCATACCGCTTCCGAGATTTTGCTGGCAGCAAAGTTTTCATTGCCATTGCCGCGGCCTCTTCGACATCGGAAAGAATGTTTTGAATATCACTACCATCACTATCACACATTTTTTCTGCAATTTATAACAGTACAACACTCACAGATAACTTTTTTCCACAAATAATAATGGCGACTGACATTGGTGCCATTTATTTACTGGTTGCTAAGTAACGTTTTCATCAATGCACTCTGGACAAAACTTTATTAATTATTTCATTCATTGAATAATTAGCAGCAGCTAAAATGACATTTATAAAATATTGAGCCTTCCTACGGAGACCAGCGCTCTTAAAAAAAAAATAATCACATGAACAACTTCTTTGAAAATTGCTGCACGATCGAAGATAAAATTTTGTAAGGCACTCGCGTTTTTAAACGCCAGTTCGTGCAATAAAAAATCACTTTTTCACTTGTACCTTAAATAACTATATTTCGCCTCGGCCTATTGTACTGTATAATAGGCTGTAAAATGTGACAAAAACTCTTGTTTAATCAATAAACCCTCCTGTTCTAAATTCCCACTAAAAAGTACAAACAGGAGCCGCCCGGGTTTACTCAAAAGTGGAAAACTTCGTTTATAAACATCACATTATCATATTCTATTACTCCCCGTTTCTATTCCTCGCAAGTTTCACAAGAAGTTTTATATTGTCATGATCCGGGGGATAGTTAGGTAAACAAAGTTGCGCGACCCTCGCGTGATTTTTCAACGCCATCTCTCAAAAGCGCCGCTTAAAAGGCAAACCGTGTTAGAGGAGAACGGTCGAATCTCAAAGATCACATCGCCGCCGACTTTAAAACAAAAGAAAAATCGAAAATAACGTCACGGGGCACTCTCCTTCCCTTTCTCTCTGTCTCTCGAGGGGGTGGAAATGTATAAATTCACTCTCCGGCCCGCCGGAATGGGCCGCGATTTAATTTAATTTACCGCGCGCGGAATTTCCTAAATTTATAATAAATTATGTTGGACCTAGAAGAGAAATATATATTTTTATGAACTGAAATGTAGTCGACGTTTTATTAGGGCCGTGTCACGGGGTGCGATATAACTCTTGACGCACATGTCATCCCGGATTTTATTATAAGTCAACTCGGGCTCGGCTCCGCCTTTTTTTTCGCGCTTTTCAAAACAAATAGATGGCTCTAATATAATTGCAATTAACCAGCTGGTGCTGTTCCATATTCTGCATTACGACATTATTAAAAGCCTCCCTCCACCCTGCGTGTACTGAAATTAAGCTTTAAAAACACACACCATTAGGAAATTAAAACGAAGCCCACATCATTGGTGGTGATTTGGTTGCTATGGTAAATTTAAATTGGAAACAATCGACATTAAACAATTACGCAATTTTGTGTTAAAAAAAGCATCAAGGTTGAAAATTGCAAGCTTACAGCAACAAAGGAATTAAAGTCTAGTCTAGATTTACAATTCCTCTAATATTGTAAATTTGTTTTTGTATTATTAAGTCGTTGGCAATTGTTTTTGTATTTTTTTTTTCAAATCACAAAAGTGATTAAAATTTGTACCAAACATTACGCTCTTTTGGCGTGAAATTTCCGCAATTTAAGGGTGAGATGTTTGCATTTTTTTGCGAAATCACAATCCGCAATGTATTTTGTGTAAATTTGGATATTATTAAATCGCTGGCAATTGTTTTTGTATTTTTTTTCAAATCACTAAAGTGATTGAAATTTGCATCAAACATTACGCTCTTTTGACGTAAAATTTTCGTAATTTAAGGGTGAGATGTTTGCGGTTTTTTGCGAAATCACAATCCGCAATGTATTTTGTGTAAATTTGTAAATTATTAAGTCACCAGCAACTGTTTTTGTATTTTTTTTTCTAACCGCCAAAGTGATTGAAATTTGAATCAAACATTACGCCCTTTCGACGTGAAATTTGGGTAATTTAAGGATGCGGAATTTGTAGTTTTTTTGCGGATTCACAACCTGCAATGTATTTTATGTAAATTTGAAAATTTTTAAGTCGCTGGCAATTGTTTTTCTATTTTTTTTTTCAAATCACAAAAGTGATTAAAATTTGCACCAAACATTACTCTCTTTTGACGTGAAATTTCTGCAATGTAAGGGTGAGATGTTTGTAGTTTTTTGCGGAATCACAATCCGCAATGTATTTTGTGTAATTTTGGAAAATATTAAATTGTTGGAAATTGTTTTTGTAGTTTTTTTTTCAAATCACAAAAGTGATTAAAATTTGTACCAAACATTACGCTCTTTTGACGTGAAATTTTCGTAATTTAAGGATGAGATGTTTGTAGTTCTTTGCGGATCACAATCTGCAATGTATTTTATGTAAATTTGGAAAATATGAAGTCGCTGGCAATTGTTTTTGTATTTTTTTCAAACCGCCAAAATGATTAAAATTTGCACCAAACATTACCCCCTTTTGGCGTGAAATTTCGCAGTGTATTTTGTGTAAATTTGGAAAATATTAAGTCTCTGGTAATTGTTTTTGTATGTTTTTTTCAAACCGCCAAAGTGATTGAAATTTGCATTAAACATTACATCCGTTTGACGTGAAATTTTCGTAATTTAAGAGTGAGATGTTTGCAGTTTTTACGGAATCACAATCCGCAATGTATTTTGTGTAAATTTGGAGAATATTAAGTCGCTGGCAATTTTTTTTGTATTTTTTTCAAATCACTAAAGTGATTGAAATTTGTATCAAACATTGCGCTCGTTTGACGTGAAATTTTCGTAATTTAAGGATGAGATGTTTGTAGTTTTTTTGCGGAATCACAATACGCAATCTATTTTGTGTAAATTTTGAAATTTTTAAGTCGCTGGCAACTGTTTTTGTATTTTTTTCAAGCCGCCAACGTGTTTGAAATTTGCATCGAACATTACACTCTTTTGACGTGAAATTTCCGTAATTTAAGGGTGCAGCATGTGTACTTATTTGCGGAATTACAATCCACAATGTATTTTATGTAAATTTGGAAATTATTAAGTCGCTGGCAATTGTTTTTCTATTTTTTTTTTCAAATCACAAAAGTGATTAAAATTTGTACCAAACATTACGCTCTTTTGACGTGAAATTTTCGTAATTTAAGGATGAGATGTTTGTAGGTCTTTGCGGATTCACAATCTGCAATGCATTTTATGTAAATTTGGAAATTATTAAGTCGCTGGCAATTGTTTTTATATTTTTTTTCAAATCACAAAAGTGATTAAAATTTGTACCAAATATTGCGCCCTTTCGACGTGAAATTTCCACAATTTATGGGTGTGACAATTGAAGTTTCTTTGAGGAATTACAGTCCGTGATGTATTTTGTGTCATTTTGAAATTATTAAGTCTTTGGCAACTGTTTTTGATTTTTTTTTAAGTCGCCAAAGTGATTGAAATTTGCATCAAACATTACGCGCTCTTGACGTGAAATTTCCGCAATTTAAGGGTGAGATGTTTGTTGTTTTTGCAGAATCACAATCTGCAATGTATTCTGTGTAAATTTGGAATTTTTTAAGTCGCTGGCAATTGTTGTTTTTGTATTTTTTTTAAACCGCCAAAATTATTTACAAAAAAATGTAATAACTTTGCTGACATAAAAAAAAGTATAAAAACCATTGCGATCTACTGGAAACTTCTCAAAGTCACTCAATAATAGTTCAAATTTGATTTTGTAAAAAAAATACAATACATTCCATTAATAGCTTTTTCGATATTTCGGTGTAAATTTATGAAAAATTGTAATAATTTTGCTGACGTGAAAAAAATAGAAAAACAATTGCTATGAACTTGAAACTTCCCAAAATCACTCAATATTAGTTTAAAATTGATTCGGTAAAAAATTATAATACATCCCATTAATAGCTTTTTCGATATTTCGGTGTAAATTTATGAAAAATTGTAATAATTTTGCTGACGTGAAAAAAATATAAAAACAATTGCTATGAACTTGAAACTTGCCAAAATCACTCAATATTAGTTCAAAATTGATTTTGTAAAAAAATTACAATACATCCCGTCGTAGTTTTTACGATATTTTATGCAAACTTGGTGTAAATTTTTGAAAAATTGTAATAATTTTGCTGACGTGAAAAAAATTTAAAAACAATTGCTATTAACTTGAAACTTCCCAAAATCACTCAATATTAGTTCAAAATTGATTTGTAAAAGAATTACAATACATCCCGTCGTGGTTTTTACGATATTTCATGCAAACTTGGTGTAATTTTTTGAAAAATTGTAATAATTTTGCTGACGTGAAAAAAAATATAAAAACAATTGCTATGAACTTGAAATTTCCCAAAATCGTTCAGTATTAGTTCAAAATTGATTTTGTAAAAGAATTACAATACATCCCTTCGTAGTTTTTACGATATTTCGTGCAAACTTGGTGTAATTTTTTTAAAAAATTGTAATAATTTTGCTGACGTGAAAAAAATATAAAAACAATTGCTATGAACTTGAAACTTCCTAAAATCACTCAATATTAGTTCAAAATTGATTGTGTAAAAGAATTACAATACATTCCGTCGTAGTTTTTACGATATTTCGTGCAAACTTGGTGTAAATTTTTGAAAAATTCTAACAATTTTGCTGACGTGAAAAAAATTTAAAAACAATTGCTATGAACTTAAAACTTCCCAAAATCACTCAATATTAGTTCAAAATTGATTCGTTCGAAAAATCCAATATATTCCATTAATAGCTTTTTCGATATTTCGGTGTAAATTTATGTAAAATTGTAATAATTTTGCTGACGTGAAAAAAATAAAAACAATTGCTATGAACTTGAAACTTTACAAAATCACTCAATATTAGTTCAAAATTGATTTTGTAAAAGAATTACTTCGTAGTGTTCACGATATTTCATGCAAACTTGGTGTAAATTTTTGAAAAATTGTAATAATTTTGCTGACGTGAAAAAAAATATAAAAACGATTGCTATCTACTTGACACTTCTCAAAACACACCACAACAAAATCACAATCATCCAAAAATTTAACCGAAAAAACGAAAAATGGTTTTAAATATTGAAAATATTCTAAAAAATTTGCTATTAAAACAAAAAATCCGTGCACTTTTTCGAATTTACATTAAAGCAATTGGCAAATACGAGTTGGCAACAACAAGTTAATCATCCAACCTTGAACTGGGAAATCAAAAATTGCATCAAATGATTTGAAGAGCTGTAAAAAATTATTATTAGTTGATTAAACAATTAACTTCAAAAGCGGGGGCCGCGGTGGCCTAGTGAGTAGAGCTCCTGTTTACGGGCATCGTGGTCGTGGGTTCGAATACCATCCGTGCGGTCACTTTTCCGGAAAGAAGAAGTGGCCGTGTGGATGTTTAGTGTGTCCCATTTATTATTAAAAATTATATCTCAAAAACTTAATTATCGTTAGTGGCCGAATAGCTAGATGCTTACGCCTCGCACTTCCTCAACCCGAATTCCCGTCAACCATCCTTCCTTAAAAAAAAAAACTTTATAAGCTCAAGATTTATTTAAAAATAATGCATTTTTAATTGCCATATCCTAGATGGATGCAAAATTTCAGTGCTTTAAATTTGAACTGCGAAAATAAAAACTGTTAAAAAATTCAAAAAATTAAAAAAAAATAAAAAAAAATCAAAAAATTAAAAAAATTCAAAAAAATCAAAAAATTCAAAAAAAATCAAAAAAATTCAAAAAAAAATCAAAAAAATTCAAAAAAAATAATCGGTACAAGAATGTACTTCCAAAGCTTCAGATCTCGTCTGTAACTCAGTGTCCTGAATCCGACGATTGCATACCATGATCATGGATGTGTAAGTGTGCTTTTATTGTGGTGGATCATCCCCATTATTATTCCATTAATAACTATACACTGTGTACTGTAAATATTGTTGTAATCCATGTTTTAATCATTGTATGGTCTTTGATATGCTAAAGCTGGATGATTGAAGTGGAATCCGATCAAACGGGAACGCACTCGTCGGGAATTTAAATTTATTGCATTACTATGCACGCGTACGAGAGAGGGTATTAAATAACCTTGATTAAATGGAACAACTAGAACTAATCCATAGATTGCGTGCCGAAACTGAATGTGGAATTTTGTTACGTTTCAGCTGGCGGCGGGCGTTGTGCAGAATCTGGCACATGACTGGATGAAATACTGGCTGTTATAATGTTCATCAAAATTTTGGTCTGAATTATAAATTGAATAGAACAATTACCGCGAATTTACATATACTGAATGAACAGCCGGGAAGCCCGCATTTCACCCCAACCCCTTCAACCCCGCGCGCCCAAATCGTAAATTATCATTGAGGACAATATTGCGTTTCTAATTTAATTTCTTTGGTTTATTTCTTCGACTCGAAAGATTTTAGTAATTAAATTAAATCAATTTGTTACTTTTACAATCTACTTTTTATTTATTAATAATGAAATTAAAATTGGAAAATAAAACACGGCCAATAATTTGAAAAATGTTGATGTAGCCATCATGTTACTTTCTCCGACTTGATGGTATCATTTATATTTATGAGTTCATGGTTTATTTTCAATTTAAATCATGTTTTACATGTACATCGAACGGATGAAACTGACGTTTAAAACGTCAAAATTATGAAAGGTGGAAAAATTATACTTCAAATTCAAAAACTCAGTTTACTCAAAAACTCAATTATTTAATAAAATCTCTGGTGTGTATTTTAAAATATATAAAATTTTATTTGCGAATTACATTTTGCCTGATAATATTTTTAGCTGAATAAAGTTAGAGCGGGTTAAGCCCGAAACTTCGATATCGCTCTTCTGGTAACGGGCCACACCTTCTCCACTCATCAAAGCGATCCAATTTTACGTTCTTATTTGGAACTTTTGATTGCACGTGAGATTCAAGAGGACTTGAAAATGTTTCCTTTTCCAAATAATGGTAATTGCGTATAACCTTTACGATCTGAAGCAGAATCGAGTGCGTGCTCGAACGTTTCCAACCATTAAACAATTAATTAAACCGAAAACCTAATGCCGTATGAAAATTAAATAGGCAACATCACAAGTAATTAATCCGTTTAATTATCAACAACTGCACCTTGTTAGTTCCGACCGGCGCAAACTGAAGAATGCACAAATCGGTTTAATTATTGCGAGAGCGAGTTGCCAACTGTAAATATTCAAAGTGCCGCCCATCAATTTTGAGCGGTTCAAGTTATTCCACCTATAAATCCGTTAAAAGCGACCATAAATGGGCGCGCCACGTACTCTAAATATATCTCATATATACAGATAAATGGAGAGAAATATAATTTTAATCTCCGCCATAATATTTCCGGAGTAGTTCTCCGGGGAAATCATAAAAATAAAAAAATGTTCAAGAACTCCTTCAGGCCTGAAGCATCGAAATTGCTTTATTAGTCCATCATCAGATGTAATATTGTAATTGTAATTTAGATTTATAAAAGGCTAATTGTTATTAATTAAATTAAAAATCTACTAGATTAAGGCTGAAAAAGCCTGTTTACATTATTTACATCTCCCGTCTTCTATACCTCATTTACTAATAAAGTTGGAATTTTGATATTTTGTACAATAAATTTGCATCCTAGAATGCATTTGAGGAAAATATTTTTGATTATACAGGGTGTCCCAAAAAAGCGTGACGTCATGATGATGCATTTTTTTAAATTACATGCCATGTATTTTATTGCTTATTTGGGTACCTTTTATGGTTGCCTACATACTCCTATAATTTTATTGGAATCGATTCAGGGATATCCGCAGAAAAAAATTAAAACTAAAAAAAAATCAGTTTTGCACTGTTGTTTTAAAAAATGAATAAAAAATAAAAATAGTGCCGTGTTATTAAAATCATACAAGGCACTTATTAAATAAGGTCTGATGATCCCGTTAACCAAGTTTGATCGATGATGAATTATACAGGGTGTCCAAAATTTAGTGTCAAACATTTCAAACTTTAAAGCGCTTTATTTTTCTTATTTTAAATTGGAATCCCTGTATATTTTTATGTCATTCCATGCGGGATTAAAAAACAAACATTTTTCCTCACAACAACCCCGTCCCGATTCCTAACGCATTAAAAGTTATTTGCAGAAAACTCGTTTTACCAACCATTTTACTAAATAAAAATCGAAGGTGGCTTTGAAAAACAATTTATTGACATTAAAATTTAACAAGGTGGCAAGAGACTGTTTTGACTTTGGTAATGTAAAAGTTTAAAGCATTGTTAACTTAAGCTCCTTTGTACTCAAAAATTATTTTTTCCATGATAAAATATTATTTTTTTAAAATTTTTATTTATAACTTTTTCTCGTTTTTAAATTAGTTCACAATCTTATTTACTGCATATTATATAATTTTTCCCTGTAATTGAAATACTCTGTTTATTTATTTTTATTTATTTATTTATTTATTTACGGAAATTTCCCTTTATAATACAAAAAATAATAAATTTATTATTACCATTTTTGAGACGCCAAATCATTACAATTTTTTTAATTTTGGGCTTTTTGCCTTTTAATAGTCTGAATACATCATTTTCACGTTTCAATTAAAACACACACCGTTTACATTAGCGCGACACCTGATGATGATAAATGGTAATATTATGAACAAATTATATAATGGTGGGCGCGTCCGTAAATAATTCATCACGCAAAAGCGTTTCAAAGTGGCAATTATGGATATCAATCGTGCATACGGACTCAATCATTAATCACTCATTAGTTACTTGATTTAGCAGCCGAATTACTATTTGCTGATTATCGTAAGTGCTCGGGTCCACGAAACGTAATTTATATCATTCGGAAATAATCGAATTTCTAGGGTGAAAAAGAAACAGAATGGTGGCGCCGGATACATCGTATCATATGCAACCATACACACACATATACAGAGAAAAAGAAACAGAATTATTGCGCCCGATGCATCGTATGCAACCATACACACGCACACAGGCAAAAAAATGGTGATGTGGTCATCATGTTACTTTCTCCGCCTTGATGGTATCATCATTTATATTTACACTTTTATGGTTTATTTTCTAATTAAATCATATTTTAAATGTACATCGAGTACAATTGACGTTTAAAACGTCAAAATTTTGAAAGATGGAAAAATTATACTTTAAATTCACAAACTCAATTTACTGGAAAACTAAAGAGATTTCGAAAAAAACTTATGCTTTATAAGTTGTTCATTTTGGCATTCTCTACAATTACAATTAAAATTAATTTGCTGTAACTTTTATTGTTTCATAATTGTAAACCAAAAATTAAAAAAAAATAATAAATTTTTTTCTCGAATAACAATGATTTTATGAAAAATATTTTCAAGCAAAAGCTATTCATTTCTTTGTTGTCTTCAAAGTTTGTTTAAATGTTTTTGTGATATTTTTCATATTTAAGAAAATATTGGCAAAAAACAAAAAACAGTTAAGGTAAACACCCACTTCCGGTATACGAAATTTTACCAAAAGCTTTTCAGTTCTTCGGATTATCAAATACGACGTATGCTTAAAGTTTCATATAAATTGCTCTATTAGTTTTTGAGATACAGCGCACACCAACAGACAGACAGACACACACACACACACACACAGACACAATTTTTTTTTCCAAATTGTTGAAATGGCATCTAGGGACACCAAAACGGATATTTCCGTAAAAAAAATTTTGAAAAAAAAATCACGATCACAATACTTTCTCATACTTCGTAACGGAGAAAGTAAAAATAGTGATGTGGTCATCATGTTACTTTCTCCAATTTGATGAAATGTTGCCAAAAGCTTTTCAGTTCTTTAAATTGCCAAATGAAGCTTATGTTTAAAGTTTTATTTGAACATTATTAGGAGTTTTTGAAATACAGACATTTTTCAAAAATGGTCGGAAATTTCCGTTGAAATTTTAATTTCAGAATTTTCTAGAATTTCGAACGGAGAAAGTAAAAATCATAAGAGTTGGTTAAAAAAAATGGTGATGTGGCCATCATGTTACTTTCTCCTACTTCATGGTATCATTTCTATTTACGCTTTCATAGTTGATTTTCAATTGAAATCATATTTTAAATGCGCATCGAACGTTTCGTAGACTCCGATGAAAGTGACGTTTAAAACGTCAAAATTATGAAAGATGGAAAAATTATACTCGCAAAAACTCAGTTTACTCAAAAACTAATGAGATTTCGAAAAAAAACGTATTCTTTATAAGTTGTTCATTTTGGCATTGCATTTCTGCAATTATTATTCAAATGCGATTATTTCAAAATATCAATAAAAATTTGTGAGTAATTATAAAGTATAATATAATCAACTATAAATCAATTTTGAACGTTTAAAGTTTGTGGCAGTTGTTTTTAATTTTTTTATTAACTTGAAAATTGCGCAACCCCTAAATAAGACAAGGACTGTCGAAATGAGATTTTTTTAAATCTTAAGTAGGGGCATTATTTGTATAGAATCGTAAAGTTAAATCAGCTTAGTAAATAAATTTTCATAGTTTTAAGTTTGTCGTTGTTTTTTTTTCCAATTAAAAAATATACAATAAAATTATTTTTACTTTCTCCGTTGCGAAAATAAAAGGTTCCCAAAAATAATATTTTAATAAATTATCAAAATTTGGGCGCGGTCAATCGCTAGATGATATTTTTGCCAACAACATTTGTCTTTGCAGTTTTTCGATACGTTAAGAATAACATGTTTAAAAAATAAACTAAAAAATTTCTAAAAAAAGGCATTGTAAAAAGTCCTCAAAAAGAAATCCCAAAGTTTTGAAAAAAGGACTAAAATAAGTCCTTGGCAAATTTCCTGAATTAAAAAGTTTTGAAAATAGTCTTGAGAAGAAAATGCTAAAAATTTCTGAAAAAGTCCTTAATAAGGTCATGAAAAGATTGAAAGATGATTCAGAAAATTCTGAAAATATTTTTCTGAAAAAAATCCCGAAAATAAGTCCTCAACAAAGAGTTCTTTAGGAAGTCCCGAAAACGTCCCAAAAAAAATTTTTGAAAAGAAATCCTAAAAATAAAGGTCCTGAAAGAAAAAGTTCTAAAAATTAATCGAAAAAAATTTCTTAAAAAGTCCTGAAGAAGAAACCTCGAAGAATGGTCTTTTAAAAAAGTCATTAAAAAAGACTTGCAAAAAGTTCTGAAATCCCAAAAAGGCTAAACGAACAAAAAACAGTTAAGGTAAACGCCCACTTCCGGTGTACAAAATTTTACCAGAAGCTTTTCAGTTCTTTGGATTATCAAATAAGACGTATGTTCAAAGTTTCATATCAATTGCTGTATTAGTTTTTGAAATACAGCGCGCACAGACAGACATACACACACATACACAATTTTTTTTTGAAAAAAAAATCACGATCACAATACTTTCTCGTACTTCGTAAGGGAGAAAGTAAAAATAGTGATCTGGCCATTATGTTACTTTCTCCGACTTTATATTTACGTTTTCTTGGGTTTATTTTCAATTGAAATCATATTTTAAATGTACATCGAGCGGATGAAACTGACGTCAAAATTATGAAAGATGGAAAAATTATACTTCAAATTCAAAAACTCAGTTTACTCAAAAACTAACGAGATTTCTAAAAAAACTTATTCCTTAGAAGTTGCTAATTTTGGCATTCTCTACAATTATTATTCACATAAATTTGCTGTAACTATTATCGTTTCATAATTATAAACCAAAAATTAAAAAATAATAATAATTGTTTTCCTCGAATAGCAATGATTTTATGAAAAATATTTTTAAGCAAAAGATGTTCATTTCTTTGTTGTCTTCGATGTTTGTTTAAATGTTTTTGTAAAATTTTTCACATTTAAGAAAATATTGGCAAAAAACAAAAAACAGTTAAGGTAAACACCCACTTCCGGTTTACGAAATTTTACCAAAAGCTTTTCAGTTCTTCAGATTATCGAATAAGATGTATGTTCAAAGTTTCATATCAATTGCTATATTAGTTTTTGAAATACAACGCGCACAGACAGACACACACACAGACAATTTTTTTTTTTCCAGAAATTGTTGAAATGGCATCTGGGGACCCCAAAACGGATATTTCCGTAAAAAAAAATTTTTGAAAAAAAAATCACGATCACAATACTTTTTCCTACTTCGTAACGGAAAAAGTAAAAATTTCCAGAAATTGTTGAAATGGCATCTAGGGACCCCAAAACGGATATTTCCGTAAAAAAAAAAATTTTGAAAAAAAAATCACGATCACAATACTTTCTCGTACTTCGTAACGGAGAAAGTAAAAATTTCCAGAAATTGTTGAAATGGCATCTAGGGACCCCAAAACGAATATTTCCGTAAAAAAAAATTTTTGAAAAAAAAATCACGATCACAATACTTTTTCCTACTTCGTAACGGAAAAAGTAAAAATTTCCAGAAATTGTTGAAATGGCATCTAGGGACCCCAAAACGGATATTTCCGTAAAAAAAAAAAAATTTGAAAAAAAAATCACGATCACAATACTTTCTCGTACTTCGTAACGGAGAAAGTAAAAATTTCCAGAAATTGTTGAAATGGCATCTAGGGACCCCAAAACGAATATTTCCGTAAAAAAAATTTTTTTGAAAAAACAATCACGATCACAATACTTTCTCGTACTTCGTAACGGAGAAAGTAAAAAGAAACATAATGATTGCGCCCGATGCATCGTATCGTATGCAACCATATATGCCTTATATACCGTGAAACGTTACAAATGGTTTCAAGAACGGGCACTTAAACGAAAATTTGATTAACACTTTAATGCTGAAATTAAACAGAATAAAATCGTTTTTAATTAAATCTTAATTACACAAATGAATTAAAACACATATTACACTAAACAATGTCCGCTTAACCTAGGAACGGGTCAGGAAAACTATTTTCCATTTAATACGAATATTAAAACCCGAACAGATGCCGGAACAATTAAAACCGTATCTGGACCGGGCGGGGCTTTTAATAAACTTTAATCTTTATTTTGCACAATTAAATCCTCATCAGTTCCGGTGCTTATTATTACACGCCGGTTAAGGGAGAAAACGGGAAAAATAGCGAAAATAAAATTTCATTTCGTAATTATTCTCCTATTAGTTTCGGACCCCTGGCGGATTAATTTCGTATTAAGACGGCGGCGGCGGCGCGCTTCTTCGGGTGCATATTAAATTTTAAAGGTTTAGCGCCATGAAATTTGCGTTAAACGCGAGTTAAGTGAGCGTTAATTTAATTTCGATTATTTTTAAATTTTTTGAATTAATCAAAGTGGGCCTTTGAATGAAAATTTACGTAATCCGAGCGAATCAAGTCGGGAAAATAACTCTCAGTTTTAGAGCTAAGCCGCGGCAATTGTCCTCCGGCCTCTCGCCATCAAGATAAGTAAGGCGGAGTTATTATCCGACTCCATTATTCTTACTTAACATTATAGCATCCCGTCCTCGCGTGGTAAGAAGTTACACTTTCTTACGGTTCGCAAATAGTGAATTTATTCTCATCTCGGCCCTCCCCGAGAAATCGTTGCCGTTTGAAAAGGAAGAGCAAATTTAGTTTCTAACTAAAGGCTAAAATTTGATGTGAAGTATTGAATTAACTGGTGATTGACGACGGCGCAGCGCAGCGGAGCAGCCCGTAACACCGCCTACTGATTTCCATGCCGTCATTCTGGTTGCCATTTGAAAAAGAAGCGTTAATGACGTTTAAAACGTCAAAATTATGAAACATGGAAAAATTATACTTCAAATTCAAAAACTCGGTTTACTCAAAAACTAACGAGATTTCGAAAAAAACTTATTCTTCAGAAGTTGTTCATTTTGGTATTCTCTGCAATTATTATTGAGATAACTTTGCTGTAACTATTATCGTTTCATAATTATAAACCAAAAATTTAAAAAAAATAATAAATTTTTTTCTCGAATAAAAATGATTTTATAAAAAATATTTCAAAAGATGTTCATTTCTTTGTTGTCTTCGATGTTTGTTTAAATGTTTTTGTGATATTTTTCATATTTAAGAAAATATTGGCAAAAAACAAAAAAACAGTTAAGGTAAACGCCCACTTCCGGTGTACGAAATTTTACCAAAAGCTTTTCAGTTCTTAAGATTATCAAATAAGACATATGTTCAAAGTTTCATATCAATTGCTTTATTAGTTTTTGAGATACAGCGCACACAGCCAGACACACACGCACAGACACAATTTTTTTTTTCCAGAAATTGTTGAAATGGCATCTAGGGACCCCAAAACGGATATTTCTGTAAGAAAAATTTTTGAAAAAAAAAATCACGATCGCAATACTTTGTCGTACTTCGTAACGGAGAAAGTAAAAATTAGAAAATTATTTTGAGCAATAGTGATTTTTCAGACTAATTTACAATTTTCTTTTTGATCATTTGGCCTAAATATTCTTTATTTTGACCTAAATTTTCGATTTAATTGTTAAAATTTTCGACGTTTTGGACCGCATTTTTTATTTTCCCGCCGTATTTATAATTTGTAGATTTTTGACCTGTATTTTTAATTTTTTTTTTTGCCCTAACTATTTTTTAATTAATTATTAACAATTTTTATGTTTTGGCCCGCATTTTTGATTTCGCGGGCCGAATTTTTAATTCTAGTTCCAAATTTTTGAATTTATTTTGGTTAAAATATCTATAACCTGAATTATTGATTTATATGCAAGATTGTTTTTTATTTTTTCCGGTATTTTCGAGTTTTGTTTGATGAAATTTTCGATTTTTTAGTCTGCATTTATTACCTTTAGGTCCGAGTTTTCGATGTACTGTCTAGATTTTCGACTTTCTGACTAACATTACGGATTTGTATTATTTTTTTAATCTTTTGACCTAAATGTTTCTTTATTTTGACTTTGAACTTTTCGATTTTATTAAAATTTTCGATTTTTTTGGTTCGCATCATTTATTATCTTTAGGCCCGAGTTTTCGATGTACTGTCTAAATTTTCAACTTTCTGACTAACATTACGGATTTGTATTATTTTTTTAATCTTTTAACCTAATTGTTTCTTTATTTTGATTTAACTTTTCGATTTTATTGTTAAAATTTTCGATTTTTTGGTTCGCATTTTTGATTTTTCGTTTAGTCTGCATTTATTATCTTTAGGCCCGAGTTTTCGATGTTTTGTCCAAATTTTCAACTTTTTGGACAACATTGAAGATATGAAATCAGGGGCGGCTCGTTATAAGAGCCATGGAGCCATGGCATTACCTATAGTTTCAAGCTCAAAAATGTTTTGCAATTAACAAAATTGGAAAATTATTTTGAGCAATAGTGATTTTTCAGACTAATTTACAATTTTCTTACTAAAATATTCTTTATTTTTTATTTATTATTAAGCATGTATTTTCGATTTTTTTGGTTTAAATTTTTGATCATTTGACCTAAATATTCTTTATTTTGACCTAAATTTTCGATGTACTATCTAAATTTTCGACTTTCTGACTAACATTACAGATTTGTATTATTTTTTTAATCTTTTGACCTAAATGTTTCTTTATTTTGACTTTGAACTTTTCGATTTTATTGTTAAAATTTTCGATTTTTTGGTTCGCATTTTTGATTTTTCGTTTAGTCTGCATTTATTATATCTTTAGGCCCGAGTTTTCGATGTTTTATCCAAATTTTCAACTTTTTGGACAACATTGAAGATTTATATTTTTTTATCTTATAAAATTATTGTTTTTTATTTGTCAGAATTTAAAATTTTTGGTCTATTTTTTATCCTAAATTTTAGATTTCCTAACTTGGATTATTGATTTCATTTCGTGATTTTTTTAATTTTTTGACTATTATTTTCGAACTTCTTATTTTTGGCGGCTGAAAGTGGCCAATAATTTTACTTCTGCCTAAATTTTCGATTTTTTGGTTCGCATTTTTGATTTTTCGTTTAGTCTACATTTATTATTTTTAGGCCCGAGTTTTCGATGTTTTGTCCAAATTTTCAACTTTTTGGACAACATTGAAGATTTATATTTTTTTATCTTCTAAAATTATTGTTTTTTATTTGTCAGAATTTTAGATTTTTGGTCTATTTTTTATCCTAAATTTTAGATTTCTTAACTTGGATTATTGATTATTTTTGTATTTTTTGATTATTATTTTCGAACTTCTTATTTTTGGCGCCTGAAAGTGGCCAATAATTTTGCTTCTAACTAAATTATCAATTTTTTTGTGCGTTTTTATTTTTAGATCAAGATTCTTGTGATTATCTGCTTCATATTTTAGATTTCTGTATTTTCGATTTTTTTTCGAAAATATTCTATTGGTTTGTGGGAATTTTCGATGTTTTGTTAAATTTTCACCTTTTTAGGCCCTATTGTAGATTTTTACTTTATGGCCTATATTTTGTATTTTCGATTATTTTGGTTTCAATTTTTGGTCTTTTGGTCGAAATTTTTTTTATTTCATTTAATTGTTCTGTTTTTCCCACTAATTTATTTTAATTTATTAATTTATATGTTTCTACACTTTTACATTATAATTTAAGTTATTAATTAATCAATTATTATAATTTAAATCTCATTCCTGTAATAGCGTATATATTGTAATTGTATATTGTAAAAGGGGGGTCACCAGTTAATAAACATTTATTTAATAATAATAATAATAATATATATTTACGGATAAACCAATTTTTACAGAAAATTACAAATTAAAAATTAAAACTAATATAACAACAATATTTAAAAAATAAACATAAATTTATTATTCTTATTTCAACTTTCGATTTGTTTGTTAAGAAAAAATTTTTTTGGTCCACCACTTTCATTTTTAGTACGACTTTTGGTCTTCATTTTTTTAATTTTTTTTTCCCCATATTTTAGATTTTCTTAGCCTGAATTATTGAGTTTTTTGTGCGATATTTTAAAATCTTTCTGCTATTATTTTCGAATTTCTCGTCTAAAAAAGAGTTATTTTTGGGGTTGAAAGTGGCAAATTATTTTTCTTTCGCTTGTGTTTTCAATTTTTATTTTTAGATCTGTTTTTTTTTAATTTTTTTGCCGATATTTTAGATTTGTTGCAATTGTTTTAATTTTTGGCCAAAATATTCGATTCGTTTGTTGAAATTTTGGATTTTTTGGTCTACATTTTTATTTTTAAATCAGGTTTTTTTTAAATTTTTTGCCGATATTTTAGATTTGTTGCAATTTTTTTAATTTTTGGCCAAAATATTCGATTCGTTTGTTGAAATTTTGGATTTTTTGATCTGCATTTTTTATGTTTAGACCTGAGTTTTTGACCTTTTGTCCTGAATTTAGACAAAATAAAATACCGGAAAAAAAAATTCGAATATAAATCGAAAGTTTTTGATTTTTGTCCTTTAGATTTTGCCACCTACATTTTTGATTTTTTTGTGGTCGAAGTTTTTGATTTTTGTCCTTTGGATTTTGAATTTTTTGCGGATTTTTTTTTTTGTGGTCGAAGTTTTTGATTTTTATCCTTTAGATTTTGCCATCTACATTTTTGATTTTTTTGTGGTCGAAGTTTTTGATTTTTGTTCTTTAGATTTTGCCACCTACATTTTTGAATTTTTTGACCTGTATTTTCAAGGGTTTTGTATTTATTTCAGGTTATTTATTTGATTTTGTATTTTTTACATTCGTGGTGGGTGTTAATTTAAAAATGAGGTTGATTTTTAGATAAAATTAATTTACTTTGATATTTATTTGGAAAATATAGTCTGCGGGATTTATGTTAGAGAATTAATTAATTTTTAAATATTTGCAGGAATTTTTGATTTTTTTGCGGATTTTTTTTTGTGGTCGAAGTTTTTGATTTTTGTCCTTTAGATTTTGCCACCTACATTTTTGAATTTTTTGACCTGTATTTTCAAGGGTTTGGTATTCATTTCAGGTTATTTATTTGATTTTATATTTTTTATATTCGTGGTGGGTGTTAATTTAAAAATGAGGTTGATTTTTAGATAAAATTAATTTACTTTGACATTTATTTGGAAAATATAGTCTGCGGGATTTATGTTAGAGAATTAATTAATTTTTAAATATTTGCAGGAATTTTTGATTTTTTTGCGGATTTTTTTGTGGTCGAAGTTTTTGATTTTTGTCCTTTAGATTTTACCACCTACATTTTTGAATTTTTTGCGGATTTTTTTTTTTGTGGTCGAAGTTTTTGATTTTTGTCCTTTAGGTTTTGCCACGTACATTTTTGAATTTTTTGACCTGTATTTTCAAGGGTTTTGTATTCATTTCAGGTTATTTATTTAATTTTATATTTTATATTCGTGGTGGGTTTTAATTTAAAAAATGAGGTTTATTTTTAGATAAAATTAATTTACTTTGATGTTTATTTGGAAAATATAGTCTGCGGGATTTATGTTAAAGAATTAAATAATTTTCAAATTAATTTTGGATTTTTTTGCATCAAACAATGAAACGTATAATCTAGTTTTTTTTTGTTATCTGATCTGAACTTATTTGCTAAGTATAATACTAGACGTCATTCAACATTCGTTCAAGGCAGCGGCGGCTCGTGGATCTTCGTAGAGGAGGCTCGTGCTGCACTACTTACTCTTATAGAGGAAGCAAATATTCCACTGCTCAAATTTTCTTCCATGGCCTCCTCGCCGAACATCCGCGAGCCGCCGCTGGTTCAAGGGTTATCCGAGAAAGACAAACAATTGAAAAACATGTGAAGGTGGAATTTAATTTCTGTATCTTTTCCACACCAAACCTGATTTTTTTTTCGAAATCTAGTCATCCATTCAAGAATTATCCTCTAAAAAACAAAAAAAAAATTAGCAATGCAGAAGCTTTATTATTGATTAGTTTATACAATGTGTTTCAAATAGAAAGTAATCGCAGTCAGGGGCGGCTCGTTATATAGAGCCAAGGAGCCATCGGTACTACCTGTAGTTTCAAGCTAAGCAAGAATTTTTAATTAATTCTTACTTTGGTCAAGGAAGATAAATCGTTTTTTGTTTTTTTTCAAAAAGTGAGGGGGAGCGGGAGTATTGAAGAAATGGCTCTACCATCAACATATTCCACGAGCCGCCACTGTGTGAAATAGTCAAATATTGAGTTTAATGGTGACATCGCCTACTGATTGCTGTCACACTGCTTGCCATTTGAAAAAGAAGCGTAAATTTAGTTTCGAATTGTAAACTCGCGTAGCTCATTATATTCTTCTTACATATACATTTCCTCCAGCCATCTAATGAGACTGTCAACTCGAAAGCTTTTGTTACCAGGATGCACAATTTAAATTTCCATTTGCATTTTTATTGTCGTGCGTACACTTTTCTTAATGTTTTCCCCCCGCTGAGGAAAAGAAATAGAGACACATTTATATCAGCCCTGGGGCATAAATACGTAATGTTTCGGGATGGGTGCGATTGCCGACGCGAAGTCGTTCCTTAATACTTAAACAGACCGGTCGGTGATGGATGTTTCGCGAGACGAGTTAAGTGCAAAACAATAATAGGAAGGAAAAGTAGCGAACACCGCATATCCGTCGGTCCGGCGGGCGGCGCTCTCTTTTCACGATATAACAGTGGAGTGCCCCCGCCCCGTGTCCACGCGGACCGTAAATGGAAACAAAAGAACGGACCACACAAAGACGGCAAATTTCCTCACATAAAGTTTTCGGGGAACTTTTCATGAACTGTTCTTTATTAAACTTACATTTGCAGTTCCGTCGTCGGCGGGGAATGTATTGAATTAAGTCCGCTCGTATTATACAGCGTGAAAATATCATTTATAATCGCGAATGATGTACGTTAAAAGTGGAGAATTTAAGCTTTAACCGAGCAAATATGCTGGAGAGGATGTGGCCCGTTACCTGTATGTAGTATCGTGCCTCGTTATCTCATCGAAAATGCAATGTAAATTTTATTGGGTTTAGGTAAAATTTGTGTAACAATTTTGAGCGAAACAGACGCTCAAATAAATTTTATACAGTTCAATAATTTATTACGGACCTCGTGGTCGTGGGTTCGAATCCCATCCGGACGGTCACTTTTTCGGAATGAAGAAGCGGCCGTTCGGGTCCATGGATGTCCGGTGTATGTCCCCCCATTAATTATATAATTAATAGTGATTATATATAAATAAATATTCAGAAATCAATACAAAATGGTTAAATGATACCTCTGGCAGAATGGACCAGCTTCCCATGCCATATTTTTTTTTGTATTAAACAATATGATCGGATATTTACCGAAACACAATAAAATAAACATTGCATTTTCGATGAGATAACGAGGCACGAAACTACAAACAGGTAACGGGCCACATCCTCTCCAGCATCTTTGATGCTAGCCCGATGGTCACTAAGTCAGAGGCGTCTCTTCGACGGGGAGGGTCGGTAAAAAGATACCAATAATTTTAAAACATCGAAAATTCGTCAACAGAAAAACTTGACAAATGACACTTTTTTCGGTTCTCAATCAATATTTCTTCCTCGAAGAGAAATCTTTGTGGCCATTGTTTGTGTATATAGAAAATGATGCCTTGACGTATTTTGCTTTATTTTTATTTAACATGATTTATTATGTTATATGTTCCCTGCATATATATCTTAGAATGTCTTAAACACATCAAGAGCAACATGCATAATTTTACTTGCCACAATGCTTATCACTCTTATGAAACAAGAAACACTCATGATATACGAGTCAAACAATTCCGCTTGTCAAAAGCGAAGACTGGCACTAGATACTTTTGTATACAATTTTTTAATGCTCTGCCCAGTCATGTTCGGGAGCTGAACGAAAAGGAATTTACTCGTTGGTGCAAAAATTATTTGTTAAAGTACGCATTTTATTCCTTTAACGAATTTCTAAAAAGCTTCAAAAATTAAATTGTATATTTTAAAATGTTGTAAATGTCACATGTTTTATATTGTAACCGTATTTTTAAATCGTATTTTTAACCTATTTTATTTTCATCTCCATTATTATAATTCCAATAGTTTTAATATTAATGTTTTTTAATTGTGCTATCTTTTTAATTATATATTATATTATTATTTTATTACATATGTATCAATTTTTATCGATTCACTCAATTTTATGACTTGTGTAAGACTATTTATGTTGATAACACCAATAAAGATTATTATTATTATTATTATTATATTATTATTATTATGACGCAATTTCCGATTAATATCGTTTCCATAAATCTTGAGTAAATATTTCTCAGTGTTGCCGAGCGATTACAAAAGACAGTTATAAATTCGGAATGGTCTGCAATCAATTATGCAATCGCCATTAAAGTTGGTGACGAAATTTCGCAAATATTTTTATAACCTCCTATGCTAAAACGTCAGATTAGATTGTCTCGGGCGGATTGTCAGTACGTGTGCTACTTTTAAGTAATGAGCGGTTGCCGGCACGATAAACGTGTGCACTGCACCGGCTTCCTATTAAAGGTCGCCGATCTGAAAATTGCTTTCGAGCAAAATCACTCTAATTACCGCGAGTAACTAATGGATAGTGCTAAAGATGATGTGGAAATAGATGCAACAAATCGACTCACTGATCAAACCGCATCGGATGTATCGAAAGGCATGAAGGAAATGTTTTAAAAAATGGACAAATGTTGAAATCAAATTTTTAAAGCTTGAGCAAATTCAGGACCAAATAAAGGATTTAATGAAATCAAAATTTTTAAGCCAAATGAGCTCGATGACCAAATTCAGGACCAAACAAAGGCTTTAATGAAATAAATACTAAAATCAAATTTTTAAAGCTTAATGAGCTCGCTGACTAAATCCAAGACCAAACAAAGGTTTTAATGAAATAAACATTATAATCAAAATTTTAAAGCTTAATGAGCTCGCTGACTAAAACGAAATATTTAAAAAAATGGTTTAACGTTGGTTGACTTGAAAATGGTATAAAAAATCAAGACAAAACAGGGCTTGAATGAAATATTTACAAAAAATGGTATAGAAAAATCATAATCTCAATACTTCTAGAAGATAAAAACCTTAGAATATAAATAGCACTCTAGTCTTCTTCGTCAGTGCTGAGTGTTGTCCATCCGCACTGGGTGATCTACCTGCCCCAGTAGTCTTAAGTAACTCAACAGGTATTAGTAATCAAAAAGTGATTTTTGTCTACTCTTTATGATCCTGATTCGGGAAAACGCAAGGTTTCGTTTCGGAGAAAACAAGTTCTTTGTTTCGATGGTTTGAACAATTAAAGAAGGACACGTGTGGGAATTGGGGTCCTACGTGCGTGTAGCCCAGATCTACATATAATATACAACATTGTCGTCATTGCGACAGAATAATTCCTCGAGGAGGAATATTTTTAAACAATCCTCCTGTGCAATTAAATACTGATTGTGTTTATACTTTTTCCCGGCTTCCGTCCTCCTGTCCTCGTCTGCGCGCACTTTGTTAATAATAAATGCCCCCAGTGGAAATTTCTAGCCGACGTGAACTACATGCATCAGTTTTAATATCAGTCTTGTTGACAATTTAAACCCGCTGCGTTTTATCCCATTTTATACCTTATTCCAGCAGAGGGAACAAACAAATCCTTTTATGCACCTCTTTATTGCACAAAGGTGTTAAATTAAATTTGCAAATATTACCAAACTCTATGCCTGTATTAGATAATTAATAAATTCAAAATTGGCAAAATTGGCAATATTTCGATTATTTTCATCATTCTGTATTGCCCAATCATGATAAATTTTTAATTAGACAGAAACATTATTGACAATATTTTAAATATGTTCGTCACATTCCACTGAAGAAAATGATAAATTTTTAATTAGATAAAACTGGTTTAGCGCAAAAATTTACAATTGGAATTAGAGAAGTGGACTTACGAATGATAATTATCTTCGTCGGGTGAGAGAGAGTGCATAATTTCTGTTCATTGTGTGCGCGCGAGATTTTCGTCAACATCCTCATAATTTTCTCCCCATTTTACGAAACTTGTTTTACTCCTCTGGTATGTTGTGTAGCCATTGTGTTTTCCGTGCCGAGTTGATTGTAGCTAATTAACTTCCAGGCATTATTTAATTTTCCACAGAGACTTTGGTCCGTGTTGCACCGTTGCTTCAAATTCCTGCCGTTACTTCCTTTTTCCTGAGCTGCGATAATTGAATTACATTCCACGAATAGTTTTCTTTTTGATATATCAGAAAAAATATAATAAATAGTTGATTTAAGTGTTGCTAATAATAATAATAATAATACACATTTATTGCCCAACAGAAAGACAACTTTAAAATGATTATACGTTGTGTTCTCACGTAATTATCAGGAAATCTACTGATGGGGTGTTTGCAAATTTTGATTGTTTCATGAAGCACAATCAATTTTGAGTAGATTTGGAAAGTTTCAAGTCGCTGGCGATTGTTTTTATATTTTTTTCATCAGTCGGGAAATTCAACAACTTCAAAATGATCATAAATTGTGTTCTCGCGTAATTATCTGGAAATCTACTGATGGGGTGTTTGCAGATTTTTACTGTTTTATGAAGCACAATCAATTTTAAGTAGATTTGGAAAGTTTCAAGTCGGTGGCGTTTGTTTTTATATTTTTTTTCATCAGTCGGGAAATTCAACAACTTCAAAATTATTATAAATTGTGTTCTCGCGTAATTATCTGAAAATCTACTGATGGGGTGTTTGCAGATTTTTACTGTTTCATGAAGCACAATCAATTTTGAGTAGATTTGGAAAGTTTCAAGTCGCTGGCGATTGTTTTTATATTTTTTTCATCAATCAGGAAATTCAACAATTTAAATATGATTATAAATTGTGTTCTCGCGTAATTATCAGGAAATCTACTGATGGAGTTTTTGCAGATTTTTACTGTTTCATGAAGCACAATCAATTTTGAGTAGATTTGGAAAGTTTCAAGTCGGTGGCGATTGTTTTTAAATTTTCTTCATCAGTTGGGAAATTCAACAACTTCAAAATGATTATAAATTGTATTCTCGCGTAATTATCTGGAAATCTACTGATGGGGTGTTTGCAGATTTTTACTGTTTCATGAAGCACAATCAATTTTGAGTAGATTTGGAAAGTTTCAAGTCGGTGGCGTTTGTTTTTATATTTTTTTCATCAGTCGGGAAATTCAACAACTTCAAAATTATTATAAATTGTGTTCTCGCGTAATTATCTGGAAATCTACTGATGGGGTGTTTGCAGATTTTTACTGTTTCATGAAGCACAATCAATTTTGAGTAGATTTGGAAAGTTTCAAGTCGCTGGCGATTGTTTTTATATTTTTTTCATCAGTCGGGAAATTCAACAACTTCAAAATGATCATAAATTGTGTTCTCGCGTAATTATCTGGAAATCTACTGATGGGGTGTTTGCAGATTTTTACTGTTTTATGAAGCACAATCAATTTTAAGTAGATTTGGAAAGTTTCAAGTCGGTGGCGTTTGTTTTTATATTTTTTTTCATCAGTCGGGAAATTCAACAACTTCAAAATTATTATAAATTGTGTTCTCGCGTAATTATCTGAAAATCTACTGATGGGGTGTTTGCAGATTTTTACTGTTTCATGAAGCACAATCAATTTTGAGTAGATTTGGAAAGTTTCAAGTCGGTGGCGTTTGTTTTTATATTTTTTTCATCAGTCGGGAAATTCAACAACTTCAAAATTATTATAAATTGTGTTCTCGCGTAATTATCTGGAAATCTACTGGTGGGGTGTTTGCAGATTTTTACTGTTTCATGAAGCACAATCAATTTTGAGTAGATTTGGAAAGTTTCAAGTCGCTGGCGTTTGTTTTTATATTTTTTTCATCAGTCGGGAAATTCAACAACTTTAAAATGATCATAAATTGTGTTCTCGCGTAATTATCTGGAAATCTACTGATGGGGTGTTTGCAGATTTTTACTGTTTTATGAAGCACAATCAATTTTAAGTAGATTTGGAAAGTTTCAAGTCGGTGGCGTTTGTTTTTATATTTTTTTCATCAGTCGGGAAATTCAACAACTTCAAAATTATTATAAATTGTGTTCTCGCGTAATTATCTGGAAATCTACTGATGGGGTGTTTGCAGATTTTTACTGTTTCATGAAGCACAATCAATTTTAAGTAGATTTGGAAAGTTTCAAGTCGGTGGCGTTTGTTTTTATATTTTTTTTCATCAGTCGGGAAATTCAACAACTTCAAAATTATTATAAATTGTGTTCTCGCGTAATTATCTGGAAATCTACTGATGGGGTGTTTGCAGATTTTTACTGTTTCATGAAGCACAATCAATTTTGAGTAGATTTGGAAAGTTTCAAGTCGCTGGCGATTGTTTTTATATTTTTTTCATCAATCAGGAAATTCAACAATTTAAATATGATTATAAATTGTGTTCTCGCGTAATTATCAGGAAATCTACTGATGGGGTGTTTGCAGATTTTTACTGTTTCATGAAGCACAATCAATTTTGAGTAAATTTGGAAAGTTTCAAGTCGCTGGCAATTGTTTTTGAATTTTTTTTTCAAACCGCCAATGTGATTGAAATTTGCACCAAGCATTATTTTTGAAGTGAAAATAAACCATTTCATATTATTTGTATTTGTGTGATATAACCAAATTGCCATCGTTAAGTAATATTTTACATGGACCCATTTTACACATTCTCGTATTTTACATAACAAACACTTCATTTCCCACCGAAGAAATGATTTTAACAAGCAGATAATAAATGCAATTTAATTGATACATCACTTCCTTCACTCGCCATTATCGTAGCTACGAGATACAAACGCGAAGAACAATATAAGTGCAACTATTTCCTTAATGGAGGAATGAAGGAAATGAGTTTGAAATGTGGACGGACGCGATATTTGTTTTAGAAAGTCAAGATACATTTCGCTCGTTTGCATATTCCCATTCAATTATTATTTTTCTTTTAGATCCGCATAAATTAATGACGACTCGTGATTAATTGGCGTTAAGACTGGTAACAATGTATTTTTTTAGAAACCGTTGTTGCGTTACGCGTATTAAATAATTCTTATTGATGGGGAATATAATTCTTCGAGGAAATCGTGTTGTGTGTAACGAACGTCCTTGAATTTTTTTAAACTGTATATTGGTGTTTATTTAAATAACGTGTTTATTGGTAGTAATTGTTGATAATTGGAACTTGTTGGAGCTATATTTTATATAGAGAATTTAGAGGATTATGAGCTCTACAAAAGTTACCAAATAAAAAAATCAAATTCCATTAAAAAAAAATCCGCTGACGTCACACGCCGAACACTAGTGAATATTTTTAAGAGTGCCAAAACTGAACGAAATCGATTTTTTAACATTTAATAAAGCAATTGTGAATTGTGTGAGGAATTTTATCACCACTCTGTTTAAAAGATTGCCGATAACGTCACACGTCAAACGCTAGAGACGTCAGAACTTTTTTTTTACCAAAAATGAACAAAAATCGGTTGTTTTTAACCAAAAATGAACTAAAATCGATTTTTTTATCTTTTAATAGAGCAATTATGATTTGTGTGTAGAACTTTATCATTACTATGTATAAAAAATTGCTGATAACGTCACACGTCAAACACTAGTGACGTCAGAATATTTTTGAGAGCGCCAAAAATTAACAAAAATCGTTTTTTTTTAACCAAAAATGAACTAAAATCGATTTTTTTATCATTTAATAGTGCAAATATGAATTATGTGCGAAACTTTAATCATTACTATGTATAAAAATGGCTGATAACGTCACACGTCAAACACTAGCGACGTCAGAATATTTTTGAGAGCGCCAAAAATGAACAAAAATCGATTTTTTTTTAACCAAAAATGAACTAAAATCGATTTTTGTATCATTTAATAGTGCAAATATGAATTGTGTGCAAAACTTTAATCATTACTATGTATAAAAAATGGCTGATAACGTCACACGTCAAACACTAGCGACGTCAGAATATTTTTGAGAGCACCAAAAAAGAAAAAAAATCGTTTTTTCTAACCAAAAATGAACTAAAATTTTTTTTAAACATTTAATAAAACAATTATGAATTGTGTGCGGAGCTTTGTCAATACTCTGTATAAAAAATTGCCGATAACGTCACACGTCAAACACCAGTGACGTCAGAATGTTTTTGAGAACGCCAAAAATGAACAAAAATCGATTTTTTTTAACCAAAAATGAAATAAAATCGATTTTGTTAACATTTAATAGAACAAATATGAATTGTGTGCGAAACTTTATCATTACTCTGTATAAAAAATGGCTGATAACGTCACACGTCAAACACTAGTGACGTCAGAATATTTTTGAGAGCGCCAAAAATGAACAAAAATCGATTTTTTTTAACCAAAAATAAACCAAAATCGATATTTTTATCATTTAATAGAACAAATATGAATGAGAAACTTTATCATTGCTATGTATAAAAAATTGCTGTTAACGTCACACGTCAAACACTAGTGACGTCAGAATATTTTTGAGAGCGCCAAAAATGAACAAAAATCGATTTTTTTCAACCAAAAATAAACTAAAATCGATTTTTTTATCATTTAATAAAACAAATATGAATTGTGTGAGAAACTTTATTATTGCTATGTATAAAAAATTGCTGATAACGTCACACGCCAAACACTAGTAACGTCAGAATATTTTTGAGAGCGCCAAAAATGAACAGAAATCGTTTTTTTTAACCAAAAATGAGCTAAAATAGTTTTTTTAAACATTTAATAAATCAATTATTAATTGTGTGCGGAGCTTTATCAATACTCTGTATAAAAAATTGCCGATAACGTCACATGTCAAACACTAGTGACGTCAGAATATTTTTGAGAGCGCCAAAAAATAAACAAAAATCGATTTTTTTTAACCAAAAATTAACTAAAATCGAGTTTTTTAAACATTTAATAAAAAAATTATTAATTGTGTGCGGAGCTTTATCAATACTCTGTATAAAAAATTGCTGATAACGTCACACGTCAAACGCTAGTGACGTCAGAATATTTTTGAGAGCGCCAAAAATGAACAAAAATCGATTTTTTCTAACCAAAAATAAACCAAAATCGATATTTTTATCATTTAATAGAACAAATATGAATGAGAAACTTTATCATTGCTATGTATAAAAAATTGCTGTTAACGTCACACGTCAAACACTAGTGACGTCAGAATATTTTTGAGAGCGCCAAAAATGAACAAAAATCGATTTTTTTCAACCAAAAATAAACTAAAATCGATTTTTTTATCATTTAATAAAACAAATATGAATTGAGTGAGAAACTTTATTATTGCTATGTATAAAAAATTGCTGATAACGTCACACGTCAAACACTAGTGACGTCAGAATATTTTAAGAGCGCCAAAAATGAACAAAAATCGATTTTTTTCAACCAAAAATAAACTAAAATCGATTGTTTTATCATTTAATAGAACAAATATGAATTGTGTGAGAAACTTTATTATTGCTATGTATAAAAAATTGCTGATAACGTCACACGTCAAGCACCAGTGACGTCAGAAAATTTTTGAGAGCGCCGAAAATGAACCAAAATCGATTTTTTTAACCAAAAATGAACAAAAATCGATTTTTTTAAAACATTTATTAAAGCAATTATGAATTGTGTGCGAAACTTTATCATTACTATGTATAAAAAATTGCTGATAACGTCACACGTCAAACACTAGTGACGTCAGAATATTTTTGAGAGCGCCAAAAATGAACAAAAATCGATTTCTTTTAACCAAAAATGAACTACAATCGATTTTTTTATCATTTAATAAAACAAATATGAATTGTGTGAGAAACCTTATTATTACTCTGTATAAAAAATTGCTGATTACGTCACACGCCAAACACTAGTAACGTCAGAATATTTTTGAGAGCGCCAAAAATGAACAGAAATCGTTTTTTTTAACCAAAAATGAGCTAAAATAGTTTTTTTAAACATTTAATAAATCAATTATTAATTGTCTGCGGAGCTTTATCAATACTCTGTATAAAAAATTGCCGATAACGTCACATGTCAAACACTAGTGACGTCAGAATATTTTTAAGAGCGCCAAAAATGAACAAAAACCGATTTTTTTTAACCAAAAATTAACTAAAATCGAGTTTTTTAAACATTTAATAAAAAAATTATTAATTGTGTGCGGAGCTTTATCAATACTCTGTATAAAAAATTGCTGATAACGTCACACGTCAAACGCTAGTGACGTCAGAATATTTTTGAGAGCGCCAAAAATGAACAAAAATCGATTTTTTTAACCAAAAATGAACTAAAATCGATTTTTTTATCATTTAATAGAACAAATATGAATTGTGTGAGAAACTTTATCATTACTATTTATAAAAAATTGCTGATAACGTCACACGTCAACCACTAGTGACGTCAGAATTTTTTTGAGAGCGCCAAAAATTAACAAAAATCGTTTTTTTTAACCAAAAATGAAATAAAATCGATTTTTTTATCATTTAATAGAACAAATATGAATTATGTGTGGAGCTTTATCAATACTCTGTATAAAAAATTGCCGATAACGTAACACGTCAAACACTAGTAACGTTAGAAAAAAAAATTATTTTTTTATATCTAATAGATCAATTATGAATTGTGTGCGTAACTTTATCATAATAAATGTGACGCACTGTATATCAACCGGCGATTAGATAATTGCTCGAAATTTTTGTAAAAGAGCGCGCGCTTGCTTAATTACACGGTACAGCTACAAATTGTTTTGTTTGCGTTCGTGTTTTATAATTTATTATTTGTCCGGGCTCAATGGTGTATTTTGTCTTTTTAATTATCTCGACGCGACGGCGGTTTAAAATTTGTCGTGCGCTACCAACGTTATATTTATATAAAACGTAAAATTTAATTAATCTTCATTAGTCTTCGTTTGATTTGCTCACGGCCGTGGACGGCCACCGTAGCGCTGCCGGATTCATTGTTTGCAACTTAATGAGAGACTGCGAAAAGTTCCAATACGGTATCGATCCGCTGTGCCGATAAATTCAAACTCGGTGTGTGCATTTGTTCGCTACCATTTTAATAAATAATAATAATAAATACAGTTTATTGAAGCTCATAAGAGCTACAAATGGACATCGATCGAAGTCTTTCGGCCATTTTAATAATTATAATGAATACATTTATTTGCAGTCAATATAAAAAAAGGAAGCAATAGTTGTATGTATTATTGCATTTATGATTATTTGGTTTTTAGTAGTGGTAATACAATTTATTGAAACTCAATTTATAAAAGTGCTACAAATGGCCGTTTATTTTGCATTTTTATTTTCAACTTTTTCATATCTCGGCAGAAATATTTTTTTTAGACATTGCTTAGTGAGATGGTCACATACACACACATACATAAATAAATACACAAACACGCTCACATACAGAGAAAGAGAGAAAGAGTACTTTAACAATACAATAATTTCCTGTATTTAATAAAAGAAACATTCTCGGTCGATTTATTTTGCATCTAAAGAAAATTAAGAAATCGATACGATAATTAGAAATTTGTCGCAAGTTGCATCACATTTATTCGCCGTGTGCTTGCGACATGCGAAATGGAGCACGGTGGAACGATTTATGCGCCATGCTAACAGCACGCTTGCGCCAACTCACAACACTAGCGTCATCAACATTCGCGCGGGAAATTTGAACAGCGAACACTATTTCTTATTTCCTGTTACAAATTAATCAATTTATTCTTAAATATTAAGGTTGGCTTGAGGAGTAGGGATCAGGAGGTGGCACAAACGAATGGTCTAAGTGCTGCGACCATTTGGTCACCCTCCACAAACCATCATCATCATTCCTAAATATTGGGGGCGAGGGATGGGAGGGGGGGGGGGGCTTAATGATGCAGTTTAATATGTGAACCGAGTCTGAAATTACATAAAGTTGGATACAAGCAATAATTAACATTCGAATTTGCCTGTAAAACCCCTCAAATGTATCCCCGGCTACCAAACAGTTCCAACACAAGAAATAAATAATGACAATTCGTTATATTCGCGGAGGTAATGATAATTTCATTTCATAAATAACAAAATTCACTGCAGGTAATGGCTCGTCCGGACGTTAATTTAATATTATCTGAACGGAAAGAACTTGGAACTCTCCCATAAAGCCGGCAGCTTTATTCCCCCCGACATTATATTTCACTGTGTCCCCCCGTGTGCAAGAGTCTCGTTTCTTTTTTTTCGCGTGTGTGTGTATAGGCTGACCGTAAAGTCTTAAAATCCTCACCGAGAAACGAATGTGTGTGTGTGGGGGTTGAATGGGGGCCAGTGGTAATGGTGCGTCTCTTCTTCTTCTCTTCCACGGTCTTCGCTCTGCTGGTTTTCAATGCGTCCGACACACGAACCCACATTTTAGCGAAACGTTCGTCCCTTTATGTGTGCGGGGCCCAAAATCTTGATTTTAAAAGTGGTCTTGTAAATGCTGTATATACGCGGACACGGAAATATTCATGTGTAAACGGATGGCCGGCGCAACAAAAAGCATGAGGGCACATTGAATTTTGCAAAGCGCAAATGAATTTCATTTCGAATGTGTTTAACGCGGGGATAAAAAGAGCCGCAGAGAGCGTTTCCGGTCCCCTCGTAAAATGTGGCGTAATTATGTAATTCTCTTAAAATTACCTCCATTCTATACGGTTAGTGTAACCTAAGAGTTTTCAAAATTTCATCATTATAATAAATTTCAAAATTATCTTGAGAGCGGCGATTTGTTGATCATTTACCACTCGGTCAAAGAGGATTGGAACAATTGCTTCCAATTTCAAATATTCTAAAATTGTTGAAAGTATATTCTTCTCTTACAATATATAAAAATCCGTTTTTTCTAATTTCCGATGTAATCCTATTTAAACCTAGCTGAATTAATTTTTAATGTTGAGCACTTTTTCACTTTTCGAATTTCGACATAATCCCATTCGAGTCGTGCGCGAAATTGCGAAAAAATCAATTATTTCGACGCCCTTAAAAAATATTAAAAAAATTGCCATCGGTTTGAAATTTCACTAATCTATTGAAAATACATTCAGAATTATGTTTCTTTAAAAAAAACTGACAGCACCTCATTCCCTAAATTTCGACATAATCCCACTCGAACGTAGCGCGAAATTTCGAAAAAAGCAATTATTTCGGCGCCCTAAAAAAATATTAAAAAAATTGCCATCGATTTGAAATTTCACTAATTTATTAAAAATACATTCAGAATTATGTTTCTATAAAAAACTGACAGCACCTCATTCCCTAAATTTCGACATAATCCCACTCGAACGTAGCGCGAAATTTCGAAAAAAGCAATTATTTCGGCGCCCTAAAAAAATATGAAAAAAATTGCCATCGATTTGAAATTTCACTAATTTATTAAAAATACATTCAGAATTATGTTTTTATAAAAAACTGACAGCACCCCATTCCCTAAATTTGGTCATAATCCCACTCGAACGAAGCGCGAAATTGCGAAAAAAGCAATTATTTCGGGGCCTAAAAAAATATGAAAAAAATTGCCATCGAGTTGAAATTTCACTAATTTATTAAAAATACATTCAGAATTATGTTTCTATAAAAAACTGACAGCACCTCATTCCCTTAATTTCGACATAATCCCATTCGAGTTGTGCGAGAAATTGCGAAAAAATCAATTATTTCGACGCCCTAAAAAAAATATGAAAACAATTGCCATCGATTTGAAATTTCACTAATCTATTAAAAATATATTCAGAATTATGTTTCTAAAAAAAAAAACTGACAAAACCCCATTCCCTAAATTTCGAGTCGTGCGCGAAACTGCGAAAAAATCAATTATTTCGGCGTCCTAAAAAAATATGAAAAAAATTGCCATCGATTTGAAATTTCACTAATCTATTGAAAATACATTCAGAATTATGTTTCAATAAAAAAAACTGACAGCACCCTATTCCCTTAATTTCAACATAATCCCATTCGAGTTGTGCGCGAAATTGCGAAAAAATCAATTATCTCGATGCCTTAAAAAAATATGAAAAAAATTGCCATCGATTTGAAATTTCACTAATCTATTGAAAATATATTCAGAATTATGTTTCTACAAAAAACTGAAAATTTTCACATAATCCCATTCGAGTCGTGAGCGAAATTTCGAAAAAAATGCAATTATTTTGGAGCCCTAAAAAAATTTGAAAACTACTACTATCAACTTGAAATTTCACAAATTCATTGAAAATGTATTCAGAATTATGATTTTATAAAAAAAAAACTCTATTCACCCCATTCATAAATTTCGACATAATTGCATTCGAACAGTGTGAAATTGTGAAAAAAAGCAATAATTTCGATGACTTGAAAAAAATATAAAAACAATTGCCATCGTCTTGAAATTTTACAAGTTAATTCAGATTTAATTCGGAATTGTGATTCCATAAAAAAAAAAAAACTCGAAACACCCTGAATTTTGAAATAATCCCATTCGTATTGAGTGTGAAATTGTGAAAAAGCAAAAATTTCGGCGTCCCAATAAAGCATGAAAACAATTTCCATCGACTTGAAATTTCATAAATTTGTTCAAAATTAATTTATGATTACGATTCTATAAAAGTCTGTGAAAAACCCATCCCTGATTTTCCAGATAATCTCATTCGAACGGAGCGTGCAATTTTGGAAAGACACAATAATTTCGATGACTTGAAAAAAAAATGAAAACAATTGCCATCGACTTCAAATTGCACAAATTTATTCGAAAGTCATTTGGAGTTGCGATTCCATAATAAATCTAGAAAATTTCATTTGAATAGAGCGCGCAATTGTGAAATAATACAATCGACTTTGAAAAAAAAATGTAAAAAACAATTGCTATCGACTTGAAATTGATTTCAGTAATCTATTCGAAATTTATTCAAAATTACGATTTTGTAGAAATCTCTAAGCACGTCTCCCTAAATTTTGGAATAATTCCATTCGAACAGAACGTGAAATTGTGGCAAAAAATCAATAATTTCGCCCTCTCGCAAAAAAAATTGCAATCGACTTGACGTTTCAGAAATCTGTTCAAAATCTATTCAAAATTACGATTCCATAGAAAGTTGTTAGTACTTCACACCTAAATTTCGAGATAACTCTATTTGAACAGAGCGAGAAATTGTGAAAAAAAATACAAAAAGTTCGACGACTTAAAAAAAATTAAAAAACAATTGCCATCGGCTTGAAATTGCACAAATCTATTCAAAATTATTCAATATTACGATTCCATAAAAAATTGTAAGCACTTCATACCTAAATTTCGAGATAACTCTATTTGAACAGAGCGAGAAATTGTGAAAAAAATACAAAAAGTTCGACGACTTGAAAAAATTTAAAAAACAATTGCCATCGACTTGAAATTGCACAAATCTATTCAAAATTATTTAATATTACGATTCCATAAAAAATTGTAAGCACTTCATACCTAAATTTCGAAATAACTCTATTTGAACAGAGCGCGGAATTGTGAAAAAAATACACAAATTTCGACGACTTGAAAAAATATAAAAACAATTGCCATCGGCTTGAAATTGCACAAATCTATTCAAAATTATTCGAGATTACGATTCCATAGAAATTTGTAAGCACTTCATACGTAAATTTCGAAATAACTCTATTTGAACAGAGCTCGAAATTGTGAAAAAAATACACAAATTTCGACGACTTGAAAAAATGTAAAACAATTGCCATCGGCTTGAAATTGCACAAATCTATTCAAAATTATTCGAGATTACGATTCCATCGAAATTTTTAAGCAGTTCGTACCTAAATTTCGAAATAACTCTGTTAGAACAGAGCGCGAAATTGTAAAAAAAAAATACAAAAATTTTGACGACTTGAAAAAATATAAAAACAATTGCCATCGGCTTGAAATTGCACAAATCTATTCAAAATTTATTCTAGATTACGATTTTATAAAAACCTCTAAGCACATCAACCTAAATTTTGGAAAAATTCCGTTTGAACAGAACGCGAAATTGTAGAAAAAAATCAATAATTTTGCCTACTCTTAAAAAAATATAAAAACAATTGCCATCGGCTTGAAATTGCTCAAATCTATTCAAAATTGATTTGAGATTACGATTTCATAAAAATCCCTAAGCAATACATCCTAAATTTTGAAATAATTCCATTCGAACAGAACGCAAATTTGTGGATAAAAAATGCAATTGTTGTAATTGAAGGATCACGTCGTGTGAACTAGCTGTTGTGGTTGATGATTCTCGTTGGTCCAACAATTCAACACTTGTAGATCAGTCGTTATCGACTTGATACAATATAATTTAACTTCAAAAAGAGAGGCAGGTCGACGAATAAGGTGATTACTTTATTTTAGGTAGGAATTACAAAAATGAGTGTGTTTTCTGTATTCCAGCAAAATTCTTCTTTTATTTATTATTAATTGTTTTTCTTGCCTCCCTGGTAACCGCGTTTTTCCGGGCTACCCGTGATCCTCGTTTCCATTTCTCCGTTCCATGACCCAGGCGGTCACCACACAATCATTTCACCCACTCGTAAAAAATATAAAAACAATAACCATCGACTTGAAGTTTTAAAAATCTGTTCAAAATTTATTCGAGATTACGATTCCATAAAAATTTGTAAGCACTTCATAGCTAAATTTCGAGATAACTCTATTTGAACAGATCGCGAAATTGTGAAAAAAAAATTCGAATTATATATTAAAATAATTAGAAGATATATAAACGAACCTCGAGATCGATAACCATTAGAGTTGATTGAATTAACACCATTATTACGAACAATTCGGATCAAATTAAATCAATCCGACGCGAACGCGCAACGCGATAGAAAACTTTTGCGTGTTAATTGTTCGAGAATAAACTTTATTATTTCACCAGACAGCCTTCCGAATATCAAAACGAAGGCGCAAAACAATAACTAACGAAAGGGCAAAGAAGTAAAATGGCTGGCAAATGGGTGTTATCCACTCCCTTCTTTTTAATTAAAAGACTTTATGTTTGCGGTTAATTAATGTTTATTTTATCAGCGGGGGTGAGGGGAGGGGGGATAAATGATGCAGTTTAATTACCATCCCTCTCTCTTTCTCTCTCTCTCGCTCTCCCGATAACATATTATAACTAATGATATTTCCGCTCACCGGAATGGAATACTGATTTTGTATGAATAATTAAACAGGAATACTAATAAGTAATAGAATACTCTCAAGCGCTCGAAAACCGCCCCCTTTGTGAAATTTACGGCCCGCCTGAAAGGCAAAAACGTTTTAAATTGCGAAACACTTTTCGGGCATTCATTTGAAATAATCAGTGAATTATTCCCGAATGCGGATTTTTTTTTTTTGTTCCTTTTCGGAAATTCGAACGCTAAATACTCCAATTCATTTGTTTGCGTTTATTTCGAAACGATTGAAAGGGGCTAAAAGAAATACGCAATCATATTTATAAGAGACAGTAATTGTGTTTGTTTTATCACAGTCATTGTTTCATGGTTAACCATTTTTTTCCATCGTTATCGAAAATTGATTTAGAAAAATCGGCAATTTTTACATTTTTCAAAATATCTAGTTACGATTTACTTTTACGAAAACTGTTATATTTTTCAATTCACTTCATTATTTCCAAGAAGAACATTAGATTAGAGAAATATATTAATTTAATTCTAAGAAGAACATTTGATACATCCATGAAATATTTAAGGAAATTTAGAAAACTTCACCGCTTTACCCATTTTAACGCTTTCTCTGTCTTTTATAGTTTCCGAAACCCACATACAAATTATTTAAGGAGCACACCCTGTATAATATATTATAATGTAATATAATTAAGTCGAGGAGTAAATTACTTAGCAGGAAATGTATATCGATTAATATAACATCGAAGTAATACTAACATAGATTGAAATTGCTTCGAACGTATAATTTTCAGCATCGGTGAACTGATCTTAACACGGCCCTATCTCCTCTCTATCGGGTATATTCGGAGCACTTGTCAATGAGATTTAATTATGCTCCAAACTTGATGAGAATTCTAATTGCACTTATAACACTCCGTGGCTTATAGATAATTACACATGTATCATTATTAATCCCTTGATATTAGACCGCGATCTGGTGAAGCGTTGAACGAAATATAAAAACAATTGCCGCCGTACTCAAAATGCATTCCAAGTAATTATTCTGTTAAAAGTTTGGAATTATCTTGCGTAAATATGCTATAAAGTTGTAACAATCGCGACATATGAAAAACGGATGTGATGCACGTGTTCAGAGGCTTTTGATATTTTGAATAAAATAGCGTGTTCGGGCGCATCATTAGTTGCCGCGTAAATATCCCGAAATTGGCCATTTTCTTCGCCCCGAAAACACTTGTGTGTAAACTACGACAGAGGCTTAAAACTTTTACAGATTAATCCTAACAAACGTGTCTCTGGAACTGCCCAAAGACAATTATCCGAACTTTGCATTAACAAAAATGGCGGCGCTGGAAACCAAACTTTGATGATCAACAATTGACTTGCTCCAGAAATTTCCACACAAAAACGAAATTTATTGCGGCAGAAGCTTGAAATTTTGACAGATTAATCCTAAAGAACGTGTCTCTAGAACTGCACAAAGACAATTATCCAAACTTTGCACTAACAAAAATGGCGGCTCTAGAAACCAAACTTTGATGATCAACAATTGACTTGCTCCAGAAATTTCCACACAAAAACGAAATTTATTGCGACAGAAGCTTTTCTAGATCCACCCTTACATTCCTAGAAAATAATTAGACTGTTTCCTATCACTTTCAAGCAAATGGATTTGGCGGCCGGACCGAAAAAGAAAAGTGCGCTGTAGAAAAAAAAGTTACCTCGCATAAAAATTCGTTTGTTCGCGTTCAAATATTGATGAAATGATTTTTATCGAATAAGAATGTGCGGCGGCAGTAGTAATTCATTCGATTGGAATTTTCTACATGGCATGATATCAAATAGATTATCCATGTTTATTGAATTTCTGTAGGACTTGGGCTTTGATCTGCACGAATGCGCCGTATTTGCTTTGAATCAAATGCAATAACTAAAGATATCTCCCGCCATGATCGCAGTTCATGTGTGTGTACCATGATGATAAATAGCCGTCTGTATTATTATGGAGGATGTTTTCAAATTTCATTCGAATTATTTAATTGAAAATGAGCTGTGACGCATTTAAGATTTAATTTTGGGAGGGGCCGATAGTACATAAAATATTTGTACTTTTTTACAGTCCGAGAAAGTATTGTGATCGTGAGAATTTTTTCAAATTTTTTTTTAACGGAAATATCCGTTTTAAGACGCTAGATACAAAGATTTCTGAAAAAAAAAAATATTTTTGTGCCTGTGCCTATTTTTTTGGAAATGTAGGCTCGGAATGGTCCTAATTTTGCTAAAATATTTCATTAGAATCAATTTCCATCAACTTTCAAAAATTTGCAGTTTGTATTAATTCTTTTTATATTTTTTTAGAGCAACTTTGAAGTTATCAAATTTTCAAATTGAAAAGTTGCTGATTGAAGTGCGATTTTTTGAAAATCCAGGCTGGAAACAGTTCTAATTCTTCTAGAATATGTCAGCAGAATCGATTTACATTACCTTTAAAAAAAATGCAGTTTGTATCAATTGTTTTTATATTTTTTAAGAGCAACTTTGAAATTATCCATTTTTCAAATTAAAAAGTTGCGGATTGGAGTGCGATTTTTTGAAAATCCAGGCTGGAAACAGTTTTAATTCTTTCAGAATATTTCAGCAGAATCGATTTACATTACTTTTAAAAAATTTGCAGTTTGTATCAATGGTTTTTATATTTTTTTAAAGCAACTTTGTAATTATCCAGTTTTCAAATTAAAACGTTGAGGACTAGAGTGCGATTTTTTAGAAAACTAGGTTGAAAATAGTTCTAATTCTTCTAGAATATTACAGTAGAATCGATTTACATTATCTTCAAAAAATTTGCAGTTTGCATCAATTGTTTTTATATTTTTTTAAAGCAACTTTAAAATTATCCAATTTTTAAATTAAAACGTTGCGGACTGGAGTGCGATTTTTTAGAAAACTAGGCTGAAAATAGTTCTAATTCTTCTAGACTATAACAGTAGAATCGATTTACATTATCTTCAAAGAAATTGCAGTTTGTATCAATTGTTTTTATATTTTTTTTAAGCAAATTTGAAATTATCGAATTTTTAAATTAAAACGTTGCGGACTGGAGTGCAATTTTTTAAAAATCTAGGCTGAAAATAGTTCTAATTCTTCTAGAATAATATAGTAGAATCGATTTACATTATCTCCAAAAAATTTGCAGTTTGTATCAATTGTTTTTATATTTTTTTTAAGCAAATTTGAAATTATCGAATATTTAAATTAAAACGTTGCGGACTGGAGTGCAATTTTTTTTAAAACTAGGCTGAAAATAGTTCTAATTCTTCTAGCATATAATAGTAGAATCTATTTACATTATCTCCACAAAATTTGCAGTTTGTATCAGTTGTTTTTATATTTTTTTAAAGCAAATTTGAAATTATCGAATTTTTAAATTAAAACGTTGCGGACTGGAGTGCGATTTTTTAGAAAACTAGGTTGAAAATAGTTCTAATTCTTCTAGAATATAACAGTAGAATCTATTTACATTATCTTCAAAAAAATTGCAGTTTGTATCAATTGTTTTTATATTTTTTTTTAAAGCAACTTTGAAATTATCGAATTTTTAAATTAAAACGTTGCGGACTGGAGTGCGATTTTTTTTTAAAACTAGGCTGAAAATAGTTCTAATTCTTCTAGAATATAACAGTAGAATCTATTTACATTATCTTCAAAAAAATTGCAGTTTGTATCAATTGTTTTTATATTTTTTTTTAAAGCAACTTTGAAATTATCGAATTTTTAAATTAAAACGTTGCGGACTGGAGTGCGATTTTTTTTTTAAACTAGGCTGAAAATAGTTCTAATTCTTCTAGAATATAACAGTAGAATCTATTTACATTATCTTCAAAAAAATTGCAGTTTGTATCAATTGTTTTTATATTTTTTTTTAAAGCAACTTTGAAATTATCGAATTTTTAAATTAAAACGTTGCGGACTGGAGTGCGATTTTTTAGAAAACTAGGCTGAAAATAGTTCTAATTCTTCTAGAATATAACAGTAGAATCTATTTACATTATCTCCACAAAATTTGCAGTTTGTATCAGTTGTTTTTATATTTTTTTAAAGCAAATTTGAAATTATCGAATTTTTAAATTAAAACGTTGCGGACTGGAGTGCGATTTTTTATAAAACTAGGTTGAAAATAGTTCTAATTCTTTTAGAATATAACAGTAGAATCTATTTACATTATCTCCACAAAATTTGCAGTTTGTATCAGTTGTTTTTATATTTTTTTAAAGCAAATTTGAAATTATCGAATTTTTAAATTAAAACGTTGCGGACTGGAGTGCGATTTTTTAGAAAACTAGGCTGAAAATAGTTCTAATTCTTCTAGAATATAACAGTAGAATCTATTTACATTATCTTCAAAAAAATTGCAGTTTGTATCAATTGTTTTTATATTTTTTTTTAAAGCAACTTTGAAATTATCGAATTTTTAAATTAAAACGTTGCAGACTGGAGTGCGATTTTTTAGAAAACTAGGCTGAAAATAGTTCTAATTCTTCTAGAATATAATAGTAGAATCTATTTACATTATCTCCACAAAATTTGCAGTTTGTATCAGTTGTTTTTATATTTTTTTAAAGCAAATTTGAAATTATCGAATTTTTAAATTAAAACGTTGCGGACTGGAGTGCGATTTTTTATAAAACTAGGTTGAAAATAGTTCTAATTCTTTTAGAATATAACAGTAAAATCTATTTACATTATCTCCACAAAATTTGCAGTTTGTATCAGTTGTTTTTATATTTTTTTAAAGCAAATTTGAAATTATCGAATTTTTAAATTAAAACGTTGCGGACTGGAGTGCGATTTTTTATAAAACTAGGTTGAAAATAGTTCTAATTCTTTTAGAATATAACAGTAGAATCTATTTACATTATCTCCACAAAATTTGCAGTTTGTATCAGTTGTTTTTATATTTTTTTAAAGCAAATTTGAAATTATCGAATTTTTAAATTAAAACGTTGCGGACTGGAGTGCGATTTTTTATAAAACTAGGTTGAAAATAGTTCTAATTCTTTTAGAATATAACAGTAGAATCTATTTACATTATCTCCACAAAATTTGCAGTTTGTATCAGTTGTTTTTATATTTTTTTAAGCAACTTTGAAATTATCCAATTTACAAATTAAAAAGTTCCCGATTGAAGTGCGATTTTTTGAAAATCTAGGCTGGACATGGTTCTAATTCTTCTAGAATATTTCAGTAGAATCGATTTACAATACTTTTAAAAAGTTTGCATGTTGTATCAATTTTTTTTATATTTTTTTAGAGCAACTTTGAAATTATCAAATTTTCAAATTAAAAAGTTGCGGATTAGAGTGCGATTTTTTGAAAATCTAGACTTGGAGTAGTTCTAATTGTTCTAGAATATTACAGTAGAATCGATTTTGCATTATCTTTAAAAAATTTACAGTTTCTATTAATTGTTTTTATATATTTTTCTAAGCAAGTTTGAGAACGTGCTATTTCTAAATTAAAACGCGGCTGATTGAAGTATGATTTTTTAAAAATTTAGACTAGAAATGTATCCAGATTTTCAAATAAATCGAAGCACAATCTATTTCGAGTAAATGTGCACAATTTTAATTTCGTAGAAAATGTTTTTACAATTTTTAAAACATTTTTATGACGTGCAAATCTCAAATTGAATCGCGGAGAGTTAAAGAATGAATTCATTTGGAAATCTAACGGTGGGAATATTTCTTTTTGTCTAGAAAATTGAATTGTGTGTCTGTGTGTCTGGCTTTGTGTCTGTGTGTCTGGCTCTGTGTCTGTGTGTCTGACTGTGTGTCTGCCTCTATATGTCTGACTCTGTGTCTGTGTGTCTGGCTTTGTGTCTGTGTGTCACGCTCTGTGTCTGTGTGTCTGGCTGTGTGTCTGCCTCTATATGTCTGACTCTGTGTCTGTGTGTCTGGCTGCGTCTGCCTCTATTTGTCTGACTCTGTGTCTGTGTGTCTGGCTCTGTGTCTGCCTCTATATATCTGGCTCTGTGTTAGTGTGTCTGGCTGTGTGTCTGCCTCTATATGTCTGGCTCTGTATCTGTGTGTCTGGCTGTGTGTCCAACTCTGTGTAGCTCCGTCCTTACATCTTGGGAAGAATTGTGCAGATATTTAAATATTATTAGTATAAAGCGAGTTCAAGGTGATTATCGATAGCACTTACAAGATTACGATAAATCATAGTGAGAGCGACGAGAAGGTGGAATTATTTTGTGACAAAGCTTGTCCTACTTTTGGCGTACCGATTTCATAACATTAACGGCCGGAATTATAACTCGCTCACTTTTTTTTTACATAATCGTTGAATAAAAATTAACAAAAGTAAAAGTTGAACGTACTTGAATCGGATTTATTCAAATCGGAAGATTTTAAACGGCGCATTGCGTAATTTGAATATAAACGTTTGATTCATTTTTATATTGCGAAAATAACTAATTGCATAAACACAAATTTACCATAAATTTGCGAATATATACATTTTTATTATTATTTTATTGAATAAAAGTAATAAAGACGTTTATTCAATGAATCTGCAACTTAATTTATTATTTTATAAATTAGGTTACAAGAGTTGTAAAAAAAATTGGCACATCGAATTCACTAAAAAAACTATTACATCCACGAATTACAATTTAAAATACTGAAATCTGATAAACTAGATTAGTAGAGTTAAAATTATAGTTAAGTAGTCATAGTCATGGTATTAAAATAATCTTTGATCTATAAGTGTTTATAGTTTGATAATGATCATTGTTTGATCGAAACTGCAGTCACTAATAAATAAACAGTATAAACAACTATAAATAAAAGTGTTTTTTATTTAATTAAAAATGTATCACGAAGTAAGTACGCCAACCTCAATCAGTTAATCTTTGATCTCCTTAAAACTGTAAAACGCATTCTGATTAACGATTTCTTTAAAGCGTGCTTTGAAATTTAATTTAGTTAACGACATTGGAAATAAATTAAATAGTTGAAATAAAAAATAATACATATATTAAAGACGAATGAATCTAAGTATTTTGTGTGCCATGTTTAGATGTGTATACATAAATATATTAAAGATGAATGAATGATAAGTAGCTTTTACGATTAAAACTTTATGGTAACTGACAACAACAAAAAGATAAACAAGGGCCGTAACTTTTTTTTATTTCGTGTAATTCTAGTTCCATTTTCTGATGAAACGAGAACTACTTATACGGTTATTTTATAGAACTACTTTTCCATAAAATTTGGCAAATATGGCGCGCATATCCTTTGCAATAAAAGATGCAACTTTAAAATTCGAAATATTACGAGGGATTCCATATATGAATTTATATTACATCAATACTGAATTTACAGATGCACCACTTTAAAAACTTAATGTGTCAAAGTGTAAAAATACTCTTACTTTATGTAAATTAAATTACAATGAGAAATACGATATTACAAAAAAAAAGTACTATTTTTTTATTGTACTAAAAATGGGCAACACGTCTGGCAGTTGTGCACTTTAAAAAATTTGCAATTTTTAATCTTTTAACTTTGAAAACGAGAAATTTTGATGTTTTGCGTTAATTTTACGAAAATATTTTATAACCTGTTTCTTATTACATTAAATTTTCCACATGTTGACGCTAAAATTGGACAACGCGTTTGGCAGATGTGCAATTTCAAAGATTTCATTTGCAATTTTTAATCATTTGATTTTGAAAACGCGATAATTTCACGGAAACATTTCTCAGCACATTTTTAAATTGCACTCAATTTTCCACATTTTGATGCAAGAATGCAAGAATCATCAAAATCTGATAAAGCGTTTAGCATCTGTGCAATTTCAAAAATCAAAATCACAATTTTAAATCTTTTGACTTTGGAAACTTACAATTTCGACGTTTTGCGTTAATTTCACGGAAACATTTCTCAACATACTTTCAAATTGCACTAAAATAGTCACATTTTGACTCTGGAATCGTCAAAATCTGACAACGCGTTTGGCAGTTGTGCAATTTCAAAAATCGAAATTGCAATTTCAAACGTTTTGACTTTGAAAACGTGAAATTTTGAGATTTTGTGTTAATTTCACGAAAACATTTTTAACCAATTTTTAAATTACACTAAATTCGCCATACTTTTTCACGCTTGAGTCATCAAAATTGGACAACGCGTTTGGCAGTTGTGCAATTTAAAAAATCAAAATAGTAATTTCTCGTCTTTTCACTTTGAAAATCTGCAATTTTGACGTTTTGCGTTGATTTCATGAAAACATTTCTCAACCCGTTTTTAAGTTGCACTAAATTCCACATTTTGACGCTGGAATAATCAAAATCTGACAACGCGTTTGGCAGGTTCCGCAATTTCAAAAATCAAAATCGCAATATAAATTTTTGAATTTAGAAAACGTTTAATTTTGAGCGATTTCCGGTAATTTTACTAAAAAATTATAAACTTGTTTTTAACGTAAACAAAATTTGCTACATTTTGACGTAAAAATAATTAAAATCTGACAACGCGATTGGCTACTGTGCACTTTCAAAAATCAAAATTCAAAGCTAACTAGATGAAAATAATTATTGTACAAGAGCACGAAAAAAATAATTAAGATGAATAACAATTTCACGCAGAGAATATAAAAGTTGCCTCGTGCGGTAAAACGCATTTTTTTTTCTTCCGGTCGTAATATAATAATACGGCGGGAGTGTTGATTGGAAAAGTTCTCTCCCCCCTAATAAAACAGAAATTTTAATTTTCGACCGCGCGCCCGTTAAATGAATTTTTCTGATTTAGTGAAGTTTTTCGGATTGTTGGAATTTATAGAATCCGCGGCGGCGTCGTCTGAATAATGAAGCGCGCTCGTTTTAAATTGTTTCGGATTGCATTTGTCGCGGTAATTTTGCATAGAAAAGCCGCATTCTGTCAGAGCCAACTGTATTTATTACTTGTTTTGTGTGTGCGTGGAAGGGGTGGGGGGGCAGGGGGGGCGATCCATTCCGAATAAAGTTTGAACAGCCGGGGACTAATTCCGGTATGTTATTTGCCGAATACTTTTATAATTTGTGGACCTGTTTGCAGTCCACTCTTGTAAATTGTTTCAATTCTATTTTACCGAACCGCTGTTCTTGTCGTTGGTTAATGGACGCGTTGAAATAAAAAAAAAACGGTATAAACAAATTTCAATTTCAAACTAATTTTCTAATTAAAATTTAAAAAATAAATTAAGGGCAACCTCACTTATATTCAGTGAGAACCGGGAAACACATAAATTACTGACTTCCGATTTACGAGGCCATAATTTATGAATCCAAACAACACATTTTGGTTGATAGTTCATTTGGATTTTTTTTTTCTGATTTTTTTTGATATTTTTTCCTTGCTGATGCCAGTATCAGTATTGAATTTAGGTGGTTGATGCTCATATTGATTAGCGATCAATTAAAAATCGCTTTATTAAATTTATAAAATTTAACACTGACAACTCTGAGAAGCATTTAATAAAGATGAAAAATGTATACATTGTAGTCGCTATGAGTTAAAGTGATACCAACAAATTAGAAACAACCGTACTTGTTGCAGAAAGCATTAAATAATTTCAATAAAACGAAATGATCGTGATACCTACCAAGTTATTCATTTTTATAATTTAAGTATAAATATTAATAAACAAAGTTTTTTTTGTTAGTCTTAAAAATCCTATTGCGACGTCATTTTCGCAGGAAAATAACATTTTTTTTGGAAGACGCCAATTTCTCGCGGAAGGGTCCAGCTCGTACGTGTTTGCGTCCTTAATTTTCAGGTAAAACTAGTTTGGCTTAATGGATTTTATTACTAAAGAATCAGTCTGTGCTTCTATAGTAAAATATTTTAGATTTTTAACGTTTATTTACATTTTATTTAATGTTAAAAATACCTATTTTTTAACACTAAATTACACATAATTAGAAATACTTATAAAAAAATATAATTCTTTAGAAACCAAAGTTCATCCTTTATGTAACCCTGTGTAAAATATTATCACATAATTTTTATCGATCAGTTACCAAAAAACGCTTAATTTTCCAAACGGGACTTAACACGCCCTAGCGCGTCCGACTTTACACTTGCGTAAATGCAATCCCAATTGCGGTGTTAATTTGCAAAAATACGAACATGTTACTTTTCGTTTTTATCTACGTTCACCTCATTCCATCTAAATATCTAAATCGCAGACTTTCTCTCATCAATCACGACACAATCCACAAATCGATTACCGAGTTATACTTCGTGAAACACAAACTATTACATTTTCAGTCCCCCCCCCCCACACACCCCTCGCCCCGCATTACCATAAACACGACACGGCCTTCGGCCATTGATTTTCAAAATTCAAAGCCAATAGGCTTACATCCTCCATCCATCATCATAAGCGTAAATTCGTACGGCGCGGCCCGGCGGATCCCTTAATAATCCCTTCGACCGTGGACCGTGGGAGAGAAGAAGGTTACCCAATTAGCGCAACACGGGAAATTGCTACGCATTCTTTCTCTGGAGCGAGAGAGCCCTTTTCGAAACGTTCGAGTGAGACGCGAAAATGACGTCATCCCCGCTGGCCCTTGCGTGAACTAAAAACGTTCTCGTGTTCTGTTTGTCTGCTATTTTAATTTAATTAGGTTTTCTGCGGCGCCGTAACGAGAAATAATACCTCCACTGTTGCAAAGCGATGACAAATTGCGTTTTAAAAAGGTTTAAGTGAATTTTATATTTCGTAACATCATCTATTCAATTGAGGAATGATTCAATAGTTCTTACATCAAGGCAACTTTTATTCTCATTTTTACAAATTGTGTTTTAGAAAGGTTTAAGTGAATTTTATATATCGTAACATCATCTATTCAATTGTAAAGTATGAGGAATGATTCAATAGTTCTTACATCAGGACAACTTTTGTTATTCTCATTTTTAGTTTTAGTCGTAGATAATTGAAACCTCAACGAGACAATCTGAAAATAATTTGTAAAAATCCCTCCACATCGAATTTTATTAATATTCGGGACGCATCAAAGTGCGGACTGTAATTAGCGCAAAGTTCATTAGTATCTTGCTCCGCGCTGACGAATTGAAATGGCTCCGCAGCTAGCGTCGCATGGGGCGTCTATAAATTTGGCTTTGAAGAAATTACACTAATTACAAGCCACTCGACGAGCATTCGGGGTAATTTGTGTTATCGTCGTTTAAAAGCTTGCAGACAGTCTATAGTTTAATTATGGGTCATCTGTGACCTATCGAAACGCAAGGGTTGTCGCACTAATTACCCATTATATACTTGATAATGCCCTTTAAAAGTTTATAACTTACTTGCGTCACGACAGCTCCCCCCGTCTAAATTTATTAGTGTTATAGAACTATTTGTTAAGTATGTATTTTGATCGTGAATGTACTGCACTTATTGAGTCCCAATTACAACCCTATCGCAATTCCTAACACATTAAAAATTATTTCCAGAAAACTCGTTTTACTAATTATTCCGGCAGCAATTTTAATGAACAAAAATCGAAGATGGCTTTGAAAAATAATTTTTTGACATAAGATATCTTGTAATTACAATTATTATTGTTATTAATTATTACACTTCTCAATAGTTTTTAAAATAACCATTATTTACCCGGCGCATTCACCATAATAACACCAGCATTTCACTTCCCGTCTTCTATAGCTCACTTACTGATTCAGTTAGGATTTTGATATTTTGCAGACTTTATTTGCATCCCAGGATTCACTGCAGGAAAGTATTTTTGATTATACAGGGTGTCCCAAAAAAATGTGACGCCATGATGATCAATATTTTTAGATTACGCACTGTATATTTTATTGCTTATTTGGATGCCTTTTATCATTATCTATATGCCCCTAAAATTTTATTGCAATCGGTTCGGTGATATCTGCATAAAAAAATTAAAATTAGAAAAAATTACCATTGGATTAAAAAATTCATGAAAAATAAAAATAGCGCCCCGTTAATAAAACTATACAGGGTATTTATTAAAAAGGGTCTGACAGTCCCGGTCACCAAGCTTTATCGACATGAATTATACAGGGTGTCTAAAATTTAGTGTCAAACTTTTCAAACAAAAACTGGAGATAATTAGTTTTGCACCATCGGTTTGAAAAAATGAATAAAAAATTAAAATAGCACCGCGTTATTAAAATTATACAGGGTATTTATTAAGTAAGGTCTGACAGTCCCGTTAACCAAGTTTGACTGATATTAATTCTGTAGGGTGTCCAAAATTTAGTGTCAAACATTTCAAACAAAAATTAGAAATAATCAGTTTTGCACCATTCGGTTTAAAAAATAATAAAAAATAAAAATAGCACCGCGTTAATAAAATTCCTCAGAGTATTTATTAAATAAGGTCTCACAGTCCCGTCAACCAACTTTGATTGATATTAATTACATAGGGTGTTCAAAATTTAGTATCAAACTTTTCAAACAAAAACTAGAAATAATCGCACCATCGGTTTAAAAAATAAAAATAGCGCCCCGTTATTAACAATATACAGGGTACTTATTAAATAAGGTCTGACAGTCCTGCCAACCAAGTTTGATTGATATTCATTAATCAGGGTGTCCAAAATTTAGAGTCAAACATTTCAAACTAAAATTCGAAATAATTAGTTTTGCACCATCGGTTTAAAAAATTAATAAAAAATAAAAATAGCGCCGCTCTAGTGAAACTATACAAAGTGCTAATTAAAAAGGGTCTGACAGTCCCGGTCACCAAGCTTGATCAACATGAATTATACAGGGTGTCTAAAATTTAGTGCCAAACTTCTCAAACAAAAACTAGATAATCAGTTTCGCACCATCGGTTTAAAAAAATAACAAAAAATAAAAATAGCTCCCCGTTAATAAAATTATACAGGGTACTTATTAAATAAGGTCTGACAGTCCCGTTGACCAAGTTTGGTTGATATTAATTATACAGGGTGTCCGAAATTTAGTGTCAAACATTTCAAACAAAAATTGGAAATAATCAGTTTCGCACCATCAGCTTAAAATATAATAAAAAATTAAAATAGCACCGCGGTATTAAAATTATACAGGGTATTTATTAAATAAGGTCTTACAATCCCATTCACTAAGTTTGACTGATGTTAATTATACAGGGTGTCCAAAATTTAGTGTCAAACTTTTCAAACAAAAATTAGAAATAATCGCACCATCGGTTTGAAAAAATAATAAAAAATAAAAATAGCGCCCCGTTAATAACATTATGCAGAATACCTATTTAATAAGGTCTGACAGTCCTGTGAACCAAGTTTGATCGATATGAATTATACAGGGTGTCTAAAATTTAGTGTCAAACTTTTCAAACAAAAACTAGAAACAATCGCACCATCGGTTTAAAAATATAATAAAAAATAAAAATAGCACCGCGTTAATAAAATTATACAGGGTACTTATTAAATAAGGTCTGACAGTCCCGCTAAACAAGCTTAATTAATATTAATAAAATTTAGTGTCAAACTATTCAAACTAAAATTCGAAATAATCAGTTTTGCACCATCGGTTTAAAAAAATAACAAAAAATAAAAATAGCGCCCCGTTATTAACATTATGCAGGATACTTATTAAATAACGTCTGACAGTCCTGTCAACCAAGTTTGATCGATATTAATTATACCGGGTGTCCAAAATTTAGTGTCAAATTTTTCAAATTTTAAAGCACTTTATTTATCTCATTTATAATTGAATCCCCGATATATTTTTAAGCCATTTCATGCAGATTTTAAAAACAAACATTTTTTCAGCTTTCAACCCCGTCGCAATTCCTACGGCAATAAAAGTTATTTGCAGAAAACTCGTTTCATAAATTATTCCAATAGACATTTTAATGAATAAAAATCGAAGGTGACTTTGAAAAACAACATGGTGGCATAACATACAATTATTATTGTTATTAATTATTAAACTTATAAATAGTTATGAATATAACCATGTGTTGCCCGGCGCATCCACCAGAAAGGCCATACAGGGTCTTGCCTTTCAATTCCCGTCTCTAACAGCTCAGTTACTGATTAAGTTAGGATTTTGATATTTTGCAAACTTTATTCGCATCTCAGGATTCATAACAGGAAAATATTTGTGATTATACAGGGTGTCTCAAAAAATTGTGACGAAATGAGGATGCATAATTTCTGATTACACACTGTGTATTTTATTACTTTTTTGATGCCTTTTATCGTTTCCTGCATGCCCCCAAAATTTTATTGCAATCGATTCATGGATGTCCGCATAAAAAAATAAAAATCAGGAAAAATTACCATTGGTTTAAAAAATTGGTAAAAAATAAAAAAAAGCTCCACGCTAATAAAAGTATACAGGGTAATTATTAAATAAGGTCTGACAGTCCCGTTACCCAAGCTTGATCGATATGAATTATACAGGGTGCCCAAAATGTAGTGTGAAACTTTTCAAACAAAAACTAGAAATAATCGCACCATCGGTTTAAAAAAATAATAAAAAATAAAAATAGCGCCCCGTTACTAACAATATACAGGGTACTTATTAAATAAGGTCTGACAGTCCCGCTAACCAAGTTTGATTGATATTAATTATACAGGGTGACCAAAATTTAGTGTCAAACTTTTCAAATTTTAAAACACTTTATTTCTCTTATTTATAATTGGAACCTCTGTATATTTTTATGTCATTCTATGCGGGATTAAAAAACAAACAATTCTCTCCATTACAACCCTATCGCAATTCCTAACGCAATAAAAATTATTTGCAGAAAACTCGTTTCATAAATGTTTCCAGTAGACATTTTAATTAATAAAAATTGAAGGTGGCTGTAAAACGTAACGTGTAGGCATAATATGCAGTTATTATTGTTATTAATTATTATACTTCTAATTAATTATTAAAATAACCTTGTGTTACCCGGCGGATCCACCTGAATGACTATACAGGGTCCTATATCTCACCTCGCGCCTCCTACAGCTCAGTTATTAATTAAGTTAGGATTTAGATATTACCCAGCATTTATCTGTATCCTAACACGTATTTCAGGAAAATATTTTTGATTCTACAGGGTGTCCCAAAAAAGTGTAACGTCATGATAATATATCTTTTTTGACTACACGCTGTATATTTTATTGCATATTCGGGTGTCTTTTATCGTTATCTATATGAATCTAAAAGTTTATTAAAATCGGTTTGGTGATATCCGCATAAAAATATAAAAACTAGAAAAAATAAGTTTTGCGCCATTATTTTAAGTTAATAAAAAATAAAAATGGCGCGCTGTTAAAAAAATATACAAGATACTTATTAAGCAATGTTTGAAAGTCTTGTTAGCCAAGTTTGATTGACACTAAGTTTGATCATTATGAATTATACAGGCTGTCCAAAATTTAGTTTCAAACTTTTGAAACAAAAACTAGAAATAATCGCACCATGGGTTTAAAAAAATTATAAAAAATAAAAATAGCGCCCCGTTACTAACAATATACAGGCTACCTATTAAATAAGGTCTGACAGTCCCTCTAACCAAGTTTGATTGACATTAATTATACAGGGTGTCCAAAATGTAGTGTCAAATTTTTCAAATTTTAAAGCACTTTATTTATCGCATTTATAATTGGAACCCCTGTATCTTTTTATGTCATTCTATGCGGGGTTAAAAAACAAACCATTCTCTCCATTACAACCCTATCGCAATTCCTAACGCAATAAAACTTATTTGTAGAAAAGTCGTTTCATAAATTATTCCAATAGACATTTTAATGAATAAAAATCGTCTTTAAAAAACAATATGTGGGCATTACATTCAATTATTATTGTTACTAATGATTAAACTTATAAATAGCCCGGCGTATTCACCAATAATAAAATACAGGGTCTTGCCTTTCATTTCCCGTCTCTAACAGCTCAGTTAGTAATTAAGTTAGGATTTTAATATTTTGGAGACTTTATTTGCATCTCAGGATTCATGACAGGAAAATATTTTTGATTATACAGGGTGTCTCAAAAATATGTGACGTCATGATGATGCATAATATCTAAGTACACACTGTGTATTTTATTGCTTATTTGGATGCCTTTTATCGTTATCTGCATGCCCCCAAAATTTTATTAAAATCGGTTTAGGGATTTCCGCATAAAAAAATAAAAGTCAGAAAAAATTACCATTGGTTTAAAAAATTAGTAAAAAATAAGAAAAAGCGCTAATAAAAGTATACAGGGTACTTATTAAATATGGTGTGACAGTCCCGTTACCCAAGCTTGATCGATATGAATTATACAGAGTGTCCAAAATTTGGTGTCAGACAGTAAAATATTTCTTTTTCTATTCAATTTTCTATCGAACCGCGGTTTTTTATTACTTCTATTATTTTCTCCGGTGTAGCGTTAATTGCTTGGATATTTTAACGTAAATTTATATTTCTTGGTAGCAATAATTAAATAATATTCTACTGCATGAAAAGAAGCTAAGGGTGCCATGAAAGTCGGTATTAGAATTTAAATCGGAACAGATGGGACATTTTTGAAACTTTGAAATGTGTTTTAATGAAAATGCCCGCTATTAAAGAGCGAGGCGGAACGGTTATGATTTCAAGCCGGAATTAACGTACAGGGTGACCCATTTTCATTGTTTCATAAGGGTAACTGGGTAAGTTAGACAGGTTTTTTTTAAACATGTTTACAACAGTAATATGAAGTAGATATCATTACTAAGACCAAAAATAGCTTCCAATTTTATTTATTATTAAAATGTTTCTTGATTAGTTTCTTCAGTCGAAGACTGGTTAACTTTTTTTGTGAATGATACTTACTTAAAAACGTACATTTTAAATTACAACAATTTACCACTATTTTAAAAATTCACCATATAATCGATCAATACACACATTTCACATCTAATGTACAATCTCGTCCATAATTAATTACAATATAGAAAAGTAATTTAATAACTGCTAAACTACAAAAGCGAAACGAGCTGTTTGATGTCCGTTATTAATAATAAATTCATACAGACTACATTAGAGCACGTAAATCTATCCGCTTTGGCGGACGTTCGTAAATTGTAATATTAAAAGCCAATTTTGCGTAATACAAGTATCTGTACATTAAACGTTAACATTTAAAACGTTTAAAAATAATAGCATTTGGAATACGTATAAGCAGCGCCATCTGTAGCTTTCTACGTCAGTTTGAGCTCCATAAATTGAGCATTTATAACATTTAAAAAGAGTAGCATTTGAAATACGTATAGGTGGCACCCTCTATAGTTTTCTGCATCAGTTTGAGCTCGATAAGTTAGGATTTGACTGAAAGAATCTTTAAATCAATAAATTATGAAATTGTTTGTAATATTATGTTGGAATCTGCAAAACTATTCTATTTTAATCTATAATAATAATATCGTGATTTTGGCATTTGAAACTACTACATAAGTATCAGATTTTGATGATTCTAACATCCGAAAATTTAAAATTTTGTTCACTTTAAAAACTGTTTAATAAATATTTTCGTGAAATCAAAGTCAAACGCCAAAATTGCACGTTTTCAAATTCTGAAGAATTATAATTGCAATTTTGATTTCTTTGGTGGTTATTTTGAAAACTAGCAATGCCGTGTTTTTGGATTTTTCCTGGGGCATAAAGTGTAATCAATTTTGAGTAATTTTGTAAAGTTTTAAGTTGCTGGCAATTGTTTTTATATTTTTTTATCACCCGCGAAAAATATTCAACTTTAACGTGGCATTAGTTCTGATCTCGGGTGATTATTTCGTAAACTAGTGATGGGGTGTTTTTGGATTTTTACTGGGGCATAAAGGGAAATCAATTTCGAGTAAGTTGGTGGCAATAGTAAGGAATATCGTTCAATTCATAAATAAATAAAATAAACAAAATAGTTATTAGTTGTGTATGTTAACATCATATCATTTAATTTTTGGTTCCCGTTTTCGTTACCGTTCCCGGGTTATTGTGAACCCGCCTTTACATTTAAAAGGAATACAGAACTTCTAACGACATCTATGCTCGTATAGTTGAAACAAATAATAATATTGATCATATAAAAACATGAATAATGAAGTAGAAGATTCCTGCATAACAAATAACAACAACTACAGGTATCTAGATGAAAATTTTCTTATCATAAAGTACAAAAGTTAAATAAAACTTTCTATACTTGTATAGTTGAAATATATAACAACCATTACATGTATCTAGAGAAAAAATTAGTTACCTTAAAATAAAAAAATTAAACTTAAATGAAACACTTCGATTACGTTAGTTTCCTTTCCTTCACTTAATTTATTGTATGCTAGATGTACATTTCGGTCATGATTATCAATAGCTAACTGAAACTTAAAGTTGCGAAAGAAGCTATTTCATAGATTATACCGAAGGTTTTCGTAACTTTTAAAATACGATTATTAAAATTAGTGGCGTATAAAGAAAGAGGTTATAATATACCCGTTTAAAAGTTTTTTTTTTTTTAATTAATTTTCCAGTTTGAAATTCGCGGGCTTCCACGCCGTACAGGCAAAATCAATGATACGCGTACAGAAATCTGCAATTTTCTGGCGCTGTATAACGCCGTGAATACTAGATGTCGGCTGGTCAGTATCTTGTTAATAATATGATTAATTAATATCTCACTTAACCCGTGGTGAAAGATAATTATATATTTGATTAATTAAAACACTTGGTTTTGTTTCACTGATTTTATTTTTCTCTCCGACTAGTTTCGACCTTAGGTCATTCTCAACGAGATATGTACAAAATTAACATCAACTGGTATTTATTCTTGTTAATAATAACATAAAACGTTTAAATAAAAATTTACACATTTTAAAGGGTTTTTGAAAGTAATTTCCCAGTTTGAAATTCGCGGACTTCTACGGCGCACAGGCAAAATCAATGATATTCATACAGAAATCTGCAATTTTCCAGCGCTATATAAAGCCCCGAATAATAGGTGTCGCGTTGAGCAGCAAATGGTGATAATTTAAAGTTCATGATGCCTATTATCAAATCATTTGCAATTCAGAGAAGAAATATTTTTCGATTTTGAATGAATCATAAAGAAGTGTATATTCTAAGCATATTTGGAAAGTTTCAAGGATATATGTTTTATTTGTATTATTTGTTATGTAGGAAACTTCTACTTCATTATACATGTTTTTAATATTTTTATCAATAAACGAAGGTGTGAGTTAAAAAGTGTTTTCTTGATTATTTGTATTGTTTAAATCATCAGAATGTGAAACCATTCAAGACACGTCCTTATGTGATCATCTTTGAAATTTATTTATTTATTAACGTAACAATTCAACAAAATACGAATTAAAATTAACTTAAACTAAATAAAATAAATCTTGTTAACTTGGAGTGAATGATAATTAAAGAAGAATATATACTATAATAATATAAATTATAAATTACTGTTATTATAAATTATAATAAGTGTCATTCTAAATTTGTGGCCTTCAAAATTGAACAAATATTTAGATCATTTGTCACTCTAAGCACACGACTAATTGTGTTATTGTATGAAAAATTCGCATTATATTTGTTTATAGAAAATAAAGTATTAGTCCTTAAAGTGGTTTGAAAATTTAAAGCAATTAATTTATTATCTGACAATAATGTTGAAGAATTAACAGTTTTAAAAATAATATATTTTATGCAAATTTTGATAATTTTCGTACAGACTTTACGCATAGTGTTATTACCATTTACATTTATTTTAATTTATCTGTTAAATAAAGAGGATATACTTTTGTTACGAGTTTTCGTCATTTGCGTTAAGTGTAAAACTTTGCAGACATTGTATAGTTATAAGTCCACATAGGGCTTTGTCGACCGCCACATCGCACGACTAAAGTCACTGATTATGCAAAGTAAAGTGTGTAATCCAAGGGACGGTAGGTGAGGGCTGCCGTACTTAATAAAGGCTCGAATTTAATTATAATTTAAAAGGCTGGAAATATCAGTTTAAAACCTCTTCGAATAAAATTATGATCCGTAATCGGAACACGCTCATATTTATTACATTTTGAACCATTATGAGTAGCTTAACTGAACTACGAACACTGGAGTAAAAGTATATAATAAAAAAATAAACAAGCCCACTTCGAGTGCTTAAAATTTCTGCTCGGAATAAATTTGTTTCAAACACAAGATTTTCATTATCTAATTTTTATATTAGTAGTTTACGAAATGGTCGTATGTCCCTGTAGCGCAGGGGATAGCGCGTTGGACTTCTAATCCAAAGGTCGCGGGTTCGATTCCCGCCAGGGATGGTGGACAAAATTTTGTTACTAATTATATTAATAAAACAGTGCCAGAATATAAATATCAATGTTATGAACCGTATCCAAACGCTGGTTCATTTTATTGTTAAAGAGATTTTTTTAAGCTGAAGTTAACTTAAAGAATGGCCATCGCGTTGAAATGCTAGGAATTTATTCATAATTGGTTGATATGGTCCGATGATGACGTTGGTAATTTAATTATGGAGGTAAAATGTTGTTGCTCTTATAAATTTATAAATAATTCTTACGTGACAAATTTTTTTTTCAACAATAATTTTTCAATAAAATGAGAAATACGATACTTTTCGTCTTCTACAATTTAAATTGTAGAGGATGAGAAGTATCGTATTTCTCGCTTCAAGACGCTTCAGAAAATGTACTTTCGTAGCAACAAATGTCAATTTAAAGTCCGTGACACGTCAGCAAAGAAAACTCGAAAAAATCAACTTTTTAAAAATCATGATAGACCTTTATGTAATACCTTTTTTTTCATCAGAAGAACGAGATAAAACAATTGGCGTTAAGAAATTTCATCTAGAAAAAATTGCAAAAAAGTTAGCAAGTCACCATGAACTTTATGGAGAAAGTAAAAAAAAAGTCGTTTTTTTTCAAACTTTGAACGGCTGTAGCGGCCGAACGAAGAATCCAATTTGATCGCGGTTTTCAATTCTGTGGTCCTTGTGTGCCAATGAGGGATTTGATTAAAATTGGCGATTTTTTATTTTTGACGAAAACCTGAAATTCTATCCAAGGGTCCCCCCTTCTTACTTTTGCTCAAAAATTGCATTTGAAATGATTTCCTGAAGAAACCACTAGTTCGATCCGGGGTTTCTTTACGTCACTGGAAAGATCGCTTTAAGACGCTTCAGAAAATGTACTTTCGCGGAAACAATTGTCAATTTAAAGCCCGTGACACGTCAGCAAAGAAAATTCGAAAATGAAAAAAATCGAAAAAATCAACTTTCTTATTAATCATCATAGACCTTTATGTAATACTTTATTTTTCATTAGAAGAACGAGATTAATTTGAGTAAAATATGATTTTGTTACGTTGCATAATTATTATTAATTAAATTCAAGTAAATTGTTAATTTTCAACGTTGGCAAACCTCTAATGCAAGCCCCTGTGGCCTAATGGATAAGGCATCGGCCTCCTAAGCCGGGGATTGTGGGTTCGAGTCCCACCAGGGGTACAAATTATTTTATTGAATTTTTGAAATTTTTTTTATTCGTCGTTTTTCGAATAAAAAAAAATATTAAAAAATTTTCGCCTTGATTTTTTTTTATGAATTTTTTTCAGCAATTTTTAACGTGACTTTCTACAGGCTTCTTTTGTAGCTTTCTGCCCATAATTATGAAATGGTAAACATTAAATAAAATTTACATTAGTAATAACTGTGAAAAATGCCAAAATCAACAATTTATTCGTAATTCTACTAATAATTACTTTTGATTTTTTTTTTTTTATTGAGATCATTTAGTATAATTAATTTTGAGTAATCTTGTGAAATTTCAAGTTTTCAACAATTGTTTTTATATTTTTTTACGCTGTCACAATAAAATTTCGAATAAAAAAAAATATTTAAAAATTTTTCCCATGATTTTTTTTTTGTGAATTTTTTCAGCAATTTTCAACATGACCTTTTACAGGCTTCTTTTGTAGCTTTCTGCCCATAATTATAAAATGGTAAACGTTAAATCAAATTTACATTAGTAATAACTGTGAAAAATGCCAAAATCAACAATTTATTCGAAATTCTACTAACAATTACTTTTGATTTTTTTTTTATTGAGATCATATAGTACAATTAATTTTGAGTAATCTTGTGAAGTTTCAAGTTTTCAACAATTGATTTTATATTTTTTTACGCTGTGACAATAAAATTTCAAATAAAAAAAATATTTAAAAATTTTTCCCATGATTTTTTTTTGTGAATTTTTTCAGCAATTTTCAACATGACCTTTTACAGGCTTCTTTTGTAGCTTTCTGCCCATAATTATAAAATGGTAAACGTTAAATCAAATTTACATTAGTAATAACTGTGAAAAATGTCAAAATCAACAATTTATTCGAAATTCTACCAACAATTACTTTTGATTTTTTTTTTAAACTGGAACTATATAGTACAATTAATTTTGAGTAATCTTGTAAAGTTTCAAGTTTTCAACAAATTTATTCGAAAATCCACTAACAATTACTTTTGATTTTTTTTTGAAAATTGAGATCATTTAGTATAATTAATTTTGAGTAATCTTGTGAAGTTTCAAGTTTTCAACAATTGTTTTTATATTTTTTTTACGCTGTGACAATAAAATTTCGAATAAAAAAAAAATATTTAAAAATTTTCCCCATGATTTTTTTTGTGAATTTTTTTCAGCAATTTTTAACGTGACCTTTTACAGGCTTCTTTTGTAGCTTTCTGCCCATAATTATGAAATGGTAAACATTAAATAAAATTTACATTAGTAATAACTGTGAAAAATGCCAAAATCAACAATTTATTCGAAATTCTATTAACAATAACTTTTTATTTTTTTTTTGAAAATTGAGATCATATAGTACAATTAATATTGAGTAATCTTGTAAAGTTTCAAGTTTTCAACAATTGTTTTTATATTTTTTTACGCTGTAACAATAAAATTTCGAATAAAAAAAAATATTTAAAAATTTTCCCCATGATTTTTTTTTTGTGATTTTTTTCAGCAATTTTTAACGTGACTTTTTACAGGCTTCTTTTGTAGCTTTCTACCTATAAATATGAAATGGTAAACGTTAAATCAAATTTTCATTAGTTATAACTGTGAAAAGTGCCAAAATCAACAATTTATTCGAAATTCTACTAACAATTACATTCGATTTTTTTTTAAACTAGAATCATATAGTACAATTAATTTTGAGTAATCTTGTAAAGTTTCAAGTTTTCAACAATGGTTTTTTTTTTATTACGCTGTTAAAAATTGATAACTTCAGAATGGCACCAAGTTTGGTTCTCCTGCAAAAATTTACAAACTTTTAAATGTGCGCTATTGGATTTTTCCTGGATCATACAGTAGAATCAATTTTAAGCAATCCTGTAAAGTTTCATCTTTTCAACAATTGTTTTTATATTTTTTTTCAACGCTGTGAAAAATTGATAATTTCAAAATGGCACCAATCTCGGTTCTCCTGCAAAAATCTCAAAACTTTTAAATGTACGCTATTGGATTTTTACTGGATAATCAATCAATCAAATACAATCAATTTTAAGCAATCCTGTAAAGTTTCATCTTTTCAACAATTGTTTTTATATTTTTTTCAACGCTTTGAAAAATTGATAACTTCAGAATGGCACCAAGCTCTGTTCTCCAAAAAAAAAACTCAAAAGTTTTAAACGTGTGTTATTGTATTTTTACTGGATAATACAGTACAATCAATTTTAAGCAATCTTGTTAATTTTCAAGTTTTCAACAATTGTTTTTATATTTTTTAATCGCTGTGAGCGATTTTACTGCGATTAACTAAGAATTTACATATGAATAGTTTCTTCAATTTTGCTGTATTATAAAGCAGATTCTATTGAGAGTATTTTTTTTAAGGTTAACGTTTGTGGAAATTGTTTTAATATTTTTTTTAATTGCTCTGAAAAATGCTGGAAATTGTTTTAATATTTTTTTTTAATTGCTCCGAAAAATGCTGGAAATTGTTTTTATATTTTTTTTAATTGCTCTGAAAAATGTTGGAAATTGTTTTAATATTTTTTTAATTGCTCCGAAAAATGCTGGAAATTGTTTTAATATTTTTTAATTGCTCTGAAAAATGTTGAAAATTGTTTTGATATTTTTTTAATTGCTCCGAAAAATGCTGGAAATTGTTTTAATACTTTTTTTTTATTGCTCTAAAAATGCTCAACCTTAGAATGATGCTAATTTCTGTTCTCATTCGATTATCTTAGACTTTAGTTAAGAAGTGTGTTCTGATTTTTGCTTTATTATAAAAGAGAATAATTTTTGAGTAACAAGAGCAATATATTCATCTGTTGTCTTCATTGTATCCTTCTGCAACAGCTACGAGCCCTAATAAAAATAATTCTTTAAGACGTCCCAATACACCTCGAAGGAATAAACTCGTTTCCCATTGTCAACGTGATTTAATAAAAAAAAAAAAGTTTCCTCGATATAAGCGTTTTTTTTTTATCGATACCAGTCGGTCATATTTGGTGAGTCGGGAAATGCTTACGAATTCGGAAAATCGCGGAGGAGCCATTCGTCACTTTCTTTCTGTTTCAACATCGAGTCGAATAAATCTTTACGGGGATGTAAAATATTTCAAACCGTTCGAATTTATTGTTAATTAATTATTTAAACCTGCGGGGAGATAAATTTCCAGGGGGTGCATAAATTGCGCCGTCCCGTCCGAGAGAGAGACAGAGAGGGACGAGGAGAACTTTTGCTCGGGGGCTAATTAACATAAAGTGTGCCCGCGAAGGGTTCACTCGAATACCTTTTTTAACTGTCATTTACACACTTATACCCAGGGATAATATTTTGGAAAAAATCATTCTTCGAGTACAAAGAGTTTACGTTTTTAAGATTTTGAGGGCTGAGAAATAGAGTTTCTCTCCCGTTTGTGAAAGAAATAGAAAATAGAACCTCGCATGATCATTTCTCTCTCTAGGGAGAGTAATGTTACTTCTCTGACGATTTCGAGGACTGAGAAATCGACTTTCTCTCCCGTTTGTTGAAAAAAAAATAATGGAACATTGTATTATCATTTCTCTCTCTAGGGAGAGAAATAAAAATAATCATTTCTTTCCCTAGGGTAGGAAGAGAAATGTTACTTCTCTCTCGATTTCGAAGGCTGAGAAATTATACTTTCTCTCCCGTTTGTGAAAAAATAAATAATGGAACATTGCATGATCATTTCTCTCTCTAGGAAGAGAAATGTTAGTTCCCTCACGATTTCCAAGACTGAGAAATAGACATTCTCTCCCGTTTGTGAAAAAAATAAATAATGGAACCTCGCATGATCATTTTTCTCTCTAGGGAGAGAAATAAAAATAATCATTTCTTTCCCTAAGGAGAGAAATTTTACTTCTCTCACGATTTCAAAGGCTGAGAAATAGACTTTCTCTCCCGTTTGTGAAAGAAATAAAAAATAGAACCTCGCATGATCATTTCCCTCTCTAAGGAGAGAAAGAAAAATAATAATTTCTTTCCCTAGGGTAGGGAGAGAAATGTTACTTCTCTCACGATTTCGAAGGCTGAAAAATAGACATTTTCTCCCGTTTGTGAGAACAATAAAAAATGGAACATCGCATGATCATTTCTCTCGCGATTTCGAGGGCTGAGAAATCGACTTTCTCTCCCGTTTGTGAAAAAAATAAATAATGGAACATTGGGTGATCATTTCTCTCTCTAGGCAGAGAAATGTTACTTCTCTCACGATTACGAGGACTGAGAAATCGACTTTCTCTCCCGTCTGTGAAAAAAATCATTCATTTCAAACCACTACTTTCGTGGCTAATGCCACACCGAATATTGAAATATGTGTTTGTATGTATGTATAACAATATTGAACAGAATTTGTGTATCATTAACATCGACAGTTTATTTGGTTGGCCGGAATAATGTACTGCAGTGCGAATGCAGCAACGTAGGTGGTATTGCGTCCTACAGTGTAATTACTAGGTCCTAATTATCAATTGCCGTTTAATCATGCACTTAATTCACCCTCTAATTACACGCCTTCTCACTTCCAACCATTTCCAATGAACATCTGTCATCAAATTGTCACCTTTGTGCGGCGGTCCCTTTTATCTCGGCGCCATTTTCGTTCGTTTAAGCCAAATTGAAACGATAAACGCCGCTCGTGAAAAATCCAAAACGTGGAATATTTCTTTTATTCGGCTGTTTGCAAACCGCCTTCGATTTGGAGTCTTCGTTCGGCCGCTGCGAGCGCACAAAGTAAAGTATGTTCATTAAAAAAAAAACACAAGTGTGCCATGATTTTTTATTAAAAAAAAAATTAAGTTGGTAACACATATTGAGGTTATGTTACTTGTGGCACGTTCCTGCCGATAAATTAATTTGCTGTGATACATGACGCAGAGAAGTCGTAGAAAATAAAAAAATAGTTATTTATGCAACAAGTGAGTAAAGTAGTACTTTTTTTCACGAGTAGGAAAGATTGCCACACGAGCCGAAGGCGAGTGCGGCAATTCCTACAAGTGAAAAAAAATTGCTTTACTCTCGAGTTTCATACAAAAATTTTTCTACGTCCGTAACTAAGTAATAATACTTTTTTTTAAATGAAGAAAATAATAATCATCAAGTTTTCTTGATCGTAAACGAATGTTTGACATTTATCGGCGGAACTCGCGGCGTGTTGCGAAGTGTTCATGACACACTTTGGGCCAACAATTTTATAGTAGCGTTAAAAAATGAACCGCTACGGCACTTTTTTTCACGCAAAAGAGTGAAAAAATGAACCGTTATGGCACTTTTTTTCACGCTGTTTACAGGGTTCAGGAATCGCATATTTTATGAACCCAAATTAATGAAAAAAACTGTACATTTTATAACGGACGTAATTTTCAACTAGAAACGTTTTTTGCTGGTTGCTGCACACCATTGTGACCACGGAATAATTGTGACTTTTAGGAAGATCTGACGTTGTGTATGTCAATTTCTAACATGCGTGCCAACTTAAATTTTTGAAAATAAAAGGTCATGGCACTCTTGAGGTTTTCTTTTTAATGAATATACGATATGAAAAATTGACTTGTCTACGATTTGTAACGGGAGAGTAGGAACGAAAAAAGTTGTTTTTCACGATTTATAACAGGAGCGTAGAAACGAAAAGAGGTATTTTGAATCAAATTTTTCACGATTAATATTAGAAGAGTAGGAACGAAAAAGAAGTGTTTTGCCGATATTTTTTCACAATTTTAGCCACCAGAAATTTTTAAACTGCAATCAATTTTTTACGTTCGTCTGATAAAAAAAATGTACGCTTGAATGATCCAGGATGATTATTAAAAAAATCGATTTTTTCAATTTTCGAGTTGAACGAAAAAGAGGTATTTAGCCGATAATTTTTCACTATTTTAGCCACCTGAAATTTTTAAACTGCAAACATTTTTTTACGTTCGTCTGATAAAAAAATGTGCGCTTGAATGATCCAGGATGATTATTAAAAAAAATCGATTTTTTTCAATTTTCGAATTTTCTTTGCTGACGCGCCACGGGCTTCAAATCGACATTTGTTCGTGCGCAAGTACATTTTTTGATGGGTCTCGATGAGACTTTTACAGTGACGTGCAGAAACTCCGAATCGAACCAGTGGTTTCTTCAGGAAATTATTTCAAAGCCAATTTTTGATCAAAAATAAGAAGAAAAAAATTAAAAAATCGCCAATTTTAATCGAATCCGACCAATTTGCACACAGGATGCAAACCGCGTTTGATTTGGAGGTTTCGTTCAGCCGCTACGGCCGTTGAAAATCGGAAAAAATCGTCTTTTTGCCAAATTTTCTAAAAAAAATTCCTTTGGGAAAATTTTCTAAAAATCTTTCCTTTGGGAAAATTTTCATGTTTTCGGCAAAAATTCAAATTGTCCGGCAATAAGTCAGTTAAATTTAAATCACTCCTATGTTATTGTAATTATATAATGGTGTGAAAGTGATGAAAATGTCAGGTTTTATTGCATTTACAAACACCTGTTGATGGAATGAGCATGAATAAATTCATAATACGCTTTTGGGTGTGGATTGGATAGGGGATGACAAGATCGATCGCGAAAAGGAGAGGTTCTTCTGAATTTTAATAAAGCTCCCCTTTCATAAAGCCCGACAAAACGGCGTAAATATAAGTAAAATACCGGGATATTATTAACTTGAACTTGTAAAAAATTGTTTATTAACATCACGAAATATCGAACGAAAACAGAATCGCCGAAAATTTAAGCAACATTATTACGAACGTGATTAAATGTTGATAAAGCTTGATTAAATTTTAAATTTTTAGTTTTTGAATTTTAATTTGTAATGTGTAATTTTTACTTCATACATATGTTGCGCCATCATCGTTCATCAAATTAAGTTTAGAGACATTTCATGACCTGTGTAAAAGGGTCAGTTAAATAGCACCAATAAATTATTATTTATCATCGTTAGTGGCTGAATGGTCAAACCTATGCCAAACAAACAAAAAAAAAACAAACAAAAAATTATTATTATTATTATTGGACATTGTGAGAATTAAGTGCTGTAACAATCAGAAATATCCGTTTTGGGGTCCCTAGATGTCATTTCAACAATTTCTGGAAAAAAAAAATTGTGTCTGTGTGTGTGCGCGCGCGCTGTAATAGAGCAATTGATATGAAAATTTGAACATAAGTCTTATTTGATAATCCGAAGAACTGAAAAGCTTTTGGTAAAATTTCGTACACAAGAAGTGGGTGTCTACCTTAACTGTTTTTTTTGTTTTTTTGCCAATATTTTCTTAAATATGAAAAATGAACAAAGAAATGAACATCTTTTGCTTGAAAACATTTTTCATAAAATCATTTTTATTCGAGAAAAAAATGTATTATTATTTTTTTAATTTTTGGTTTATAATTACGAAACGATAATAATTACAGTAATAATTGTAGAGAATGCTAAAATAAACAACTTATAAAGAATACGTTTTTTTCGAAATCCCTTTAGTTTTTGAATTTGAAGTATAATTTTTCCATCTTTCATAATTTTGACGTTTTGAACGTCAGTTTCATCCGAGTCTAGTGCATTTAAAATATGATTTAAATCGAAAATAAACCGTAAAGCGTAAATATAAATGATACCATCATGTCGGAGAAAGTAACATAATGGATACATCACCAATTTTTTTTAATCTTAATTTCTATCTCAATTCTAAAGCCGAAGGAAGGGTTTACAATGAAAAAAAAATTGGAGGTATTTATTATTGGTATTTTGTCGGGATGAAAATTTACAACAATTTCTAACAATATTAAAAGAATATCTAACAGCGAAATCCTTCGAATTTACAAGAAATATTAATATCGTGCAAGAAAATCAATTTTCTTGGCTTTAACGTAAATTCCATAAACTTTACAAAGGACAATGTATATTTCCCATTAAAAATAAGTATGAAACATCAAAGAAATAAACTTTTTTTGCAAGCCTTCTTAAAGTAATTTCCATTTTGATTGGAGATTCCAAGACATTTTAGAGTAAACACGAATCGATCAGCAAATGCCGTGATTACTTGCATACAGATGTAACACTTCAAATCTCCTCCAGAGTGCAATTAAATTTTAAATTAACGGGATGCAGTTTCGACGTGATCTACAACGAGAAATCTCGGCGCTGATCGTAAATATTGTTTAGTTGGAAGTAAATTTGTTTCGTTGATCGTCTAATTATAGTTTTCTATAAAATGTACAAAATCGTTCACTAATGACCTCTATTAATTGCATTCGAAATAATCATATAATTTATTACGGCGTCCATACAATAAATACACAAAGAAATCACATGAAATATCGCCAAAAAGAAAATAATAATAAATTATAATAATATATAATAATATTCATATATTCAGGCTACATTTTGTTTTATTGAATTTATTTAATGCTTTCTGCAACAAGTAAGGTTGTTTCTAATTTATTTAAAATAATAATAATATAACACAATATAATGCTGATGCTGCATATTAGGAATCATATATTTTCATCAATTTTCTATTAATGAATGATTTTTTTGTATGCAACCAAAGTTACCTATAGTTAACGATTTTGTGTAGGTAACCAAAGTTACAAATAATGAACGATTTTTGTATAGGCAACCAAACTTACATACACTCGGCGTAAAAAAAGCGCCCTCGAAAAATCGCGAAAAAATCGATTTTTCAAACCGTCGTAACTTAGTTAAGTTTGGTCGAAAATGGATGAAACGACTCGAATTTTTAAAGCATTTGAAGGAAATTAATTAAATGTTTCTGCCATTGTGGTGACATTTCCCGCCGATTTTTTTTGCGCACGGTACACCTTGTCAAAGTTGGACAATTTTTTACATAAAAAACTTTTTTTTTATCGCGTTGTTACGGGGGGTGGGTTGGACTTGGAGTCAAAATTAACTATATATTCTTAAAAATAAAACTTGAATCCTTCCCAAACTGAAAGATTCATCGATTTTCGACCAAATTGAACCAAGTTACGACGGGTTTTTTTGCGATTTTTCGAGTGGCGCTTTTTTTTAACGCCGAGTGTATAATGAACAATTTTATGTAGGCAATCAAAGTTACGTGTAATAAACGATTTTGTGTAGGCAACCAACGTTACAAATAATGAAAGATTTTGTGAAGTAAACCAAAGTTACACATAGTGAACGATTTTTTTATATGCAACCAAGGTTACCTATAATGCACGATTTTGTGTAGGTAACCAAAGTTACAAATAATGAACAATTTTGTGAAGTAAACCAAAGTTACACATAGTGAACGATTTTTTTATATGCAACCAAAGATACCTATAATGCACGATTTTGTGTAGGCAACCAGTTACAAATAATGAACGATTTTGTGAAGTAGACCAAAGTTACCTATAATTAACGATTTTTGTGTATGCAATCAAAGTTACCTATAATAAATAATTTTGTGTATGCACCCAAAGTTACCTATAATGAACGATTTTTTTGTTTGCAACCAAAGTTACCTATAATGAAAGATTTTGTGTATGCAACCAAAGTTACCTATAAAAGCAATTACAGTAAAAACTGCCTGTCTAACGCATAAAATGCGATGTATATGCTTTTCACACGACACATTTTTCAGGTAACTTTATTTGCCTATTATAAAACAGATCATTTATAATTGGCAATGAGCTTTACGCATTAAAATGTGTACTTGCTGTATCCACAAGTGATTTGTTTAACTTGTTTTTGTAGATTTAACGAATCGCAACCAAAAAAAAAATATCAGCATTCCTTTCTTTGGGGGGCATTATCGATTTGATTTTTGTTTACTTGGGATAATCCGGAATATATTTGAATATCTAAATCATTGTGGTGGAATTTACAGTTGCGGGCACTTTGATAAGATTACCGCGGAAAGCGGCTTGCTTTTTGTGTTTCAGTCGGATATCACTGAATTTGCTTTCGATGCCCTGCGCTCTCGGAATTTACATGATCCTCTATTTGACGTAAAACGCTATCGGAAAAACGCGAAACTCGAAATAAACAAATCCCCGGATTATCGCCGTCCCTGCACTTAACTCAAACAAGGTCCAGACGGCGAGAGTTCAAAGAACCTCCATTATTAATCTTGACAATTCTGGTTCGAGAGAACAATAAGTGGTTTCGCATTGGCACGAACCGATAGATCATTAATATAATCGAAATCCGGTCCGGGCTGTATACTCCAGTGGCGTCCGTTACCGCATGCCGGACTCCCATTACGCGTTATTCAAATGCATCTGACACTTATCAACGCGGCACAGACAACCAATTACATTAACTGCTTTCATAAAATAAATGGACCTTCGGTCGCTGATATATTCATCCCGGATGCGAATTTATTATAACATTAATTAATTCGGACGCTGATTGCGTTTAATTCCCGGGGTGTGATGGGTTTACAATTGAAGGCGATTTTTCTTCTGGAGAGAATTGGTGTCAACGGCAGAGGCCTTATTAGTGTCCAATTTATCTGCAATCAGGTAAAGGCTAATAATGGTGAAAGGAAAATCTAAGGATAACGATTAGTCTGTAAAAAAATTAATTATTACAAATTAAAAGTGTAGTATACGGTGATGATAATAACTTTACAAAATTAAACAAATTGACGAGCAAAACCACTATACTTAATGTTGCAAATACAAAGGGTTGAACAATTAAAAGATCACGTGCCATCCCTAGTAGGAATCGAATTTGATTACTTTTGTAAATTGATTTATTTAGCTTTTAAAAATCTTATCTATATCCCTCATGATGATAATAACGCATCCTTTATTATCTGGCTAGTTGGCAGGTAATTCAGGCTTATAATAAATATCTGAGAGGGTCAGACACATAAAGTTCCTAAAACCGGGAACTATTCTCTAGCAGAGGGAACGAGCGTCAGCCCTAAAAACTTGATAACAAACGACGAAGTGACATAGAAAGGGTCTCGCAATTTAAACGCACAATAACTTCACGGCGCGGTGATAAATTCTTCTCGATAATAAGTTAGCGGCATCGTTACACCTCCCTTGCTTAATGTTCGGCTATTTATTAATACGTAATTAATTTTAAATATTATAAAATAAAATAATAATAAGAAATACTCTAATACGTAAGAGCCAGTGCCGTAAATAGAAATAGAAATTTTAAAGAATAATAATAAACCAATTTTTCTGCCGAAAAACGGTCAGGTTTAATTAAATCCTTTTTTGTAATATTTTCCATAATTAATATTGAAATAAAACAATATAAATAGATCCACGAAATAATAATCAGTACAAATTTAATTGGAAAATTACGAATCCGGCGCCTCCACCATTTCTCTTTTTACTAAATTTCTAAATATTCTCTACTGATTTACTAAATATGGAGAAAAAATCATTATTAATCAAATAGTAGTGATGCTATGGTAATAACACTAAGCTTTCAACTTACGATTTACCCGAATTATTCGATAAGACATCAACCGAAACCTTAAACTAAAACTCATTGTTAGGCACAGTTTAAACTTGACATTTTTGGCTACAAATGTTCTAACGAGCTTTGTTACTTACATTCAGTAATAAAAGAAGGACACATATTTTTATTTTCGTTCAAATAATTTTTTAACTTTACAATTTGGAGATTTCTGCAGGAAATTCCAATCCGAAGTTATCCATTTTACACAGTGATTAAAAAAATATGAAAAAATTGTTGCAAACTTGAAACTTTATAAAAATTACTCATAATTAGTTCTACTTTATGACCCAGTAAAAATCCAAAAACAAGCTTTAAAAAATTCTGAGATTTTTGCAGTAAAACCGAACGTAGTGACATTCTGAAGTTGTCCATTTTTCACAGCGATTAAAAAAAATATAAAAACAACTGTTGCAAACTTCGAACTTCACAAGGTTACTCAAAATTGATTCTACTTTATGACCTAGTAAAAATCCAAAAACATCATTTGAAAAATTTTAAGATTTTTGCAGGGAGTCAGCTTAGTGCTAGTCTGAAGTTGTCCGTTTATTCGCAGCGATTAAAAAAATATAAAAACAATTGTTGCAAATTTGAAACTTTACGAAATTACTCAAAATTGGTTCTACTTTGTGACCTAATGAAAATCCAAAAACACCCTTTAAAAAAATGTCAGATTTTTGCAGGAATCCAGAGCTTGGTGCTATTCTGAAATTGTCCATTTCTCACAGCGATTAAAAAAATATAAAAACAATTGTCACAAACTTAAAACTTTACAAAATTACTCAGAGTTAATTGTAGTATATGATCCAGTAAAAATAGTAAAACACCCTTTGCAAAATTTTGAGATTTTTGCAAGAAAACAGAGCTTAGTGCCATTCTGAAGTTTTCACTGTTCACAGCGATAATAAAAAATTAGAAACGATTACTGCAAACTTAAAACTTTACAAAATTACTCAAAAATGGTTCTTCTTTATGACGTTGCAAAAATCCAAAAACATCCTTTTAAAAATTCTAAGATTTTAGCAGGAAAACAGAACTTAGTGCCATCCTGAAGTTGTCAATTTTTCACAGCGATTAAAAAAATATTAAAACAATTGTCACAAACTTGAAACTTTACAATATTACTCAGAGTTAATTGTAGTAAATAATTTAGTAAAAATTTCGCTAAATTCCTAGATTTTTGCAGGAAAACCGAGCTTAGTGCAATTTTGAAGTTTTCCATTTCTCACAGCGATTAAAAAAAATTAAAAACAATCGTTGCAAACTTAAAATGTTACAAAATTACTCATAATTGATTATACTATATGATCCGGTAAAAATTAAGAAACATCCCTTACAAAATTTTGAGATTTTTGCAGGAAAACAGAACTTAGTGCAATTTTGAAGTTGTGCATTTTTTACAGCGATTAAAAAAATATAGAAACAATTGTCGCAAACTTGAAACTTTACAAAATTCTTCATAATTGATTGTACTTTATGATCCGGTAAAAATTAAGAAACATCCCCTTACAAAATTTTGAAATTTTTGCAGGAAAACAGAACTTAGTGCAATTTTCAAGTTGTCAATTTTTTACAGCGATTAAAAAAATATAAAAACAATTGTCGCAAACTTAAAACTTTACAAAATCACTCATAATTGATGGTACTATATGATCTGGTAAAAATTAAGAAACATCCCTTACAAAATTTTTAAATTTTTGCAAGAAAACAGAGCTTAGTGCAATTTTGAAGTTGTCAATTTTTTACAGCGATTAAAAAAATATAACAACTATTGTTGAAAACTTGAAACTTTACAAAATTACTCATAATTGATTGTACTTTATGATCCGGCAAAAATTAAGAAACATCCCTTACAAAATTGTGAGATTTTTGCAGGAAAACAGAACTTAGTGCAATTATCAAGTTGTGCATTTTTTACAGCGATTAAAAAAATATAGAAACAATTGTCGCAAACTTGAAACTTTACAAAATTACTCATAATTGATTGTACTTTATGATCCGGTAAAAATTAAAAGACATCCTTTACAAAATTTTGAGATTTTTGCAGGAAAACATAACTTAGTGCAATTTTGAAGTTGTCATTTTTTACAGCGATTAAAAAAATACAAAAACAATTGTCGCAAACTTGAAACTTTACAAAATTACTCATAATTGATTGTATAATATGATCCGGTAAAAATTAAAAAACGTCCTTTACGAAATTTTAAGATTTTTGCAGGAAAACAGAACTTGTAATTTTGAATTGTCCATTTTTTACAGCGATTAAAAAAATATAGAAACAATTGTCGCAAACTTGAAACTTTACAAAAATTTTCATAATTCATTGTACTTTATGATCCGGTAAAAATTAAGAAACATCCCCTTACAAAATTTTGAAATTTTTGCAGGAAAACAGAACTTAGTGCAATTTTCAAGTTGTCAATTTTTTACAGCGATTAAAAAAATATAAAAACAATTGTCGCAAACTTAAAACTTTACAAAATTACTCATAATTGATTGTACTTTATGATCCGGTAAAAATTAAGAAATATCCCTTACAAAATTTTGAGATTTTTGCAGGAAAACAGAACTTAGTGTAATTTTGAAGTTGTCCATTTTTTACAGCGATTAAAAAAATTTAAAAACAATTGTCGCAAACTTAAAATTTTACAAAATTACTCACAATTGATTGTACTTTATGATCCGGTAAAAGTTAAGAAACAACCCTTCACAAAATTTTGAGATTTTTGGAAAACAGAACTTAGTGCAATTTTGAAGTTATCCATTTTTTACAGCGATTAAAAAAATATAAAAACAATCGTTGCAAACTTGAAACTTTTCAAAATTACTCAAAATTAATTCTACTTTATAACTCAATAAAAATCCAAGAACACCCTTATACAAAATTTTGAGATTTTTGCAGGAAAACGGAGTTAAGTGCCATTTTGAAATTTTCCATTTTTCACAGCGATTAAAAAAATATAAAAACAATTGTTGAAAACTTGAAACTTTACAAAATTACTCAAAATTGGTTCTTCTTTATGACCTAGTAAAAATCCAAAAACATCCTTTTAAAAATCCTGATATTTTAGCAGGAACTTAGTGTCATTCTGAAGTTGTCCATTTTTCATAGCGTTGAAAAAAATACAAAAAATAATTTTTAGAAATTTAAAATTTTACAAGACTACTCAAATTTGACTGTACTACATAATCCAGTAAAAATCAAAAAACACCATTTGCAAAGTTCTGAGATTTTTGCAGGGAAACAGAGCTAAGTGCCATTCTAAAATTGTCCATTTCCCACAGCGATTAAAAAATATATAAAAACAATTATCGCAAACTTGAAACTTTACAGGATTACTCAAAATTAATCGTACTAAATTATCTAGTAAAAATAAAAAATCAAACTTTGCAAAATTTTAAGATTTTTGCAGGAAAACGGTGCCAAGTGCCATTTAGAAATTTTCCATTTTTCACAGCGATTAAAAAATATAAAAACAATTGTTGAAAATTTGAAACTTCACAAGATTACTTAAAATTGATTCTACTATATAAACCAGTAAAAAAATACCTTTTGCAAAATTTTGAGATTTTAGCAGGAAAAATTTTTACAGCGATCAAAAAAAATATTTTTTTTGTTAACTTGAAACTGTACAGGTTGCCTCATATTATTACCTGAAAACCTTCGATTTTGTGTTTCTATTTTTTTTAAAGCCCGCCCTGCATAAATATAAAATAACTATGATAAACTTGTATTTGATTTACAGTTGCAATCGATAAATTGTATTTAAAAAAATAATAATTTCACAAAATAATAATTACTGGCGGCGTGAAATAGGCAAAGAGCTCGAGATTAAAGACAACGCGCTTGCAAATTAAAAACCATCGCAGGGGAAAATAACCAAGACAATGCACAAAAGGATGGCGTGGAGCTTTCTTTGTTGGCATTCTAATATGCATTATTATAGAACGGGGAGCGAAACTTCCATTCTAATTTAATAAACAGGTGATATTTCGGTAACCTTATCTCGCTGCAAGAGGAATCTCCCATCTGACGAGATTATGTCGACAAGAGCAATATTACATTATGGTATAGAAAAGGATTTAATTAGTGATGATTTAATAATGAAGAAAAAATTAGTGTCTGCAGACTTTGTCATTGCCACTTTTTAAGGTAACTTTGAATAAAACAACTTTCGACGTTTTTTTTTTCCACTATTTTAAACTCTACAAAATGGCGTCTTCAAATCCAAAAAAGTGACCGCACGGATGGAATTTGAACCAACGACCACGAGGCCCGTGAGAAGGAGCTCTACTCACTAGGCCACCGCGGCCCTCTATTTTGAACTTTTTGTTTTGTTTGCACAATTTCCAATCGCGTTGCCTGATTTTGATGTTTCAAAATATAAAAAAATTAGCGTAATTTAAAAATTGATTAAAACATTTTGTCCGCGAAATTAACGCTAAATGTCAAAATTGTAAGTTTTTAAAGCCCTCTATTTTGAACTTTTTGTTTTGTTTATAAGAAATTAAAGTGTTAAAACGGTGTATATTATGCTATCATTTTCCTCTTATTGGCAAAATCTCGTCAGCAAACTTGTCTGAATTCGCCTGCACGTAAATTTAAGTTTACATGCATTTACAATAATGATAATAATAATTGTAAAACGTATTCAGCGAATGCAGCACTTTGCGCATTGTCACTTTAACATAAATGATTAATTATTGAAACGGTTGCCTTTTCCCTTTGGTCGCCTTTCGTTGGGGGAAACATCCACCAAGATAAATGTTTACTTTCGGGCATAAATCTCGTGCAATTGTTGTAATTCAATAAATTAAATCTATTGCCGGGGGGTGAGTTTTAACGGCAAGATGTGGCGAGTCCTATCGATTCGGCGAAGTATCACCCCTCCGCGCAATTTGCGGCGAAGATTCTGTCCGAACGTTTAATATATAACCCCATCGGATGTATTTTGCGGAAATTCGACAATTTCTTGTGTACACGTTTCTTATCCAATCGAAATAAAACGTTTTCTAGTATTTAGTTTCAAATTTTAAATAAATTATATCCAACATTTTCAAGTATTTCATTTTAGAATGTTTTGTGCCTTAAACAATTTACTTTAAATAAATTATGTCCAGAATTTTCATGTATTTAATTTTAAAGTTTTCTGTGTCTGTTTAAATAAATTATGTCCAACATTTTCAAGAATTTAATTTCAAAATGTTTTGTGTCTTAAACAATTTACTTTAAATAAATTATGTCCGGCATTTTCATGTATTTAATTTCAAAGTTTTCTGTGTCTGTTTAAATAAATTACGTCCAGCATTGATGTCGCTTTTCATTTACCGATATTAATCGTCGCCGGATGTCGAAAAAATGCATTTAATGACAAATGGCTCTTCATTTGATAAATGAATAAAGTTCGTCCATGTTTCCGACATAAAGCGGCATTTTTTCTCACAGCAGGTGCCTACTGCCTCAAATAGACAGTCTTTATTCCACAAAAGAAGTATTTTTCGTCCTCCTATAAGTATTGAACATTTCATAGAATTCTTTAAACACAATCATGTCTGAGGACGAATACATTTTTTCAAATTTAATACGTCTGGATAATATTGAGCACGCCAAACAATAAAGTGTTTATCTCTGCACACAATAATGAAATTAATTTTAGTAACAATTGTAGAGAATGCCGGAATCAACAACGTTTTTTTCAAAATCTTATTAATTTTTGAATAAACTTTCGGGGAAGAATTTGAAGTGTAATTTGTAATTTTCATCTTTCGTTATTTTGACGTTTTAAATGTCAGTACGATCCGATTATAGAAGGCTGTCGATGTAGAGTTGTACTAAGCACTCGAGGCGTGTTGCGCAGTGACCAAAAATGAACTTTGAGTGTTTAGTGTAAATACAATCAATACAGCACGATTATTAATTAAAACAGTTAAAATCAAAATAAAACTTCTTTTTAATGATTACATTAAATTACATTACATTAAATGATTACATTAACTACTTTAGATAAGACAAGATAAATCCAATAAATTTCTACCGACAAATAAAGCACTTCATCTCGCCGCCCCCATCAAAAGAGAATATCTGGTAAGTTGGCATTGACCTTACACGAAATCCATTGAATTCCCGTCCCCATAAATAATCGAGCGAATTTCCTTTTTCTGCAGACACGAACTAGCGATGTCCGCGGACGCCCCTAAACACCAGCCATTCAAATGCACTGCCTTTCTTCGTCCTTCCACCCTATTTAACCGCTTTGCGGCGGCGGGGGGAGATATTCATCTGCTGCGTTCATCATCAAAGGACACGCAGCTCGCACTTTTGCGTAATGAAAGCCGCCGGCGAGATTGCACGCCATCAAAAAGCAATTACGTGCGTATTGTAAAAAGTGTCTGGACAATGTCAACGACGGTCGCGGCTTTGTGTGCAGGAAATGTTAAACAGAAAACGCAAGTTGTATCGATCGCGCGCCTTCTGTTAAGTCTTCTCGTAATTGTGTTCGTGTCTTGAAGAAATAGCGCGATTAAATTAGAGACGTAATTAAATCTTCGTATTTATTGACATAAGGTTTGGTTTTTAAATGATGCCATCGGCCAAAATCAAGGGATGTAAGATCTGAGGAGCAAGCTCACCAATCTACAATTCAACGTTGTGAAAAGATTTATCCAAGTATGCCCGTAATGGAGAGGTGCTCCATGCTGTTGAAACCAAAGTCTGTTTTCCAAGTATGTGCGTAAAGGGGAGGTGCTCCGTGCTGGTGAAATCAAAGTCTGTTATCCAAGTATGTGCGTAATTGGGAGGTGCTCCGTGCTGTTAAAACCAAAGTCTGTCATCCAAGGATGTGCGTAATGGGGAGGTGCTCCGTGCTGTTAAAACCAAAGTCTGTTATCCAAGTATGTGCGTAATGGAGAGGTGCTCCGTGCTGTTAAAACCAAAGTCTCTTATGTATAATATATATTTTTTTAATTATAGAACGTGTATTAAAATGTACCGTATACGTCCAATTATTCTATAAGCGAACAATTATTGTAAATCCTATTGTATATTAAATTTTAAACATGCTGACGTTCACATCCACTATATGTAAAATATTTTGTAAAACTGTATGTACAACATTTTATGTACCAAAGTGGCAATCAGTGAATAAAATTGAATTGAATTGAATTGAATGATCCAAGTATGTGCGAACAGGAAGAGATGCTTCATCCTATTAATACCAAAGTCTAATATCCAAGTATGTGCGAATGGGAAGAGATGCTCCATCCTGCTGACACCAGGTAAATTCATTTTCTGTACTACAAGATCAACTATTAATGCTTCCAGTTTCATTTTCAGTGAAAATATTTGAACTTTTATTTCGGTGGATTAAATAACTTTAAATTATAAAGTGATTTTGACAGTTGCGCGTAGCTGAAATGACAGATAAATGTTTAACAGAGTTATATAATAATGTAATATTGTGAAATTAACGCTAAACGTCGAAATTGCAAATTTTTAAAGTCAGAAATGTTAAAAATCGCGATTTTAATTTTTCAAATTGCACAACTTCCAATCGCGTTGCCTGATTTTGGTGTTTCCAACGTCAAAATATGGAAAATTCAGTGTAATTTAAAAATTGATTAAAACATTTTTCCGCGAAATTAACGCTAAACGTCAAAATTGCAAGTTTTTTAAGTCCGAAATGTTAAAATTCAGTGTAATTTAAAAATTGGTTAAAATATTTTTCCGCGAAATTAACGCTAAATGTCAAAATTGCAAATTTTTAAAGTCCAAAATATTAAAAATTGCGATTTTAATTTTTCAAATTGCACAACTGCCAATCGCGTTGCCTGATTTTGGTGTTTCCCACGTCAAAATATGGAAAATTTAGCGTAATTTAAAAATTGATTAAAACATGTTTCCGCGAAATTAACGCTAAACGTCAAAATTGCAAATTTTTAAAGTCCGAAATGTTAAAAATGGCGATTTTAATTTTCCAAATTGCACAACTTCCAATCGCGTTGCCTGAATTTGGTGTTTACAACGTCAAAATATGGAAAATTTAGCATAATTTAAAAATTGATTAAAACATTTTTTCGCGAAATTAACGCTAAACGTCAAAATTGCAAGTTTTTAAAATCCGAGACGTTAAAAATTGCGATCTTAATTTTTCAAATTCTACAACTTCCAATCGCGTTGTCTGATTTTGATATTTCCAATGTCAAAATGAGGCAAATATAGTGCAATTTGGAAATTGGTTAAAACATTTTTCCGCGAAATTAACGCTAAACGTCAAAATTGCAAGTTTTTAAAGTCCGAAATGTTAAAAATGTCGATTTTAATTTCTCAAATTGCACAACTTCCAATCGCGTTACCTGATTTTGGTGTTTCCCACGTCAAAATATGGAAAATTTAGCGTAATTTAAAAATTGATTAAAACATTTTTCCGCGAAATTAACGCTAAACGTCAAAATTGCAAGTTTTTAAAGTCCGAAATGTTAAAAATGGCGAATTTAATTTTTCAAATTGCACAACTTCCAATCGCGTTGCCTGATTTTGGAGTTTCCAACGTCAAAATATGGAAAATTTAGTGTAATTTAAAAATTGATTAAAACATGTTTCCGCGAAATTAACGCTAAACGTCAAAATTGCAAGTTTTTAAAGTCCGAAATATTAAAAATGGCGATTTTAATTTTCCAAATTGCACAACTTCCAATCGCGTTGCCTGATTTTGGTGTTTACAACGTCAAAATATAGAAAATTTAGTGTAATTTAAAAATTGATTAAAACATTTTTTCGCGAAATTAACGCTAAACGTCAAAATTGCAAGTTTTTAAAGTCCAAAATGTTAAAAATTAAATTAATTAAAATGTTAAATTCTGCAATTTGAAAAATTAAAATCGCAGAACTTCCAATCGCGTTGCATGATTTTCGTGTTTCCAGCGACAGAATATTTAAAATTGAGTGTAATTTAAAAATTGATTAAAACATTTTTTCGCGAAATTAACGCTAAACGTCAAAATTACAAGTTTTTAAAGTCCGAAATGTTAAAAATACCGATTTTAATTTTTCAAATTGCACAACTTGCAATCACGTTGTCTGATTTTGGTGTTTCCAACGTCAAAATATGGAAAATTTAGTGTAATTTAAAAATTGATTAAAACATTTTCCACCGAAATTAACGCTAAATGACAAAATTGCACGTTTTTAAAGACCGAAATGTTAAAAATGGCGATTTTAATTTTTCAAATTGCACAACTTTCAATCGCGTTGCCTGATTTTGGTGTTTCCAACGTCGAAATATTTAAAATTGAGTGTAATTTAAAAATTGATTAAAACATTTTTCCGTGAAATTAACGCAAAATGACAAAATTGCATGTTTTTAAAGTCCAAAATGTTAAAAGTGGCGATTTTAATTTTTCAAATTGCACAATTTCCAATCGCGTTGCCTGATTTTGGTGTTTCCAATGTCAAAATATCGAAAATTTTGTGTAATTTAAAAATTGATTGAAACATTTTTTTTGCGAAATTAACGCTAAACGTCAAAATTGCAAGTTTTTAAAGTCCGAAATGTTAAAAATGGCGATTTTAATTTTTCAAATTGCGCGACTTCCAATCGCGTTGCCTGATTTTGGTGTTTCCAACGTCAAAATATTTAAAATTGAGTGTAATTTGAAAATTGGTTAAAACATTTTTCCGCGAAATTAACGCCAAACGTCAAAATTGCAAATTTTTAAAGTCCGAAATGTTAAAAATGGCGATTTTAATTTTTCAAATTGCACAACTTCCAATCGCGTTGCTTGATTTTGATATTTCCAACGTCAAAATGTGGCAATTTAAAAGTTGGTTAAAACATTTTTCGTGAAATTGACGCAAAACGTCAAATTTGCACTTTGGAAGTCCAAAAATGAAAAATTGTAATTTTGACTTTTTTAAAATTGCACAACTCCCCAGCGCGGTCTTCGATTTTGGTTATAAAAAAGTTTAAATTTGAAAACTTCTCCTAAAATTATAACAAAATGCAAAATTCTTGGTTTTTTTAAGTTTTAAAATTTTAAATTCGCAATTTTGATTTTTGAAATTGCACAATTTCCGAACGCGTTGTCAGATTTTAATGAGTTTTAAGACATACTTTGGAAAATTTGTTGCAATTTAAAAACTGGTAAATAATTTTGTTCTTGAAATTTACTGTCAACGTCAAAATTGCATGTTTTCAAAGTCCAAAATATTAAAAATTGCGATTTTTAATTTTTTTAATTGCACAACTGCCAATCGCGTCTCTGATTTTAATGTTTCCAACGTCAAAATGTGGAATATATAGTGCAATTTAAAAATTGGTTAATACATTTTTCGTGAAATAAACGCAAACGTCAAAATTGCAAAAACCAAAGATTAAAAATTGCGATTTTGATTTTTTTTAATTACACAACTGCCAATCACATTGTCCGATTTTGATAATTCTAACGTTAGAAAATGTGGCAAAAATAGTGCAATTTGAAAATTGGTTAAAACATTTTTCGCAAAATTGACGCAAAACGTAAAAATTGCACATTGGAAGTCTAAAAATGAAAAATTGTGATTTTAACTTTTTTTTTTAATTGCACAACTGCCCAATGCGGTCCTCGATTTTGGTTTTAAAAATGTTTAAATTTGAAAACTTCTCGTGAAATTATAACAAAACGCAAAATTCGTGGTTTTTTAAAGTTCCAAGATTTTAAATTCGCAATTTTGATTTTTAAAATTGCACAATTGCCGAACGCGTCGTCAGACTTTGATGAGTTTTAGGTCATAATTTGAGAAATTTATTGCAATTTGAAAACTGGTTAATAATTTTGTTCGTGAAATTAACTGTAAACGTCAAAATTGCATGTTTTCAAAGTCCAAAATATTAAAAATTGCGATTTTAATTTTTAAAATTGCACAACTGCCAATCGCGTTGTTTGATTTTTACGGTTCAAACGTCAAAATGTAGCAAATATAGTGCAATTTTAAAATTGGTGAAGACATTTTTCGTGAAATGGACGCAAAACGTCAAAATTGCACATTTGCAAAGACCAAAGATTAAAAATTGCGATTTTGATTTTTTTTTAATTACACAACTACCAACCACGTTGTCCGATTTTGATAATTTGATGATTCGATTGATATGATAATTTTTGTATAATTTTAAAGGAGGATGACCCCTTCAAGAAAAATATTTTTTAAGATATTTCAGGCATTCGAAACTTTTTACAGTATAATGGAAGTTTTTAATGATTTCTGGAGGTTACTTTTACGGATTAGGCAGTAAAAAGGCTTTGTTAGTGATTAGGCTGATAAAGATTTTGACTGTATAATGGAAGTTTTTAATGATTTCTGGTGGTCACTTTTACGGACTAGGCAGTAAAAAGGCTTTGGTAGTGATTGGTCTGTTAAAGATTTTGACATGCTATAGATCAAACAATCCCGCCAGACGGGTTATTTTTTGATTAGTTGATCATTTTCAGTTTGATTGAAACAAACGGAGAAAAATATTTATATTTACAATTTTTTTTTTTTTTTGAGATAATTGGGTTGTAATTTGAGCCGGGTAAACTTTCCGCCTGATGCATTTTTAATATCGGGGCATGCAATGGGTACAGGGCTAATTTACTGTGCGTACCGGGAGATTTATGGGCCCTCAAGGGAAACTAGTTCTTTTTAATAAGTTCAGTCGAGGAGAGCGCGGAGCCGCCCGCCCGCCTTTTTTCGCAGTGCGCTCCGGGAAATATATTTCCTTTAGTTGACTAGTCATCCTGAGCTGTACACGAATTTATAGCGCCAGCAAAAAGTGAATTGTGCAACTTTTTTCAAGAGAAAGAGAGGGTCTTTATATTAAGCGCCAACAAGTTTAGCGGTGGTGGTCAAAAGTGCCGTCATTTTATTTACACCACTTTTCCGTGATCCTGATATCCTCAAAAATTAAACAAAAAAAACAGCCATCTTTATTTTAAAGATCTATGGAATTTTATTAAAAAAAATTATTTGGCACTAACAATACTATATTTATAATGCTGAATAAAAGTGTATAAATCTTGTAATAATATAAACAACTTTTATAGTTTTACGACTTTCTCCATAAACTTTATTTATATTTCACCGGCAAAAAAATTGTAGCTTGGTGCTAAAAAGACCAAAGTCAAATATTTTACAATTGAGATAATCGAGGTAAAAGTTTTTATCAAAAATGATTTTATTTTCTGATTTTGTAATGTATAAGTTATTTAAGCTATTGGTTAAACTAGACAGTGACCCTTTCAGCATATTAAAGATATTGAGAAAAATAATTTAATGTACTGTTTAAACTCTAAACAGTAAAATTGTGACATTGGCACACCAAGCCACAGAAATATACTCGAAAATTAAAAAAAAAAACAGCCATCTTTATTTTAAAGATCTATGGAATTTTATTTAAAAAAATGTTTTTGGCATTAACAATAGTATATTTATAATGCTGAATAAAAGTGTATAAATCCTGTAATAAAATAAACAACTTTCATAGCACCCAACGGTCCGTTTACTCCACCTTTGCCGGAACGATAGGGCATAATGTTACCATCGGGATCTCCAATTGCATGCAATATTCTGTAACGAATAGGCGAATACGAATAAAAAAAAACACCATTACGATTTGGACCTAATCATTCAACAACTTCGTTATCGCCAATACAACAACAACAATAACAAACACTTTCCAATAGGAAAAATCTATTTCGCCATTAAATTCGCATAAAGGGAGGGAGGAGTAGTATTCTCGTCATGTTTTGTGTTTATATAACGCTTTCGCCTGTAATTCAGTTATATACAGTGAGAGTGGGCGGGGAGGGGGGTTGGGGGGCGATCAATCTATCTCGGAGTAACTGATAAAATGGAAAGTATAAAAGAAAATTGCCCTGAGACATAAAGGAGAAGATAAGGGATGAACGAGAGTAAATGCTTACAATTCGTCTTGACTACCCTTCGAGGGTTCGCCACGTTTTCGCGTCACTTTAAATTAAACACAATCAATTATGTCACCTCGTCATTATTTAATCATCGGATTTCATCTTTTGTGCGCCGATTTTCGTTGTGCAAACAAGACTGATTTATTTGTGTCGACTCGAGGAAACCTCAATTACTTGTAACGTGATGATGGCCATTACTCATTCGTACCTGAAATTCATTAATATTCGTCTCATCAGACAACGTAATCGCAGGGGCGTAGTGTAATTTTAGTAACTCAATAGACTTTGAAAAACAAACAAAAAAATTTGTGTCTGTGTGTATGTGTGTGTGTGTCTGTGTGTCTGTGTGTGTGTCTGTGTGTCTGTGTGTGTGTCTAACTGCGCGCGCTGTATCTCAAAAACTAATAGAGCAATTGATATGAAACTTTGAACATACGTCTTATTTGATAATCCGAAGAACTGAAAAGCTTTTGGTAAAATTTCGTAAACCGGAAGTGGGCGTTTACCTTAACTGTTTTTTGTTTTTTGCCAATATTTTCTTAAATATGAAAAATATCACAAAAATATTTAAACAAACTTTGAAGACAACAAAGAAATGAACATCTTTTGCTTGAAAACATTTTTCATAAAATCATTTTTATTCGAGAAAACAATTTATTATTTTTTTCTAATTTTTGGCTTATAATTATAAAACGATGATAGCTACAGCAAATTTATGTTAATAATAATTGTAGAGAATGCTAAAATGAACAACTTATAAAGAATAAGTTGTTTTTCGAAATCCCTTTAGTTTTTGAGTAAACTGAGTTTTTGAATTTGAAGTATAATTTATCCATCTTTCATAATTTTGACGTTTTAAACGTCAGTTTCATCCGAGTTTACGCAGCGCTCGATGTAAATTTAAAAAATGATTTCAATAAACCATGAAAACGTAAATATAAATGGCTATGATACCATCAAGTCGGAGAAAGTAACATGATGACCACCTCACCATTTTTTTACATACAGTTTATTGAGACTCTTATTCATAAGAGTTGCAAATGGCCATCAAACAAATTCTTTCAGCCTAATCCAGAATAAAATTACTAATAATAATTTTCCTTTAATTAGTTTCTCTAAACATTGTTATGTTTAGAAGTATCTGTAGTAAATACAAATTAATTACTTATCCGGAATACCAACTTTTATTGCAACATAAATCGCTAGGAGATATTTCCAAGAATGTATAATTTACAACGTATCAAATTAGAATTACGGTATAGGAAACGCGAAACGAGAAAACTTGTTTTAACAAAATTTACAAGTCGCTTTCTATTAAAAACTAGTCGAGAAATTTCGCAAACTTAATTTTTACAAACCGTCAACTACATGTTATCGAACGCATCAAAACTTTAAATTAATTTAAACTTTACTTATTACGAACGCTCGCGAAGTATTTTTCGTCGAAACGAAACGCAACTCGATATGCACACCTACAAAAAAAAGGGATACAATCGAATAAGGATTTAATATAAAAGTTGAACGCTTTGAGGGCTGATCCCGCGATGAAATAAAATACGTTCCACATCAAATGGTAATTAAAGTTTAAATTTTTACATAAACTATTCACTCTCGTTGTGGAACAAAGGTAGAAGCGAAGGCGAGGAACGTTGCGGTATTAAGTTTGTTTAGATGTGACTTTAATTACCCCCCGAAGTTAGGGGAGAAGTCCCGAAGACTGAAGGCATTAATAATTCAGGAAGTGCAGGGACTGTGGAATAATTACAAGACGCAAAAAGAAACGGTTTCTTATGACTGACTGGAAAATAGTAAACGCTATAACTTTCTATAATCTAACCTTGCAAAATTAAATTTTGGGAATTATAAGATTATCTGGCCATACATAAATATATTGGCGCGTTAATTAACTTAAGAGCGTAGAATTATATTATCGTCGAGCGCTTTTTCGTCGAGTTCACGCCTCTCGGATTCCAGTTTGAGTTCGCAGAGGTGGAACAAATGGAATTAAAAGTAAGCGCCGTGCAATTAGCGATTGGCTGTTTATGACATTTTATTTTTTTCATTTCCCAATTTCAATTAACTTAAATTAACTTTGACAGTTACATAAATTAAAAAAAGTCCACCCTTCCTACTTTTGCTAAAAAAATGGTTTTAAAATAATTTCCTGCAGAAACCACTCGTTCGATTCGAGGTTTCTACACGTCACAAAATGTACTTGCACAAATACAATTATCATTTTGAAGCCCGTGACGCGTCAGCAAAGAAAACTCGAAAATTGAAAAAATCAACTTTTTTAATAATCATCGTAGACCCTTATGTAATACCTTTTTTTCATCAGAAGAACGAAATAAGTCAATTCGCGTTAAAAAATTTCAACCAGAAAAAAATGCAAAAAAGTTAGCAAGTCACCATGAACTTTATTGATTTTTTCAAACTTTGAACGGCTGTAGCGGTCAAACGAAGAAACCAATTTAAACGCGGTTTTCAATTCTGTGGTCCTTGTGTGCCAATTAGTCGGATTTGATTAAAATTGGCCATTTTTTATTTTTGACGAAAACCCGAATTCTATCCAAGGGTCCCCCCTTGTTACTTTTTATCAAAAATTGCACTAAAAATGATTTCCTGAAGAAACCACTGGTTCGATTTGGGGTTTCTATACATCACTGGAAAGATCGCCTCAAGAAGCTTCAGAAATTGTACTTTCGCAACAACAAATGTCAATTTGAAGCCCGTGACACGTCAGCTAAGAAATTCGAAAATGGAAAAAATCGAAAAAATCAACTTTCTTAATAATCATCGTAGACCCTTATGTTTTACCTGTTTTTTCATCAGAAGGACGAGATAAAACGATTGGCGTTAAAAAATTTCATCCAGAAAAAAATGCAAAAAAGTTAGCAAGTCACCATGAACTTTATGAAGAAATTTTGAAAAAAGTCGATTTTTTCAAACTTTGAACGGCCGTAGCGGCCGAACGAAGAATCAAATTTGAACGCGGTTTTCAATTCTGTGGTCCTTGTGTGCCAATTAGTCGGATTTGATTAAAATTGGCCATTTTTTATTTTTGACGAAAACCAGAAATTCTATCCAAGGGTCCCCCCTTGTTACTTTTTATCAAAAATTGCACTAAAAATGATTTCCTGAAGAAACCACTGGTTCAATTTGGGGTTTCTTTACATCACTGGAAAGATCGCCTCAAGAAGCTTCAGAAATTGTATTTTCGCAAGAACAAATGTCAATTTGAAGCCCGTCACACGTTAGCAAAGAAATTTGAAAATGGAAAAAATCGAAAAAATCAACTTTCTTAATAATAATCGTAGACCCTTATGTTTTACCTGTTTTCTCATCAGAAGGACGAGATAAAACGATTGGCGTTAAAAAATTTCATCCAGAAAAAAGTGCAAAAAAGTTTGCAAGTCACCATGAACTTTATTGATTTTTTCAAACTTTGAACGGCTGTAGCGGTCAAACGAAGAATCCAATTTGAACGCGGTTTTCAATTCTGTGGTCCTTGTGTGCCAATTAGTCGGATTTGATTAAAATTGGCCATTTTTTATTTTTGACGAAAACCTGAAATTCTATCCAAGGGTCCCCCCTTGTTACTTTTTATCAAAAATTGCACTAAAAATGATTTCCTGAAGAAACCACTGGTTCGATTTGGGGTTTCTATACATCACTGGAAAGATCGCCTCAAGAAGCTTCAGAAATTGTACTTTCGCAAGAACAAATGTCAATTTGAAGCCCGTGACACGTCAGCAAAGAAATTCGAAAATGGAAAAACTCGAAAAAATCAACTTTTTTAATAATCATCGTAGACCCTTATGTAATACCTGTTTTTTCATCAGAAGAACGAGATAAATCGATTGGCGTTAAAAAATTTCATCCAGAAAAAAATACAAAAAAGTTAGCAAGTCACCATGAACTTTATGAAGAAATTTTGAAAAAAGTCGATTTTTTCAAACTTTGAACGGCTGTAGCGGTCGAACGAAGAATCCAATTCGAACGCGGTTTTCAATTCTGTGGTCCTTGTGGGCCAATTAGTCGGATTTGATTAAAATTGGCCATTTTTTATTTTTGACGAAAACCTGAAATTCTATCCAAGGGTCCCCCCTTGTTACTTTTTATCAAAAATTGCACTAAAAATGATTTCCTGAAGAAACCACTGGTTCGATTCTGGGTTTCTGTACAGCACTGGAAAGATCACCTCAAGAAGCTTCAGATATTGTACTTTCGCAACAACAAATGTCAATTTGAAGCCCGTGACACGTCAGCAAAGAAATTTGAAAATGGAAAAAATCGAAAAAATCAACTTTCTTTATAATAATCGTAGACCCTTATGTTTTACCTGTTTTTTCATCAGAAGGACGAGATAAAACGATTGGCGTTAAAAAATTTCATCCAGAAAAAAATGCAAAAAAGTTAGCAAGTCACCATGAACTTTATGAAGAAATTTTGAAAAAAGTCGATTTTTTCAAACTTTGAACGGCCGTAGCGGCCGAACGAAGAATCAAATTTGAACGCGGTTTTCAATTCTGTGGTCCTTGTGTGCCAATTAGTCGGATTTGATTAAAATTGGCCATTTTTTATTTTTGACGAAAACCAGAAATTCTATCCAAGGGTCCCCCCTTGTTACTTTTTATCAAAAATTGCACTAAAAATGATTTCCTGAAGAAACCACTGGTTCAATTTGGGGTTTCTTTACATCACTGGAAAGATCGCCTCAAGAAGCTTCAGAAATTGTACTTTCGCAAGAACAAATGTCAATTTGAAGCCCGTGACACGTCAGCAAAGAAATTCGAAAATGGAAAAACTCGAAAAAATCAACTTTTTTAATAATCATCGTAGACCCTTATATAATACCTGTTTTTTCATCAGAAGAACGAGATAAATCGATTGGCGTTAAAAAATTTCATCCAGAAAAAAATACAAAAAAGTTAGCAAGTCACCATGAACTTTATGAAGAAATTTTGAAAAAAGTCGATTTTTTCAAACTTTGAACGGCTGTAGCGGTCGAACGAAGAATCCAATTCGAACGCGGTTTTCAATTCTGTAGTCCTTGTGTGCCAATTAGTCGGATTTGATTAAAATTGGCCATTTTTTATTTTTGACGAAAACCAGAAATTCTATCCAAGGGTCCCCCCTTGTTACTTTTTATCAAAAATTGCACTAAAAATGATTTCCTGAAGAAACCACTGGTTCGATTCGGGGTTTCTGTACATCACTGGAAAGATCACATCAAGAAGCTTCAGAAATTGTACTTTCGCAACAACAAATGTCAATTTGAAGCCCGTGACACGTCAGCAAAGAAATTCGAAAATGGAAAAAATCGAAAAAATCAACTTTCTTAATAAACATCGTATACCATTAAAGTGTACCTTTTTTTCAGATTAGAAAATAATTTTCAAGGCATCGAAAAATTTGTTATTTGCAACCCACTTTATTGGGTTGAACCCCATCCAAAAATTGTATAGTGTGTAACAGGATACGAAGAAACAAGAGGTATTTGTGACCTTCACCAAAAACCACCTCCCAAGAAAAGGCAGTCGACGACACCATCATCTTCAGGAGAGACGACGACGGCAAATTATCGACAACCCTACTCACAAAAAACGGCCCTTTTAAGGGCCACAAAAACTAATTAATTCTATCGATTCTTCATTGTCAACGTATGAATGTATGTGTGCTTGTGAAATTAGAATTTAGAATTTTTAGAATAGAAATAGAAGAGTATCAGGTGACTAGGAACGAAAAGAGGGATTTTAGAACAAATTTTTGTCTAAAGAAAATTTGCGGTTCAGATTGTCTACCAAAAATTAATTTCGAAAAATTTTGACGATTTGTATCAGGAGGCCAATAACTTTTCTCTTAATTTTTCACATCAAAAATTCGATCGAAAAATTTGCAGTTCGGCATGTCTACCAAAAATTTCACGATTTGTTTCCTGAAACTAGAAATGAAAAGAGATATTTTACTCCTAAAATTTTCACTCGAGAAAATTTGTCAAAAATGTTGGGTCTCAAAATTTCTACGATTTGTATTAGGAGACTAGGAACGAGAAGAGTTATTTTTTCACTTCAAAAATCGATCGGAAATTTACGGTTCAGAATGTGTACCCTAAATTAATTTCGAAAAATTTTCTGGATTTGTATCAGGAGTCAAGGAACGCAAGGAGGTATTTTACTCTTCAAAAATCGATCGATCGAAAATTTACGGTTCAGAATGTGTACCCTAATTAATTTCGAAAAATTTTCTGGATTTGTATCAGGAGTCGAGGAACGCAAGGAGGTATTTTACTCTTCAAAAATCGATCGGAAATTTACGGTTCAGAATGTGTACCCTAAATTAATTTCGAAAAATTTTCTGGATTTGTATCAGGAGTCAAGGAACGCAAGGAGGTATTTTACTCTTCAAAAATCGATCGATCGAAAATTTACGGTACAGAATGTGTACCCTAATTAATTTTGAAAAATTTTCTGGATTTGTATCAGGAGTCGAGGAACGCAAGGAGGTATTTTACTCTTCAAAAATCGATCGGAAATTTACGGTTCAGAATGTGTACCCTAAATTAATTTCGAAAAATTTTCTGGATTTGTATCAGGAGTCAAGGAACGCAAGGAGGTATTTTACTCTTCAAAAATCGATCGATCGAAAATATACGGTTCAGAATGTGTACCCTAAATTAATTTTGAAAAATTTTCACAATTTGTAACAGGAGACTAGGAACGAAAAGAGGTATTTTACTCTTAATTTTTCACATCCAAAATTCGATCGAAAATTTGCATCGAGCATGCGGCGTGGAACGTAGAGAGTGGAGCGTGGATTGTGATGGTGGCTCGTGGAGAGTGGTAGAAAGGTCGAGTAAAAAGTTCAAATTAAAATTAAAATTATTTATTAATGCAATAACAAATATTTTTTACATACGTCATATATTACAATATAATACATGAATAATAAATATGGTAAATATTCTTAAATTCAATTAAAAGTACGAATAAAACACCCGGTACAAAGTCTAAGTAAAAGGTCCAGGTATGATACGGCCCTGAGTACAAAGTTAGGGAACAAAGTTCAGATAAAAGTTTGATGACAATTATTTTTTTATTTTTTTAAGAAACAAACGTTGAGCGTGAAGCGTGCGGCTTGGGGCGTCGAGCGAGGAACGTGAAGTGTGGAACGTTGTCGTGGAGATTTCCACCTCGTGGAATGGGCTGAAAAAAAATATTGCTATAAAAATCATCCACATTTTGGACAAAAACTTTAATAAAACAATTACAGATAGATGGTTGCTGTTTAAACTTTTTTCCATTACAGATGACGAGATTCTGCATTTTTTGGTATACAACAAGTTGACTTCCAGATGGTAGAAAAGGTTGAAAAAAAAAATTACTTTCAAAATCACCCACATTTTGGACAAAAACTGTCATAAAATCATAGTTGATGTATGCCTGTTGTCTAAACTCTTTCTTGTAATATATGATAAGATTGTGAATTGTTTAAGGTGCCACACGTGGATTTCTACCTTGTAGAAGGCGTTAAAAAAAATAATTATTATAAAAATCACCCACATTTTGGACAAAAACTGTCATAAAACCATACTTGATGTATGTTTGTTGTCTAAACTTTTTTCTGTAATAGATGATAAGATTGTGCATTTTTTGAGGTGCCACAAGTTAATTTCCACCTTGTGGAAGGGGTTGAAAAAAAATAATAACTACAAAAATCACCCGCATTTTGGACAAAAACTGTCATAAAACCATACTGAATGTATGTCTGTTGTCTAAACTTTTTTTTATAATACACGATAAGATTCTGCATTTTTTGAGGTGCCACACGTTAATTTTCACCTCGTGAAGGGGTTGAAAAAAAATAATAACTGCAAAAATCACCCATATTTTGGACAAAAACAGTCATAAAACCATACTGGATGTATTTCTGTTGTTTAAACTTTTTTCTATAATAGATGATAAGATTCTGCATTGTTTGAGGTGCCACACGTTAATTTGCACCTTGTGGAAGGGGTTGAAAAAAAATAATAACTACAAAAATCACCCATATTTTGGACAAAAACTGTTATAAAACCATACTGGATGTATTTCTGTTGTCTACACTTTTTCTTGTAATAGATGATAAAATTGCGCATTGTTTGAGGTGCCACACGTTAATTGACACCTCGTGGAAGGGGTTGAAAAAAAAATAGTAACTACAAAAATCTCCCATATTTTGGACAAAAACAGTCATAAAACCATACTGGATGTATTTCTGTTGTTTAAACTTTTTCCTATAATAGATGATAAAATTCTGCATTGTTTGAGGTGCCACACGTTAATTTGCACCTTGTGGAAGAGGTTGAAAAAAAATAATAACTACAAAAATCACCCATATTTTGGACAAAAACTGTCATAAAACCATACTGGATGTATTTCTGTTGTTTAAACTTTTTCTTATAATAGACGATAAGATTCTGCATTGTTGCCACACGTTAATTTGCACCTCGTGGAAGGGGTTGAAAAAAAATAATAACTACAAAAATCACCCACATTTTGGACAAAAACAGTCATAAAACCATACTGGATGTATGTCTGTTGTCTAAACTTTTTTCTGTAATAGATAATAAGATTTTGAATTTTTTGAGATGCCACACGTTAATTTACACCTCGTGGAAGGGGTTGAAAAAAAATAATAACTACAAAAATCACCCATATTTTGGACAAAAACTGTCATAAAAATATACTGGATGTATGTCTGTTATCTAAACTTTTTACTATAATACATGACAAGATTCTGCATTGTTTGAGATGGCACACGTTAATTTTCACCTCGTATAAGGGGTTGAAAAAAAATAATAACTACAAAAATCACCCACATTTTGGACAAAAACTGTCATAAAACCATACTGGATGTATGTCTGTTGTCTAAACTTTTTTCTGTAATAGATGATAAGATTCTGCATTTTTTGAGGTGCCACGCGTTAATTTCCACCTCGTGGAAGGGGTTGAAAAAAAATAATATCTACAAAAATCACCCATATTTTGGACAAAAACTGTCATAAAACCATACTGAATGTATTTATGTTGTTTAAACTTTTTATTATAAGAGATGATAGAATTATGCATTGTTTGAGGTGCCACACGTTAATTTACACCTCGTGGAAGGGGTTGAAAAAAAATAATAACTACAAAAATCACTCATATTTTGGACAAAAACTGTCATAAAAATATACTGGATGTATGTCTGTTATCTAAACTTTTTGCTATAATACATGAAAAGATTCTGCAATCTTTGAGATGGCACACGTTAATTTCCACCTCGTATAAGGGGTTGAAAAAAAAATAATAACTACAAAAATCACCCACATTTTGGACAAAAACTGTCATAAAACCATACTGGATGTATGTCTGTTGTCTAAACTTTTTTCTGTAATAGATGATAAGATTCTGCATTTTTTGAGGTGCCACGCGTTAATTTCCACCTCGTGGAAGGGGTTGAAAAAAAATAATATCTACAAAAATCACCCATATTTTGGACAAAAACTGTCATAAAACCATACTGAATGTAATTATGTTGTTTAAACTTTTTATTATAAGAGATGATAGAATTATGCATTGTTTGAGGTGCCACACGTTAATTTACACCTCGTGGAAGGGGTTGAAAAAAAATAATAACTACAAAAATCACTCATATTTTGGACAAAAACTGTCATAAAAATATACTGGATGTATGTCTGTTATCTAAACTTTTTGCTATAATACATGACAAGATTCTGCAATTTTTGAGATGGCACACGTTAATTTCCACCTCGTATAAGGGGTTGAAAAAAAAATAATAACTACAAAAATCACCCACATTTTGGACAAAAACTGTCATAAAACCATACTGAATGTATTTATGTTGTTTAAACTTTTTATTATAAGAGATGATAAGACTATGCATTGTTTGAGATGGAACACGTTGATTTAAACCTCGTGGAAGGGGTTGAAAAAAAATAATTACTATAAAAATCACCCATATTTTGGACAAAAACTGTCATAAAAATATACTGAATGTATGTCTGTTGTCTAAACTTTTTGCTGTAATACATGATAAGATTCTGCATTATTTGAGATGCCACACGTTAATTTGCACCTCGTGGAAGGGGTTGAAAAAAAATAATAACCACAAAAATCACCGACATTTTAGACAAAAACTGTCATAAAACCATACTGGATGTATTAATGTTGTCTAAACTTTTTCTTGTAATAGATGATAAGATTGTGCATTGTTTGAGGTACCACACGTTAATTTCCACCTCGTGGAAGGGGTTGAAAAAAAATAATAACCACAAAAATCACCGACATTTTGGACAAAAACTGTCATAAAACCATACTGGATGTATTAATGTTGTCTAAACTTTTTCTTGTAATAGATGATAAGATTGTGCATTGTTTGAGGTGCCACAAGTTGATTTTCACCTCGTGGAAGGTGTTGAAAAAAAAATAATTACTATAAAAATCACTCACATTTTGGACAAAAACTGTCATAAAATCATACTGGATATGCGTTTGTTACCTTACCTTTTTGTTGTAATAGATGATAAGATTTTGCATTGTTTGAGGTGCCACAAGTTGATTTTTACCTCGTGGAAGGGGTTGAAAAAAAATAATTACTATAAAAATCACCCAGATTTTGGACAAAAATTATTATAAAACCATACTGGATGTATGTCTGTTGCCTAAACTTTTTCTTATAATAAATGATAAGATTGTGCATTGTTTGAGGTGCCACACATTGATTTCCTCCTCTTGGAAAGGGTTGAAAAAAAAATTACTATAAAAATCACCCACATTTTGGACAAAAATTGTTATAAAACCATACTGGATGTAATTTTGTCAACTAAACTTTCTATGATAGATGATAAGATTATGCATTGTTTGAGGTGCCACACGTTAATTTCCACCTCGTGTAAGGGGTTGAAAAAAAATAATAACAACAAAAATCACTGACATTTTAGACAAAAACTGTCATAAAACCATACTGAATGTATTTATGTTGTCTAAACTTGTTTTTGTAATAGATGATAAGATTGTGCATTGTTTGAGGTACCACAAGTTAATTTCCACCTCGCGGAAGGGGTTGAAAAAAAATAATTACTATAAAAATCACCCACATTTTGGACAAAAACTGTCATAAAACCTTACTGGATGTATTGATGTTGTCTACACTTTTTCTTGTAATAGATGATAAGATTGTGCATTGTTTTAGGTGCCACAAGTCGATTTACATATCTTGGAAGGGGTTGAAAAAAATAATAATATATTTATAATATATTTATAATTGCATAAACTTTAGTATAACTGAAAATAACAAACGTATAACTATTAAAGTTTTCTTAAAGAATGAGAAATATGTGAATACTTCTATAGTAGAGGGAATGGTAATTGTCGACGCAATATTCTGAGTAGCACATGTTGGAAATATCGTCACGTCTTCGCGCCGCACTCATGAAAGGCAGGAATACGCGTACCGCCTGCTAGTTATATCCCTTATTTTTTTTTTGTCATGAAAAGCTCATTTCTCTATAACTTCCTTTATTATAAATTACCCTCTCCCATATTCTTACAGCAATCATCTACAAAGTACATAAAATAATACGATGTAGGTATCTAATTTTAGAAAAATGTTATAAACCACTTTACAGCAACTTTTTATTAAAATTTAGTGTATTATTGACTTTATTTTGATTCTGAGTGATTTATTATTCTCTAGAGTGAGTTGATGTACCGCGTTTGTAGGCACATAATTGTTTAATCATATATGTTATGTAAGTGTACTTGAATAAATAAATATTTATAATTATTTGTATTTAACTGAACATCCCCAGATAATAATATCTCAATGGGTGAATTTTATTTATAGCGAATATTAATATCCATCAAAGTATTTAATAAACAATTGGTTAGCTATTTGCAATACAGCTACAACTGACAGACAAACAAACAGCACAATAAATATTGCATGTACGAATAATAACATCAAATATTAAACACTGAAATTCCATTACAATAAATAATTAACACAACGCACACAAACTATTCGAATCGCAATTACGTAATATTTGCACGTGAAACTAATTACGTATTCGAATACATTTAATAACCTTTTTTTTATCTTTCAGCACCTTTATACCTATAACTTTGTTTTATTTATATATCGTATCGACAATATTAACAATTATTAAAGTTAGATCCGAGAGATATGCGAAATAACAAATTCTTCACGCCTTTGTTACATAATGGAGGGGTTGCAGGTCGACTAATCTGAATTGCAAATCGCGATCCGCCGGGGCAAACAACGGCGATTTTTTTTCTTTCCAGAATTGCGCGATTAACATCTCACCCGAACGACCAATCGAACGGTCGACGAACAAAAGTGGATTATGTAATCCAGATGTTTATCTTTTGCTAATTTATTGGTGGTCGGATGCAAAGCGATAATGAAGGACGTTTGTCGATCAATAAAGATCAAATAGCTGGATGATGATTTCATCTGGGTGTTACGGATCAAGATCGTTACAATTGCCACGTGACCTTCCCGGAGGTATAAATACGTATTTGCATTTAGAGCAGATCGATCTAGTTATCAACATAAATTTTCGAGATGAAGGTGTGCGAATTTTTGTTTGCAGTGATTGTAGTCACTGTTGTTGGTTGTTCGTACGCTGGTAAAATTAGATACGCTGATAGTAAATGTAAGTATTTTTATTTTTATATTTTATCACTACAAATCTTTTTTATTTGAACTACTTCATCCTTCCAGTGTAACTACAAAATTAGCGGTTCACATTGCGATGATTTGAAAAATAACAAAATGATCAATGAAGGAATTTGCCTGAAAAACTCACAATTTATAAACAAGTAATGCGTTTATGTTTCCTGATTAAATCAATTGCCAATTCGTAGCTAGAAACATAACGACAACGCTCTAAACTCGAACTGAAATAAAAAATTTAACATTCAACGGTTTGAAAATTTATAAAAAAATAATCAATGAAGGAATTTGCCTGAAAAACTCACAATTTATAAACAAGTAATGCGTTTATGTTTCCTGATTAAAACAATTGCCATTTCGTAGCTAGAAACATAACGACAACGCTCTAAACTCGAATTGAAATAAAAAATTTAACATTCAACGGTTTGAAAATTTGTAAAAAAATAATCAATGAAGGAATTTGCCTGAAAAACTCACAATTTATAAACAAGTAATGCGTTTATGTTTCCTGATTAAAACAATTGCCATTTCGTAGCTAGAAACATAACGACAACGCTCTAAACTCTAATTGAAATAAAAAATTTAACATTCAACGGTTTGAAAATTTGTAAAAAAATAATCAACGAAGGAATTTGCCTGAAAAACTCACAATTTATAAACAAGTAATGCGTGTATGTTTTCTGGTTCAAACAATTGCCATTTCGTAGCTAGAAACAAAATGACAACGCTCTAAACTCGAATTGAAATAAAAAATTTAACATTCAACGGTTTGAAAATTTGTAAAAAAATAATCAATGAAGGAATTTGCCTGAAAAACTCACAATTTATAAACAAGTAATGCGTTTATGTTTCCTGATTAAAACAATTGCCATTTCGTAGCTAGAAACATAACGACAACGCTCTAAACTCGAATTGAAATAAAAAATTTAACATTCAACGGTTTGAAAATTTGTAAAAAAATAATCAATGAAGGAATTTGCCTGAAAAACTCACAATTTATAAACAAGTAATGCGTTTATGTTTCCTGATTAAAACAATTGCCATTTCGTAGCTAGAAACATAACGACAACGCTCTAAACTCTAATTGAAATAAAAAATTTAACATTCAACGGTTTGAAAATTTGTAAAAAAATAATCAACGAAGGAATTTGCCTGAAAAACTCACAATTTATAAACAAGGAATGCGTTTATGTTTCCTGATTAAAACAATTGCCATTTTGTAGCTAGAAACATAACGACAACGCTCTAAACTCGAAATGAAATAAAAAATTTAATATTCAACGGTTTGAAAATTTGTAAAAAAATAATCAATGAAGGAATTTGCCTGAAAAACTCACAATTTATAAACAAATAATGCGTTTATGTTTCCTGATTAAAACAATTGCCATTTCGTAGCTAGAAACATAACGACAACGCTCTAAACTCGAATTGAAATAAAAAATTTAACATTCAACGGTTTGAAAATTTGTAAAAAAATAATCAATTAAGGAATTTGCTTTAAAAATTCAAGATTTATAAACAAACAACGCATTTATGATTTTTCATAAAAATAATTGTCATTTCATAGCTAAGAACGAAACGGTAATACTCTAAATTTTGTAAATGTGTTTTTTTTTTGCAGTACGACTTTGCCATGAAATCGAATGTCCGTACGAATCTGTATCCTGCACAAAAACGTTGAAAGCCAATGCTGACAATACAAAATTAATTATATCATACATTTGTGATGGAGCTGATGGTAAGTATTTACAATTTACCACTTTGTGTCTTGTACATGCATTTAAAAATATTTAATTACAGTTTGAAATGCATTTTAAGTGAATTTGAAAGGTTGAGGATTTGATTTGATTTTTTTTACAGGCAAAGTGCTTCTTTCAAAAGACGTGGAAGAAAAAAACAAACCAACGAACACTCATCAGCCCTATTCAATAACTAAACCATTCCTCGATTTATTAAAACCGAATCCACTTACCGATGTCTAAGAGGGCAAAAGGGCACAACGAGGACGATTTTTGCTTGTAGTAATATTGCAATTCATGTATCATGAAGGTCGTGTTAATAAAATACTTTATCAAAATTTAATAGATTGTAAATATTTATTTCTTTTTCAGGCGTAAGCGTTTTGCCACTAATACAGCGTTCTTGAATTTATTTAGAAGTGGTATAGTCTTAGTATAGACTTTTGTGTAGACTCAAAATATTTCAATAAATTCGAGACAAACTCAGTTGTTGCAGAAGCATTAAATAATTTCGTTTTTTTCGTATTGTTTTTGAATTCTTCATAATATTTTGCTGTTGGAGGGATAATCAAAGGCGAGTGTCATTGGCAGTGTGGCAGCATAAGGGGGTGTATTTGCATCACCGAATTAACTCAGCGGAGGGGTGGTGTTTATTCGGCTTGCTTTCAAATTAGAACGTGTCTAGGAAACAGTGTGAGTTTGTTGGGAAATGCAAGTACAACGGTTTATTGTTCCATTAGTACAATATACACTGTGAGCTATTAAGATTAACAATGAATACCGTGCCTACGTCCCTTTTTGTTCAATTTAAACTAATGAGAGATTATGCTGTTTAATTAAAATTAAGAATGATGAAGATAATGGAGATGAAATCAATACTGCTTCAAGTTCCAATCTGTAATTTGCTGCGAATTTTATTTTACCCTGCGGATCCACCATACAATCCATTCAAAAATGAGCTCATTTGTGTTGTATGTTCCCGCTATTATGTAACGAGCTTATTATCCTACGCATGTAACAATATTAACAATCAACGTAATATCGTTTAATTCCCAAAATCTCTCGACGCCCCCGCAGTTTCCTGATCTGTAATTAACTCGGCCGCCGATAATCATTTATGCAAATGGGTATAAGCGCCCGCGAATTGCGCCCAGGCAGTAGGATTTGTGTTTATGCAGATTCGGGGAATTGCAATTAAACTACGTAATTAACAAATATTTATGTACGCGGGTCGTACCCCGAAAACAGCCATAAGTTGAAATTCGAGGGGCTCGCGCGCTCGAGTGGTTTCAATTCGCCGCCGGTGGCGGCGTGGGGGTTTCGTGAAGGGTCTCTCGGTTGACCCCGGCAGCTCGAAGAAATATGTTAATTTGTGCATCTAATTTAAAGACAACTTCGGCGTTGGCAAATTGAGTCGTCGGGTGCGCGGGGGCGAGGGAGGGAGGGCGTTTGCACAGCATTAACGATGTGGAAAGGTTTGTTTGAAAATTGTTTCACCGGGTTGAAGGACCTTTCATGTGAGCTGAGCAATTATTGGAGGAAATTAGAGGAAACCGGATTAAATAAATGTTGAGTTTAAAGCGAAGAATTATTCGTATGTGTAATGATGAGTTTAATTGCCTGCAGGCGGTGCGGTATCTAGTCTGCGGCAACAAAAAAAGCCAAAAACTTGCCGTTGTACCAAATTTAATCTTGGTCATAGCACAGAAGATATTAGTTAGGGCACCGTGAGGAGTAAAACAATTATAAAACTCAATTTAATGGAGAAGCTCCAGGCCAGAACAGTGCATCTCGGAACTACTCAGACTTTAACGGTTTCCTTTTCATACCCATCAAATAAAACTTTTATATTTTGACAATATTTCTCGAGGAGAGGTTTGTGTGTAAATTCTTCGAAAATAATTTTTTTGGAACGTCGATTCTTCGAAAATAAATTTTTTGGAACGTCGATTCTTCGAAAATAATTTTTTTGGAACGTCGATTCTTCGAAAATAATTTTTTTGGGAACATCAATTCTTCGAAAATAAATTTTTTGGAACGTCGATTCTTCGAAAATAATTTTTTTGAAACGTCGATTCTTCGAAAATAATTTTTTTGGAACGTCAATTCTTCGAAAATAAATCCTTCGAATTTTCCGAATGTGCAATTAATGAAATAATCTATAGATTGGAATTACTGGTTGGATAACTACAGATATGATTGCAAAAATTAACAACACTAAAAAAAATAAGCGATTTTTTTTAAAGTTCGTCAACTACCATTAAATAGTTAGCTGTAGCAATCGCATCCAAATGCCTTGAGTTAACAATTAAAAGAACAAAGAAAACCTCCTCTACCCTTGATGACCAAAAAAATGTATTCCGCGCTCAAAATTCGAATTAGTTTCCATTCTAGTTAAAGCTCGCCAACTCTCATAAAATAAAAAATTAGCTGTAGTAATCGACTAACCATAATCTTAATTAACAATTAGAACGATAAGAAACCTCAACTCTTCTTGATGATCGATAAAAAAAAATGCACTTCCCGGCGCTCGGAATTTGGACGCATCGATTTATTAATTTCAACTTTTTTCAAAGTCCCTCGATTTCCACAAAAACTTATTCAGGATAATCGATTGTGACTGCTCTATAATAACAATTAGGAATAAAAAGAAAACGCTTCTATTACCCTTCATGTCTGAAAAAAATAATTTCTTCACGCCGCGCTCGAAATTTGGACGCACCGATTTATTAATTTCAACTTTTTTAAAAATTCGCCAATTTCCAAAAGAAAACTTATACAGGATAATCGCTTGTGAATGCTCTATATTAACAATTATATTAGTAAAGAAAACGCGTCCACTACCCTTCATGCCGAATAAAAACAACGTCTTTACGCCGCTTTCGAAATTTGGACGCACCGATTTATTACTTTCAAATTTTTTTCAAAGTTCGCCAACTCCCATAAAAACTTAGCCAAGATACTCGATTGTGAATGCTCTATATTACCAATTAGAGAAATAAAGAAAAACTTCTAATACAAAAGATGTTCACTTCTTCGTTGTCTTCAGTGTTTGTTTAAATGTTTTTGTAATATTTTAAATGTTTTTGTAATATTTTAAATGTTCTTGTAATATTTTTCATATTTAAAAGGTTTAAAGGTAAACACACACTTCCGGTGCACGAAATTTCATCAAAAATTTTCCAGTTGTTGGGTTTATCAAATACAACTTATGCTTAAAGTTTAATGTCAATTGCGTCATTAGTGTTTGAGATACAGCGCGCGCAGACAGACACACACACACACACAGTCACAAAAACACAAAGCCACGTAGCCAGCCATAGAGACCCAGAGACACAGACACACGGAGACATACACCACACACAGACACACTTTTTTATCGTTGAAATCGTTTCTAGAGAACTTAAAATGAATATTTTCGTTATAAAAATTTAAAAAAATAAAAATAAATACATAAAAAATTTAACAGGGAGACACAGATGCACAGACAAAATTTTTTATCGCTGAAATCACTTCTAGGGACCTTAAAACGGTTATTTCGGGCAATTTTTTTTTCTAACATAGGCACACAGCCACACAGACACACAGCACACAGACACACAGCCACAAATATACCCAGACATGCAGACACATAGACATACACGCACCCACACACAATTTTGTTGTCGTTGAAATCGCTTCTAGCGATCTTAAAATGGATATTTCTGTTTCAAAAAATATTTTTTTCAACACAGGCACACAGCGAACAGACACAGAGCCATACACATAGACACAAATTTCAAAAAACTTAAAATGATTTTTTAACGCAGACACACAGAGACGCAGACTCACATATGCATTTCTTTTAGAGTTGAAATCTCTTCTAGGGACCCTAAAATGGATATTTCTGTTAAATTTATAAAAAAAAAACATGTTTTTAACACAGGCACACAGACACATGACACATAGATATACAGACACAATTTTAATCGTTGAAATCGCTTCTACGGACCTTAAAACGGACATTTCCACTAAAAAAAAAATTTAAAATATTTTTTTACACAGACACACAGATTAACAGACCAATAGACACATTTTTTTATCTTTAAAATCACTTCTAGGGACCTTAAAACGATAATTTCTGTTAAAAAAATTCTGACACAAACACACAGCCACATGGACACACAGCCACACACAGTTGTCGTTGAAATCGCTTCTGGGAACCTTAAAACGGATATTTCCATTCAATTTGGAAAATTAAAAAATTTAAAAAATATTTTTTAATGACCACAGAGACACAGACACACGGAGAGACAGACACATAGATGCATTTTTTATTTTTGAAATCGCTTCTAGGGACCTTAAAACGGATATTTCCGTTAAAAAAATAATTAAAAACATTCTTTTTAACACAGAAACACAGACACACAGACACATAGACAGCCGGACACACAGAAACCCGGATACACAGATACACAGACACCCGGATACACAGACGCACAGACACAATTTTGTTATCGTTGAAATCATTTCTAGGAAGCTTAAAACGGATATTTGCGTTAAAGAAATTGAAAAAAATTAAAAAATATTTTTTAACGCAGACACACAGACACATATGCATTTCTTTTTATTGTTGAAATCGCTTCTAGAGACCTTAAAATGGATATTTCTGTTAAAAAAATATTTTTTTCAACGCAGATACACAGACGAACAGACATAGAGCCTTACACACACAGACACAAATTTGAAAAAATGTAAAAATTATTTTTTAACGCAGACACACAGCCATACAGAGACACTGACACACATATGCATTTCTTTTAGAGTTGAATTCTCTTCTAGAGGCCCTAAAATGGGTATTTCTGTTAATTTTTTTTTAAACATGTTTTTAACATAGACACACGGACACATGACACACAGACACATGACACACAGACACATGACACACAGACACACGACACACAGATATACATACACATGACACACAAACACAATTTTAATCGTTGAAATCGCTTCTACGGACCTCAAAACTGACATTTCCGTTAAAAAAAAATAAAAAAATGTTTTTTTTACACAGACACACAGACTCACAGATGAACACACCAACAGACACATTTGTTTACTTTGAAATTACTTCTAGGGACCTTAAAACGATTATTTCTGTTAAAAAAAAACACAGACACACAGCTACAAAGATACCCAGATTCCCAGTATTTTTTTAATGCACACAGACACACAAAGACACAGACACACGGACAGATAGACACAGATGCACTTTATTATTTTTGAAATCGCTTCTAGGGATCTTAAAATGGATATTTCTGTTGAAAAAAAAATCTAACACAGGCTCACAGACACATGACACACAGGCACACATCCGAACAAACACAGAGACACACATACACAGACACAAATTTAAAAAAAAAAATTTAACGCAGACACACAACCATGCAGAGATACAGACACACATATACATTTTTTTAGAGTTGAAATCTCTTCTAGGGACCCTAAAATTGATATTTCTGTTAAAAAAAATTAGAAAAAACATGTTTTTAACAAAGGCATACAGACACATGACACACAGATATACAGACACATGACACACAGATATACAGACCCATGACACACAAACACAATTTTAATCGTTGAAATCGCTTCTACGGACTTCTACTACAAAGATACCCTGTGACACAGACAGATAGGCACATAGACACATAGACACACACACACAGACACACACACACACACAATTTTGTTGTCGTTGAAATCGCTTCTAGGGACCTTAAAACGGATATTTCCGTTCAAAAATTTTTTAACACAGAAACACAGACACCCGGACACACAGACGCACATACATAATTTTGTTATCGTTGAAATCACTTCTAGGAACCTTAAAACGAATATTTCTGTTAAAAAAAAACAAAATTAAAAAATTTAAAAAATATTTTTTTTTACACAGGTACACAGACACACGACACACAGATATACAGACACATGATACACAGACATAATTTTAATCGTTGAAATCGCTTCTACTGACATTAAAACGGACATTTCCTTAAAAAAAAATTTAAAATGTTTTTTTACACTGACACACAGATGAACAGAGATGAACAGACACATTTTTTTAATCTTTAAAATCAGTTCTAGGAACCTTAAAACGGATATTTTCGTTAAAAAAATTGAAAAAATTGAAAAAATATTTTTTAACGCAGACACCTTAAGGGGGAGGGACCTTAAAATGGATATTTCTGTTGAAGAAAAAAACTTTTAACACAGGCTCACAGACACATGACACACAGGCACACATCCAAACAGACACAGAGATACACACACACAGACACTAATTTGAAAACATAAAAAAAATATTTAACGCAGACCACAGCCATACAGAGACACAGACACACATATAAATTTTTTTAGAGTTGAAATCTCTAAAATAGATATTTCTGTTAAAAAAATAGAAAAAACTTGTTTCTAACCCAGGCATACAGACACATGACACACAGACACATGACACACACACACAATTTTAATCTTTGAAATCGCTTCTACGTACATTAAAACGGACATTTTGGACATTTTCGTTAAACAAAAATAAAGAATTTTTTTTACATAAATGAACAGACACACAGACACATTTTTAAATCTTTGAAATCGCCTCTAGCAACCTCAAAACGGATATTTCTATAAAAAAAATTAAAAATAATTTTCACGATCACAATACTTTCTCGTACTTCGCAACGGAGAAAGTAAAAATAGCGTAATGCCAGAAAGAGGATTATGAGACTGGAAACATTCTTCCAATTACCCATTATCATCACCATCTTTCACAAAAAAATATTAAAAAAATGATTTAGTTACGGTTTTTTCTTTCTATTGTGATATTAAATTGTTTAAACATTAAACTCATTTTCTCGGTTTTAATGAACATCTGAATTTAATATATCGGTACAAAACTTAATTATGGATATATTTTTATTTTTCAAAAGAATATTGAAAAAAAATCACAAAAAAAATATGTTCTAATTGCTTACCTGACTAGAGCGTGAATTTTTACCTGTAAAGATTGTGATATTAAACAAACGTACAGTGTGTTTTATATGGTCCACGATATAAAAAAAAACCTACTGTATATTCAATATTTGTGCAGATTCCACTGGTTCTGCGATGAAAGGTGGCGCTCCTCCAGCTGCAGAATATTATATTTCCGATTTTTTTTTTAATCCCGACAGATCAACATCCTCCCAAATTTATTAATAAAACTGAGGTTGGCGGCACTTATTTCGTGATACATTTTTAATTAAATAAAACACACTTTTACTTAGTTAATATCACACTGTTTATTTATTAGTGACTGCACTTTCTTATAGTTTGATAATGATCATTGTTTGATCGAAACTGCACTAATAAATAAACAGTGTTATATTAACTAAGTAAAACTGTGTTTTATTTAATTAAAAATAAAAATTGTACAGTTTTTGACTTACCTGCAAATGTATCAGCTATCACACGGAAACATTCTAGTAAATTTATTACAAAAAAGGAATAATTATTGGTAATAACAATATAAATTTTATTAAAATAATATACACTATTTATAAAATTATAACAATAATAATCTAGTTAAGACGTTAGCTGTTTTACACGTGTATTAGACAACAATAACTTACATGAATACATGAACAGTTATTAGTTTTTTCTTAATTTTTTTTTTGCAAGATAATAATTATGAATATTACTCGAACATGCTACCCTATTACCATCTCTTAATAATTACAATTACACAATTTGTCGATTACTACGTATGGCAAATTTATTTACGTATATACAGTTTGGAATATGGACGGTTACTACCCCATATACATCCTGCGTTTATAATTATTATTATAATAATAAGATACAATTATTATTGACTATAAATATAGATATGAATTTACATATAATATTTTATTTACAAATCAATGGGTGTGTATATATACAAAATATGTTAGTATATAAATAAGAGTATATTTTGTAGCCAAACTTACTAATATAATTGCGAATTCGAATTTTTGCAATGTATCACAGTCTCGAAATTTCTCAAGCCACTCGTGGCCCTTTCTGAAACGCATATCCGCGCGACATTGACCAATTTATCGATTTGTATTTTTTTGGTTGCGTGCCAATTTTTTGGAAAGTGTTTTCCGCGCCCCCAATGGAAAGACAAAAGGCATTACATTTGAGATGGGTTTAAATTTGTTTTTAACTTAATTTCCGTTTCGTATTTTAAATGTGAAACTTTAACGGTGGATTTCACAAACATTGTTTCCCTAAAAATTTCGTATTTTAAATTTTACGTGAAAATGATGGATTTCGCAAACATTTATTTAAGCCTGGTTTTTCGTAAGCCGGTATTATATTTTCAGCTGTGTAAACGTTCTTCATGCGCCATTGTCAGTCACCGAATACATTTTTGAATCGTTGTTGTTTAAGTTAGAAAACGAGCCTCAAAAATCGAAATAGAAAATAATTTCTTAATAAACATTGCGACAGAGTATTTATCAATTAAAATATATGGAATGTAATCGCAGAACCTAAACTCAAATTACGCATTCCGTTTACCATTTCGTGAAGATCGTGAAGAAGCGTGTAGAGTAATTATTTTTCCTAGAATTTTTTTTTCGCGATTTTGGCCATTCATCAGGAAAAAATGCATGAAAAAAATTTTGGGTCTCGGAAAGATTTGAAAAAATTCATGACGGTTCTTAATGACACAAAGAAGCGCATAGAGTAATTATTTTTCCCAGAAAAACATTTTTTTTACATAATTTCTACGTTTCACGATTTTGGCCATTTTTCCATCAGGAAAAAATGTTTGAAAAAATTGTTGGGCCTCAGAAAGGTTTGAAAAAATTCATGACGGTTTTTGTTGACGTGAAGAAGCGTGTAGAGTAATTATTTTTTCCAGAATTTATTTTTTCACGATTTCAACGTTTTTTTTTTCGCGAAAAAAATGCATGAAAAACATTTTGGGTTGTTTACCCAGCCGAAAATATAATACCACTGTTACGTCAATTTAAGCCAGAGATAAATTTATGAAATCCACTGCAAGTTTCGCATTTTTAACTTTTTTATTTGCAATAAAGGATTCTCTAATATTTCAATTATCGCGAAACAGAATTTTCAATTTGTTTACTGGGTAAGCAAATACAGTAGTAAGTTTGTTCAATAGTGATAAATGTATTGCACCATCCCAACCACCGAGATTTATTTACAGTAGATAAATAAATATGAAATTAATATTAAAAAAAACATCGCGTTTTATACAGAGTGATATATTCAATAAGCCCTCTTTGTCACGAATCGTAAAAGCTAGATTTTTAACTAGGATTTAAAAACATTTCTTTAATAAAATTCCACCAGTTGAGTTTCGCTAAGTGGATTAGGGTAATATTTAATAATCATTTACAAAAAAAAAAAAGTCAAATTTAAAGTTATAGAATCAAGAAAGTTAAGGTTAATTCGTATATTATAATAGATATTTTTGAGAATCGAGTATTGTAACAAAAATATTCTGGAGCAACAGCAGATACGATATTTTTTAACTTAAAAAAAATCAATATATTTCGATAAAATTTGTGGTTGAAACATATTGCATTTTTCAATTAAGATTAATATTCAATGATTACATGCTAATGGTCTTAACCATCTTTGAAATACTTCTAGTTAGAAAACAGCAAACTGGTATACCGAAATAATAATTGTGCAAATTAAGTTATAATTAAATGAATTGAAAAATTCAACTAATTTATTTTTTTAATTGCCATGTAAAATTCAATTCCTCATTTTGAATAAATTACACTGCATAATCTTGTTTGTATTTAACAATACAACAAAGTCCTCATACGCATTACTATTACAGAAAAATTAAAATTACGTTTTAAAACAAAAATAATAAATTTAAAAGTTACACGACGTAATAAATCTAAAAATAAACCCCATTATCCATTTTCATTTAGCCACTCAACCAGTACAGGTTTGTAAATAAAATATACACTAATATCAGCTGGTAATACGCCGGAAGATTTATTGTTATCACCTTGTACACACATCTCCAAACAATTCAGGCAAAACTAGACTAAACTTAACAAAATAATTTAAAAAAAAACGAATATATCTATACGCTCTCTTCAAATGTATACACTTATTTGACGAGACGTCAAGTTTTGAGCATCAACGACTTCTATAAACATCTACACAAGTCGTCAGTAACGATACGATAAAGACATTTTTTCTGCTTCAACTACAGTACATAACATATCAATATGTAATACCACGCACCGTGTGTGTTTTTTTTAAATGTAAATTCTGTTATAAAAAAAGGACTAGGTTTTATGGTAAATAACATGACTTAAACCTAATTACAATTCCGTGGACTATTCTATTATTAACGACGTCGACCTGTCCGCGGATTTGCTCGACTTTCGCATTTTAATCGTGGCGAAATTATTCGGAATCCTGAAAATGTTTTCGTTAAAACAAGTTAAGGCTTAAGAATACGACGCGACATTAACGTGCAGAAGCATGCAGGGATGGAATACAGGGATTGCGTTATCTAATCATTAGATCGGAAGAGGTGTTACAGCTAAGAATGTTCACGAGCCGCCACTGGTTGATTTCTTTTGCGAGCCGCATGCAGAAGCACAATGAGAATCTAATCATTAGAAGCTAAAATTCACTGCAAGATTTTTCACGAGCCGCCCCTGGGTGAGCCGCATGCGAAGATGTGTTACTGCTAAGAATGTTCACGAGCCGCCCCTGGTTGACCGCATGCGAAGAAGTGTTACTGCTAAGAATGTTCACGAGCCGCCCCTCGTTGATTTCTTTTATGCGCCGCATGCAGGAGCACAGTGAGAATCTAATCATTGGATTGGACGAGGTATTGTTTCGCGAAAATTGTTCACGAGCCGCCCCTGGTTGAGCCACATGCAGGAGCATTAGATTGGAAGAGGTGTTACTACTAAGAAAGTTCACGAGCCGCTCCTGATTGATCCCTTTTAAAGGCCGCAAACAGGAGCACAGTGAGAATCCTATCATTAGAATGGAAGAGATGTTGCTTCGTGAAAATTGTTCACGAGCCGCCACTGGTTGAGCCACATGCAGCATAGTAATATTTCCTGTCTTCTTTAACCTAATATCTGTCCTCCATCAAAACTTTTTTGTTATTCTTCATCACGTGTGCGAAGGTTTTAAAGCATATCTACTCTCCCACGTGACTATTTAAAACATCCAACATTCCGAGTTTTTTTGTGAATGTCAAAATTGGATTAAAAACATGCTTAGTCTGTTTGTACATTTCCTTTTTATTGTATTCCTCGCAGTTTTCAGATTGTTTGGTGTAAATATAGATTAAAATTGTTTAATGTTGGCGGCGCTTACTTCGTGGTACATCATGATTGTAGATTGGAATAAAACACTTGTATAAAAAAGTTAAAGTATTTTATTTCAATCTAAAATTAAAATTGTTGCAAAAGTATTAAATTTTCTTTTATGGTGATGGTTGTGACCGTTACTACGTGGTAATTCATTATAAAATCACTGAATAAAACACTTACTATGTTTTTTACCACAATTTATGGTGGTAAAAAACATAGTAAGTGTTTTATTCAGTGATTTTTTAAATATTTTTTTATTTATTATTCAACAATATTTCAGAGTAATTTTTAATGCACCAAAAACATATTTTAGTTCGCCCGAAGAAGTTACCGTGTAGCGAAATAATTTTAAACATAAAAATGAATTTCTAATGCTTCGTACACACTAGCGCCGAAAGCCGCGCCACGTAAAAAAATGATACATTTTTAAAAATTGAAGTTAATTTCAATGGTAAAGGTTTTGTAAAGATATTAACATTTTTGTGGAATTCACTATTTATTTTTTTGGATATTTTTTGTTCTAGAAAATTTTATTTTAAAAAAAATCATAACAGAAAAATTGACACATTATCAAAAATTTTAATAAATTTGAAAGGTGGATATCTTGTTAATCAATTAAACATTTTGAGCAATTTTATCTTTCTTCTTCGAATTTTTTTTTTTAATGTTTTATAAAATTAACGTTTTAAATTTTCAAACATTCATAACTCACGGGAAAATTGACAAATTTTCAAAAATTTTAAATAATTTTAAAGGTAGATATCTTGTGAATACATTAAACATTTTGAGCAATTTAATTTTTTTCCTTCAATTTTTTTATTGAAGTGTTTGAAAAATGTACGTTTTAAATTTTCAAAAATTCATAACTCGCGGAAAAATTGACGAATTTTCAAAAATTTTAAATAATTTTGAAGGTAGATATCGTGTGAATACATTAAACATTTTGAGCAATTTAATTTTTTTTCTTTAATTTTTTCATTGAAATATTTGAAAAATGTACGTTTTAAATTTTCAAAAATTCATAACTCGCGGAAAAATTGACGAATTTTCAAAAATTTTAAATAATTTTAAAGGTAGATATCTTGTGAATACATTAAACATTTTGAGCAATTTAATTTTTTTTTCTTCAATTTTTTATCGAAATATTTGAAAAATTAACGTTTTAAATTTTCAAAAATTCATAACTCGCGGAAAAATTGACGAATTTTCAAAAATTTTAAATAATTTTGAAGGTAGATATCTTGTGAATACATTAAACATTTTGAGCAATTTAATTTTTTTTCTTTAATTTTTTCATTGAAATATTTGAAAAATGTACGTTTTAAATTTTCAAAAATTCATAACTCGCGGAAAAATTGACGAATTTTCAAAAATTTTAAATAATTTTAAAGGTAGATATCTTGTGAATACACTAAACATTTTGAGCAATTTAATTTTTTTTTCTTCAATTTTTTTAACGAAATGTTTGAAAAATTACCGTTTTAAATTTTCAAAAATTCATAACTCGCGGAAAAATTGACGAATTTTGGAAAATTTTAATCAATGTTAAAGGTAGATATCTTGTGAATACATTAAACATTTTGAGCAATTAAATGTTTTTTTTCTTCAATTTTTTTATTGAGATGTTTGAAAAAATAACGTTTTAAATTTTCAAAAATTCATAACTCACGGAAAAATTGACGTATTTTCGAAAATTTTAAATAATTTTAAATGTAGATATCTTGTGATTACATTAAAAATTTTGAGCTATTTAATTTTTGTTCTTCAGTTTTTTTAATGAAATGTTTGAAAAAATAACGTTTTAAATTTTCAAAAATTCATAGCTCGCGGAAAAATTGATGAATTTTCAAAATGTTTAATCAATTTTAAAGGTAGATATCTTGTGAATACATTAAACATTTTGAGCAATTAATTTTTTTTTCTTCAATTTTTTTATTGAAATGTTTGAAAAATTAACGTTTTAAATTTTCAAAAATTCATAACTCAAAGAAAAATTGACGAATTTTAAAAAATTTTAGGTAATTTTAAAGATATATATCTTGTGAATACATTAAACATTTTGAGCAATTGTATCTTTTGTTTTCAAATTTTTTTTTAATATTTGATAAAATTAACGTTTTACATTTTCAAAAATTTATAACTCAAAGAAATATTGACGAATTTAAATTTTTTTAAAGTAATTTTAAAGATATATATCCTGTGAATATAGTAAACAATTTGAGCAATTGTATCTTTTTTCTTCGAATTTTTTTTTAATGTTTGATAAAATTAACGTTCTAAATTTTCAAACATTCATAACTCACGGAAAAATTGACGAATTTTCAAAATTTTTAATAAATTTATATATCTTGTGAATACATTAAACATTTTGAGCAATTAATTTTTTTTTTCTTTAATTTTTTTTTATTGAAATGTTTGAAAAATAAACGTTTTAAATTTTCAAAAATTCATAACTTTCGGAAAAATTGACGAATTTTCAAAAAATTTTGTTAATTTGAAAGGTAGATTATTATTAATCTTGTGATTATTTTAAACATTTTGAATAATTTAATCATGTGGGTAAATATTTTTTTAGATTTTTTTATTGAAGTGACAAATTAAATAACGTTAATTTTCAAAAATTCATAACTCATAAAAAAGAGACACATTTTCTAAAATTTCAATTAATTTTAAAAGCATTTTTTTTTTCTTCGATTTTTTTGAAATGTTTGACAAAATTAACGTTTTAAATTTTCAAAAATTTATAACTCACGAAAAAACTGACAAATTTTCAAAATTTTTAAGTAATTGCAAAGGTAGATATCTTGTGAATACATTGAACATTTTGAGCAATTTTATCTTTTTTCTTCGATTTTTTTTTAAATGTTTGATAAAATTATTATTTTAAATGTTCAAAAAATCATAACTCGCGGAAAAATGGACGAATAAAAAAAATAATAATTAACCTTAAAGGTAAATATTTTGTGAATATTTTAAACATTTTGAGCAATTTTATCATACGAGTAATAATTTTTTTTCGATTTTTTTTTATTGAAGTGTTCGAAAAATTAAAACGTTAATTTTCAAAAATTCATAACTTACTTAATTACTTAATAAATATATGTCCTGTGAATACATTGAACATTTTGAGCAATTTTATCTTTTTTTTCAATTTTTTTTAATATTTGTTAAAATTAACGTTTTAAATTTTCAAGAATTCATAACTCACGGAAAAATCGACACATTTTCAAAAATTTTAAATAATTTTAAAGGTAGATATCTTGTGAATACATTAAACATTTTGATAAATTTAATTTTTTTTTTTCTTCAATTTTTTTATTGAGATGTTTGAAAAAATGAACGTTTTACATTTTCAAAAATTCATAACTCGGAAAAATTGACGAATTTTCAAAAATTTTAATTAATTTGAAAGGCAGATATCTTGTGAATATTTTAAACATTTTGAATAATTTAATCATGTGGGTAATTTTTTTTTTTTCGATTTTTTTTATTGAAGTGTTCGACAAATTAAAACGTTAATTTACAAAAATTCATAACTCATGAAAAACTTGACACATTGTCAAAATTTGTAGGTAATTTTAAAGGTAGGTAATCTTGTGAATGCATTAAACACTTTGAGCAATTTTATTTTATTTTATTTTTTTTTAAATTGTTGATAAAATGAACGTCTAAAATTTTCAAAAATTCATAACTTACGGAAAAATTGAATTTTTAAAAATCTTATGTAATATTAAAGATACATTAATAGTTTGACCAATTTTATCTTTATTCTTCGATTTTTTTTGACAAAATGGAAGTTTTAAATTTCCAAACATTCATAACTCATGGAAAAATTGACGAATTCTCAAAAATTTCAATTAAGTCTAAAGGTAGATCTTGTGAATACTTTAAACATTTTGAACAATTTAATCATATGAGTAATTTTTTTTTCTGTTTTTTCTCAAAAAAATTATTATTGTTAATTTAAAAAATTCACAACTTCTTAATCCATTAAACATTTTGAGCAATTGTATCGTTTTTCTTCGATTTTTTTATTGAAATGTTTGATAAAATTAACGTTTCAAATTTTCAAAATTCATAACTCGCGGAAAAATTGACGAATTTTCAATTTAATTTTAAAGGTAGATATCTTTGAATATTTTAAACATTTTGAAGTGTTCGACAAATTAAAACGAAAATTTAAAAAAATCCATATCTCTATGAAAAATTATTGAATTTACAAAAACTAAATTGATTTTAAATTAGTGATACTTCGGCCATTAGAGATAATTGTGTATGAATTTTTTCCTGCACTTTTTATATTTTTTCTGCAATGTTTTTGTTCAAGTGCTCAAAAAATTAAAACGAAAATTTTCAAAAATCCGTAATTCTATTGAAAACTGTTGAATTTACAAAAAACAAATTAATTTTGAATAAGCGATACTTCGGTCATTGGGGATGAATTTTTATGGAATTTTTCCTGCATGTTCTATATTTTTTTCTGCTATGTTTTTGTTCAGGTGCTCAAAAAATTAAAACGAAAATTTTCAAAAATCCATATCTCTATTAAAAGTTGTCGAATTTACAAAAACCAAATTTATTTTGAATTAGTGACAGTTCGGCCATTGAGGACGATTTTTTAAGGAATTTTTCCTGCACGTTTCATATTTTTTTTTGCTATGTTTTTGTTCAGGTGCTCAAAAAATTAAAACGAAAATTTTCAAAAATCCATATTTCTGTTAAAAATTGTCGAATTAACAAAAACCAAATTTATTTTGAATAAGTGACACTTCGGCCATTGAGGGCGATTTTTTAAGGAATTTTTCCTGCACGTTTTATATTTTTTTCTGCTATGTTTTTGTCCAGGTGCTCAAAAAATTAAAACGAAAAACTTCAAAACTCCGCATTGATTTTGATTGATTTTGAATAAGCGATACTTCGGCCTTTAAAGATGATTTTTTATCGAATTTTCCCTGCATGTTTTATATTTTCTTCTGCGATGTTTTTGTTCAAGTGCTCAAAAAATTTAAACGAAAATCTTCAAAAATCCATATCTCTATTGAAAATTGTTGAATATTACAAAAACCAAATTGACTTTCGGCCATCGAGGATATTTCTTTATGGAATTTTGCCTGCATGCTTTAAATTTTCTTCTGCTCTGTTTTTGCTCAGGTGCTCAATCTAATGGTTAAAACTGTCTGTTTTACCAGCAACAAAGGATTTGAAGTTTCGAGCTTTCTATAAGATATTTGTTAACCTTCACGTTGTTTAGGGGAGATGAAACCACTTGCGAATTCTGCATTTTGCAACACGGTAAGCAAATCCAATCCAATCGCACGTGGAGGAGCAGTCGTCGCCGTTATTATTATTATTATTATTATTGTTACTACAACTATTTCCGGACGGACGAATCAAGCCCCCACAGGTCGTACCAAGGCCCGTACATGTTACCATTATGCGGCGACTTCTCGTCCATCTTAGTCCCGTACTCGTTGGTCTTCAGCCGTCTTTGCAACGTCTCCCCGTAATCCGTCATGCTTCCATCCTCGTATTTCGAATTGCTATTGCTGTTGGTTTTCGTGAGCTTCGTCCTGGGCAGAAACTGCCGGCTCTCGGTGGCGTCCGAAAAATCATCGGCGGCACTATCGACGATCCTCTCCTTGTAGTACACCTTGCTATCGGCCGAATCCGAATTCATCCTCCTGTGTGTCTGCGTGGCCCGACTCTCCCTCTGATCGATCTCCGAGTCGATGCTGTCGTAGCTCTGCCTGATTTTCCTCTCGTGACTCAAGTTATTACCTTCGGAATAGTACCGACGTTTATCTTCATTGCCCTTCTTCCTGTTTTGCGAGTAATACCGATCCTCCTTCTCCCCGTTCTCGTCGTTCTGGACCTCGTGCCCGAACGTCTTGAAGCTGTGTATCTGCTCGCGGTACTGTATAATCTCCTCGTTCTCCATCTTCTTCTCCAGCTTGTTCCGCTCGTTCTTATTTTTCTCGTTGATCGAGTTGCGGATTTGTGTGTCCTTGTTCGGGGAGTATTTCGCGTTCTTCGAGAGCTTCTCCAGTTTCCTCCCGATGGCGGCCACGTTGGGGAATTGATCCCCGTTCTTGCGGACCTTCTGCGCCTGATCGTCGACGACTATGCAATCGTAAGGATCGTCACTGGTTATTTCCGATTCACTCTCTGAATCGGGTCCAGTCGAGTCGTTCGTGTACTGCTGCAGGATGTTCTTCCGGTTGACCGTCCTCATTATCAGCCCGTCATCACCGTCGTCGTAGAACTGATCGTCCTTGCGTTTCACGACCCCGTACTCACCCTCGTTCTTACTCGGCAACACCACCTTCTGCTTTTCCTTGAAACTGGCCACGTGCCTGACCGCGACATCCTTCTGCTGCTTCCTGCTGACCACCACATCCCTCACCTCCTCGTCGTTCAGCAGCGTCTTCTCGGAATCGTTGGACGCGTCTCTGCTGATCTTCTTGCTCTTCGCCTCCTTCAAAATCCGCTTCTCGTTCACGTCGACTAAATCGCGGTGTTTCCACAACGACATACCTTCCAGTATCTCGTTATCGGAGGCGTTCCTTCCGAACTTCCAGAAAGATTTCGTTCTCTTCACCAGTCCCCCCCTCCTCTCGCCGGAGTAACGCAACGTTCCCTGATCGTCCGAAACGTAATAGCGTTTGTCTATTAAATTACCCGAGCTGCTCGATTGCCGGATCGGAGGAAGTTTGCGGGTGTTATTATTGTTATCGTCACTGTTTACCTCGCGACGGTGCTTATTGATTCTGGATACACAAAAAGCAAAACATAAATACAAAACAAAACGGGCATGCAAACACAAAGAAAAATACGGGCAACGTGCAGATTACACAAAATTGGTAACTTACCGCGCTGGCAACTTAGTCTGTCCGGGGATGGAATCGTCGTCCGAATAATCAATTTCCGGCTGCGGTGGTGGATCATTGCTGAAGCCGGAGTCGTTGCTGCTGTGCAATGAAACGTTACCTACAGGGCCGCCGATTTTCCCGCCCTTGGTCTGCAGATGGAGCGGCAGCGGAGCCCCCGCCGTGGGCCTGTCGGACCGCGACGGCTGCGGATGGGTCGAGTACGATCCGGTCGAAGGGGTCGTGAAATTGAAACTGGACGCCGAAGTCTTAATGCCCGGCTGGGAATAGGGCGACTGGAACGGCGGCTCCGCGCTCGTTTTCGATTGGAAATTCGTACTTTGCGATTGCGACATTCCGGATTTGTGATATGGCAGGGACGGCGTCGGTATCGGCGCCGGCAGCGCCGGCGGCGGGATGTTGTTAGAACCGATAGCACGGCGAATCTGGAAAATTACGGTCAAGTTTCAACAATCGCGTCTCGGTTTAAATTGGAAATATCTAAGCAACGAGCAGCTACCTGCTTAGCATTAGCAGATGATCTATGGAGGTGCAGAGTGTCGCCAAACATACGTGGAGTGGGTGTTTCTACATTCGTATTACCCGGTGAAGAGGAGGAGCCGCTGGGTGACATCGGGTGTTGCGGAGTCTGGGAAGCATTCGCGTTTCCCGTTCCCGAACTGCTGGCGTGCGTTGGCGATCTTAAATTTTTAAATTAGAAAAAAAAAGGTAACTTTATATTCGGGCACAACATTCAACATTTGGAGTTAGCCTTCACTGTTAGAGAAAAAACGCAATTCGCAGGTGTTTTGTAATGAGTAGTCAAAAATGGTTTAATTAACTTGATGGCGTTCAAAACTATTCCATAAGAAATTGTAAATAAAACATACTCCTATTCGTCAACTCACTACGATCCGATGTGAGGGATGAAGAAAAGTTAAAGCTTCGATGTTCTAATGTTACAGGTCGGCAAACATAACTTGCCGTTGCGCAGTAGCAAAATTGTGGGCGGTACCTTCGAAGGGCGCTCTCGATAGATTTCGTGAAGAGTTCGCGCGCCTGGTACATTCATTTTTAAAAGTGAGAGTGCAATGGGTTTCCAAAGTAAATTAACTCGTGGCTGTACTCTTGCCAGTCAATCTCGTGAGATAATTCTCGTACATAATTAATTATATGAAGGAGAGCGCCAGATTGAGTTTTAAATGAATAGCGCAAGCGACGAATTTGTGCTTGCTTATTACAGAGACTGTACTCGGCCGGCAGTAGAGAGAGAGAGAGCTTTCACTTCCTCTCTGCGCGTCTGGCCAACTTACATGTGCCGTCCTGTACTGTTAGATAAAAACGCAATTTGCAGGTAGCCAAAAAAAATGGTTTAACTCTTTGCTACACGAGATTTCACGCATTTTAAAAGGCCTTAGTGCATTTGGCACTAGAAGAGTAAAAATGGCGTGGGGATAAATAGTTCATAATTCGCGTCGTTGTTCAGCTTCATACACACAGATTTGTAAGTGGTCTATTTTCTGGACCGATGTGTCATGATTTTGTTGGTTCAAATTTTTACCCCATATGCAGCGTTCATGATGGCCAGCATTGCAATAAGAAATTGTAAACAAATTATAGTCCTACTCATCAACTCAGAACGATCCGATGTTTGGGAAGAAGACAAGTTATATGAAATTATCTTGTACAGGGTGGTATTACAAACTTTCAGACAAGCAGCGCACACTTTATGTAACGAACCGCGCGCTCCGGAAAGATCTCACTCGAAAGTTACTCGTTGTAAGCAATTCCGCTAACATGTAGGCCTGATTTTAGCCCACTTGATTTCTTCTCGGGGTTTTGTGAAAAGTCTACACCTGCAGAGAATTAAAGAGGACCTGCTGGCAATCTTAACTGCCAGTGATCGCATCGTATATTAAAGTTCATTGAACTGTTGTAAATAAAGCATTGTATTATTTTTAATATTGATTAGCGTTAATGTAATTAATTATATTATTATGATCCAGTTATATACGGAGAATATATTATTTGTTTATAAATAATATCCATTTAATTATATTATTATTACTAATAGCTGTGTTTTAATTGAAACAAAATCGATAATTACAAGCTTGATGTGCTCTATCCGATTTTTTTGTTATAAATGTTGAACTCTTTTAATAATATATGACGATATTGATTTTAGTTTAATGAGTAGACTATTAGGTATCGATTACGGTGATTAGATTCGGGAGTAATTGCCCAAGTTGTCGTTAATTACTGCGGTGCTGATGTTACTTGTCGTGTTTACACTATTTTCAAAGTTACCTTCCGGACATGACTGCTCTGATCTTCTTGTTGGGAAAACTCCTGAAATTACTCGCTGTCTTCTGTAAGTAGAAACTGCAGATATTTGTGATAATATTTTGTCTGTTTTTATTGTGTTTTAATAAAATACCTGCAGCGCTAGCACTGAAAGCATGTGATTTGGGTATAAAGTACGGTGTATGAGTACATTTCTTAGATGTCTTGTAAATTTTTACATTAACCAGGGAAAGGATGATGATCAGCGGCACCAAGTTTCGAACATTTCGTCCAAACTTTCTAGGATGGCGAATGTAGTGGAGTTCAAGGAGTTGTTTAAAAAATTCGCACGCACTTGAACTCCGGAATGCGTACCTCGTGTATTCCATCATTGCAAAACAACACTTTTTCGTTTCGGAGATAAATTCAAAGGTTAACTTATGGAATAATAATTCCATGATCTCAATGTCTAATTTAAAGTTAAAATTCTTGTCTGAGCAACGTAGTTCAAAGATTTTATTTGTCTGAATGCCGACAACAACGACAACAGACGTTACGAAGAAGGCCCCACCAGGCGACCACTGTCATCTCGGCAACGGCTACACTCGCAAAGTAGAAAATAATAGTCGATTTGTAGCCTGCAAGTGCTTAAAACTGGCAACATTAACCTAAAAAAAAGTCCGGGGAATTCGATGCAGAAAATTAAAATTAAGTGGTGGGAAATTCAAATCTAGGTACTCAAAGTAGCTGCCAACTGTTAAAACCTAGTTGCAGAAAATTCTAACCTAGAGGAATCTACCAACTGTCGACATCTACGGGATTATTAGCAGGATGCACACTCAAAAAGGTTACCAAACTGAAGAAATTTATTGGTGGAAAATTACTATTTTGTGGTGGGAAATTCAAATCTAGGTGCTCAAAGTGGCTGCCAACTGTTAAAACCTGGGTAAATTTAGTTGCAGGAAATTGTAACCTGGAGGAATATCTACCAACTGTCAACATCTAGGGGAGGTTATTGGCAGGATACACACGCAAAAAGGTTACCAATCTAAAGAAATGTATTGTTGGCAAATTAAAATTTTGTGGTGGAAAACTCAAATCTAGGTCCTCAAAGTGGCTGCCAACTGTTAAACCCTGGGTAAATTATGTTGCAGAAAATTCTAACCTGGAGGAATATCTAGCCAAAACGTTGCCAACTGTCAACATCTAGGAGAATTTATTGGCTGGGTGCAGACGCAAAAAGGTGAAATCTAAGGACTCAAAGTTGCTGCCAACTGTCACATCCTGGTTAAATTTAGTTGCAGGAAATTCTAACCTGGGGGAATATCTTCCCAAAATTATGCCAACTGTCAACATCTCGGGGAATTTTATTGACGCAAAAAGGTTACCAATCTAAAATTTAATGCAGGAAATTAAAATTTAGTAGTGGGAAATTCAAATCTAGCGCCTCAAAGTGGCTGCCAACTGTCAAAACCCGGGGAAATTAAGTTGCAGGAAATTCTAACCTGGAGGAATATCCACCCAAAACGTTGCCAACTGTCAACATCAAGGAGAATTTATTGGCTGGGTACAGACGCAAAAAGTAAAATCTTGCTGCCAACTGTCAAATCCTGGGTAAATTTAGTTGCAGGAAATTCTAACCTGGAGGAATATCTACCCAAAATGTTGCCAACTGTCAACATCTAGGAGAATTGAAGGAAAATTTAAACCTAGAGCGAAATGTTGCCAACTGTCAAAACCTGGATAAATTTAATGAAGGGAAATTTAAATCAGGGGCAAAATGTTGCCAACTGTCAGAACCTGGATAAATTTAATGAAGGGACATTTAAGCCCAGAGCAAAATGCTGCCAACTGTCAAAACCTGGATAAATTTAGTGAAAGCAAATTCAAACCTAGAACAGAATGTTGCCAACTCTCAAAACCCGGATAAATTTAGTGAAGGGACATTCAAACCTAGAGCAAAATGTTGCCAACTGTCAAAGCCTAAATAAATTTAGTTGAGGGAAATTGAAACCTAAAGCAAAATGTTGCCAACTGTCAGAACCTGAATCAATTTAGTGATGGCAAATTTAAACCTAGAGCGAAATGTTGCCAACTGTCAAAACCTGGATAAATGTAGTGAAGGAAAATTTAAACCTAAGGCAAAATGTTGCCAACTGTCAGAACCTGAATAAATTTAGTGAAGGGACATTTAAGCCCAGAGCAAAATGCTGCCAACTGTCAAAACCTGGATAAATTTAGTGAAAGCAAATTCAAACCTAGAACAGAATGTTGCCAACTCTCAAAACCCGGATAAATTTAGTGAAGGGACATTCAAACCTACAGCAAAATGTTGCCAACTGTCAAAGCCTAAATAAATTTAGTTAAGGGAAATTTAAACCTAAAGCAAAATGTTGCTAACTGTCAAAACCTGAATAAATTTAGTGATGGCAAATTCAAACCCAGAGCAAAATGTTGCCAACTATCAAAACCTGGATAAATTTAGTGAAGAGAAATTTAAACCTAGAGCAAAATGTTACCAACTGTCAGAGCCTGCATAAATTTTTGGAGAAGGAAAATTCAAACCTAGTTCAAAATATTACCAACTGTCAAAATCTGATACCAAAATGTTGCCAACTGTCAAAATCTGATATCAAAATGTTGCCAACTGTCAAAATCTGATACCAAAATGTTGCCAACTGTCAAAATCTGATTTTTAATCTGTTAAACATTTATTGTTAGATCATTTAAATCTGGAGCATTAAAATAGCAATAATCGAACTACAGTGTTGCGAAAAAAGGCATTCGATATCCGGGAAAACGGCAACGCTGGTAAGCTCAAAATTTTTACAGGGATGCCAACTTGAACCCAAAGTTTAATGCCAAATGACAAGTTGTAGGCGGGAATCAAGAATAATTTAAAAGTAGGTAAATTTGAAATTTTAAACCAAAGTACTACGAGTTGACCCACGACGCATAAAGTTTAATATCAATTGTCATCAATAGGGACCACCCACCCACCTCCATCGATTTAATTTTTACTTAAGTTGCAAACACTGTTTATCGCAAGTTTTGATTTAAAATCTTAGAACAAAGAACATTTTTGTGACAGATCGCCTTTTCATTTGAAGTTAAAACCAAATCGGAGGGTGATGGGTGGGCCCTATCCTACCTTTCAATCTGCAAAACCGTTTCCCAACTGTTTCATTAAAAGCATTACTATTGAAAAAAAACATGGACTCGATTCAAAAAAATTTGTACAAGATCGACGTTCTATTTGAAAAAAAACAAACAAAGCAATTACTTATGCCAGATTAGCTTTCTACTTAAAGCTAAAAATTAAACTGGAGAGTGGTGGGTGGGCCCTAGGAGTCGTGGGTGGGCCCTATACTCCCCACCAATCAGAAGTTTATCCGTCAACAAATATACCGTACAGGCATCATCAGATAAAAGCAGTTGTTTCGATGAGAAAACAATTATTATTGTTTAAAATAAGCAGTTTACCCAACTAGAAGATGAATTATCTTCAAGACGTTCTTCAATAGACCTTAATTTCATAGAAGTAATTGTCTGGGAAAGAGTGAAAGAACACAAAATTGTGAACTTTAGGCCAAAATTTTTGTAGATTTTTATGTGAGGAAATTTTAAGCATTGTGGATAGAAAAAATACGATGAATTATCTTCAAGACGTTCTTCAATAGACCTTAATTTCATAGAAGTAATTGTCTGGGAAAGAGTGAAAGAACACAAAATTGTGAACTTTAGGCCAAAATTTTTGTAGATTTTTATGTGAGGAAATTTTAAGCATTGTGGATAGAAAAAATACGATGAATTATCTTCAAGACGTTCTTCAATAGACCTTAATTTCATAGAAGTAATTGTCTGGGAAAGAGTGAAAGAACACAAAATTGTGAACTTTAGGCCAAAATTTTTGTAGATTTTTATGTGAGGAAATTTTAAGCATTGTGGATAGAAAAAATACCTAATACATAATTTTTGTGCTAATTTTCATTGTCAAAAATTAATATTTGCTTGTAATAAATTAATAGATTCTGTAATAAATAATTAAATACTATCAAGTATGTGTATTTTGGTAAGTTCTTTTATTTTAATTAATATCCAATCAAGGGTGTAAAAAATGTATAGAAGCTGAAGTGCTTAATGTGGCAAAATTCTGACAACTGAGGTAAAGTATCATTTCTTGGCTAATGTGCAAAATATTGGTAGAATAAAATTTTAATTCAATAAGAAAACAAATTAACGATAGTACTATTAATATCAGTGTAATATTACTATTTTTAGTAACATAAAAAAAATGTACGCTGTGAAAATTTTGCTGTAAGGCAACTCTGTTAAGAATAAAACTCTTGATTACCCTTTAAAACAGTCACAATACAAGACTTCAAATGAGAGGGCTGATAAGACCAGAATTAATGTATGCACGCGGATATAATTGATGATCCTCCACATACACAACTTAAGAAGTGAATTGTTTTAATCAGAGAAAATGGGAACTCACAGTGATGAATCGTCCAGAACTTCGGTGTACGCCAAAGGGAACCAGCCGCTGCATTGTGTTCTCAAGTTCTCCCCGAACTGCCATCCCTTATTTCGTTCACCTATCAACGCGATCAGATCTCCTTCGAGGAAGCTGAGCTGGTTCTCGCCGCTCGACAGATATGCATAGAGGGCCCTCGCTAATTGCGTGTCCCACTGGGGCGGCGGCACCGGGGGCACCGCCATCGATTTCGGACGGCGAGTCGGTGTTTCGTCTGAAAATTACAAAACAAAAATCAACAAAAGGATATTTACCTTAGGGTGGATATACACTAGAGCATTTTCTCGAGCATTTCTATGTAATGTAACATTCTAATGGTACAATGATCAGTTTCAAAAGCTGTCGTCAAAAGACGTCTGGTTCGTGAGGGTGATACACTAGAACATTTCATAGAGCGGCTCGTTGTTCTGTTACTAGTAAATGCTCTACTCTATACTCACCTTTAGATATTAGTTCATAATTTAATGTAACATAATGTACAAGGTGTTAGGTCATAGGGATTTACATGTAAAATTTTAAATGTATTAATATTGGCTCCCCTAATTATTTGACAGTATTGGTCTTCGTGCATTATTTTTAAAGCTTTTTAAGCTGAATCAGTTGTTACCTTACTCAATGATATCTGCAGAGTATTTACCGAGATATTTACAAAAAACTTTACAATTATTTCGAATTAAAAACAAAGGTTTGCCATGAAATCATAATGGCCGATATTTCATTTTGTTCGAAAAAGTGACAGTAGATGTCGCATTATGATTTACAACCGGCCGTGTATTCTACACAAGAAAGAGTATTTATGATTAAATGGTATTACTCGGGCACTGTTTAAGAAGTGAACGTGATATGTGCGATAAGCGTTAAATTTCCGGAGAACAAAAATAGTTCAACGAGTATTCAAAATAATGTAAGTAGACCGATAATTAAGGGAACCGAATTGAAACACATTTGAAATTTAGAAATTTAGTTATTATTAATTGAATAGTACTTTTGCTGGAAATAGATTCAATAAAACTGGATATTGCCGTCTCTGGAAATTCACATAAAGTTCTTAAATGGTACCTGCGTGGAAGCATTTAATAATAAATCGTAATGTGACATCTATTGTCACTTTTTAGAACAAAATGAAATATCCGCCATTATGATTTCATGGCAAACCTTTGTTTTTAACTCAAAATGGTTGTAAAGTTTTTTGCAAATATCTCGGTAAATCCTCTGCAGAAATCATTGAGTAAGATACCAAATTATTCAGCTTAAAAATCTTTAAAAATAATGTAAGAAGACCGATGCTGTGAATTAATTAGGGGAGCCAATATTAAGACATTAAAAATTTTACATGTAAATCCCTATGGCCCGCTTTGTATACTCAACACCATTTTATTCTCTCCGCAGTAGCGGTGTTTCTTGTCCTTATATTGGCACGTTGTATTTTTGACAGTAATCAATTTTATAAATGATTTCATTAATTAAGTGAGGCTCTCTCAAATTAATTTGATAGTAATGATTGAAGTATGTTGTTCACCTATCATTTTTAATCAAGTGAGGCTGTCTCTATTTAATTATAGTAATGATTGAAGTACGTTTTTCACCTATAATTTCGATAAAACATGAATGAGGGATATTATAAAATGCAAAATTTCACTGGACATAACCAAATTGTTTGTAATTTTACAACCAACAAAAATGTCGCCTACTACGGCGAGAGTAAAATGTGACCGTATACGTGTAAGTACCAATCCAGTGATTTTAATCACAAAATACGAAAAAAAAAAGGTAATACAGCGCATGCATATTTTGTATGCACAACGAGTGGCGGTAATTCGCCTATTAAAAATTCCATCGATTTTATGCAAATGGAGAGGGCGAGGCGTGTTGTTTTTTTTTCAATTTTTTTTTTTTTCGTTTACCTTGTTCGAGGGAATGCGTTGATGAATTTAAATTGTATTCCGATTTGGCCCTGTTGAGGGTGGTCACCGGGGAGCCGACGTCGCCTATCGAACGGATGTCCAGGCACGACGCGTCCATGCTCTTGGTCTTCCTCAGCTGCGACGTGATGCTCATCCTGTCGTCGTCGAAGTGCGGACTCCGTGGATTCGAGTATAAATCCTCGTCTTGCCATACGGATATTTGCTGGAATCAAATCGTCATGATTCAAAATCAAATGATCTGTCAAAATGGAGTTTTGAAACAAAAATGTTTCCGTTTTAAAGCACTCTTTGCAAAACATTGGGCGCGTTCGTCAGAGAGTTTTCAACTATCAACATGTTTATTTTGAGTTACGCTGAATGCTGGTATTTGATGAACGTTAGATTTGTAACCTCCATTTCGGCGGCAACTTCAACACTCGATTCCAACAGCAATCAGTCTAATTTGTACGATTGGTAAAATGGCGACCGCTGGACGAACTTGTTCACGATCAACAACAGTGTGTTCATCAGAAAATACGGTTGGCAGTAAACACCTAACTGTTTAGTCTGATGAACGCGATCATTATATCGAGCGTACAACAAAAATCGACGACGAAATTGGAGTTCGAAATCTCGAATCATGTCTGCACGCGTGAAATAGTAGTTGCGGTTAAATGTTTACATTGATTAGGGGTTATTAACATCTGATATGTTAGTACTTTACGCGTGCGCAGACATGACTTTAAATTTCCAGCGCCAACTTCATCGTCCATTTTTGTTGTACGCGCGTTGTATTGAAGACTTTGTGATTATAGTTTTAATCGATTGGAAGTTAGCCACGAATCCAGCATGAATTTTACTTTCTCCATTACGAAGTACGAGAAAGTATTGTGATCGTGATTTTTTTTCAAAAATTTTTTTTGCGGAAATATCCGTTTTGGGGTCCCTAGACGCCATTTCAACAATTTCTGGAAAAAAATTTAGTTTCTCCGTTACGAAGTACGAGAATGTATTGTGATAGTGATTTCTTTTCAAAAAATTTTTTTACGTAAATATCCGTTTTGGGGTCCCTAGATGCCATTTCAACAATTTCTGGAATTTTTTTTTACTTTCTCCGTTACGAAGTACGAGAAAGTATTGTGATCGTGATTTTTTTTTCAAAATTTTTTTTTTCGGAAATATCCGTTTTGGGGTCCCTAGATGCCATTTCAACAATTTCTGGATTTTTTTTTACTTTCTCCGTTACGAAGTACGAGAAAGTATTGTGATCGTGATTTTTTTTCAAAACATTTTTTTACGGAAATATCCGTTTTGGGGTCCTTAGATGCCATTTCAACAATTTCTGGATTTTATTTTCAGGATTTTTTTTCGTTCTGAAATTTTTTCTCAGAACTTGTTGGTACAATACCGGCAATCTTCTCGGGAATTTTTTTAGAATCTTTTTTTCGAGATTTGTCTTCAAGACTTAAAAAAAATAGGACTTTTTCAGGTCTTCTTTCTTCATGACTTTTCAATACATTTTTTTTAGAATCTTTTTATCGAGATTTTTCTTCAAGACTTGAAAAAAATTAGGACTTTTTCAGGTCTTCTTTCTTCAGGACTTTTTTAAGAACTTTTTTGGGACTGTTAAGGTCTTTTTCATTCAGAACTTTTTTGCAGACATTATTTAGGACTTTTATTCAAGATTTTATTTTCAGGAATTTTTTCGTTACATTTTTAACACCTTCCTCAGAATTTTTTTTTCGGGACTTTTCAGATTTGTTTCCGTACTTTTCTGGTCTTCCTTCTTCAGAACTGTTTAAAGAACTATTTTTCAGGACTTTTTTGAGAGTAATGAAAGAACTTTTTCTTATTGCAAGATTTTTGTAGGATATTATTTAGGACTTTTTTCAATATCGTATTTTATTTTTATTAAAAAAAAATCTTGAACAAAAGATTTTATTTTCAGGATTTTTTTTGTTCTGAAATTTTTTCTCAGAATTTTTTTCGTCACATTTTTTTCAGAACTTGTTGGTACAATACCGGCAATCTTCTCGGGAATTTTTTTAGAATCTTTTTTTCGAGATTTGTCTTCAAGACTTAAAACTTTTTTCAGGTCTGCTTTCTTCATGACTTTCCAATACATTTTTTTTTAGAATCTTTTTAGCGAGATTTTTCTTCAAGACTTAAAAAAAATTAGGACTTTTTCAGGTCTTCTTTCTTCAGGACTTTTTTAAGAACTTTTTTGGGACTGTAAAGGTCTTTTTCATTCAGAACTTTTTTGCAGACATTATTTAGGACTTTTATTCAAGATTTTATTTTCAGGAATTTTTTCGTTACATTTTTAACACCTTCCTCAGAATTTTTTTTTCGGGACTTTTCAGATTTGTTTCCGTACTTTTCTGGTCTTCCTTCTTCAGAACTGTTTAAAGAACTATTTTTTCAGGACTTTTTTGAGAGTAATGAAAGAACTTTTTCTTATTGCAGGATTTTTGTAGGATATTATTTAGAACTTTTATTTTATTTTTATTAAAAAAAAAAATCCTGAACAAAAGATTTTATTTTCAGGATTTTTTTTTTGTTCTGAAATTTTTTCTCAGAATTTTTTTCGTCACATTTTTTTCAGAACTTGTTGGTACAATACCGGCAATCTTCTCGGGAATTTTTTTAGAATCTTTTTTTCGAGATTTTTCTTCAAGACTTAAAAAAAAATTATGACTTTTTCAGGTCTTCTTTCTTCATGACTTTTTCAATACATTTTTTTTTAGAATCTTTTTTTCGAGATTTTTCTTCAAGACTTAAAAAAAATAGTACTTTTTCAGGTCTTCTTTCTTCATGACTTTTTCAATACATTTTTCAGACATTTTTTTTCGAGACTTTTTTGCAGGACTTATTTTCAGGACATTTTTTTACAGAACCTTTTTCAAGACTTTTTGTTCAGGACTTTATTTCAGTGCTCTATTGGGGATTTTTTTCAAGACTTCTTTCTTGCACTATTTTTCAAGCCCTCGTGACTTTCTCCGGATTTTTCAGGGCATTTTTTCTAGATATTTTTCAGGACCCTTTGTTCGTGACTTTTTTTCAGGACGTTTTTAAATATTCATTTCAGCACTGTTTAGTACTTTTTTCAGGAATATTTTGGACTTTTTTTCGGATTTTATTTCAGGGCATTTTTTTAAGACTTTATTTTCAGTGTTTTTTCTAGCTAACAATAAGGCCCTTTACAGGAAGATTCTTCCCAGGACATTTTTTTTTCGAGACTATTTGGAGGGCTTTTTTCCGGACACAAGATTTTTTGGGACTTTTTTTTAGAATATTTTTATCAGATTTATTTTTTGGAGTCTTTCTTGGAACTTTTAAATAACTTTAATACTTTTTTCAGGACTATTTAGTACTTTTTCTCAGGGCTTCTTTCTTCGGGACTTTCTTTCAGGATATTTTTTAAAGGATTTTTTTTCAAGGATTATTTTCTTGCTTTTTTTTGGAACTTATTTTAGCTAACATTAAGGCCCTTTTCAGGACTTTTCTTTCCAGTACATTTTTTACAAGACTGTTTTAAAGGCCCTTTTGCAGGACTTCCTTTCTGGACTTTTTCCGGACTGTTTATTTTTTTGGGACTTTTTTTCAGAATATTTTTATCAGATCTATTTTGTTGGGGTCTTTCTTGGGACTTTTCTAACAACTTTTAAATAACTTTATTTGATACTTTTTTTCAGGACTATTTAGTACTACTCAGGGCTTCCTTCTTAGGGACTTTCTTTCAGGATATTTTTGAAAGGATTTTTTTTCAGGGATTTTTTTCTTGCTTTTTCTTGGAAATTTTTTTAGCTAACCTTAAGGCCCTTTTCAGGACTTTTCTTTCCAGTACATTTTTTACAAGACTGTTTTAAAGGCCCTTTTTCAGGACTTCCTTTCTGGACTTTTTCCGGACTCTTTGTTTATTTTTTTGGGACTTTTTATCAGTACCATTTTTCAAGACTTTTTAGGACTCTATTAGGGCCTTTTCTAAGGCCTTTTTTCAACACTTTTGGGTTTCTTTTCAGGATTTTTTAAGGATATTTATTTGTGGACTTTTTTTCAGACTTTATTTTTCTAGGCTTTCTTTTCAGGACTCTTTTTGCAGGACTTTATTTTCAGGACTGATTTTTCAGATTTTTTTTTTGGTCAGGACTCTTTTCTCAGGTTTTTTTAAAGGACCCGTTTTTCAAAGACATTTTTTGTCAGGACTCTTTTTTCAGATCTTTTTGAAGGACCTTCTTTTCAAAAATTTTCTTATTAGGAGCTTTCGTCGGGACTTTTTTATCATGGCTTTTTCAGGACTTTCTTGATCGGGATTTTTTTCAGATTTTTTAATCAGGACTCTCTCTTCAGAAGTTTTCCGGGCATTTCCAGAAATCTTTTTTCTAGACCTTTTTTAGTTTTTGAGTAAACTTACGGTAAAGATGACCAGAATTTAAAGTATAATTTGTTTATAATTTTGACGTTTTAAACGTCAAAACGCTCGATGTACATTTAAAATATGATTTAAATAGAAAATAAACGATGAAAGCATAAATATAAATGATACCATCAAATCGGAGAAAGTAACATGATGGCCACATCACCATTTTTTTTCAAAAAATGAGACACTACAACATACCCTCAGCCTATTAGTAAAAATATTCTCCACGGATTCCGGCAGGAACTCCCTGGTCTTCGCCACCTCGGACCACTTCTCGATGTTCTGCTGGTAGGTGGCGACCCCTTGCGTGTGATATGATAGATAATGCTTGGCCAAAGAGCACTGTCTCTCCAGCACAAAACCGTACCGCCTCCTCTCTTGCGTCATGGCCTGGAAAATTTAAATTCGCAATTTTCTTCCCCAAATATAAATCTGTGGAGAGACTCACGTTCTTCAGGCTCTGCTCGCAGAAGGCGTCCAGTTTGGTCTTCTCCTCCTCGAGAACCTGCATATTCTACAAATGAAAACTCAGTTTGCATTTCTGCGCGTTAATGCGCAAGACGAGTGCCATCTATCTATCGTTACCTTCAGTTCCTTGTCCATCGCGAGGCCCGTCTTCGCCGAGCTGCGCGACTTCTTCCGCTGCTTCTTCATCATCGCGGCGGCCTTGCTGTAGGTTTCGGCGCGCTGCTTGTGCTGCTGCAGAAATCTCTTTTGTTCGGACTGAAACAAAAAATAATTATTAAAATTCAAGCCTTATTTAACACATTGGCTGCCTATAAGTTTTTTTGTAGAATGTAAAAAAAAAAATTTCTTTGTTTTTAAGTTTTATTTTATAAAATGAGTAAGAATATGCTTATTTAATTTAACTCGAGACTGACAGCGCTAAATAGTAAGTTCAAAGTAGGCACTCGCTGTCAGTCACCGGTGACTGATGTGGCCCCATTGGAATACTCCAGTGTTAGTCACCGGTGACTGACGTGGCCCCATTGGTATACTCCAGTGTCACTCACCGGTGACTGACGTGGCCCCATGGGAATACTCAAGTGTCAGTCACCGGTGACTGACAAAGCAGTAAATGTGCTAAGAGAAATTCTTGCACGAGAAAAAAATATTTTTATTGCCTTACTTCTTTTGGAATACGGCAAAGCGTTTCATACATTAGATCACAAAACATAAATTTAAAAATATATTGGATGCAATAATACCGTAATAAACAAAATTAATTATATATTATTATCACCGACTTTTAATATAGGTGTGCCACAGGGGTTAATTTTGGGACCGCTACTTTACAAGCAACATGTTTCCTGGATTATTGAGTCAAAAAAAGCGGCACTCGAAAAATCGCGAAAAAACTCGATTTTTCAAACCGTCGCAACTTGGTTCAATTCGGTCGAAAATCGATTAATCTCTCAGTTTGGGAAAGATTCAAGTTTTATCTTTAAGAATGTGTAGTTGATTTTGACCCCAAGTCCAACCCACCCCCCGTAACAACGCGATGGAAAAAAAATGTTTTTAATGTAAAAAATTGTCCAACTTTGATAAGCTGTACCGTGCGCAAAAAAAATCGGCGGGAAATTTCACCACAATGGCAGAAAAATTCGATCAATTTTCTTCAAATGCCTTAAAAATTCGAGTCGTTTCGATGATTTGAAGCAAAGTTATGAATTTTTGAAAAAATGACATTTTTCACTTGAGTAATTTTGCACAAAAATCTTTATTTACTTTAAAAATTAGAAAAAATATTAACTCGCTCCAAAAAAATGTTTAATAAAATTAGTTAATTTTTCAAATGTTTGAAATTCAAGAATATTCACGAAAGTTTATTCTAACTTAATTTTAACACGAGTTATGATTTTTTTTAGATTTTAAAAATTTTAATTTCACCTGCTAAACTTTAAAAATTAGAAAAAAATATTAACTCGCTCCAAAAAAATGTTTAATAAAATTAGTTAATTTCGCAAATGTTTTAAATTTAAGGATATTCAAGAAATTTCACTCTAGTTTGATTTTATAATGAGTTATGATTTTTTAAATTTAGAAACTGAAAATATTCCATGAAAAAATTTTAAATTTCACTTTAAAAAAATCTAATGAAATTAGATTACTGCAAAAATGTTTTGATTTTAAGAATATTCAAGTAATTCAGCACAAACTTTATTTTGAAACGAGTTATGATTTTTTAAATTTTCAAAATTTAAATTCCACACGCTTCGCTTTAAAAATTAGAAAAAAATATTAACTCGCTCCAAAAAAATATTTAATAGAATTAGTTAATTTCGAAAACGTTTAAAATTCAAGAATATTCAAGAAATTTTATTCTAACTTAATTTTAACACGAGTTATGATTTTTTTTTTTTATTTTAAAAATTTTAATTTCACCTGCTAAACTTTAAAAATTAGAAAAAAATATTAACTCGCTCCAAAAAAATGTTTAATAAAATAAGTTAATTTCACAAGTGTTTGAAATTCAAGAATATTCAAGAAATTTTACTCTAGCTTAATTTTAGAACGAGTTATGATTTTTTAAATTTAGAAACTGAAAATATAGCATGAAAAAATTTTAAATTTCACTTTAAAAAATCTAATGAAATTAGATTACTGCAAAAATGTTTTGATTTCAAGAATATTCAAGTAATTCAGCACAAACTTAATTTTGAAACGAGTTATGATTTTTTTAATTTTCAAAATTTAATTCCACACGCTACGCTTTAAAAATTAGAACAAAATATTAACTCGCTCCAAAAAAATATTTAATAGAATTAGTTAATTTCGCAAATGTTTGAAATTCAAGAATATTCAAGAAATTTTATTCTAACTTAATTTTAACACGAGTTATGATTTTTTTTTAGATTTTAAAAATTTTAATTTCACCAGCTAAACTTTCAAATATAGAAAAAAATATTAACTCGCTCCAAAAAAATATTTAATAAAATTAGTTAATTTCGTAAATGTTTTAAATTTAAGGATATTAAAGAAATTTCACTCTAGTTTGATTTTATAATAAGTTATGATTTTTTTAAATTTAGAAACTGAAAATATTGCATGAAAAAAATTTAAATTTTACTTTAAAAAAATCTAATACAATTAGATTACTGCAAAAATGTTTTGATTTTAAGAATATTCAAGTAATTCAGCACAAACTTTATTTTGAAACGAGTTATGATTTTTTAAATTTTCAAAATTTAAATTCCACACGCTTCGCTTTAAAAATTAGAAAAAAATATTAACTCGCTCCAAAAAAATATTTAATAGAATTAGTTAATTTCGAAAACGTTTAAAATTCAAGAATATTCAAGAAATTTTATTCTAACTTAATTTTAACACGAGTTATGATTTTTTTTTTTATTTTAAAAATTTTAATTTCACCTGCTAAACTTTAAAAATTAGAAAAAAATATTAATTCGCTCCAAAAAAATGTTTAATAAAATAAGTTAATTTCACAAGTGTTTGAAATTCAAGAATATTCAAGAAATTTTACTCTAGCTTAATTTTAGAACGAGTTATGATTTTTTAAATTTAGAAACTGAAAATATAGCATGAAAAAATTTTAAATTTCACTTTAAAAAAATCTAATGAAATTAGATTACTGCAAAAATGTTTTGATTTCAAGAATATTCAAGTAATTCAGCACAAACTTAATTTTGAAACGAGTTATGATTTTTTTAATTTTCAAAATTTAATTCCACACGCTACGCTTTAAAAATTAGAACAAAATATTAACTCGCTCCAAAAAAATATTTAATAGAATTAGTTAATTTCGCAAATGTTTGAAATTCAAGAATATTCAAGAAATTTTATTCTAACTTAATTTTAACACGAGTTATGATTTTTTTTTAGATTTTAAAAATTTTAATTTCACCAGCTAAACTTTCAAATATAGAAAAAAATATTAACTCGCTCCAAAAAAATATTTAATAAAATTAGTTAATTTCGTAAATGTTTTAAATTTAAGGATATTAAAGAAATTTCACTCTAGTTTGATTTTATAATAAGTTATGATTTTTTTAAATTTAGAAACTGAAAATATTGCATGAAAAAAATTTAAATTTTACTTTAAAAAAATCTAATACAATTAGATTACTGCAAAAATGTTTTGATTTTAAGAATATTCAAGTAATTCAGCACAAACTTTATTTTGAAACGAGTTATGATTTTTTAAATTTTCAAAATTTAAATTCCACACGCTTCGCTTTAAAAACTAGAAAAAAATATTAACTCGCTCCAAAAAAATATTTAATAGAATTAGTTAATTTCGAAAACGTTTAAAATTCAAGAATATTCAAGAAATTTTATTCTAACTTAATTTTAACACGAGTTATGATTTTTTTTTTTATTTTAAAAATTTTAATTTCACCTGCTAAACTTTAAAAATTAGAAAAAAATATTAATTCGCTCCAAAAAAATGTTTAATAAAATAAGTTAATTTCACAAGTGTTTGAAATTCAAGAATATTCAAGAAATTTTACTCTAGCTTAATTTTAGAACGAGTTATGATTTTTTAAATTTAGAAACTGAAAATATAGCATGAAAAAATTTTAAATTTCACTTTAAAAAAATCTAATGAAATTAGATTACTGCAAAAATGTTTTGATTTCAAGAATATTCAAGTAATTCAACACCAACTTTATTTTGAAACGAGTTATGATTTTTTTAATTTTCAAAATTTAAATTCCACACGCTACGCTTTAAAAATTAGAAAAAAATATTAACTCGCTCAAAAAAATATTTAATAAAATTGGTTAATTTCGTAAATGTTTTAAATTTCAGGATATTCAAGAAATTTCACTCTAGTTTAATTTTATAATGAGTTATGATTTTTTTAAATTTAGAAACTGAAAATATTGCATGAAAAAATTTTAAATTTCACTTTAAAAAAATCTAATGGAATTAGATTACTGCAAAAATGTTTTGATTTCAAGAATATTCACGTAATTCAGAACCAACTTTATTTTGAAACGAGTTATGATTTTTTAAATTTTTAAAATTTAAATTCCACACGCTACGCTTTAAAAATTAGAAAAAAATATTAACTCGCTCCAAAAAAATATTTAACAGAATTAGCTAATTTCGCAAACGTTTGAAATTCAAGAATATTCAAGAAATTTTATTCTAACTTAATTTTAACACGGGTTATGATTTTTTTTTAGATTTTAAAAATTTTAATTCCACACGCTACGTTTTAAAAAATTAGAAAAAAATATTAACTCGCTCCAAAAAAATGTTTAATAAAATAAGTTAAATTCGTAAATGTTTTAAATTTAAGGATATTCAAGAAATTTCACTCTAGTTTGATTTTATAATGAGTTATGATTTTTTAAATTTAGAAACTGAAAATATTGCATGAAAAATTTTTAAATTTCACTTTAAAAAAATCTAATGAAATTAGATTACTGCAAAAATGTTAGGATTTGAAGAATATTCAAGTAATTCAGCACCAACTTAATTTTGAAACGAGTTATGATTTTTTTCAATTTTCAAAATTTACATTCCACACGCTACGCTTTAATAATTAGAAAAAAATATTAACACGCTCAAAAAAATATTTAATAAAATTAGTTAATTTCGTAAATGTTTTAAATTTAAGGATATTCAAGAAATTTCACTCTAGTTTGATTTTATAATGAGTTATGATTTTTTTAAATTTAGAAACTGAAAATATTGCATGAAGAAATTTTAAATTTGACTTTAAAAAAATCTAATGAAATTAGATTACTGCAAAAATGATTTGATTTCAAGAATATTCAAGTAATTCAACACCAACTTTATTTTGAAACGAGTTATGATTTTTTTCAATTTTCAAAATTTAAATTCCACACGCTACGCTTTAAAAATTAGAAAAAAATATCAACACGCTCCAAAGAAATATTTAATAAAATTGGTTAATTTCGCAAATAATTTAAATTTAAGAATATTCAAGAAATTTGACTCTGGCTTAACTTTAAACTGAGTTATGATTTTGTAAATTTTGAAAATTAAAATAATGCTCTGTAAAAAAATTTAATAGAATTAGTTTACTCCAAAAATGTTTTGACTTCAATAATTTGATTCCTTAACTTAATTTTGAAACGAATTATTGATGTTTTAAATGTGAACTTTACAAATTGGAAGAAAATTTAAACCTCACTCAAGAAATATTTGATAAAATGAGTTTTGAATTTAAGCATTTTCAATTTTTTTTGATTTTTTAAGCATACACCAATATGTATAGAAACCAAATTTGCACATTTAAACTTCAAAAACATTTTCTTCCTTTAGGGGGTGGTATCGTTTTAGCAACGAAACAATTCACATGACGTTGAAGGGAAAAATTAAATAGGTTTATAAATTTAAATTCACTTGGTTTGTTTCACGATTAAATTGTTTTATTATCAACTAGTTTCGGCTTAATGTCATTTTCAAGAAAAAATAAAACTTTCAGACTGCAAAAGTTCATCGATTTTGGTGTAAAATTATTCAAGTGAAAAATGTCATTTTTTTTTCAAAAATTCATAACTTTGCTCCAAATAATCAAAACGACTCAAATTTTTAAGGGATTTGAAGGAAATGGATTAAATTTGTCTGCCTTTGCGGTGAAATTTCCCGCCGATTTTTTTTGCGCACGGTACAGCTTGTCAAAGTTGGACAATTTTTTACATAAAAAAAAACATTTCTTTTCATCGCGTTGTTACGGGGGGTGGGTTGGACCTGGGGTCAGAATTAACTAAAAATTCTTAAAGATAAAACTTGAATCTTTCCAAATTGAAAGATTCATCGATTTTCGACCAAATTTAACCGAGTTACGACAGTTTGAAAAATCGAGTTTTTTTTTGACGCCGAGTGTAGTTCCCCATCAAACGACAAACACAGCAAGTGTTTCGTTCAATCTATCAATAATTTCGTTGCGTACGCTAGTTTTTAATTACCAAAATGATGATTGAAAATTGTTGTACTTACTTGAACAACTTTCGTGTCCTTCTCCAAATTCGTCTCGAGCGGAACGAGCAGGTCGACGTAGAACGCTTTCAGCTGGAAATGGAAAGGTTTATAAATTGAAAATGCTTAATCCGATCCGATCTAATCACAATGGGTAGGTAATTAAACTAGTGCAATTTGTTCGTACGACAAAATTCTGAAGTGAAGATATGGCCGCCGTTAAGATTACGAGCCCTTACTTGATACCGGGATGAAGTTTCATTGCGTGACATTTCCGGGCAATTTTCACACGTAACTGTGCCATTAGCAAAAGGGCCTCCTCCGTAATCCCACGACTCGGGCACTTTAAAAGATATTAGCTTTCCTTTTGCGATAATTTCCGGTTTTATTATAAAGTGCAATTTCGGATGTTTGAAGCTTTTCAAACTACCCATTCGTAATTACGTTAATAAAATTAGTGCACGTTTTATATTATACGTATAGTCGTGGAAATACCCCAAGTATTTTTTTCTCTCTTTCTATCTTATTCATGTTGTGCGAGACAAGAAAACAACAAATTTTCGGAATGTCGTAATTTAATAATCCAGCTAACACGAATTAAGTTTCCACAGTAACATACACCTACAGTACTTTTTTAGCTAGTGATGCACGTCCAGGTGCCTCTAGTACTTTCGTTTAGCTGAGACTAAAAAAAAAACTTTCAATATCTCAAGCTTGTAAAATAAACAAAACAAACCAAAGCATAAAGGACAACGAATTTGTAAAAAAAAAAATTATAGCATCCGCGTGTACAATTGGGTTTATAAGAAAAAAAACAGCGTTGCACGTCGTCCGGGAATTACCGAATAAAATTATGACTCGTATTTTATTGCGACCTGCCTACCGGTTCCACAGTAATTTTATTCGCACAACAATTCACACAACCCAGCGCGAGCAAATTAATTGCCCGGCGCATCCACCAGAAGCTCAACTACTCACAATATTCATCTGCTGATCCTGGATTTCCTTGTACACCTCCACGATCTTCATGAGGGCCGTACCTGCAAAACGAAGATTGTTTTTAACATTAATGATCAGAGAGATAAGAAACGTATTATGAAGTAGGAGGGAAGGGGGGAGAGGGAGCGTCCGGAATCGTTATCTCGCGAGAAGGAAAAATTGGCTAGTAAAAAGAAATATTAGGCCGTAAAAACAAGCGCGCTCGGCGTGTTGCTATGCGACTCACGAGTCCTGCGACACGTGGCAGGATGGAAGGGAGCTCTCGGGACAGATATGTGTGTTTATCCGATCTATTCAGTACAACGCACACGCACCGATTACATTTCATTTTACTCTCGGCACATTCCGGAATATCCGGTTTTTCTTTCCTGTTTGCGTCGTTCTGTTTTTAAGTTATGTTATTTACCGCTTCGGTGCGCGCGATTACGCCGAATTCCTCATATGTTACACCCCATTCGAGAAACTGCTACACCAGAAATTCATGAAACCGTAAAATTTCACAGACTGCAAAATTTTAGGGAAAAAATATTTCTCTTATTAAAGTCTAAAAAATTGAAAAACCATTGCCACAAAGTTGAAACTTCTTAAATTTGTTGAAAATAGACTCTACTTTATGATTCTCTTCAAATCTGAAAACACCCCATGACTAGGTTTCGAATTAATAGCGCGAGAACAAAATTTCAGCAATATGAAAATTTCCGTATTTACGAGTTGATTAAAAAAATTGAAAAACAACTGCCACAAAGTTAAAACTTCTTAAATTTATTCAAAATAGACTTTACTTTATGATTCTCTTCAAATCTGAAAACATCCCATGACTAGGTTTCGAATTAATAGCGCGAGAACAAAATTTGAGCAATTTTAAAATTTGCGTATTTACGAGTTGATTAAAAAAATTGAAAAACAACTGCCACAAATTTGAAACTTTTCAAATTTGTTCAAAATAGATTCTACTTTATGATTCTCTTAAAATCTGAAAACACCCCATGACTAGATTACGAATTAATAGCGCAAGAACAAAATTTGAGCAATTTGAAAATTTCCGTATTTACGAGTTGATTAAAAAAATTGAAAAACAACTGCCACAAAGTTGAAACTTCTTAAATTTGTTCAAAATAGATTCTACTTTATGATTCTCCTCAAATATGAAAACACCCCATGACTAGGTTTCGAATTAATAGAACAAGAACAAAATTTGAGCAATTTGAAAATTTGCGCATTTACGAGTTGATTAAAAAAACTGAAAAACAATTGCCAGAAACTGGAAACTTGTAAAATCTATTCAAAACTATCTCCTCCATCATTCAGAAAAATTAGGAAAACATCCCATTACTAGATTTCAAAATAATCCCACTGGAACCGAGTTTTGTAGCAATTTTCAAGTTGCGGTTTTCCTCGCTCGTTAAAAAAATAGAAAAACAATTGCCAGAAGCTGGAAACTTTTCAAATTTATTCAAAACTGTCTTCTCCATCATTCAGAAAAATTATGAATACATCCCATCACTGGATTTCAAAATAATCCCACTGGAACCGAGTTTTGTGGCAATTTTCAAGTTGCGGTTTTCCTCGTTCGTTAAAAAAATAGAAAAACAATTGCCAGAAAGTGTAAACTTGTAAAATTTATTCAAAACTGTCTCCTCCATCATTCAGAAAAAATATGAAAACATCCCATCGCTAGATTTCAAAATAATCCCACTGGAACCGAGTTTTGTGGTAATTTTCAAGTTGCGGTTTTCCTCGCTCGTTAAAAAAATAGAAAACCAATTGCCAGAAAGTGGAAACTTGTAGAATTTATTCAAAACTGTCTTCTCCATCATTCAGAAAAATTACGAAAACATCCCATCGCTAGATTTCTAAATAATCCCACCGGAACCGAGTTTTGTGGCAATTTTCAAGTTGCGGTTTTTCTCGTTCGTTAAAAAAATAGAAAAACAATTGCCAGAAAGTGGAAACTTGTAAAATTTATTCAAAACTGTCTTCTCCATCATTCAGAAAAATTATGAAAACATCCCATCGCTAGATTTCAAAATAATCCCACTGGAACCGAGTTTTGTGGCAATTTTCAAGTTGCGGTTTTCCTCGTTCGTTAAAAAAATAGAAAAACAATTGCCAGAAAGTGGAAACTTGTAAAATTTATTCAAAACTGTCTTCTCCATCATTCAGGAAAATTATGAAAACATCCCATCGCTAGATTTCAAAATAATCCCACCAGAACCGAGTTTTGTGGCAATTTTCAAGTTGCGGTTTTCCTCGTTCGTTAAAAAAATAGAAAAACAATTGCCAGAAAATGGAAACTTGTAAAATTTATTCAAAACTGTCTTCTCCATCATTCAGGAAAATTATGAAAACATCCCATCGCTAGATTTCAAAATAATCCCACCAGAACCGAGTTTTGTGGCAATTTTCAAGTTGCGGTTTTCCTCGTTCGTTAGAAAAATAGAAAAACAATTGCCAGAAAGTGGAAACTTGTAAAATTTATTCAAAACTGTCTTCTCCATCATTCAGGAAAATTATGAAAACATCCCATCGCTAGATTTCAAAATAATCCCACTGGAACCGAGTTTTGTGGCAATTTTCAAGTTGCGGTTTTCCCCGTTCGTTAAAAAATAGAAAAACAATTGCCAGAAACTGGAAACTTTTAAAATTTATTCAAAACTATCTTCTCCATCATTCACAAAAATTATGAAACCATCCCATCACTAGATTTCAAAATAATCCCACTGGAACCGAGTTTTGTGGCAATTTTCAAGTTGCGGTTTTCCCCGTTCGTTAAAAAATAGAAAAACAATTGCCAGAAACTGGAAACTTTTAAAATTTATTCAAAACTATCTTCTCCATCATTCACAAAAATTATGAAACCATCCCATCACTAGATTTCAAAATAATCCCACTGAAACCGAGTTTTGTGGCAATTTTCAAGTTGCGGTTTTCCTCGTTCGTTAAAAAAATAGAAAAACAATTGCCAGAAAGTGGAAACTTGTAAAATTTATTCAAAACTGTCTTCTCCATCATTCAGAAAAATTATGAAAACATCCCATCACTAGGTTTCAAAATAATCCCACTGGAACCGAGTTTTGTGGCAATTTTCAAGTTGCGGTTTTCCTCGTTCGTTAAAAAAATAGAAAAACAATTGCCAGAAAGTGGAAACTTGTAAAATTTATTCAAAACTGTCTTCTCCATCATTCAGGAAAATTATGAAAACATCCCATCACCAGATTTCAAAATAATCCCACTGGAACCGAGTTTTGTGCCAATTTTCTAGTTGCGGTTTTCCTCGTTCGTTAAAAAAATAGAAAAACAATTGCCAGAAACTGGAAACTTTTTAAATTTATTCAAAACTGTCTTCTCCATCATTCAGAGAAATTATGAAAACATCCCATCGCTAGATTTCAAAATAATCCCACTAGAACCGAGTTTTGTGCCAATTTTCAAGTTGCGGTTTTCCTCGTTCGTTAAAAAAATAGAAAAACAATTGCCAGAAAGTGGAAACTTGTAAAATTTATTCAAAACTGTCTTCTCCATCATTCAGGAAAATTATGAAAACATCCCATCGCTAGATTTCAAAATAATCCCACCAGAACCGAGTTTTGTGGCAATTTTCAAGTTGCGGTTTTCCTCGTTCGTTAGAAAAATAGAAAAACAATTGCCAGAAAGTGGAAACTTGTAAAATTTATTCAAAACTGTCTTCTCCATCATTCAGGAAAATTATGAAAACATCCCATCGCTAGATTTCAAAATAATCCCACCAGAACCGAGTTTTGTGGCAATTTTCAAGTTGCGGTTTTCCCCGTTCGTTAAAAAATAGAAAAACAATTGCCAGAAACTGGAAACTTTTAAAATTTATTCAAAACTATCTTCTCCATCATTCACAAAAATTATGAAACCATCCCATCACTAGATTTCAAAATAATCCCACTGGAACCGAGTTTTGTGGCAATTTTCAAGTTGCGGTTTTCCCCGTTCGTTAAAAAATAGAAAAACAATTGCCAGAAACTGGAAACTTTTAAAATTTATTAAAAACTATCTTCTCCATCATTCACAAAAATTATGAAACCATCCCATCACTAGATTTCAAAATAATCCCACTGGAACCGAGTTTTGTGGCAATTTTCAAGTTGCGGTTTTCCTCGTTCGTTAAAAAAATAGAAAAACAATTGCCAGAAAGTGGAAACTTGTAAAATTTATTCAAAACTGTCTTCTCCATCATTCAGAAAAATTATGAAAACATCCCATCACTAGGTTTTAAAATAATCCCACTAGAACCGAGTTTTGTTGCAATTTTCAAGTTGCGGTTTTCCTCGTTCGTTAAAAAAATAGAAAAACAATTGCCAGAAAGTGGAAACTTGTAGAATTTATTCAAAACTGTCTTCTCCATCATTCAGAAAAATTATGAAAACATCCCATCACTAGATTTCAAAATAATCCCACTGGAACCGAGTTTTGTGGCAATTTTCAAGTTGCGGTTTTCCTCGCTCGTTAAAAAAGTAGAAAAACAATTGCCAGAAGCTGGAAACTTTGAAAATTTACTCAAAACTGTCTTCTCCATCATTCAGAAAAGTTATGAAAACATCCCATCACTGGATTTCAAAATAATCCCACTGGAACCGAGTTTTGTGGCAATTTTCAAGTTGCGGTTTTCCTCGTTCGTTAAAAAAATAGAAAAACAATTGCCAGAAAGTGGAAACTTGTAAAATTTATTCAAAACTGTCTTCTCCATCATTCAGGAAAATTTTGAAAACATCCCATCACTAGATTTCAAAATAATCCCACTGGAACCGAGTTTTGTGGCAATTTTCAAGTTGCGGTTTTCCTCGTTCGTTAAAAAAATAGAAAAACAATTGCCAGAAAGTGGAAACTTGTAAAATTTATTCAAAACTGTCTTCTCCATCATTCAGGAAAATTATGAAAACATCCCATCGCTAGATTTCAAGATAATCCCACTAGAACCGAGTTTTGTGGCAATTTTCAAGTTGCGGTTTTCCTCGTTCGTTAAAAAAATAGAAAAACAATTGCCAGAAAGTGGAAACTTGTAAAATTTATTCAAAACTGTCTTCTCCATCATTCAGGAAAATTATGAAAACATCCCATCGCTAGATTTCAAGATAATCCCACTAGAACCGAGTTTTGTGGCAATTTTCAAGTTGCGGTTTTCCTCGTTCGTTAAAAAAATAGAAAAACAATTGCCAGAAAGTGGAAACTTGTAGAATTTATTCAAAACTGTCTTCTCCATCATTCAGAAAAATTATGAAAACATCCCATCACTAGATTTCAAAATAATCCCACTGGAACCGAGTTTTGTGGCAATTTTCAAGTTGCGGTTTTCCTCGCTCGTTAAAAAAATAGAAAAACAATTGCCAGAAGCTGGAAACTTTGAAAATTTACTCAAAACTGTCTTCTCCATCATTCAGAAAAGTTATGAAAACATCCCATCACTGGATTTCAAAATAATCCCACTGGAACCGAGTTTTGTGGCAATTTTCAAGTTGCGGTTTTCCTCGTTCGTTAAAAAAATAGAAAAACAATTGCCAGAAAGTGGAAACTTGTAGAATTTATTCAAAACTGTCTTCTCCATCATTCAGAAAAATTATGAAAACATCCCATCACTAGATTTCAAAATAATCCCACTGGAACCGAGTTTTGTGGCAATTTTCAAGTTGCGGTTTTCCTCGCTCGTTAAAAAAATAGAAAAACAATTGCCAGAAGCTGGAAACTTTGAAAATTTACTCAAAACTGTCTTCTCCATCATTCAGAAAAGTTATGAAAACATCCCATCACTGGATTTCAAAATAATCCCACTGGAACCGAGTTTTGTGGCAATTTTCAAGTTGCGGTTTTCCTCGTTCGTTAAAAAAATAGAAAAACAATTGCCAGAAAGTGGAAACTTGTAAAATTTATTCAAAACTGTCTTCTCCATCATTCAGGAAAATTATGAAAACATCCCATCGCTAGATTTCAAGATAATCCCACTAGAACCGAGTTTTGTGGCAATTTTCAAGTTGCGGTTTTCCTCGTTCGTTAAAAAAATAGAAAAACAATTGCCAGAAAGTGGAAACTTGTAGAATTTATTCAAAACTGTCTTCTCCATCATTCAGAAAAATTATGAAAACATCCCATCACTAGATTTCAAAATAATCCCACTGGAACCGAGTTTTGTGGCAATTTTCAAGTTGCGGTTTTCCTCGTTCGTTAAAAAAATAGAAAAACAATTGCCAGAAAGTGGAAACTTGTAAAATTTATTCAAAACTGTCTTCTCCATCATTCAGAAAAATTATGAAAACATCCCATCACTAGATTTCAAAATAATCCCACTGGAACCGAGTTTTGTGGCAATTTTCAAGTTGCGGTTTTCCTCGTTCGTTAAAAAAATAGAAAAACAATTGCCAGAAAGTGGAAACTTGTAAAATTTATTCAAAACTGTCTTCTCCATCATTCAGAAAAAATATGAAAACATCCCATCGCTAGATTTCAAAATAATCCTACTGGAACCGAGTTTTGTGGCAATTTTCAAGTTGCGGTTTTCCTCGTTCGTTAAAAAAATAGAAAAACAATTGCCAGAAAGTGGAAACTTGTAAAATTTATTCAAAACTGTCTTCTCCATCATTCAGAAAAAATATGAAAACATCCCATCGCTAGATTTCAAAATAATCCCACTGGAACCGAGTTTTGTGGCAATTTTCAAGTTGCGGTTTTCCTCGTTCGTTAAAAAAATAGAAAAACAATTGCCAGAAAGTGGAAACTTGTAAAATTTATTCAAAACTGTCTTCTCCATCATTCAGAAAAATTATGAAAACATCCCATCACTAGGTTTTAAAATAATCCCACTAGAACCGAGTTTTGTTGCAATTTTCAAGTTGCGGTTTTCCTCGTTCGTTAAAAAAATAGAAAAACAATTGCCAGAAAGTGGAAACTTGTAAAATTTATTCAAAACTGTCTTCTCCATCATTCAGGAAAATTATGAAAACATCCCATCGCTAGATTTCAAGATAATCCCACTAGAACCGAGTTTTGTGGCAATTTTCAAGTTGCGGTTTTCCTCGTTCGTTAAAAAAATAGAAAAACAATTGCCAGAAAGTGGAAACTTGTAAAATTTATTCAAAACTGTCTTCTCCATCATTCAGAAAAATTATGAAAACATCCCATCACTAGGTTTCAAAATAATCCCACTAGAACCGAGTTTTGTGGCAATTTTCAAGTTGCGGTTTTCCTCGTTCGTTAAAAAAAAATAGAAAAACAGTTGCTACAAACTGGAAACTTGCCGATTTTATTAACAATCATTTTAAGATAAGATAAGTTAATTTATTAGTGTTATTACAATAGGTCAAAAAATACTGGGACAATTTTTTGTAGAATCCAATTCTTACCTTTGAAAATGTATAAAATAAGTTAGCCTAATAATAAAAAAAAACAATGGGATACTATGTATGTGTAAAGGTAAATATAACACCGTGGAGAAGCACAAAAGCAAAGACAATAACATTTCCAAGACCATTCTCTGACCCGAACGGCACACATTCGACGCATTAAATTTTACGAAGGGTAAAAACGTCTCGGGGCATTTTTGCAAATGGGAATCCTCGCTCTTTCCGTGTCTCCCCCTTTTTTTTATAAGGCTAATTAAAAGGCAAAGGAGGGAAACAAAGCGGGGAAGAGTCCTAATTTAATTGCAACTAAAATTAAACGAAATTGCGCTGAATTCTACAATTAATATCATGCAAAGGGCGTCTGCGGTTTCGTGAATGAACAAGTCGAGTAAAAGCTGAAGTTTGCAAACAGTTCACGGTATTAATTATTAGTACAACTAAAACTGGAAACGAGACGCACAGATGAAATGTTTAATGACGCGGGTTCGCTTTGTGTACAATCCCCACCTTTAACTTTGTTGTCAATCATGTAATTAACAAAAGGCTGTAACTTTATTTATTCTGAAGTTATGATAACGAAATCTCAAGATCTCAAGAAGGGAAGTTGTTATTTATAATGCATGCGAGATAACAGCTCGTATTGTTAATTTAACATGCAATGCAGGTGGTGTTAAAAATTTAATTAAACAACGTAACGTGAAGAGCTTACGTGAGCGTCTGTCGTTACAATAGATAATATATCATCGGTGGAATAGTTGGAATATAGAATGAATCCCAGCGTTAGCGAAGGAGCGGATGATGTCCCCTGAATTACAAGCTCTGATACTCTTATAAATTGAAAGAAAATAGAGTAACGTGAAGCGCATGATAATGGAAGGCAATCAGAGCCACGGATAAAAGGACAACTCCGGAGGATAACTGTTTTCGGGATTCTGGCGTCTTCAATCTGAAACTTTCCCACTTTTCTGGTTCGAGTATATATCCGTTTGTGTTTGTATTGAGTCTCGTTGAAAGAGATTGAATTTCTTTTGAATACATTTTTTTTTTTGCTTCGCATTTGAATACGTCAAGTCGCGCCCGACGAGTTCGGCTAGTTTGGCGTTCGCCGCCCCTTGTGCAACATTAAATATTCATTCATTTCTTTCCGCGCACCTTCAATAAATTTTAACACTGTAACGAGCTACATATGAATTTCAAATGGCGTTTTATCACCGGGGCGCCATCTGGATCCGAAAGTTAACCGATAACTTTTTCCTCGAGTACAATACTGCATACTCCGAGCGAAATCCGTTTAGCTGTCTCCATACGTCATCATCACATTATCGTTTCCGGAAATGTAAGAATTTACGGATTTCTATAAAGTCAGCGAGTTTAGTTTTGTTATCTAAATAATAATACAAATAAAATAAAAAGGGCGAAACGACTCAAAAAAATTAATTATTAAGTTATGTACGTTAACTTAATAATTCTTTAACCAAAATGCTTGTGCATTATGTTTGGATATTTGTGCGAGTATCACGAGAAAATTGCTAATACTAAAATTTTGTATTTGCTACTCCTAAAACTTTAAAATAGAAAAAATTGGCTTTCAAATGTTTTCCTAAAGAAACCACTGGTTCGATGCGAGGTTTCTATTCATCATTGGTAAGATCCCCTCAAGACGCTTCAGAAAATGTACTTTCGCAAGAACAAATGTCAATTTGAAGCCCATGACGCGTCAGCAAAGAAAACTCGAAAATGGAAAAAATCAAAAAAATCAACTCTTTTAATAATCATCGTAGACCCTTATATAATACCTTTTTCTTCATCAGAAAAACGTGCCAAATCAATTGGAGTCAAAAAATTTCATCAAGGAAAAAAATTCAAAAAATTGAACATTTTAGAACTTCTAATTGTCGAATTATGTTTAAAATAAAATATCACAAAAACTAAATGTGACGTGTTTCCGGTTTATGATGTTTACTTATAGAACGCGTAATCCTAAATGGATTGGGAAGGTTTCAAAATAATCCTTTGAGGGTTTTCACGTTAATATTTTTTTTTTGTCGAGGCAGTACATAAAATTTTCGGATAAAATTTAAAATGAAATATCTCAAAAACTAAATGTGACGTGTTTCCGGTTTATGATGTTCACTTATAGAACGCGTAATCCTAAATGGATTGGGAAGGTTTCAAAATAATCCTTTGAGGGTTTTCACGTTAATATTTTTTTTTTGTCGAGGCAGTACATAAAATTTTCGGATAAAATTTAAAATGAAATATCTCAAAAACTAAATGTGACGTGTTTCCGGTTTATGATGTTCACTTATAGAACGCGTAATCCTAAATGGATTGGGAAGGTTTCAAAATAATCCTTTGAGGGTTTTCACGTTAATATTTTTTTTTGTCGAGGCAGTACATACAATTTTCCGATAAAGTTTAAAATGAAATATCTCAAAAAGTAAATGTGACGTGTTTCCGGTTTATGATGTTCACTTATAGAACGCGTAATCTTTAATAGATTGGGAAGGTTTCAAGATAATCCTTTGAGGGGTTTCACCTCAATATTTTTTTTTTGTCGAGGCTGTACATAAAATTTTCTGATAAAGTTTAAAATGAAATATCTCAAAAACTAAATGTGACGTGTTTCCGGTTTATGATGTTCGCTTATAGAACGTGTAATCCTGAATGGATTGGGAAGGTTTCAAGATAATCCTTCGAGGGGTTTCACCTTAATATTTTTTTTGTCGAGGCAGTACATAAAATTTTCGGATAAAGTTTAAAATGAAATATCTCGAAAACTAAATATGACGTGTTTCCGGTTTATGATGTTCACTTATAGAACGCGTAATCCTAAATGTATTGGGAAAGTTTCAAGATAATCCTTTAACGGGTTTCACCTTAAAATTTTTTTTTTTGTCAAGGCAGTACATAAAATTTTCGGATAAAATTTAAAATGAAATATCTCGAAAACTAAATGTGACGTGTTTCCGGTTTATGATGTTCGCTTATAGAACGCGTAATCCTAAATGGATTGGGAAGGTTTGAATATAATCCTTTGAGGGGTTTTACCTTAATATTTTTTTTGTCGAGGCAGTACATAAAATTTTCGGATAAAGTTTAAAATGAAATATCTCAAAAACTAAATGTGACGTGTTTCCGGTTTATGATGTTCAGTTATAGAACGCGTAATCCTTAATGGATTGGGAAGGTTTCAAGATAATCCTCTGAGGGGTTTCACTTTGATATTTTTTTTTTGTCGAAGCAGTACATAAAATTTTCGGATAAAGTTTAAAATCTCAAAAACTAAATATGATGTGTTTCCGGTTTATGATGTTAGCTTATAAAACGCGTAATCCTAAATGGATTGAGAAGGTTTCAAAATAATCCTTTGAGGGGTTTCACTTCATAAAATTTTCGGATAAAGTTTAAAATTAAATGTCTCAAAAACTAAATGTGACGTTCACAACTTCGATTCTTCGAAAAAATCGAAAACTTTCAATCTTTGTAACTTCGATTCTTCGAAAACTTCGATACTTTAACCTTCGAAGATTGTCTATGATTCTTTTTTATTTTGATTGTTTGAATCATCGAAAAATTTGAAAACTTCTTTCTTTGAAATTTTGAATCTTCGAAGATTTTCTATGAATTCTTGCACTTGGATTTTTTAGATCAAATGCAGAAAGCCCGAAAAAATAATTAACACCAAATGAAAGTTTGTCTCAAAAATTTTCGATTTTTTTACCACTTTTGAATCTTTGAAACTTCGAATCTTTAAAACTTTAGTCTTCGAAGATTTTCTATGACTTCTTTCACGTCGATTCTTTAGGTCAAATGCAGATAGCCCAAAAAATCCATTAACACCAAATGGAAGGTTAATGTTCCCAGAGTGTGTCTAAGAAATTTTGGATTATTTTACAACTTAATTCCGAAGATGTATGAAAACAAAAACTGATTTTGACCGTACTAAATTAAACTTTGGGATTGAAAAATTCGAAAACTTTGAACCTTCACAGCTTCGATTCTTCGAAAAATCCGAAAACTTCGAAACTATGATACTTTGATCTTCGAAGATTTTCTATGACCATTTTCACTTTGATTCTTCGAATCTTCGTAAAATTTTAAAATTTCTATCTTTGAAATTTTGAATCTTCGAAACTTTAATCTTCGAACCTTCGAAAAATTGCGAAACTTCAATATTCGAAGTTCTCTTCGTTTCTTCGAATTCTTTGAAGCTTCGAATTATCAGGACCCCTAATTATTGTTACTCGCACGGATAAACAATATTTAAAATTATGGTTTCACGGCGTCGAGAAAACATTTGTTTAGTGCATTTCTCGATGCAATTATTAAATATAATTTTGTATTATTGGACATTTGTTTGATGAACTTCTCGATGCAATTATTAAATATGACTTTATATTATTAGTCTGCAAATATTACCATTACTTTTTTTTCAAAATATAATACAATTACTTGAAATTACAATATACACGAAAATATCTACCATTTAGGCCAACAATTTAGTTTCGAGCGATTCTTTTAATTACAAAATTTAAACGAATCGCTCGGGCTTAACAAAATGTTTAATTTTATCTGGAGGGCCGACGAACACTTGTTTTGCAACTATTTAACCCCGGCCCTCGCTTTTATTTCGATTGTAGGCGGGAGATATAGCGGTTCAGTTCACCGTGAAATCGCTTTAACTAGTTCCGACTAATATGTTTCATTCCGAAACAGCAGTTTTGCGTTTTGTGTGCGTCCGCAGAAAAAAAAATTCATTCCGCGAGAATGTAAGATTATTTCCGAGTCGCTAATTGAATTCCCGACATTAATACCAATTATTCGAGAAATTAATTAGTTTCCACTTTTATCTGTCTCCGACAAACATTCAATTAAGCCCCCGGTAACTATGAATTAAAGTTTGGGTTTAATAATCGAAATTATTTTACAAATTATGTTCAATTAAAAAGAGTGTTCCGTCCGTGGGATTCGAACCCGCAATTTATTGCGCGCTGTAAATTGCAGGGTTTAAAATTTATGTGTGTAATTCATTCACGTCACAGTTAACATATTTTATTCGATGATGATGCGGGATTCGAACCCGGAATTTATTGCTTTGCGTCTAAGCGCGCCGCCAATTTTTCCGTTTGAATTTTATTTGTCTCGCAATGGTTTTCAATTTTTCCATTTTAATTTTATTTCGTCCCGCAACGAATAGTTTCTCCTGTGGGGCAACGGCAAGACGTATACTCATCTCTTAAAAATCCTATCTCAGAAAAATTATCATTTTATTTTACGGTCGTTTTACCGATTCGGTTATTTTGCCGTCTTCTATGGTGGCGCATATATTTCAATATGCGTGTTCACACGATACTGCCGTCGACCGTATACGGCATAGTGTGAAAATAACCGATTCGGTGCCGTATGAACGGTCTGTTACACGAACTAAAATATCTCGCGGAAGGGTCTAGCTCATACGCCATTGCGTCCTTATTTTTTAGGTAAAACCAATTTGGCTTAATGGATTTTATTACTAAAGAATCAAACTGTGCCTCTATAGTAAAATATTTTAGATTTTCAGCGTTTATTTAAATTTTATTCAATTTTGAAAATACCTATTTTTAACATAAATTTGAAATATTTATTCTTTAGAAACCAACATTCAAAATATTATCATATAATTTTTATCGATCACTCCTCCATCAGTTTTTACCTTAAGCAAAAAATACGCGTAATAATTAATATTTGAAGTGGAAGTCGTAACTGTCCCCGAATTCCAATTTGAAATTTCCCGTTGATGATATATTTGCTGTAAACATGTGTACTCTGTATAAATTCAATGTTATCGTAAATAGGAAGCTTATCAGAAATCCCCTGCACACATAGAGCTCGCTCGTCACGCCATGTCCTGCATTCGAGTCGCGCTCGTAAATAGTGCAAAGTTCAAATTCTGACAAATACTTTCATCCGCAAAACGTTTCATGTACCCCCCGTAATCCCACCGAGTGCGCTAATAATCCCTCGCCAAGCGTATTTACTTTAACGTTTTATATAATTTCACCATTAGAAGCAGAGATTGCCGTTGCGGAAAATGTAACCGGGAAAAACACGAATTGGATATAATTTTTATACGCAACAATAACACTCGTGAGTCCGTAAAGTGTATAAGCGTTCGTACAAGCACTAATAAATTACTTACTATGGAATAGGGGGCTTTGAAAACATTTTGTTCCGAATAAAATAAAACATTTTCAAAATTTACGGTTGAGAATAAATAAATGCAAAAAACCGAAAAAAGACATACAATTTTGGTTAAATCCTCGTTTAAAAAGTGAAACACCTGGATCGATTATTTTGAAACTTTGTATAGGATTACACCGTCAAACGCCGATTTTTAATTTTTGAAATATTTCGCTTCAAACTTGATATAATAATTATCTGCTCAGGTGAAACCAGTCAAAGCATCATCATTAAACTATACCAGTTTATTTAGGATTGCACGTTTTATAAATAAACGTGAAAACTCGGTAATTCGTCTTTTTAGTTTATGAGATATTTCACTTCAAAGTTGATGCGATAATGTTACGTACTGCCCCGACAAAAAAAAAATTAAGGTGAAACCCTTCGAAGGATTATCTTGAAACTTTCTCAATCTATTTAGGATTAAACGTTCTGCAATTAAACATTATAAACCGGAAACATGTCATCTTTAGTTTTTGAGATATTTCATTTTAAACTTTATCCGAAAATTTTATGTACTGCCTCGACAAAAAAAATATTAAGGTGAAACCCCTCAAAGGATTATCTTGAAACCTTCCCAATCCATTTAAGATTACGCGATCTATAAGTGAACATCATAAACCGGAAACACGTCACATTTAGTTTTTGAGTTATTTCATTTTAAACTTTATCCGAAAATTTTATGTACTGCCTCGACAAAAAAAAAAATTAAGGTGAAACCCCTCAAAGGATTATCTTGAAACCTTCCCAATCCATTTAGAATTACACGTTCTATAAGTGAACATCATAAACCGGAAACACGTCACATTTAGTTTTTGAGATATTTCATTTTTAACTTTATCCGAAAATTTTATGTACTGCCTCGACAAAAAAAAATTAAGGTGAAACCCCTCAAAGGATTATCTTGAAACCTTCCCAATCCATTTAGGATTACGCGTTCTATAAGTGAACATCATAAACCGGAAACACGTCACATTTAGTTTTTGAGATATTTCATTTTTAACTTTATCCGAAAATTTTATGTACTGCCTCGACAAAAAAAAATTAAGGTGAAACCCTTCGAAGGATTATCTTGAAACCTTCCCAATCCATTTAGGATTACTCACGCTAGGAACATAAAATTTAAATTTGGTATTAATTTTCGGGCTATCTGCATTTGACCAAAAGAATCAAAGTGAAGAAAGTCATCGAAAATCTTCGAAGATTAAAGTTTCGAAGATTCGAAGTTTCGAAGATTCAAAATTTCAAAGAAAAAAGTTTTCAAAGATTCGAAGAATTAAAGTGAAAAAGTCACAGAAAATCTTAGAAGCTTAAAGTATCGTAGTTTAGAAGTTTTCGATTTTTTCGAAGAATCGAAGTTACGAAGATTCCGGAAAAACTAAGGATAACCCATTTTCAGATTTTTCTTTTGTTTCATGGCTACATATGTTTGGAACATATCCTGAAAATTTTATTAGAATTCAACGAGAGATTTTCAGGGAAATTAAGAAAATCTAGTCGAAAGTGCAAATTTAGCAATGTAACGATTTGAATGGAAAATTCCGGAAAAACTAATGACAACCCATTTCCGGATTTTTCTCTATTTTCATAGCTACATATGTCAAGACCAATGCAAGAACCATCTTTTCTATGCTCGGTGCTCTTGAGGCTAACACTCTAACAAAACTTTGAAAACACGAAAGTTAAAAAATTCGACGCTTTTATTCTTCGAATCTTTGAAACTTCTACGTTTTGAATTTTTATAGCTTCGAATCTTCAAAACTTCGAATATTAGAAAATTCGAATCTTTACTATGCTCGGTGCTCTTGAGGGTAGGATTCTGACAAAACTTCGAAAATTCGAAAGATGAAAAATTCGAAGCTTCGAATCTTCGAATTTCCAAATTGTCGAAGCTTCGAATTTTTATAACTTCTAATCTTTGAAACTTCGAATATTAGAAAATTCGGATCTTTCCTATGCTCGGTGCTCTTGAGGCTGGGATTCTGACAAAATTTCGAAAATTCTAAAGTTTAAAAAATTTGAAGCATCGAATCTTTGAATTTCCGAATCTTTGAAGCTTCGAAAATTTAAATATTCAAAACTTCGAATCTTCGAAACTTTAATCTTCGGTGATTTTCTATGAATCTTCGAACCTTTAAAACTTCAATATTCGAAGATTTTCTATTATGAATCTTCGAAACTTAGAAACCTTAATCTTCGGAGATTTTCTATGAATCTTCGACCTTCGAAACTTTATGATTTTCTATGAATCTTCGAAATTGAAAATCATCGTCTCAATATTAATCCATTTATTGACGGTAAACACCTTTTACAAATACTTTAACTTACATTAAATATTCCAATTTAAGATGATAAAACGTAAATATTCAAATTTTACATGAAACAAATGAACACCTGTTATAACAAGTCGATGGGATCAAAGAGCGCGATTGCCATTGTATTACGCGAGTGGAATGTAAACAACCCCCGGAATAATATTTACTTAGACGACCGTTATCATCCGGCGGCCGGCGCGCACTATCACTATTTATTAATAGCATCAGATTTATCGCCCGAAAATGTTGATTTATTGTTTATGCGGGGAAACTAATTCGCCGTCGGGCCCCGTGTAAAATTGATATTGCGTTATTTATGGTCTTGCTTTCTACCGGGCCGACACTTTATCATGCGGCAACACCTGATTCTGATGGATGGCTAATGCGTCGGTCATATTCGGAATTAGATGTGTTTCATATTTTGACGCGTGTCTGTTGTTCGCTGCACCCTTATAACTTATTCCGCATTATTTTTATATGGACCGGGGACGTGATACACGTAGTCGTAGATTATATCCTTAACATTTGATTGATGGCCGCAGTCAACGCGATTTTTTTGCCGTTTTTCATGGAGCAAAAATGAACACACAAGCACACAGAGACATCGAATGCGGGGGTGATCTATAGACCGGCGTTTTATAATTTAAATTGCTGCCGTTTTTATGGACCGTTAATACAGATAATGGTCCGACATCAATTATCCTGTAGTCGGGTTGTAAAACTGTGATAATAATCATTTAATTATGTTCAATCAATTTATTGAAGAAGTAAAGTTACTGTCAGGTTGTAAAACTCTACTATTGCTCTGATAGTAATCATTCAATTAACACCGATGCGCTGTGCGTCCGACTTTATACTTGCGGATGTGCGTAGTGGCAGCGAACGTGTTAAGGTTATTATTAAAATTTCAGCGTTTTGAATAAAAATTGCTGTTTTAATTTTCTTTAAATTTTCACCTATTGAGCTCGTTTGTAAAAGTCTAAATCAACGCTTTACAGGCAACTAAAATGAGCTCATTTATGAGTAGAACTTATGGTGGAGGTGCCGGGAAATAATGTTAAAATTCTTTAATGACTCCAACCACAATATACTTATACAAATATAGCCTTGATTACAATGCACAAATGAAATCAAACAATATCATGAATTCATAGACGCATTGATTTGTTCGATAACACCTAACTGTTACAAAAAAATAGTGGTAGTAATATTATTTATTATTTTAACTCTTTGCACTCGACAAACGTATCGTGGCGACAATAAGACGACATACGAGTGCAAGTATTCCGCATTTTACAAACCCTTTCGTATTTAATCCATCCGTGAAAGACAAGACGTTCACAATGGTAATTCTTACAGACAGAAATTACAAATTAGAAGCAGGTACCCCGGCGCTTACGAGAGAACGAAGACGTCCCTAAACTGCGCTCCAAAGGCAAACTATTCACTTTCTAGGAGCGCTCATAATCTAATAATCTGGGTCGGTTTATCTGTCCCCGCGTTCCTTTAAACTTTCAGGCATTAACCCCTTTCTTGAACCGCCATAAACACCCCCTCGGCCCTCATGTACATCAATTCCTTTGTGGGCGCCAACTTTGCCTAGATAACGCGTGTGATTCAATTAAACCCAAAAAAAAAAAATTCCCACTGCTCAAAACCCAAAATTTGTGGGCTGCATAGATAACGCGCGCTCACGAATAATCGCGTGTGATTCAATTAAACCGAAAAAAAACCCAATATTTGTGGGCTGCATAGATATCGCGTGCTCGGTAATAATTAAAAAAACAAACAAAAAAAAAAGTAAATCCCCTGTAACCGAAACCCAATCCAATCCAATTTCGATATTAAAAATCCCTTCGGGAATAACGGCGAGGCGTCATTTCGGCATAAATTCCGGGAACTTAGTCCCCCTCGCGGACGCATTAGTTGCTGAAGAGATCCAGGGGATTTCCCCCAAAGCCATTTTATTTTGCGGAGGGGAAGGACGCGAAGGAGCTTTTTCTGGCCCTCGACGAGCCGTGCGTAGCCTTAAGAAGTCGGTGAATCACGCAGAAAAAAAAGCGTTTAATTTCGCTAATCATAAAATACTTTTAGAAAGGCTTAATAATTAATAATTATATTTACTACCAATTTTATTTACTATTGCAATAATTAAGTGTGGCTGCACACGCGCGGTTTCTTTTATGTCTGGGGGAGTACCGGCTCACCAGTCGTCGCCGCGTAAAATTCTGAAATTTTGTACATATAATAATTAAACACCTGTAAATACAGTAAAAATATTTAAAAAAATCTAAACACCCCGGGGTTTTTTTTTGGGGGGGTGAAAAATGGATTTAATTATTAAATTCTGAAACTTCGTGGATATAATAAGAAAATACCTGTGATTACAGAAAAAATAATAATAAAAATTATATGCAATAAAGGGGTGGTTAATCAAGGGGTTGAAAAATAAATGTAATTGTAAAATTCTTAAATTTTGTACATATAATAATAAAACATCTGTAAATACAGCAAAAATATTTAAAAAAATCTAAACACCCCGGGGATGTTTTTTTTTCAGGGGGGTGAAAAATGGATTTAATTATAAAATTCTGAAACTTCGTGGATATAATAAGAAAATACCTGCGATTACAGAAAAAATTGTAATAAAAATTATATGCAATAAAGCGGTGGTTTATCAAGGGGTTGAAAAATAAATGTAATTGTAAAATTCTTAAATTTTGTAAATATAATAATAAAACACCTGTAAATACAGCAAAAATATTTAAAAAAATCTAAACACCCCGGGGATGTTTTTTTTGGGGGGTGAAAAATGGATTTAATTATAAAATTCTGAAACTTCGTGGATATAATATGAAAATACCTGTGATTACAGAAAAAATAATAATAAAAATTATATGCAATAAAGGGGTGGTTAATCAAGGGGTTGAAAAATAAATGTAATTGTAAAATTCTTAAATTTTGTAAATATAATAATAAAACACCTGTAAATACAGTAAAAATATTTAAAAAAATCTAAACACCCCGGGGATGTTTTTTTTTGGGTGGTGAAAAATGGATTTAATTATAAAATTCTGAAACTTCGTGGATATAATAAGAAAATGCCTGTGATTACAGAAAAAAAAATAATAAAAATTATATGCAATAAAGGGGTGGTTAATCAAGGGGTTGAAAAATAAATGTAATTGTAAAATTCTTAAATTTTGTACATATAATAACAAAACACCTGTAAATACAGTAAAAATATTTAAAAAAATCTAAACACCCCGGGGATGTTTTTTTTGGGGGGTGAAAAATAGATTTAATTATAAAATTCTGAAACTTCGTGGATATAATAAGAAAATACCTGTGATTACAGAAAAAATAATAATAAAAATTATATGCAATAAAGGGGTGGTTAATCAAGGGGTTGAAAAATAAATGTAATTGTAAAATTCTTAAATTTTGTAAATATAATAATAAAACACCTGTAAATACAGTAAAAATATTTAAAAAAATCTAAACACCCCGGGGATGTTTTTTTTTGGGGGGTGAAAAATGGATTTAATTATAAAATTCTGAAACTTCGTGGATATAATATGAAAATACCTGTGATTACAGAAAAAATAATAATAAAAATTATATGCAATAAAGGGGTGGTTAATCAAGGGGTTGAAAAATAAATGTAATTGTAAAATTCTTAAATTTTGTAAATATAATAATAAAACACCTGTAAATACAGTAAAAATATTTAAAAAAATCTAAACACCCCGGGGATGTTTTTTTTTGGGTGGTGAAAAATGGATTTAATTATAAAATTCTGAAACTTCGTGGATATAATAAGAAAATGCCTGTGATTACAGAAAAAAAAATAATAAAAATTATATGCAATAAAGGGGTGGTTAATCAAGGGGTTGAAAAATAAATGTAATTGTAAAATTCTTAAATTTTGTACATATAATAACAAAACACCTGTAAATACAGTAAAAATATTTAAAAAAATCTAAACACCCCGGGGATGTTTTTTTTGGGGGGTGAAAAATAGATTTAATTATAAAATTCTGAAACTTCGTGGATATAATAAGAAAATACCTGTGATTACAGAAAAAATAATAATAAAAATTATATGCAATAAAGGGGTGGTTAATCAAGGGGTTGAAAAATAAATGTAATTGTAAAATTCTTAAATTTTGTAAATATAATAATAAAACACCTGTAAATACAGCAAAAATATTTAAAAAAATCTAAACACCCCGGGGATGTTTTTTTTTTGGGGGGTGAAAAATGGATTTAATTATAAAATTCTGAAACTTCGTGGATATAATATGAAAATACCTGTGATTACAGAAAAAATAATAATAAAAATTATATGCAATAAAGGGGTGGTTAATCAAGGGGTTGAAAAATAAATGTAATTGTAAAATTCTTAAATTTTGTAAATATAATAATAAAACACCTGTAAATACAGTAAAAATATTTAAAAAAATCTAAACACCCCGGGGATGTTTTTTTTTGGGGGTGAAAAATGGATTTAATTATAAAATTCTGAAACTTCGTGGATATAATATGAAAATACCTGTGATTACAGAAAAAATAATAATAAAAATTATATGCAATAAAGGGGTGGTTAATCAAGGGGTTGAAAAATAAATGTAATTGTAAAATTCTTAAATTTTGTAAATATAATAATAAAACACCTGTAAATACAGCAAAAATATTTAAAAAAATCTAAACACCCCGGGGATGTTTTTTTTGGGGAGTGAAAAATGGATTTAATTATAAAATTCTGAAACTTCGTGGATATATTAAGAAAATACATGTGATTACAGAAAAAATAATAATAAAAATTATATGCAATAAAGGGGTGGTTAATCAAGGGGTTGAAAAATAAATTTAATTGTAAAATTCTGAAATTTTGTACATATAATAATAGAACACCTGTAAATACAGCAAAAATATTTAGAAAAATCTAAATACCCCGGGGATGTTTTTTTTTTGGGTCAAAAATGGATTTAAATATAAAATTCTGAAACTTCGTGGATATAATAAGAAAATACCTGTGATTAGAGAAAAAATGACTAAAAAATATGCAATTAAGGGGTTGAAAAATAAATTCATTTGTAAAATTTTGAATTTTTTTACATGTAATAATAAAATAATTCAAAATACAGAAAAAATTATTTTAAAAAGTCTAAACACAAAGGGGATGACACCCCTTCATAGCATAGAATTTTTTAATCATTTTTTCTGCATTGGCAGATATTTTCTTATTATGTCCACGAAGTGTCAGAATTTTATAATTAAATTAATTTTTCAACCGCTAAAAAGGGGTTGAAAAATAAATTCGCTTGTAAAATTCTGAATTTTTTTACATGTAGTAATAAAATACTTTAAAATACAGAAAAAATAATTTAAAAAAATCTAAACACAAAGGGGATAGCATAGAATTTTGTAATAATTTTTTCTGCATTCACAGATATTTTCTTAGTATGTCCACGAAGTGTCAGATTTTTATAATTAAATTAATTTTTCAACCACTGAAAATGGGTTGAAAAATAAATTCATTTGTAAAATTCTGAATTTTTTTACATGTAATAATAAAATACTTCAAAATACAGAAAAAATAATTTAAAAAAATCCAAACACAAAAGGGATGACACCTCTTTATAGCATAGAATTTTTTAATCATTTTTTCTGCATTCACAGATATTTTCTTATTATGTCCACGAAGTGTCAGGTTTTTATAATTAAATTAATGTTTCAACCAATGAAAAGGGGTTGAAAAATAAATTCATTTGTAAAATTCTGAATTTTTTTACATGTAGTAATAAAATACTTCAAAATACAGAAAAAATAATTTAAAAAAATCTAAACACAAAAGGGATGACACCCCTTTAAAGCATAGATTTTTTTTTATCATTTTTTTCTGCATTCAGAGATATTTTCTTATTATGTCCACGAAGTGTCATATTTTTATAATTAAATTAATTTTTCAACCACTGAAAAGGGGTTGAAAAATAAATTCATTTGTAAAATTCCGAATTTTTTTACATGTAATAATAAAATACTTAAAAATACAGAAAAAATAATTTAAAAAAATCTAAACACAAAAGGGATGACACCCCTTCATAGCATAGAATTTTTTAATCATTTTTTCTGCATTCACAGATATTTTCTTATTATGTCCACGAAGTGTCAGAATTTTATAATTAAATTAATTTTTCAACCGCTAAAAAGGGGTTGAAAAATAAATTCGTTTGTAAAATTCTGATTTTTTTTACATGTAGTAATAAAATACTTTAAAATACAGAAAAAATAATTTAAAAAAATCTAAACACAAAGGGGATAGTATAGAATTTTGTAATATTTTTTTCTGCATTCGCAGATATTTTCTTAGTATGTCCTCGAACTGTCAGATTTTTATAATTAAATTAATTTTTCAACCACTGAAAAGGGGTTGAAAAATAAATTCATTTGTAAAATTCTGAATTTTTTTACATGTAATAATAAAATAATTCAAAATACAGAAAAAATAATTTAAAAAAATCTAAACACAAAGGGGATAGCATAGAATTTTTTAATATTTTTTTCTGCATTCACGGATATTTTCTTATTATGTCCACGAACTGTCAGATTTTTATAATAAAATTAATTTTTCAACCACTGAAAAGGGGTTGAAAACTAAATTCATTTGTAAAATTCTGAATTTTTTTACATATAATAATAAAATACTTCAAAATACAAAAAAAAATAATTTAAAAAAATCTAAACACAAAGGGGATGACACCCCTTCATAGCATAGAATTTTAAAATATTTTTTTCTGCATTCACAGATATTTTCTTATTATGTCCACGAAGTGTCAGATTTTTATAATTAAATTAATTTTTCAACCACTGAAAAGGGGTTGAAAAATAAATTCATTTGTAAAATTCTGAATTTTTTTACATGTACCCCTTTTCAGTGGTTGAAAAATTAATAAATTAGTAAAATTTTGAATTTTTTTACATAAAATACTTCAAAATACAGAAAAAATAATTTAAAAAAATCTAAACACAAAGGGGACGACACCCCTTCATAGCATAGAATTTTTTAATATTTTTTTCTGCATTCACAGATATTTTCTTATTATGTCCACGAAGTGTCAGATTTTTATAATTAAATTAATTTTTCAACCACTGAAAAGGGGTTGAAAAATAAATTCATTTGTAAAATTTTGAATTTTTTTACATGTAATAATAAAATAATTCAAAATACAGAAAAAATTATTTTAAAAAGTCTAAACACAAAGGGGATGACACCCCTTCATAGCATAGAATTTTTTAATCATTTTTTCTGCATTGGCAGATATTTTCTTATTATGTCCACGAAGTGTCAGAATTTTATAATTAAATTAATTTTTCAACCGCTAAAAAGGGGTTGAAAAATAAATTCGCTTGTAAAATTCTGAATTTTTTTACATGTAGTAATAAAATACTTTAAAATACAGAAAAAATAATTTAAAAAAATCTAAACACAAAGGGGATAGCATAGAATTTTTTAATATTTTTTTCTGCATTCACGGATATTTTCTTATTATGTCCACGAACTGTCAGATTTTTATAATAAAATTAATTTTTCAACCACTGAAAAGGGGTTGAAAACTAAATTCATTTGTAAAATTCTGAATTTTTTTACATATAATAATAAAATACTTCAAAATACAAAAAAAAATAATTTAAAAAAATCTAAACACAAAGGGGATGACACCCCTTCATAGCATAGAATTTTAAAATATTTTTTTCTGCATTCACAGATATTTTCTTATTATGTCCACGAAGTGTCAGATTTTTATAATTAAATTAATTTTTCAACCACTGAAAAGGGGTTGAAAAATAAATTCATTTGTAAAATTCTGAATTTTTTTACATGTACCCCTTTTCAGTGGTTGAAAAATTAATAAATTAGTAAAATTTTGAATTTTTTTACATAAAATACTTCAAAATACAGAAAAAATAATTTAAAAAAATCTAAACACAAAGGGGACGACACCCCTTCATAGCATAGAATTTTTTAATATTTTTTTCTGCATTCACAGATATTTTCTTATTATGTCCACGAACTGTCAGATTTTTATAATTAAATTAATTTTTCAACCACTGAAAAGGGGTTGAAAAATAAATTCATTTGTAAAATTCTGAAATTTTGTGCATATAATAATGAAATACCTGCGAATCCAGAAAAAATAGTAAAAAAATACCCAGGGGATGATTTTTTGGAGGGGTTGAAAAATTGATTTGATTATAAAACTCTGAAACTTCGAAGATATAATAAAAAAATACCTGTGAATACAGCAAAAATAATAATAAAAATTATATGGAATAAAGGGGTGGTTAATCAAGGGGTTTAAAAATAAATTTAATTGTAAAATTCTGAAATTTTGTACATATAATATTATTAATGATTAATATGAGATGATTTTCCCCTCTTTGTTGAAATTGCTTGCAAATAATAATCATTTAAATATATTTATGATTAAATTGAATTTGTGATTTTTATGGGGAATTTTATTGTTTGCAAATTTTGAACGAGTTTTGTATCCCGCCCCCTCGCCCTTAATAACTTATTGAATAACGTCGTAAGAGAGCAAATTTTACGAAATATTGGAGAAGCGACAAATTCACTATAATTTCCTTACAAAATCCCCGCCGACGTCGGATGAGGGGATGATTTGATTTGATTCAATTTATTTCGTATATTGCTAGTTAACGTCAAGGGACGGGCGGCACATCCTCCTCTCCCTTTAAACCGTTACGCGTTGATTTCATAAAATATTTCCAATATTTTAGCGTCCGCGAGATATCGACTTTGCGAGGCCTAAAGAACTAAAGCGAAATCGAGCGAATGTTTCTTAAATATTAACAAAGGGTGCGCTAGTTAATAAAGTAAGTGGTGGGGGGCGGGAGAGGCAACAGACTGAAGAAGAAAAAAAATTGGAATTTATGCGTATTGAGATAAAATGGCGTGCACTGATAAATTCAAACTTTGCTAATTTTCCCCCTCCGGTCTCGCTATCAAAACAATGTTCCCTTAACCCTAACCCCGAATAATAAGAGACCGAGCGGCATGAAGAAGAGGGTGGCTGGAATCTGAATTATTTTATGCAAAGTAGCTGAGCGCACCAATAATTTCCTCCAGGTAGGATATTTCCTTATATCATGAATTTTCATATTAATTAAATTCTATGCGGAATTGGATTTCTTATTTACGACGCAAATACCTTATTTATTTGCATATGTAGATTATGCAGTAAATCTTATAGTCTTATACACCGACTTTCTCGTTTAATTACGTTCGAAAATTTTGTTCATGTCTGGTAAATTACGTTCGGGTAAATATCTTATATAATTACTCAAAACAATTTATTTGTGTATGCTATTCATAAATTTTACAATCTCCGTACACAGTACGAGAAAGGTCTTCGATTCATAAATTTTAAATTAAACTGATTTTTTTTATCTTATTAATTCAACCCTTAGCGAACCAGCATTCGCGACATTATAAAATAAGTTCCCGGCGCATCCTCCAAAAAAAACAAATCAAAATAAACTCATTTTGGTTGGCTGTAATGCGATTGATAAATTGAGTTATCGGCGCATCCACCATAATAATAATTCATAAACGAGCTCATTTTAGTTCTTAGTCTGTAAAACGATGGTTGTGATTATTATAAACTAGCTCGTTAGCTAAAACTTAATTATACACGTTTTTTCGCTCTAATCACAAAGCGATTTATTTATTGCTTATTACTGCTTATTGTTCTATACAAAAATGCGCTCGTTCGTTAGTGATTAAATAACAACAATTTACTTAATCCACTAATCAGTAGAAGATTTGATAACCGTAAAGCAATAACGTCTAAAGGTTTTCCGCAATATCTTTTTTCGATGCCTCGAGATCTCGCGTGGCGATGAAATAAAGATTCCTCTCGCCCTTTTAAAGTTCCCCAATTTTCCCCCCGGTGGCAGAAATTCGTTTTCCTCTTTCTCTAAAACTGTGTAAAGTGAGCGGAGACGAATTAACGCTCGGAACGAAGGAATCGCTGGATGAGATAACACCGGGTCGGTCCTCATTGACGTCCAGAAAAAAGAGAGAAAGAGGAGGAGTATTAATGGGAAGGAATTCGATATACCTGAAGGGTGTTCTCTTCACATGTTTACTTTTCATTATGGACTCCGTCTGTACGAAATGTCAGGGCTCCTTTTATCGGTAAATGATGGAGTGTGTCGAGTTACTTTTCTCTCGGTGCGCGGAGTTTTCAATAAATAATCAAGATAAAAATATTATGAAAGTGGCGTGCATAAAGGTTGATCTTTAAACAAATTCAAATTCATGTGAATCGATTCAAATAATTTTTTTTTATTTGCTCAGTCATCTTATAGAATGAATCTTTACATACGTTATAAAATTAATGCTTTGTTCAATGATCTTGTAGAATTAAAACGTTAATTTTCAAAAATTCATTACTCACAGAAAAATTGACACATTTTCAAAAATATTAATTAATTTTAAAGGTAGATATCTTGTGAATATATTAAACAATTTGAGCAATTTTTTCGATTTTTTTTTATTGAAGTATTCGATAAATTAAAAACGTAAATTTTCAAAAATTCGTAACTCACGGAAAAATTGACATATTTTCAAAAAAATTAATTAATTTTAAAAATAGATATCTTGCGAATATATTTAACATTTTGAGCAATTTTTTGATTTTTTTATTGAAGTATTCGATAAATTTAAAACGTTAATTTTCAAAAATTCATAACTCACGGAAAAAGTGACACATTTTCAAAAATATTAATTAATATTAAAGATAGATATCTTGTGAATATATTTAATATTTTGAGCAATTTTATCATTTAAGTATTTATTTTTTTTCGATTTTTTTATTGAAGTGTTCGATAAATTAAAAACGTTAATTTTCAAAAATTCATAACTCGCGAAAAAATGGACACATCTTCAAAAATTTTAATTAATTTTAAAGGTAGATATCTTGTGAATGTATTAAACATTTTGAGCAATTTAATCATATGAGTATTTATTTTTTCTCGATTTTTTTTTATTGAAGTGTTCGATAAATTAAAAACGTACATTTTCAAAAATTCATAACTCACGGAAAAATTGATGAATTTCCAAAAAATTTAATAAATTTTAAAGGTAGATATCTTGTGAATATATTTAATATTTTGAGCAATCCTATCCTTTAAGTATTTATTTTTTTTTCGATTTTTTTTTTATTGAAGTATTCGATAAATTAAAAACGTAAATTTTCAAAAATTCATAACTCACGGAACAATTGACATATTTTCAAAAAATTTAATAAAATTTAAAGGTAAATATGTTGTGAATATATTTAACATTTTGAGCAATTTTATCATTTAGGTATTTATTTTTTTTCGATTTTTTTTCTATTGAAGTGTTCGATAAATTAAACACATAAAATCACTGAATAAAACACTTACTATGTTTTTACCACAATAAATATAATAAATATAAATAAATTGTGGTAAAAAACATTGTAAGTGTTTTATTTAGTGATTTTATAATGAATTACCACGTAGTAACGGTCGCAACCATCACCATGATTAAAAACATAAATTTTCAAAAATTCATAACTCACGGAAAAATTGACATATTTTCAAAAAATTTAATGGATTTTAAAGGTAGATATGTTGTGAATATATTAAACATTTTGAGCAATTTTATCATTTAACTATTTATTTTTTTTCGATTTTTTTTATTGAAATGTGCGATAAATTGAAAACATAAATTTTCAAAAATTCATAACTCATGGAAAAGTTGACATATTTTCAAAAAAATGTAATTAATCTTAAAGGTAGATATGTTGTGAATATATTTAACATTTTGAACAATTTTTTCGATTTTTTTTATTGAAGTATTCGATAAATTAAAAACGTAATTTTTCAAAAATTCAAAACTCACGGAAAAATTGACACATTTTCAAAAATATTAATTAATTTTAAAGATAGATATCTTGTGAATGTATTAAACATTTTGAGCAATTTATTCATATAAGTTTTTATTTTTTTTTTGTTTTTTTTTATTATTGGTGTTCGATAAATTAAAAACATAATTTTTCAAAAATGCATAACTCAAGGAAAAAATGACACATTTTCAAAAATATTAACTAATTTTAAAGGTAGATATCTTGTGAATGTATTAGACATTTTGAGCAATATATTCATATAACTATTTATTTTTTTTCGATTTTTTTTTATTGAAGTGTTCGATAAATTGAAAACATAAATTTTCAAAAATGCATAACTCAAGGAAAAATTGACACATTTTCAAAAATAATAATTAATTTTAAAGGTAGATATCTTGTGAATATATCAAACATTTTTAGCAATTTAATCATATGAGTATTTATTTTTTCTCGATTGTTTTTTATTGAAGTGTTCGATAAATTAAAAACGTATATTTTCAAAAATTCACAACTCACGGAAAAATTGGCACATTTTCAAAAATATTAATTAATTTTAAAGATAGATATCTTGCGAATATATTAAACATTTTGAGCAATTTTTTCGATTGTTTTTCATTAAAGTGTTCGATAAATTAAAAACGTAAATTTTGAAAAATTCATAACTCACGGAAAAATTAACATATTTTCAAAAAATTTCATTAATCTTAAAGGTAGATATGTTGTGAATATATTAAACATTTTGAACAATTTTTTCGATTTTTTTTTTATTGAAGTGTTCGATAAATTAAAAACGTAAATGTTCAAAAATTCATAACTCAAGGAAAAAATGACATATTTTCAAAAAATTAAATTAAACTTAAAGGTAGATATGTTGTAAATATATAAAACATTTTGAGCAATTTTATCATTCAAGTATTAATTTTTTTTTCGATTTTTTATTGAAGTGTTCGATAAATTAAAAACATAAATTTTCAAAAATTCATAACTCCCGGAAAAATTGACATATTTTCAAAAAAATTAATAAATTTTGAAGATAGATATCTTGTGAATGTATTAAACATTTTGAGTAATTTATTCATATAAGTTTTTATTTTTTTTTCGTTTTTTTTATTATTGGTGTTCGATAAATTAAAAACATAATTTTTCAAAAATGCATAACTCAAGGAAAAAATGACACATTTTCAAAAATATTAACTAATTTTAAAGGTAGATATCTTGTGAATGTATTAGACATTTTGAGCAATATATTCATATAACTATTTATTTTTTTTCGATTTTTTTTTATTGAAGTGTTCGATAAATTAAAAACGTATATTTTCAAAAATTCACAACTCACGGAAAAATTGGCACATTTTCAAAAATATTAATTAATTATAAAGATAGATATCTTGCGAATATATTAAACATTTTGAGCAATTTTTTCGATTGTTTTTTCATTAAAGTGTTCGATAAATTAAAAACGTAAATTTTGAAAAATTCATAACTCACGGAAAAATTAACATATTTTCAAAAAATTTCATTAATCTTAAAGGTAGATATGTTGTGAATATATTAAACATTTTGAACAATTTTTTCGATTTTTTTTTTATTGAAGTGTTCGATAAATTAAAAACGTAAATGTTCAAAAATTCATAACTCAAGGAAAAAATGACATATTTTCAAAAAATTAAATTAAACTTAAAGGTAGATATGTTGTAAATATATAAAACATTTTGAGCAATTTTATCAATCAAGTATTAATTTTTTTTTCGATTTTTTATTGAAGTGTTCGATAAATTAAAAACATAAATTTTCAAAAATTCATAACTCCCGGAAAAATTGACATATTTTCAAAAAAATTAATAAATTTTGAAGATAGATATCTTGTGAATGTATTAAACATTTTGAGTAATTTATTCATATAAGTTTTTATTTTTTTTTCGTTTTTTTTATTATTGGTGTACGATAAATTAAAAACATAATTTTTCAAAAATGCATAACTCAAGGAAAAAATGACACATTTTCAAAAATATTAACTAATTTTAAAGGTAGATATCTTGTGAATGTATTAGACATTTTGAGCAATATATTCATATAACTATTTATTTTTTTTCGATTTTTTTTTTATTGAAGTGTTCGATAAATTGAAAACATAAATTTTCAAAAATGCATAACTCAAGGAAAAATTGACACATTTTCAAAAATAATAATTAATTTTAAAGGTAGATATCTTGTGAATATATCAAACATTTTTAGCAATTTAATCATATGAGTATTTATTTTTTCTCGATTTTTTTTTATTGAAGTGTTTGATAAATTAAAAACGTAAATTTTCAAAAATTCATAACTCACGGAAAAATTGACATATTTTCAAAAAATTCAATCAAATTTAAAGGTAGATATTTTGTAAATATATTTAACATTTTAAACAATTTTATCATATAAGTATTTATTTTTTTTTCGATTTTTTTATTGAAGTGTTCAATAAATTAAAAACGTAAATTTTCAAAAATTCATAACTCACGGAAAAATTGACATATTTTCAAAAAATTTAATCAAAGTTAAAGGTAGATATGTTGTAAATATATTTAACATTTTGAACAATTTTTTCGATTTTTTTTTTATTGAAGTGTTCGATAAATTAAAAACGTAAATTTTCAAAAATTCATAACTCACGGAAAAATTGACATATTTTCAAAAAATTTAATCAACATTAAAGGTAGATATGTTGTGAGTATATTTAACATTTTGAGCAATTATATCATTTAAGTATTTATTTGTTTTCAATTTTTTTTATTGAAGTGTTCGATAAATTAAAAACGTGAATTTTCAAAAATTCATAACTCGCGAAAAAATGGACATATTTTCAGAAATATTAATTAATTTTAAAGGTAACATTTTGAGCAAATTTTTCGATTTTTTTTATTGAAGTGTTCGATAAATTAAAAACGTTAATTTTCAAAAATTTATAACTCACGGAAAAATTGACATATTTTCAAAAAATTTATTTAATCGTAAAGGTAGATATCTTGTGAATATATTAATCATTTTGAGCAATTTTATCATTTAAGTATTTATTTTTTTTTTTCGATTTTTTATTGAAGTGTTCGATAAATTAAAAACGTAAATTTTCAAAAATTCATAACTCACGGAAAAATTGACTGATTTTCAATTTTTTTATTATATCTAAACATCTTGTAAATATGATAAAAAAAATTGAACAATTTAATCATATAAGTATTTTTTTTAGATTTTTTTTATTGAAATGTTTGATAAATTAAAAAAAGTACATTTTCGAAAATTCATAATTCATGGCTTTTTGTACTTAATATTCAACTCTAATTCGTACGTAAAACGTTAAATTTAACTTCTGAACATTTTGTTAGATTTATTTAGACCTTATATTTTCTGGCGGAATTTTAGTGGAATTTAGGGTTTTTTTTTGGCGAAAATATTATGTAATCAAGCGTCGTCATAAATTTATTAACTTCTTGACGCCAAGATTAAATAGTGAGTAATACAAAAAAAAAAAGATTTCGAGTTTAACAACCCGCTGGTGTAGCTTTGTGCAAAGAGACCGAGGGGGTAAAACGAAATCTACAATAAACAAATAAAATATGGCGCTTTTATTTGAAGGAAGTGGTAACATCTCCACCTCATAAAGGAGCTTTATAAGGAAACGTGCCGTCGTTTGTATCGCCTCTCTCTCGGGGGGCGCCTCGAAAGTCAATACGCGCCGCGAAAGGTGGAAGAAGAGCGTTATAACGGTGTTTGGGGGGGGGGGGCGTAAATGCGGATATGTGCAGAAATATAGGGGTAGCTATGCGAGTGCACCGCATATGCATTTATATTGGATGTTCGCCCCATAAAACCCCGTTCGGAGCTAAGTGATTTCGGATTTGGGATATTTCGGGAATCTGATTACCGCCCTCTCGGTGTGAAATATAGTTTTTTTTTTTTGTTCGCAAGGACTTACCGACATCGGAGCATCCTCCCCACGTTCCCTGCTGCGCCTGTCTTGCCAGTTTGTTAATTGCATCCACGTATAAGCGCGAAGCTGCGGCGGCACCTGGAATAAATTTCAAACAACCAACTTTAGCAAATTATACTCCCATCCTGTTTATATTTTAATTAAGCAAATGTAAACACGCCTCACTCTATTTAGGACTTGCACAGAATAAATATTCGCACTAATTTCCCATGATAAATTACGACATCAAACATAACCAGCGAGACATGAATACTCCTATATACTCATATATATATACAGGGTATTTTTGTTATCGTGGGCCATAGGATTTTACATGCTAAAAATTATACCTCGTGTTAATGTATATTTTATCATAAAATTTTGAAGGAAATTTTAGTTAGTAATAAATCAATAATTTTTCTACATGATGCGCGTAGTCAGAATAATTTAAACATGTTTTATTCCATTACAAAATGAAATTATTTGAAATAAATAACCGAGCAAACATAATCAAAGTATCTTGAATTTCTGAAATGTCAGATTGATTAGTAAATTAATTTCATTTTTTACAACAAATTTTTTATAGTAGTTTATAGTAAAATAAAATTCATATATTTTGTGGTACATACTGTAACACATTTATAGGCAAACGTGGCTTATAGTGGTAAGTCTGGTCATTATTAAGTGAGATTGAAGAGCATACTCTCAAGCAAAGTAACGAAAACCGCTGAAGTATTAGCCACGTCAACGAGGTCGACAACAAATGTAAATATTATTGTTAGCCGATAAAAAATTAATTCTAGGCGACTCACAAGAGAGACACTTCGCTCGCATGCCATATTATCCCGATTCGGACTATACACTACAATGTATCCACATCACTAATTCTAGAAAAAAGCTTAATTCCTATGTGATAAAATTATTGTTTCGTTTTTACATTACAAGGCATAATTATTACCAATCACGAGCCCCACGTTAAAAAAAAATATTACCCCTAGCATATAAGTCGCCCCAACAATTAAAGGTGCAATCATTACCAATCACGATCCCAACGATGAAAAAATTATTACCCCCTACTATTTAAGCCTCCCCACATAAAACATTAACCCATTCAACGCAGTCATTAAATACAGCTTAACAAACAGCAATAAATCACATTCGGGGAAATGATATCCGCGCGTGATTTCATAAGCCGCCCCCGAAAAAGTAAGCCACAGGTAATTTATATTCGCCGGCGTTCGAAATACTTGTAAACATATTTGTACAGATATTACTGCTGGCGTATCTCTCTGTGCCAATTTCGGGATGAAATATTAAAGTGCCATCAGACTTTTGGAAGTGGTTCAAAGTGTTCCAAAACCCGGGAATCGATAATCTTTCATCTCTATAGCACAATAAAATTTAAAATACGGTCCGAATTACTGGTTAAAAGCGTTGAGGCTGGACGGCGACTGCGTTCTAGATAAGGCGGGGCGGAAATTATTTTTATCTCTCTAACGAAGCTAAATAAATAATAGTGGAACGTCTGGGGGTGGAAATCCCGGAGCTTACAACTTTCTTATTCGCCGGAATAAACATATCAAAGTTATATAAGTGGTCTGGTGTTATCGCGACCTTATTTATATATAGCTGAGGGAATATTTCAGGCTATAAGTTATGTGAACTTATGTTGAATATTTTGAAGAAAATACCATTAAAGTCATTTTTTTAATTTCTCCATTATAAAGTATGGAAAAAAATTGTGACCAAATTTCTTCATTTTTTTTCAATGGAAATGTCCGTTTTGAGGTCCATAGAGGCGAAAAATTGTGTCTGTATGTGCGTGTATTTGTGCGTGTATCTGTGCGTGTGTATGTGCGTGTGTATGTGCGTGTGTATGTGCGTGTGCCTGTGCATGTGTCTGTTCGTGTATTCGTGTATCTGTGTCTTATTAATAATAATAATGATAGTTTATTACGGGACATGTCCATTAATACAAATACATGAAAAAAAAATCATCAAAATACTAGAGTGAGCAGAAATTAATTGAAAATGTAAATGAACAAATACTGCCATGTGTCTGTGCGTGTATCTGTGTCTTAATAATAATAATAATAGTAGTAGTTTATTACGGGACATGCCCATTAGTACAAATACATGAAAAAAAAATCATCAAAATAGTACAGTGAGCAGAAATTAATTGAAAATGCAAATTGACAAATAATGTTATGACAAATAATGCCATGTGTTTGTGCGTGTGTTTGTGCGTGTGTCTGTGCGTGTGTCTATGCGTGTGTCTGTGCGAGTGTTTGTGCGTGGGTCTGAGCGCGTGGCTGTGCATGCGCCTATGCGTGCGCCTGTGTGTTTATTTATTTATTTATTTATTTATCTCCCAACAGAACATGATCCATTTACAGGGAAACATTAAAAGTACATATATCTAAAAATAAAACAATTCTTAGATTTACAAATAATGTCTTGACTCAGGGGCGGCTCGTTATGTAGAGCCTAGGAGCCACGGCACTACCTGTAGTTTCAAGCTCAGCAAGAATTTTAAAGTATTTCTTAGAACACTTTTTCGCCAGTTACTTTAGTCTAGGAAGATAAATCGTTCTTTCTTTTTTTCAAATTGTATAAGTGGCTCTACCATCAACATGTTCCACGAATCGCCACTGTCATGACTTAGAACTCTTTTGAACTATTTAGAATATATTCTGAATTATTAGGAAAACGCATTTTAGCCGACATAACTCTTGAACGTCTGCCAGCGTCTCATATGTTTCGTGCGGAGGTACTGTTAACGGTTAACAAAATTGAAAAGAAATATTTTTTTAGTAGAACTGCCTTTAGAACTTTTGAGGTCAAAAATTATCATTGACGTATTTAGACAGATTAATCACGAATAACGTTCCTTCGAAATTGGCTAAAAAAATTATCCGCTGGAATGCAAATTTTAGTGACCAAATAAATGCAGTTTCTACAGAAATTGCTCGGGAAATTCCACATTTTTTTAGACAAGTTATTGAAATTTTGGCATTCTCTTTAAATTGGCAAAAGAAAATTATCCGAAATTTGATGTAATTTAATTTTAATTTAATTAATTTAATTTAATTTATTTGACGGATTCACCTTTTTTTACAGATTTATTACATATGTATTATGTAAATAATATAGATTGCTGACATTGTATGAAATTAAATAAATAAAAAATGTTGTAACCAAAATGGCTGCCCTGGAATGCAAATTTTGATGACCAAAAATGCACTTTTTCCAGATATTGCTTCTATAAATTTTACCATTCCTTAAAAAAATGCATCAAATTTACACATATTAATTGGCCAAATGAAATTATTCCAACTTTGTAATAACAACAATAGCTGCGCTGGAATGCAAATTTTAGTGACCAAAAAATGCAGTTTCTTCAGAAATTGCTCTGTAAATTTCACATTTCTTTAGACAATTTATTGAAATTTTGGCAGATTAATCTTGAATGACGTTTTTTTTAAACTAGCTAAAGAAAATTATCCAAAATTTGTTGTAACCAAAATGGCTGCCCTGGAATGAAAATTTTGATGACCACAAATGCACTTTTTTGTGAAATTGTTATAAAAAACTTTTACAATTCTTTAGACAAATGCTTGAAATTTAGGCAGATTAATCCTGAATGACGTTTCTTTCGAACACGATAAGAAAAATTATCCAAACTTTGTAATAATAACAATAACTGCGCTAGAATGCGAATTTTTTTGACGAAAAATGCACCTTCTTCAGAAATTGTTCTGTAAATTCCACATTTCTTCAGAATTTGTTGAAATTTAAGCAGATTCATCTAAAATGCCGTAATTTTCAAACCGAAATTTGTAGTAACAAAAATGGCTGCGCTGGAATGTAAATTTGGAGACCAAAAATGCACTTTCTTCATAAATTGCTTTGTAAATTCCAAATTTTTTTAGATAAATTGTTGAAATTGTGGCAAATTAATCTTGAATGGTGTTCTTTTCAAACTGGCTAAAGAAAATTATCTGAAATTTGTAGTAACAAAAATGGCTGCGCTGGAATGCAAATTTGTAGACCAAAAATGCACTTTCTTCAAAAATTGCTTTGTAATTTCCACATTTCTTCAGACACATTGTTGAAATTTTGGCAGATTATTCTTGAATGACATTCTTTTCGAATTGGCTAAAAAAAATTATCCGAAATTTGTGGTAACAAAATTGGCTGTGGTGGAATGTAAATTTTGATGACCAAAAATGCAGTTTCTTCAGAAATTGTTCTGTAAATTCTACATTTCTTTAGACAACTTGTTGAAATTTTGGCAGGTTAATCTTGAATGACTTTGTTTTCAAACTGGCTGAAGAAAATTATCCAAAATTTATCGTAACAAAAATAGCTACGCTGGAATGCAAATTTTGATGACCAAAAATGCACTTTCTTCAGAAATCGCTTTGTAAATTTCACATTTCTTTAAACAAATTTCACTCTTAAATGATGTTCTTTTCAAACTGGCCAAAGAAAATTATCCGAACTTTGTCGTAACAAAAATGGCTGCACTGAAATGCAAATTCGGAGACCAAAAATGCACTTTCTTCAGAAATTGCTTTGTAACTTCCACATTTCTTTAGACAAGTTGTTGAAATTTTGGCAGAATAATCTTAAATGATGTTTCTTTCAAATTGGCAAAAGAACATTATCAGAAATTTATAATAACAGCAATGGCTGCGCCGTAATGCAAATTTTGATGACCATAAATGCACTTTCTTCAAAAATTGGTTTGTAAATTCTACATTTCTTTGGAAAATTTGTTGAAATTTTAACAGATTAATCTTAAATAACCTTATTTTTAAATTAGCTAAAAAAAATTATCCGAAATCTGTAATAACAAAATTGGCTGTGGTGAAATGTAAATTTTGATGACCAATAATACACTTTCTTCAGAAATTGGTTTGTAAATTCTACATTTCTTTAGACAAATTGTTGAAATTTTGGCACATTAATCTTAAATGACGTTGTTTTCAACTTGGCCGAAGAAAATTATATAAAATTAATCGTAACAAAAATAGCAGCGTTGGAATGCAAATTCAAATTTTGAAGACCAAAAATGCACTTTTTCCAGACTTTATAAATTTTACAATTCTTTAAACAAATGCTTGAAGTTTTAGCAAATTAATCTCGAATGACGTTATTTTCAAACTCACTAAAGAAAAATATCCGAAATTTGTAGTAACAAAAATGGCTTTGCTGGAATGCAAATTTTGATGACCAAAAATGCACTTTCTTCAGATATCGCTTTGTAAATTCCACATTTCTTTAAAAAAATTGTTGAAATTTTGGCAGATTACTCTAAAATGATGTTCTTTTCAAACTGGCCAAAGAAAATTATCCGAACTTTGTAGTAACAAAAATGGCTGCGCTGGAATGTAAATTTTTAAGTTAAAAAATGCACTTTCTTCAGAAATTGCTCTGTAATTTCTACATTTCTTTGGACAAATTGTTGAAATTTTGGCAGATTACTCTTAAATGATGTTCTTTTCAAACTGGCCAAAGAAAATTATCCGAACTTTGTAGTAACAAAAATGGCTGCGCTGGAATGTAAATTTTTATGTTAAAAAATGCACTTTCTTCAGAAATTGCTCTGTAATTTCTACATTTCTTTGGACAAATTGTTGAAATTTTGGCAGATTACTCTTAAATGATGTTCTTTTCAAACTTGCAAAAAAAAATTCCGAAATTTGTAGTAACAAAAATGGCTGCGCCAGAATGCAAATTTTCATGTCAAAAATGCACTTTCTTCAGAAATTGCTCTGTAAATACCAAATTTTTTTAGATAAATTGTTGAAATTGTGGCAAATTAATCTTGAATGGTGTTGTTTTTAAACTAGCAAAAGAAAATTATCAGAACTTTGTAGTAACAAAAATGGCTGCGCTGGAATGCAAATTTGAAGACCAAAAATGCACTTTCTTCAGAAATTGCTTTGTAATTTCCATATTTCTTTAGACAAATTGTTGAAATTTTGGCAGATTATTCTTTAATGGCGTTCTTTTTAAATAGGCTAAAAAAATGACCGGAAATTTGTTGTAACAAAATTGGCTGTGGTGGAATGTAAATTTTGATGACCAAAAATGCACTTTCTTCAGAAATTGGTCTGTAATTTCCACATTTCTTTAGACAAATTGTTCAAATTTTGGCACATAAATCTTGAATGACGTTGTTTTCAACTTGGCTGAAGAAAATTATCCAAAATTTATCGTAACAAAAAAAGCACCGCTGGAATGCAAATTTTGAAGACCAAAAATGCACTTTTCTCAGACATTGCTTTATAAATTTTACAATTCTTTAGACAAATGCTTGAAATTTTAACAAAATAATCTTGAATGACGTTGTTTTTAAACTCGCTAAAGAATAATATCCTAAATTTTTAGTAACAAAAATGGCTGCGCTGAAATTCAAATTTTGATGACCAAAAATGCACTTCTTCCAGAAATTGCTCTGTAAATTTCTTATTTCATTGGACAAATGCTTGAAATTTTAACAGATTATTCTTAATGACTTTGCCTTTTGACTTATCTTAAGAAAATTATCCGAACTGTACAGTAACAAAAATGGCTTCGCTCGAATCCAAATTTTGATGTCCAAAAATGCACTTTCAGAAAACGAATTTAAATATTTTTAGGGTATGCAGCTCACTTTTCTGTACAACTTTTACATAAAATATTTTTCAAAATTTTCACAAATAAGCAGGTGATTGACCGTTCCCAGAGCTCTGAAACACCCTGTATAATAAAAAATTGATTATTTTCAGAATATCAAAAGTCATTGTTGGGCGTAGTTTAGGATCGATATTTTTGGCTACAAATGTTCTAAAAGGCTTTAGTTATAATATTAAGAAATAAAAAAGGACACATATTTATTTACATAAAGGACTTATATTCTTGCGTAGTCATTTTTGTTACTGTAAAGTTCGAATAATGTTCATATTTTGCGTTTTTGAGTAAATCATTTTTTACGTTAGCACTATATTTTTTAATCTATAAACAATTGCCACACATTGGTAACTAGTGTAAACATTTTGTTACAGTATTAGTAATTATTTGTCTTTTGTACTGCAAAAATATCATTCAGCTCTTACGCAACTCAAATGAACACTTTTGGGTGCTTTAATGACAACCAAAAACTTTATAGTGTACAAAATTATATCAGGTCGCACACTCTGAGAAACAATTGAACGGCAGGAAGCAAATAATCCCTCCTGCTGGATAAATCTGCGAGTGCATTGTTTCTCGCGAGAATGGGGATTACACGTGTGCGATAGCCTTCGTAATGGCGAAATAAAATCTAAGGGACCCTCAGGGATTACACTAAAATGGGCACCATCGCTAAGGGATAACGACCCGAGCCGTCGACGACGGGCGGCCCTTCATTTCCCTATTCGAAAACGGACTTTAATTCCATTCCAATCTGCAGAATACATTTTTTCCCCATTTAAAATATTTATCCGCCGTTCCCTTTGAAACTGCAGACTTATATTGTTTCCTCGGATAATTTGTTTGTTTGCATCGAGATTACTCGAGTCTAGAATTTCCCGTTCTCCGCTAGTAAAGTTTAATTCGAGTTTCGAAAGTTATTAAACTCACCTCACTCGCCCCGACGACGTATCTCCTTGATAAAGGGGATCATTTTTATTACTCGGAGATAAATATTATGGCCTATTACGTACGATGAAAATATCACCCTTTGTTGCCAACTGACCGCATTAATTCATCAATTAAGGCAAAAACTGTTTGAATTATTAGAATTGCAAACGTAATCAATCAAAAGTTGCGGTCAATTTTAATTGCGGACAAACATTATAATAACATCTTTGTTTGTTTAGGGCGGAGGGTGCGGTGAACGTGCGAATGGGCGCGTTTTAATGGCCACTACCATAATTTGGGAAGGCGATAACAATTGTTGTACAAGCTGATGATTGCGTATACTGCCGTTTGCTTTTTTATTAACGTTCGCATTTATAAGAGGGGGATGTTATTTTATGGCTCGTTGCACTCGGAGTATCAACCCCCTAACGGGGCGAATTTTAATTACACCTATATTTGCGAAAGTCGGATGGATTCAGGTGGGGCTGTTCAATGAGAGATAAGAAAACAGCGGCGTTGCATTTAATGGTGGGAAATTATTATTTTTTATCGGTGGTAACACTGAAGCAGTTTTAGCCTTAAGCACCGTAGATTGGCCAGACAAATGCTATTAAGAAAGATGTGTTTTCTTACGTGTTATTCAGCCCTTCGAACAGTAATGAGATTATAGATAATTGTATTTAAATAACTTCGAAATGAAATGAACAATGAACGAGCGAACATTTCTCGGAAAAAATGTTCCACCTGAGCGGGAAATCGAATCCACTCGATTCGCGATGCAGCAGGAAGGTGACATACGTTGAATATTAAGAAAATAAAATTGATTGTTGAAGTTATGCTTACATTTTTTTAATTAAAGTGAAACAAACCAAGTGATTATCCTTTATTAATTTTTAATAATACAAATATTCATGTTTCATCAAGTGACCAATGAGAAACAAACCGATATATTAAAATTTATTTTATTTGCGATACTATAAAAATTCAAAATTATATCATTCAAACACTTATCTTCTTACAATAGAAAAACACTGAAACAAACTTCCCTAATCCACTTAAAATCCATAATGAAAGCATTAGTTTGGTGTAGTTAACGCCACGCCACGCCGGCAACCCCTTTTGCGAACCCTCGCGTATTTAACCCCAGGCAGAAGTATAATATCGCACTCGTATACCGCGATAGTATCGGGCGTTTCCCATCCGAACTTAACTTATATGGGTAATGACATCGGTTGATACAATTGGTCCTGATGATGGGAGAGAATACGGGAACCGTCAGTTGCAGCTGTGGGGCTCGAATTACTGAATTAACACCGGGGAGGGTTGGTTTGTATTTATGTTAGTTCTCCATTTTAGTTATCTGCATTTACCGCCGTAACATCTTCAGATACGTTATGCAAAGGTTATATTTACCCGGAGTGAAGATAAGGTTTGTGTTTGGCAAATGTAACAATCCCCCCTCTACAGTTTTCGTAAGTTTCCGACGTCGTTTCATAATTTATTCCACGTGGAGTTTTCATGTTGGATTTGCTATTCGTTTCTGACAAGATTGGGTGTTCAATTCTCTTAATGATTTCCTTTAAACTCAGCCGTGCTTTCTGCAGAATAATATTTTTGGTAAAAATGTCTTCTCTTAATTTTTACAATTTTAGAAGAATGTTATTGAAATGATGGGTTTTATGAAGGGAAAAGTGAATAGAAAAGCTAACATAAAATTTTAGCAGATATTTGTTCCATTCAAAGACGAAATTTTTAAAGAATTTTTTTTTTACCGCGAAGAAAATTAAAGTTGAATATTTTTCAGAGTAATTAAAAAAAATATAAAAACAATTGCCAAACTTAAAATTTTTCAAATTTACTCAGAATTGATTCTACTTCATGCTTCAGTAAAAATCTAAAAACACTTCATCACTATATTTAGAAATAACCACCCAAGATCAGAATAAAGTTGAAAATTTTTCAGGGTGAATAAAAAAAATATAAAAACAATTGCCGTAAACTTGAAATTTTTCAAATTTACTCAGAATTGATTCTACTTCATGCTCCAGTAAAAATAAAAAACACCCCATCACTATATTTATAAATAATCACCCTAAATCGGAACTTACGTCTCATTAAAGTTGAATATTTTTCAGGGCGCATAAAAAAATATAAAAACAATTGCCACAAACTTGAAATTTTTCAAATTTACTCAGAATTAATTCTACTTCATGCTCCAGTAAAAATAAAAAAACACCCCATCACTATATTTATAAATAACCACCCTAAATCGGAACTTACGTCTCATTACAGTTGAATATTTTTCAGGGTGTATAAAAAAATATAAAAACAATTGCCGCAAACTAGAAATTTTTCAAATTTACTCAGAATTGATTCTACTTCATGCTCCAGTAAAAATAAAAAAACACCCCATCACTATATTTATAAATAATCACCCTAAATCGGAACTTACGTCTCATTACAGTTGAATATTTTTCAGGGTGTATAAAAAAATATAAAAACAATTGTCGCAAACTTGAAATTTTTCAAATTTACTCAGAATTGATTCTACTTCATACTCCAGTAAAAATAAAAAACACCCCATCACTATATTTATAAATAACCACCCTAAATCGGAACTTACGTCTCATTAAAGTTGAATATTTTTCAGGGTGTATAAAAAAATATAAAAACAATTGCCACAAACTTGAAATTTTTCAAATTTACTCAAAATTGATTCTACTTCATGCTCCAGTAAAAATAAAAAACACCCCATCACTATATTTATAAATAATCACCCTAAATCGGAACTTACGTCTCATTAAAGTTGAATATTTTTCAGGGTGTATAAAAAAATATAAAAACAATTGCCACAAACTAGAAATTTTTCAAATTTACTTAGAATTGATTCTACTTCATGCTCCAGTAAAAATAAAAAACACCCCATCACTATATTTATAAATAATCACCCTAAATCGGAACTTACGTCTCATTAAAGTTGAATATTTTTCAGAGTGATTAAAAAAATATAAAAACAATTGCCACAAACTTGAAATTTTTCAAATTTACTCAGAATTGATTCTACTTCATGCTCCAGTAAAAATAAAAAACACCCCATCACTATATTTATAAATAACCACCCAAAATCGGAACTTCCGTCTCATTAAAGTTGAATATTTTTCAGGGTGTATAAAAAAATATAAAAACAATTGCCACACACTTGAAATTTTTCAAATTTACTCAGAATTGATTATACTTCATGCTCCAGTAAAAATAAAAAACACCCCATCACTATATTCAGAAACAACCACCCAAAATCAGAACTTCCACCTCATTAAAGTTGAATATTTTTCAGGGTGAATAAAAAAATATAAAAGCAATTGCCGCAAACTTGCAATTTTTCAAATTTACTCAGAATTGATTCTACTTCATGCTTCAGTAAAAATGAAAAACACCGCATTACTATATTCAGAAATAAAGACCCAAAATCAGAACTTCCGCCTCATTAAATTTTAATATTTTTCAGAGTGATTAAAAAAATATAAAAACAATTGCCACAAACTTGAAATTTTTCAAATTTACTCAGAATTGATTCTACTTCATACTCCAGTAAAAATAAAAAACACCCCATCACTATATTTATAAATAACCACACTAAATCGGAACTTACGTCTCATTAAAGTTGAATATTTTTCAGGGTGTATAAAAAAATATAAAAACAATTGCCACAAACTTGAAATTTTTCAAATTTACTCAGAATTGATTCCAATTCAAGCTCAACTAAAAATAAAAAACACCCCATCACTATATTCAGAAATAATCACCCAAAATCAGAACTTACGTCTCATTAAAGTTGAATATTTTTCAGGGCGTATAAAAAATATAAAAACAATTACCACAAACTTGAAATTTTTCAAATTTACTCAGAATTGATTATACTTCATGCTCCAGTAAAAATAAAAAACACCCCATCACTATATTTATAAATAACCACCCAAAATCGGAACTTCCGTCTCATTAAAGTTGAATATTTTTCAGGGTGTATAAAAAAATATAAAAACAATTGCCACACACTTGAAATTTTTCAATTTTACTCAGAATTGATTATACTTCATGCTCCAGTAAAAATAAAAAACACCCCATCACTATATTCAGAAACAACCACCCAAAATCAGAACTTCCACCTCATTAAAGTTGAATATTTTTCAGGGTGAATAAAAAAATATAAAAGCAATTGCCGCAAACTTGCAATTTTTCAAATTTACTCAGAATTGATTCTACTTCATGCTTCAGTAAAAATGAAAAACACCGCATTACTATATTCAGAAATAAAGACCCAAAATCAGAACTTCCGCCTCATTAAATTTTAATATTTTTCAGAGTGATTAAAAAAATATAAAAACAATTGCCACAAACTTGAAATTTTTCAAATTTACTCAGAATTGATTCTACTTCATACTCCAGTAAAAATAAAAAACACCCCATCACTATATTTATAAATAACCACACTAAATCGGAACTTACGTCTCATTAAAGTTGAATATTTTTCAGGGTGTATAAAAAAATATAAAAACAATTGCCACACACTTGAAATTTTTCAAATTTACTCAGAATTGATTATACTTCATGCTCCAGTAAAAATAAAAAACACCCCATCACTATATTCAGAAACAACCACCCAAAATCAGAACTTCCACCTCATTAAAGTTGAATATTTTTCAGGGTGAATAAAAAAATATAAAAACAATTGCCGCAAACTAGAAATTTTTCAAATTTACTCAGAATTGATTCTACTTCATGCTCCAGTAAAAATAAAAAAACACCCCATCACTATATTTATAAATAATCACCCTAAATCGGAACTTACGTCTCATTAAAGTTGGATATTTTTCAGGGTGAATAAAAAAATATAAAAACAATTGCCACAAACTTGAAATTTTTCAAATTTACTCAGAATTGATTATACTTCATGCTCCAGTAAAAATAAAAAACACCCCATCACTATATTTATAAATAACCAACCAAAATCGGAACTTACGTCTCATTAAAGTTGAATATTTTTCAGGGTGTATAAAAAAATATAAAAACAATTGCCACAAACTTGAAATTTTTCAAATTTACTCAGAATTGATTATACTTCATGCTTCAGTAAAAATAAAAAACACCCCATCACTATATTTATAAATAACCACCCAAAATCGGAACTTCCGTCTCATTAAAGTTGAATATTTTTCAGAGTGATTAAAAAAATATAAAAACAATTGCCACAAACTTGAAATTTTTCAAATTTACTCAGAATTGATTCTACTTCATGCTCCAGTAAAAATAAAAAACACCCCATCACTATATTCAGAAATAATCACCCAAAATCGGAACTTCCGTCTCATTAAAGTTGAATATTTTTCAGAGTGATTAAAAAAATATAAAAACAATTGCCACACACTTGAAATTTTTCAAATTTACTCAGAATTGATTATACTTCATGCTCCAGTAAAAATAAAAAACACCCCATCACTATATTTATAAATAACCAACCAAAATCGGAACTTACGTCTCATTAAAGTTGAATATTTTTCAGGGTGTATAAAAAAATATAAAAACAATTGCCACAAACTTGAAATTTTTCAAATTTACTCAGAATTGATTCTACTTCATGCTCCAGTAAAAATAAAAAACACCCCATCACTATATTCAGAAATAATCACCCAAAATCGGAACTTCCGTCTCATTAAAGTTGAATATTTTTCAGGGTGTATAAAAAAATATAAAAACAATTGCCACAAACTTGAAATTTTTCAAATTTACTCAGAATTGATTCTACTTCATGCTCCAGTAAAAATAAAAAACACCCCATCACTATATTCAGAAATAACCACCCAAAATCGGAACTTCCGTCTCATTAAAGTTGAATATTTTTCAGGGTGTATAAAAAAATATAAAAACAATTGCCACAAACTTGAAATTTTTCAAATTTACTCAGAATTGATTCTACTTCATGCTCCAGTAAAAATATCAAAACACCCCATCACTACATTCAGAAATAAAGACCCAAAATCGGAACTTTGGTCTCATTAAAGTTGAATATTTTTCAGGGTGTATAAAAAAATATAAAAACAATTGCCACAAACTTGAAATTTTTTAAATTTACTCAAAATTGATTCTACTTTATGCTCCAGTAAAAATAAATACACCCCATCACTATATTTATAAATAACCACCCTAAATCGGAACTTACGTCTCATTAAAGTTGAATATTTTTCAGGGCGATTAAAAAAAATATAAAAACAATTGCCACAAACTTGAAATTTTCCAAATTTACTCAAAATTGATTCTACTCCATGCTCTAGTGAAAATCCAAAAATACCCCATCACTAGTTTTCGAAAAAACCACCCGAGATCAGAACTAATGCCTCGTTAAAGTTGAATATTTTTCGTCATGATTTAAAAAATAGAAAAACAAATGCCACAAACTTAAAATTTAATAAATTTACGCAAAATCGATTTCGCTTCATTAAGCGAGCATTGGAGCATTCTCCAATAAAAATTCGAAAACACCCCATCACTAGATTTTGAAATAATTGCCCGAGAACACAATTAATGCCTTTACTTAATTCACTCTGCATTATTTCGTTTAATTTTTCTGTTCTTTATTTATTTATTTATTGACGGTATTACCACTTTACAAATTTAGAACATAACATTACAATGTTTATTATTATTTCTACGGCAGATGATGGTTATTTAGCAAAACCGGTAGAAATAAATATCTCCAAACATTAAGGAAGTACTTATTTCACACCCACTTTGTCGAACTAATTTTGCGGATGAAGTTTTAAGTATTATTTTTGTAACGATAATTTACCTGTCTGAACTCTAGCCGTATTCCCATGTGTAACGAGGCATCGACAGACACCGAAAACCATTCTAAATAGAGTCGTTAAAACTTTCCTTTTCCTACGAAATTGAACAATCTCACACACCCACACACGAAAATAAAAGTTGCGCAACAAAATCTTCGGCCGGAAATTATTACCCGTCTTATTTATCGCGACGTTTTTACTATCCCCCCATTAAATCCCCCCATATATGGAATTTGCAAATGCACCCACACACACACACACACACACACACACACACTGCATTGCGAGAGTGAGAGAGGGTTTGTTTGTCTAGTTCGCCGCATCGATATTATTTGTAGCTGCATCTCGTGATCTAGCTCGTATGGATTTATGCCTTTATTTTTGTCTGCGGGTACATATTGCTTTATTGCAAACATCCCTCCGGTTTCTAGTCCCCCCCCCCCCTATTTATGGATTCCCATCGAAATGTTATTATAATTTTATGTTATTATCTCTACCGAAAGTTTTATCTAAACTCCTGAAACTGGAATTGTTCGCAACAATAAAAAACATTGGACACCCTGTATACTTCGTATTAATCAAACTTGGTTAACGGGACTCTTAATTAAAAAATGTTCGCTTTTTTTTTATTCCGCGTGAAATATTGTAAAATAATACAGCAGTTCCAATTGAAAATAAGAAAAATAAAGTGCTTAAAGTTTGAAACTAAATTTTGGACACCCTGTATAATTCATATCAATCAAACTTGGTAAACGGGACTCTTAAAACCTTATTAGATAAAATGTTTGCTTTTTTAAATTCCGCGTTAAATGATGTAAAATAATACAGCGGTTCCAATTGAAAATAAGAAAAATAAAGTGCTTAAAGTTTAACACTAAATTTTGGACACCCTGTATAATTTATATCAATCAAACTTGGTTAGCGGGACTCTTAAAACCTAATTAGATAAAATGTTTGTTTTTTTAAATTCCGCGAGAAATGATTTAAAATAATACAGGGGTTCCAATTGAAAATAAGAAAAATAAAGTGCTTAAAGTTTGACACTAAATTTTGGACACCCTGTATGATTAATATTAATCAAACTTGGTTAACGAGAATCTCAGATCTTATTTAATAAGTACCCTGTAAAATTTCATCAACGAAACACTATTTTTATTTTTTATTAATTTCTTTAAACCAAAAGGTGCGAAACTGATTTTTTCAATTTGTATTTTTTTTATGCGGATATTACTGAGCCGATTTTAATATAATTTTAGGGACGTGTAGGTGACGATAAAAGGCACCAAAATTAGCAATAAAAATATTATTTTTTTTAAGCCAAAAGTGCGAAACTGATTTTTTCCAATTTTTATTTTTTTTTATGCGGATACCACTGAGCCGATTTTAATAAAATTTTAGGGACGTATAGGTAACGATAAAAGGCACCAAAAGTAGCAATAAAATGTACTGCATGTAATCTAAAAAAATATATCATCGTGACGTCACGGTTTTTTGGGACACCCTGTATAATCAAAAATATGTTCCTGAAATACGTCCTAGGAAACAAATAAAGTCTGCAAAATATCAAAATTCCAACTTAATTAATAATTGAATTATAGAAGGTGAAACGCAGGACTTTTATAGCCGTTCTGGTGGATTCGCCGGGTAGCGGATGGTTATTTAAATAACTATACAGAAGTTTATTAATAAATAACAATAATAATTGCAATTAGAAAATATATCGTGTCAACAAATTGTCCACCTTCTATTTTTATTCGTTAAAATGGCGATTGGATATTTGATAAAACGAGTTTTCCACAAATAATTTTTAATGCGTTTGCAATAGGGTTGTGATTAGGAAAAATGTTTGTTTTTTAATTCTACATGGAATGACGTGAAAATATACAGGGGCTCCAATTAAAAATAAGAAGGATAAAGTGCTTTAACGTTTGAAAAGTTTGACACTAAATTTTGGAGGGTGTGAGCCACAGAATTTTGTTTCTGAGTTGGCCATGCCTGAGAGAGAGAGAGACATGACAGTAATGTCTGATTCTGAGTTGGCCATGCCTGAGAGAGAGAAACATAGCAGTGATGTCTGAGATTAAATCATTTTTTTAAATCTAATTTAACAGTCTCATGACGTAATAATATGCGACATACCTCATTTATCTCACAGCCAACTCTGAAACAAAATTTTGTGATTCGCACGATATAATTCATATCGATCAAACTTGGTTAACGTGACTGTTAGACCTTATTTAATAAGTACCTTGTGTGATTTTGTGCTATTTTAATTTTTACTTTCTCCGTTACGAAGTAAGAGAGAGTATTGATTTTTTTTTCAAAAATTTTTTTTACGGAAATATCCGTTTTGGGGTCCCTAGACGCCATTTTAACAATTTCTGGAAGAAAAAAAATTGTGTCTGTGTGTGTGTCTGTTTGTGTGTCTGTGTGTGTGTGTCTGTGTGTGTGCTGTGTGCTGTGTGTGTCTCTGTCTGTGTGTCTGTGTGTGTCTGTGTGTGTCTGTGTGTGTGTCTGTGCGCGCTGTATCTCAAAAACTAATGGAGCAATTAATATGAAACTTTGAATTACGAAGTAAGAGAAAGTATTGATTTTTTTTTTCAAAAATTTTTTTTACGAAAATATCCGTTTTGGGGTATCTAGATGCCATTTCAACAATTTCTGGAAAAAAAAAATTGTGTCTGTGTGTGTGTCTGTTTGTGTGTCTGTGTGTGTGTCTGTGAGTGTGTCTGTGCGCGCTGTATCTCAAAAGCTAACGGAGCAATTCATATGAAACTTTGAACATCCGTCTTATTTGATAATCTGAAGAACTGAAAAGCTTTTGGTAAAATTTCGTACACCGAAAGTGGGCGTTTACCTTAACCGTTTTTTGTTTTTTGCCAATATCTTTTTAAATATGAAAAATATCACAAAAACATTTAAACAAACTTTGAAGACAACAAAGAAATAAACATCTTTTGCTTGAAACATTTTTCATAAAAACAGTTTTAATTGAGAATTTTTTTTTTTAATTTTTGGTTTATAATTATAAAACGATAATAGTTACAGAAAATTTATATTAATAATAATTGTAGAGAATGTTAAAATGAACAACTTATGAAGAATAAAAATTTTTTGAAATCCCTTTAGTTTTTGAGTAAACTGGGTTTTTGAATTTGAAGTATAATTTTTCCATCTTTTATAATTTTGGCGTTTTAAACGTCAGTGTCATCCTCTCGATGTACATTTAAAATACGATTTCAATTGAAAATAAACCATGAAAACGTAAATATAAATTTAAAAAGAAAGTAACATGATGGCCACTATTTTTTTTATTTTTTTTAAACCAATGGTGGAAATTATTTAAGAAATTTGTAATCATCAACTACAACAATAATAAGTTTTAATGCATACAAACAAGTAATTGCGTCATTAATAAAAATATAATTTTATAGGGGAGAGTCGGCGGGTAATATTTATGAAAGAATTTCGAAATTTGCGGAGTAACCTCCGCGGAGATTACAAAGTATGTAGAATTTATGGTCAAACTTTCGCACAATGCGTCTAATTGCTACATTATTTCATTTCACCGTCCTAATATCTAGAAAGTTTTAATATTAAATTTCCCCCGGCCCCGGAAAAAGATTATCTTTCCGGAAAACTTTACAGAACGCATAATTCCCGGTTTATGAAGAGCGCGGGCGCGCGTCGCGTTATTCCTTGTTTCGCGGTGATTTGAAGTTGGTGGTAATAAAACGGACCTTAATTACGATATTCTGACGTTAACGATGAACCACCGTAACTGAGTTAACGTTTGGGAAATTTAATAATAATAATCATAATCATCATTTATTTCTCAAGAGATTAGGGCGGTTGATATAAATTGTTCTTATATTGGAGATGAAATGAATGAATGAATATTGAAAGACGAACGCGATATTTTTTTGAAGAGAAAAAGTTCCGCCTGGGCGGGGAATCGAACCCACTCGATTCGTGATGCAGCGCATTCTTAACCCTACACAACCAAGCCGCGAACTTTTTCGTGATTTAATATTGTTTACGCTGGAGGCTTCTACTTCGTTATACATTTTAAAGATCATTAAATCACTTTATTTTAAGAATAAATTTATATAATTTCAATACGTGCATGTTTTTCAACTTTATGTTTTTGTATATATATCATGTATTTAAGTTAATTATTATTGTTAATTTCATGTAAAAGGTGTTTACCGTAATAAATATTATTATTATTATTATAAATATTATAATAAAACACTTTTAACTTTGTTCTGTATAACTTATTATAAGTTATACAAAACAAAGTTAAAAGTGTTTTATTATAATTTTTCTGATTATTTTTAACGGAAATATCCGTTTTGGAGGCACCAGAGACGATTTCGACACCCAAACTTTTTTTTTAATGGAACACCCAGTATATTTTATAGAAATTTAAAGCACATACTAAAATTACTAGTTTGCCAAGTTTACACTTTGAAAATTTTGATTGTTTTCAAATTAATTCCATACTGTTCTCCCTGTACATCCAGCAAATGTAATTCTGTCGGATTCAATAGAATTCGAGCATATGTTTAACCCAAATTCCGGCTTTAATGATGCGCGCATAATCCATACATATAAAACGTATTCGATTAATGGTCGAAATAATTTGGCGGTTCCGTCACGGCCAACGGGATCGAACAACAATTCATGCGAAAATGTAGATATACATACCTAGTGGATGCGCGACGCTTAGTTAATTCTAATACGTCATTGTTAATATACACATAATGTAGTTATTATAATGATAAACCGAAGCTTTGCAATTTCAAAGGATATTACGTATGCCCGATGCACATTGTATGGGACTGCTAATCCATAATCCGTAATCCTTTTAATATGTGCGGTGCAGTTGCGCTCGATAATCGCATTCTATTATTATTATTATTATTATTATTATTATTATTTGTTATTGCCGAGGGAAGTGTTGCTAATCTTATTTGCGCGGAATTTTCGGGATTTTTTTTTTAAATGGGGATTTATCTGAGTGGATAATTTCGTTTTGCATAATCCCATCAGGGATTAATGTAGATTTTTAATTTGTTTTAAAAAAAATATTATTTTTTTTAAGGACGTGAATGCGGGAGTGAATGATTGTAATTGGCCCTTGTGTCTGTTGGGTAAATAAATAAGCTAGGGAAATTGGCGTTACAATTAGAAATTAAATGAAAAAATAAATAATTATAGACAATTACAACGAGCATGTTGCGCTCGAGCGGGTGATCGTATCCACTCGATTCGTGTTGCAGCAGGAAGACGCCCGCGCTCTACGTTTTTAAAATAACGTTTCGTTTCTAATAAATTTATTCGTTGCATCTGGAGCCAGCGACGGTTTCCATTTTCGACTTAATTTATCAACCGTGCTGATCTATCCATCGCGAGAAGTGAAGAAACGGAATTTCATGTAACCACATGTTTCCCGTGTTTCGTCACGGAATTACTCTGTGTGTGTGTGTGTGTGAAACAGTGCAGAAAACTTGTTATATAGCGGAGGAATTCGCAATGCGCATAAATACAAACAACAAACAGATATTGCGTAATCATTCTGAATATATCAATCAGCGCCCAGTGCCTTTGTGTTATTTATTTCGCATTGTGACACGCGCACATAAATTTAAATCCACTTCTCGGGGCCCGGTAATTGCATTGTGTAAATTCTAAGCTGGAGAGCGAGAGATACAGAGGGCCAACTCCCCCGGAATTCCCTTAGAAGGACGACACGCGAAGCCATCATCAGGAACTCTGATATTCTCCACAAACACACACACACACTTTACATTTTAAAGTCGAGGAACAATGTACACACATACACGCATTTACATTTTAAAGTCGAGTAACAATGTAAAACAGTACACTTGAAAACCTTGAGAGGCCGCTCCCGAGAGAAGGAATATATCACCGTGAAGGTGACTAAACGCGTCTTTTTTTTTCTAACTGTGAATTATCGTGTTATATATATATATGGCGTATGTTGCAGAGACATAGCAGGTGCACTCTTTCCCGGGAAGTAATTTTCTTTCCTCCGGTGTTGGGGGCCACAGGTTCTCGCTGGCTCGTTCAATATCGGTTGGTGATAATGAAAAGACGGCGCCTTGTTATCTATTATAATGTAATGAACAAAGAATACCATTATTGGAAAATTTCCTTCGTCTATGTCCTCCAATAATAAATAAAAAAATACGCCGTAAGCTCTAATAATCACAATTTTTTTTAACATCATGGAAACCGTAAATACATTGATTTTGGTTTTAAGAATTGATCATGGTTTCGACAATTTTGAAACTAGAGGAAAATTGATAAATACGGAAATTGTGTTTTTGAAAAAAAAATAATTCCAATTTTTGCAATGAAATTATTTCAAAATTCATTTGTACAGAATCCCAATTTGGCACGTATTACGAGTAAATGTATAAAGTTTAAAATCGACGGGAAATCGTTTTTGTATTTTTTTTTATCCATCAAAATAATTCTAATTTTCACAATTTAACGCTGTATTCACAAGAATTTATCCCAAAATTTATGAACTTTTCTATTAAATTATTTCAGAATCGCAATTTTGGATGTACTAAGAGTAAATCTTAAAAGTTTCATATCGGCGGGCAATTGTTTTGAATTTTTTTTTGGCTCATCAAAATAATTCCAATTTTCACAATTTAACGCTGAATTTATCCCAAAATTTATTAACTGTTCTATCTAATTTTTTCAAAATCGCAATTTTGGATCTACTAAGAGTAAATCTGAAAAGTTTCATATCGGCGGGCAATTGTTTTGAATTTTTTTTCGGCTCATCAAAATAATTCCAATTTTCACAATTTAACGCTCTGTTCACATGAATTTATCCCAAAATTTATGAACTTTTCTATTTAATTTTTTCAAAATCGCAATTTTGGATGTACTAAGAGTAAATCTCAAAAGTTTCATATCGGCGGGAAATTGTTTTGAATTTTTTTTGGCCCATCAAAATAATTCCAATGTTCACAATTTAACGCTGAGTTCACATGAAATTATCTCAAAATTTATAAACTTTTCTATTACATTTTTTCAGAATCGCAATTTTGGATATACTAAGAGTGAATCTGAAAAGTTTAGAATCAGCGGGCAATTGTTTTGTATTTTTTTTTGCCCATCAAAATAATTTCAATTTTAACAATTTAACGCTAAGTTCACATGAATTTATCCCAAAATTTATGAACTTTTCTATTTAATTTTTTCAAAATCGCAATTTTGGATGTACTAAGAGTAAATCTCAAAAGTTTCATATCGGCGGGAAATTGTTTTGAATTTTTTTTTGGCCCATCAAAATAATTCCAATGTTCACAATTTAACGCTGAGTTCACATGAAATTATCTCAAAATTTATGAATTTTTTAATTTAAATTTTCACAGAATCGCAATTTGGCATGTATTAAGAGTGCATTCATAAAGTTTCAAATCGGCGGGCAATTGTTTTTGTATTTTTTTTGACCTATCAAAATAATTCCAATTTTCACAATTTAACACTTTGTTCACATGAATTTATCCCAAAATTTATGAACTTTTCTATTTAATTTTTTCAGAATCGCAATTTTGGATATACTAAGAGTAAATCTGAAAAGTTTCAAATCGGCGGGTAATTGTTTTGATTTTTTTTTGCCAGTCAAAATAATTCCAATTTTCACAATTTAACGCTGTGTTCACATGAATTTATCCCAAAATTCATGAACTTTTCCAATTGATTTTTTCATAATTACAATTTTAAATATACTAAGAGTAAATTTGAAAAGTTTCGAATCGGCGGACAATTGTTTTGAATTTTTTTTTGCCTATCAAAATAATTCCAATTTTCACAATTTAACGCTGAGTTCACATGAATTTATCCCAAAATTCATGAACTTTTCCAATTGATTTTTTCATAATTACAATTTTAAATATACTAAGAGTAAATTTGAAAAGTTTCGAATCGGCGGACAATTGTTTTGAATTTTTTTTTGCCCATCAAAATAATTCCAATTTTCACAATTTAACGCTGAGTTCACATGAAATTATCTCAAAATTTATGAATTTTTTAATTTAAATTTTCACAGAATCGCAATTTGGCATGTATTAAGAGTGCATTCATAAAGTTTCAAATCGGCGGGCAATTGTTTTTGTATTTTTTTTTTGACCTATCAAAATAATTCCAATTTTCACAATTTAACACTTTGTTCACATGAATTTATCCCAAAATTTATGAACTTTTCCAATTGATTTTTTCAAAATCGCAATTTTGGATATACTAAGAGTAAATCTGAAAAGTTTCGAATCAGCGGGCAATTGTTTTAAATTTTTTTTTTGGCCCATCAAAATAATTCCAATTTTCACAATTTAACGCTGAGTTCACATGAATTTATCCCAAAATTTATGAACTTTTCCATTTGATTTTTTCATAATTACGATTTTGAATATACTAAGAGTAAATCTGAAAAGTTTCATATCGGCGGACAATTGTTTTGAATTTTTTTTTTGCCCATCAAAATAATTCCAATTTTCACAATTTAACGCTGAGTTCACATGAAATTATCTCAAAATTTATGAATTTTTTAATTTAAATTTTCACAGAATCGCAATTTGGCATGTATTAAGAGTGCATTCATAAAGTTTCAAATCGGCGGGCAATTGTTTTTGTATTTTTTTTGACCTATCAAAATAATTCCAATTTTCACAATTTAACACTTTGTTCACATGAATTTATCCCAAAATTTATGAACTTTTCTATTTAATTTTTTCAGAATCGCAATTTTGGATATACTAAGAGTAAATCTGAAAAGTTTCTTATCGGCGGGCAATTGTTTTGTATTTTTTTTTGGCCCATCAAAATAATTCCAATTTTCACAATTTAACGCCGTGTTCACATGAATTTATCCCAAAATTTATGAACTTTTCTATTTAATTTTTTCAAAATCGCAATTTTGGATTAACTAAGAGTAAATCTGAAAAGTTTCGAATCGGCGGACAATTGTTTTGATTTTTTTTTTGGCCCATCAAAATAATTTCAATTTTCACAATTTAACGCTGAATTCACATGAATTTATCCCAAAATTTATAAACTTCTCTATTAATTTTTTTTCAAAATCGCAATTTTGGATACTCTAAGAGTAAATCTGAAAAGTTTCTTATCGGCGGGCAATTGTTTTGTATTTTTTTTGACCCATCAAAGTAATTCCAATTTTCACAATTTAACGCTTTGTTCACATGAATTTATCCCAAAATTGATGAACTTTTCCGTTTGATTTTTTTATAATTACAATTTTGAATATACTAAGAGTAAATCTGTAAAGTTTCATATCGGCGGGCAATTGTTTTGAATTTTTTTTGGCTTATCAAAATAATTCCAATTTTCACAATTTAACGCTGTGTTCACATGAATTTATCCCAAAATGTATGAATTTTTCTATTATATTTTTTGAGAATCGCAATTTTGGATGTACTAAGAGTAAATCTGAAAAGTTTCAAATCGGCGGGTAATTGTTTTGTATTTTTTTGGCCCATCAAAATAATTTCAATTTTCACAATTTAACGCCGTGTTCACATGAAATTATCCCAAAATTTATAAACTTTTCACCCAAAGTTTTTACAGAATCATAATTTAGCATATATTACGAGTAAATCTGTGAAGTTTCAAATCGTCGGCATTTGTTTTTATTTTTTTCAGATCACCAAAATTATTTTAATTAATACAATTTTACGCTCTGCTGACTTAAAATTATCCAAAAATTTAGGAAGAATGTATTTGAAACTTTCACAGTATCTTAATTTCACGTGGGTTTTGACGAAAACTTTGAAGTTTCAAGTCGATAACGATTGTTTTTATATTTATTTTTTGCGCACCAAAATTACTACAATTTTCACAATTTTGATCTTTGTTCACATGAGATCATCCCAATTTTTTTACCTAAAGCTTTTATAGAATCACAATTTAATAAATATTATGAAAAAAATCTGTGAAGTTTCAAATCGTTGGCATTTGTTTTCATTTTCTTTTAATCATTAATTAATTAAGCTTGAATAATCGCGATCATTTAATAAATACAAAGGGCCCCGAGATTAATGCCGTCTCATTTGTTGGGATAATCCTGAAATTTTCTTACGCTCAATAATTTATTAGAGATAGGGTTTCCTATGTATATAATTAAGAGTCCTCCTCCCCTACGCGTCATCCTCAGATTAGGGGTGTAATTAAAGTCACCCGGAGAGAGTTACAGCCGCGGCGGGATTTTAAATAACATCGAACTTGATGGAGCTCGTATATCATTTTTAACTCGCCATCAGAAAATGTATCAAACTGGGGGCATGCAATTTCAACTTAATAATTCATCGCCGGAAGTATCCTCGAAGGTACGCGATGAATTAAGAGCGAGAGGCTCTAGTTTAAAGGTCGAATGTTCGTGTAAAAGTGTGATGAGTAAATAAGTAAACAGAATTGTAGTTTGTTTAAAGTGGCAACGTGAAATAAAGAAATTTGAATTTTGAATTTGAATTTGTACTTTAAGTCCATGGCAACATTCTTAACATCGCAGCATTCATGGCCAACTTGACGTTTTTACAAAAACCTTCCACCTCGTCCGATCTTGTCCAAGATTACACGATCATCAAGATTTTAAAGAATTTTGAAACAATTGTCTTTGAAAGTCTCATTTTACGTATTTTTGCAATATTGGAGACTTTTTTAATAAAAAATTTAATTCATACATACACGTATAATAAAACAAAACAAAATATAATCATAGACACGTGCGTGAAATAAATGAATTCGTTAGTCCATAAAACGATACTACAGTCGGCGCAATTTCCACCACTTTTCCGATTTTCATGCGTGCACGCATACACATACATGTGTCCGCATAATGAACAATATTTGTGCCACAATTAATTTAAGCAAAACAAATGTTGGGCCTGGCCTGTTTGTGTATCTAAACGTTTGGCCATTTGTGCGAATCAATGGAACAATAAATCTCCCGGACTGATATATGACTGCATTTAAAGCGGGAATTGATGGGCCGCCTCGAGGGGGCGGGGGAGGGGTAGGAGAAGGGTGTGGGCCCCATCGTCGATATTTACATAAAATTCTTCTGCCAAAATATGCGGGGAAAACAAAAGCGAGGGAATTTGTTCGACGTAACTTTTCTATTGATGGTTTTCTTATAATTTCGTTTCCGAGAGGCCATTATCGAAAGCAATTTGCATTCGATTCGCAATGTCGAAAAGCATTAGACAAAACCGCACTCCGAAAAAGTGGTTATTTTTATTTTACTACTACTGCTACTGGTTATTATACGGAGTGATCAGAAAGCAGTGTTTGTGTGCCGCTTCATACTTTTAGGATGGTTAACTCTATTTTACTACTAGTGATTATTGTACGGAGTGAGCAGAAAGCAGTGTTTGTGTGCCGCTTCATACTTATAGGGTGGTTATGTTTATTTTACTACTACTAATTATTATACGAAGTGATCAGAAAGTAGTATTTGTGTGCCGCTTTATACTCATAGCGTGGTTACCTTTATTTTACTACTCCTACTACTGATTTTTATACGGAGAGGTCGGAAAGCAGTTTATGTGCCGCTTTATACTTATAGGCATGTGCCGTTCTATTATTAGTAGAATCCAAGTAGGCGTGTAAATTAGGTTGCCTTACAAGTAAACTGTATAAATATTTTATTTAAATTGGGGTTAAATTATAATGTAAAGTAAAGCAGAGTGGTAAAAGATTTTGTCAAAAAGTTTTATAGATGTGATGAAATTCCAAAAAAATATCATTTGAGGAATTGCCTTTTAAATATCTCAATGCATAAAAAATAATTAACATCCGTCAGCTGGAAAAAAAATTCGACACTCGAAACATGAATCGAATAAAATGAAATTTGCATCTCGCGTTTAAAAAAATCCCAAAAAAAATATTACCGGCGGAATTGGCTTCAAAATATTTCAGTGCACTTACAAATAATGTATTTTTAAGAAATTAAAAAATTATTAACATCCGTCAGCTGGAAAAAAAAATTCGACACTCGAAACATGAATCGAATAAAATTTAATTTGCATCTCGCGTTTCAAAAAATCCCCAAAAAATTATTACCGGCGGAATTGTCTTCAAAATATTTCAGTGCACTTAGTAATAATGTATTTTTGAGATATTAAAAAATAATTAACATCCGTCAGCTGGAAATAAAATTTCGGCACTCGAAACATGAATTGAAGGAAGCGAAATTTGCATCTCGCGTTTATAAAAATTCCAAAAAAGTTATTACTAGCGGAATTGTCTTCAAAATATTTCAGTGCACTTAGAAATAATGTATTTTTGAGATATTAAAAAATAATTAACATCCGTCAGCTGGAAACAAAATTTCGGCACTCAAAACATAAATCGAATAAAATGAAATTTGCATCTCGCGTTTAAAAAAATCCCAAAAAATTATTACCGGCGGAATTATCTTCAAAATATTTCAATGCACTTAGAAATCATGTGTTTTTGAGATATTAAACAATTATTCACATCCCTCAGCTGGAAATAAAAGTTCGACACTCGAAACATGAATTGAAGGAAGCGAAATTTGCATCTCGCGTTTATAAAAATTCCAAAAAAGTTATTACTGGCGGAATTGTCTTCAAAATATTTCAGTGTACTTAGAAATAATGTATTTTTGAGATATTAAAAAATTATTACCATCCGTCAGCTGGAAACAAAATTTCGACACTCGAAACATGAATCGAAGAAAACGAAATTTGCATCTCGCGTTTATAAAAATTCCTAAAAAAATATTACAGGCGGAATTGTCTTCAAAATATTTCAGTGCAGTTAGAAATAATGTATTTTTGAAATATTAAAAAATAATTAACATCCGTCAGCTGGAAACAAAATTTCGGCACTAGAAACATGAATTGAAGGAAGCGAAATTTGCATTTCGCGTTTATAAAAATTCCAAAAAAGTTATTACTGACGGAATTGTCTTCAAAATATTTCAGTGCACTTAGAAATAATGTATTTTTGAGATATTAAAAAATTATTAACATCCGTCAGCTGGAAACAAAATTTCGGCACTCGAAACATGAATTGAAGGAAGCGAAATTTGCATCTCGCGTTTAAAAAAATCCTAAAAATATTATTACCGGCGGAATTGTCTTCAAAATATATCAGTGCACTTAGAAATAATGTATTTTTGAGATATTTAAAAATTATTAACATCCGTCAGCTGGAAATAAAATTTCGGCACTCGAAACATGAATTGAAGAAAACGAAATTTGCATCTCGCGTTTAAAAAAATCCCAAAAAAATTATTACCGGCGGAATTGTCTTCAAAATATTTCAGTGCACTTAGAAATAATGTATTTTTGAGATATTAAAAAATTATTAACATCCGTCAGCTAGAAACAAAATTTCGGCACTCGAAACATGAATCGAAGAAAACGAAATTTGCATCTCGCGTTTAAAAAAATCCCAAAAAAATTATTACCGGCGGAATTATCTTCAAAATATTTCAATGCACTTAGAAATCATGTGTTTTTGAGATATTAAACAATTATTAACATCCCTCAGCTGGAAATAAAAGTTCGACACTCGAAACATGAATTGAAGGAAGCGAAATTTGCATCTCGCGTTTATAAAAATTCCAAAAAAGTTATTACTGGCGGAATTGTCTTCAAAATATTTCAGTGTACTTAGAAATAATGTATTTTTGAGATATTAAAAAATTATTACCATCCGTCAGCTGGAAACAAAATTTCGACACTCGAAACATGAATCGAAGAAAACGAAATTTGCATCTTGCGTTTATAAAAATTCCTAAAAAAATATTACAGGCGGAATTGTCTTCAAAATATTTCAGTGCAGTTAGAAATAATGTATTTTTGAAATATTAAAAAATAATTAACATCCGTCAGCTGGAAACAAAATTTCGGCACTAGAAACATGAATTGAAGGAAGCGAAATTTGCATTTCGCGTTTATAAAAATCCCCAAAAAATTATTACCGGCGGAATTGTCTTCAAAATATTTCAGTGCACTTATAATTAATCTATTTTTGAGATATTAAAAAATTATTAACATCCGTCAGCTGGGAAAAAAATTCGACACTCAAAACATGAATCGAATAAAATGAAATTTGCATCTCGCGTTTAAAAAAATCCCAAAAAAATTATTACCGGCGGAATTGTCTTCAAAATATTTCAATGCACTAAAAAATAATGTATTTTTGAGATTTAAAAAAAGTCTTACCATCCGGCAGCCGGAAAAAAAAACTTGAATTGAAGAAACCGAAATTTGCATCTCGCGATAATAAAAATTTAAAAAAATATATTACCGTCAAAATTTTTGACTTACTGGTAAATGATTAACATCCGTTAGTTGGAATTTAAATTGCGACACTCGAAACTTCAGTTAAAGGAAGCGAAGTGTTATCCCACGATTTAAAAAAAATTAAAAAATATGACGCGTGAAATTACCTTCAAAATTTCTAAATACACTTAGAAATAATGATGAGATGCTGAAAAATAATTAACATCCCTTGGTTCCCGATTAGAAAAATTCCAAAAAAATTATCAAGCGAAGAATTGCTTTCAGTGCACTTAGAAATCAAGTTTTTTTTTTGAGATACTAGAAAATAATGAACAGCCGTCTACTTTGATGCCATTATTAGATTTTTCATGACATTTCTGATGTTTGTTTTTACAGTATCAAAAAAATTCAATGATTTCCGCCTACAGTTTCGAAAATTATCACCAAAGATTTAATGATTTTGCCTGTCAGTTTCAACCAGAAGTTTTTAAATTATCATCAAAAGCTCAATGATTTCGTCCGTTAAAGTTTCGAAAATTACCACTAAACCTTCAATGATTTCGCCTATTAGTTTCAACCAGATTTTTCAAAATCATCATCAAAAGTTCAAGGCGGTTTTTCTCAAGCTCAATAATTTTTTCCGTTAAAGTTTCGAAAATTGCCACTAAATGTTCAATGATTCCGCCTATTAGTTTCAACCAGAGTTTCCAAAATCATCATCAAAAGTTCAAGACGGTTTTTCTCAAGCTCAATAATTTGTTCCGTTAAAGTTTCGAAAATTACCACTAAACGTTCAATGATTTCGCCTATTAGTTTCAACCAGAGTTTCCAAAATCATCATCAAAAGTTCAAGACGGTTTTTACTGCCGTTCGTTGTAATTTTTGCATGTTTTGAACAATGAGTCTTGTTCGGGCGCATCATCAGTTGCCGCGCGAATAATCTTAATAATCTTTTACGCTCCGAGAGGCCGCGCGGGGTCACGCTTGTTATCTCTTTGTTTGGATCATTTCTGTAAATTTGAACGCCTCTTAAAATATGAATTTTATCAAGACCTTGTAAGTACTTCCGATATTCGCGCGAAGCAAGAATTTGAATAATTTCGCTTTGTAATCATATTCAAGAGAACGCGTTTTCCTTTTTTTTTAATAAAAATTCCCCCGATACCGAAAAACGGTCACGTGACCGTATTATCCGGCTTTATATCAAAATTGCCTCCACCTCTCTCTCTCCGCGCTTATATAGCATTCAGCAAATTTACTCGAATTCATCATTTCTCCCAATTTTATCGCGGACGATGAATAAAACATGAAAGGGCTGAATTGTCTCGTTGCAACTGCTCTCGTCTGTACGTGACGCGATGCAAGTGGGAGGAGGAGAAGGGCTCGACGACACTTTTTTTACGGTCAACTCGACTTGAATTAAATTCGCGATGATAGACATTCCCGGAGTAAGTAAACTTGTTTGCGAGTGTAATCAACATAACTCCGTCTTCATGACCGCCCTTGCAGAATAAACCTGCTAATTACACGAGCACTCCGAAAGCGAACGTATTTATTCTATAGTAATGCAATCAAAATACCCTTTCGCGACTTATTTACATATTTGTTTTTCTTGAACCAACATGGGGCGGCTCCGCGTGCGTACGTAGGGATTTGCATGGAATTACGGTCGCGTGACGTTCACCCTCTTTTTTTTTTTCGTTTTTCCGCCGCGGCCGTTCCTGTTAATTACCGCCGACACGCGGAAGCCTTAGAGTGGGCGATTTGTTAGGGCTAATTGATTGACAGTTAGCCCCTTCGCTTTTGTGTGGTGTCTGTGAAAAAATGCTGGAGCAAAGGGAAATGTCCGTAACGACGTGATTAAATTGGCGGCTTTTTTTTTTCGTTGTTGTTGGAATGGAAATTGACTTTTATGCAGGATTTATGTTTACAAATTGTTGTTCTTCTTTCCCGCACCGCGGAAAAACAACATTACTCTTTGGGACTTGATAATATTGTTTGAGATAATATTTTCTCGGGGTGCATTATTCAAGAATTACTGGGAGTGATCTTAGGTTGAGTAAATATTTCAAGCTAAAATTTTTCGCGAGAAAATATTATTTAAAACGATTACGTTCATCATATAATTTTACAATACAAAACGGCTTGAGTTGGTATCGTGGGTAGAGCGCGTGCATCTACCTGCTGCATCGCGAGTCGAGTGGGTTCGATTACCAGCTCGAGAGAATCCAGAAAAAGCCGCTCAGTATTTGTCTTCATTATTTATTTAATTTCTCATATATATTTACAAAACAAAGGCCTCGTAGCCGACGCATCATTCACTCTCCTTAACGCGCAGTTCCATCCACAAAAATAAAGAAAATTAATTTTAAATTGATAACTAATTTAAAAGCAGTGAAGCACATCAATACATCAGATGTATCACTAGTTTAATTTTCCAGCCAATTAGTCTAATTGACGGTTTGGAAATATTTGTGAAAAACGTATTTTTCCTTAAAAACTTTCCAGCGAAACTTTCTGACGTGTATCCGTTATATCGGAAAGCGTGGAAATTTCACGACCGACTTGAGGTATCACACTTCTTCGTACTTTTTCATCAATTTAATCGGAATCAACGTCGTCTCGTTTCTTTTTTTTTATTTCTTTCTCAAACACCCCCTCACTCCTCTCCCAACCCTTCGGATTATTGATCTATTATGTTTTCGGCGAAGCCCTAAATATTCATGCCGTGACAAATATTGACTTGGCAGAGAGGAACGTCCCGCAATAAATTGATTTAAATAACTAATCATGTGTTTGGGGCTTCCCTCGCGCTGTCGTTAATAAATTATTTCACAACTGTAAACAATACGATTTGTTGGTGTACGGCGGGAATTTATGCGTAATACTGAGTTTTGATTTAATTATGTAAAGTTATTTATTTAAACAATTCGTGTTTTCGTGTTATCTTGAATGAATTGATTAATATAATTTCCGTTGCAAATGAATAAACCACAGTAGAGTGAATATACCACAGTTCGAGGTGAATAAACCACTGCACGATCGTACGACACGTGTGAAATAACAGTTTAGTTTTAGTTTTATTAACGGGTAACCCCTTTTTACAGCATTTACCAGTGACGGTTCGCGGATTTTTTTCTGGTACGGCCGAGGAACAAGATGTAGTAATACAGATAGGTAGGGTCAGTTGCAGAGACGGCTGGCTGCGTGAACGCACCTATCTGTATTATCCAGTGACGGTTCGCGGGGTTTTTTTCTGGTACGGCCGAGGAACAAGAGGTGGCAATACAGATAGGTAGGGTCAGTTGCAGAGAACGCACCTATCTGTTTTACCACCTCTTGTTCCTCGGCCGTACTAGAAAAAACCCCGCGAACCGTCACTGGCATTTACTCAACAGGTTCGAATGTGACCGGATAAATTTGAGAGTCAAACGAATTTCAAGAATGAATTAAGATGGAAAAAGTTTACCTAATCGCAATGTATTCGATTGAATGAAGTACACTTAACCCTTTGCGCTCGCATGTCGAGTTATTGTCAACACAATACGTGTTATCACTAATAAATACGAGTGCAAAGGGTTAAAATAAAATGTATCCTGCAAAAATTATAACCGTAAGTGGTATTTGTTTAGATAATTTAACGAATGGAGACAAACTGTTTATAATTTTAAATCGTTCAGTATGTTATCGTAGTCAAGGTGAATTAAGTTTATTCACTTGCAAACCTGTAGGTACCTTTCTATCCGCTTGCAAACTTAGTTTTATCTACCATTCTATCCGATTACTCGGCTATTTTAAATGTACAATTTTTACGTCGAATTATCAGTGTTTTATTTAACATTCGTGATTATAGTTTCAACACATTTGGCCGACCATTAACCATTTATTTTTTTCCGTGGCAAATAATTCATTAAGAATTAATTTTCCCGAACATATCCGGCACGAGCCATAATAAGCATACGGAAATGATTGACGGGCCCGAGGGCGAAACTTTCGTGATGTAGAAAAGAGCATCGCCCCGAATGAATAAGGAGGAGGAAGAATGCGGGGGGAGGAGGGGGGAGGGCGAAACTACTTAAAATGCGTCTTCCGCTGCCTGCGAGAGAGCCCCCACTTTGTTTACTTGTCAGACGAAATTAAATTCATCAGTCAGATGATGTCAAATGATTGTTTAATCGCGAGGAAGCAGAACGGATGCCCGGGAATGGATTCCCGGTAATACACCGGGCTTATATGATAAGCCTTCGGTTACGTGCCTTCCAAATTGGATTGTTTTCGTTACGGGGTTTTCTATATTACGTCTACGTGTGGCATGCAAATCGATCGAATAAGGCAGCATGTCTATTATTTTCTTCGATAACAAAAATATATTTTAAATACTTAATGCTATTTGAATATCAGACACAAGATATTTAGACGTGTGTAAGGACGTATGTCTTATAGCACCAAACAAATATTATTATTATTATTATTATTATAGTTTTCACGTAAGAAAATAAGACATGAACCTCCGAGGCATCCTCAAAATTAATCGTGTGTGTGATGTGAACGACCGCACGCGCACTAATTATTAGTGCGCCGTGTGCGTCCACCTTTAGAATTTCGTAAATTTATTAAAATAATGTTTTTCGCATCTTATTAAATAATATAAACGTTGTTAAATCGTTTTTGATTGAGAAAGTTGTTCATTATTCGGCCGAATCATTTTCTCCACAGGTGACGTCCAATCAAATGATAGCGGTTTCATTATTCAACAGGTGACGTCCAATCAAATGATAGCGATTTCATTGCCCAACAGTTTAGTTGTTACTATGGTTACGATTCGTTTTTTGTCAGCGAACTGCCGCAATTTCCAAATAGAAAAATTATTCGTTATAATTTAAGACAAACAGAAAACTCTTTAGGTTATTATTTAATATGATGCGAAAAAGGATAGTATTAAACTCGTGAACAAGTTGGCCCTTGCCACTCGGGTAAATTGCAACACTCGCCAACGGCTCGTGTTGCAAACTTCACCCTCGTGGCGATGGCCAACTTTCTCACTCGTTTAATAATATACTATTTCTTGCTGCTGCGCGCGTACCGACAACTATATTAAATTCGCAGCGACAAACTCGTGAATCCGAATCAATTTTAACGACCATTAAAATCGCAACAGCTTACAATTACATATAAAATGGTATTGCAGTTGCCGGGGATACGGCGGGAAATTATTTGCATCAACTTTTCACTGCATAACGAGCTCCACTGATGTTTGCGCTTATTACCTTCGAATCAAATCACCGCCGCTGCGCTTATAATATTTATCAGATTTCATTGTGTTCGCAATTTGTTTAATTATTTTATTGTCCAAAACTGTGTAATATAATAACGATTCATATTCCACTGGGTCCATCAGAAAATTAACTCTTTAAAATAATCGACTAAATTAATTAATTTTTAAATTAAAATCATATCGTGACAGCACGTGAGCTCACGTGAAGTAGAATAATTATATAAAAGTAGCACAAGAAAGTACAGAAAAAAATACAATATCAGCAAAAATGTAAGAAACGCCAAAACCAATTCTCTAACGCATTTATGTTTTATTATTATATTTAGTCAGGAAAATTTGCCAAAAGTTTTGGGTCTTGGAAAAATCTGAAAAAATTAATGCCGGTTCTTAATGATGAAAAAAAGCTTGTAGAGTCATTATTTTCCCGAAAAAAAAATTGTTCTACCATTTTTCACCAGGTGAAAATTAACATGTGACCTTACGGGGAGCGAACACTGAGACCCTGCAGATTGACGCTAACGGACATCGACTAATTCGAACGCACAAATCTCGGTTCACAAATTTGGCAGATAGTTATGAATAGAAACATTGGATTCCAGAAGAATGTAGCTACAAGCTCATGTAATATTATCCATTTCTGTTTTGTGAGACCGCGCCAAAAAAATCCCTAAATCGACCGAAGTTTTTCGCCAACTTACGAGTGCCAGTTTTGAGAGTGAAAAACGAGAAAACTGCAAGTACGATTTGGCTGAAAATTTAACCATGCATTCTCCGTTATTTTATGAACGTTTTGATGTAAATTACAAGTCATTTGGCCATTTCATGATTTTCGGCCGTTTTTCCATACCATTGGTCAGGAAAAAAGTGGAAAAATGTTGGGTCTTGGAAAAATTTGAAAAAATTCATGACGGTTCTTAATGATGAGAAAAGGCATCTAGAGTCTTTTTTTTTTCTAAAAAAAATTTTTTTTACCATTTTTCACCAACTGAAAATTAACATGTGACCTTACGGGGAGCAAATACTGGGACCCTGCAGATTGACGCAGTCGGACATTAACTAATTCGAACGTAAAAATCTCGGTTCATGAATGTGACAGCTAGTTATGAATGGAAAAATTGGATTCTAGAAGAATGTGGCTACAAACTCATATAATATCATCCATATCTATTTTGTGAGACCGCGCCAAAAAAATACCAAAATCGTCCAAAATTTCTTCCCAACTTACGAGTGTCCGTTTTGAGAGTGGAAAACAAGAAAACTGCAAGTACGATTTGGTTGAAAATGTAGCCACCCATTCCCCGTTCTTTTCTGAATATTTTAACATATATTACAAGTCATTTGGCTATTTCATAATTTTCGGCAGTTTTTCCATACCATTATTAGTCAGGAAAAAAAGTGGAAAAATGTTGGGTCTTGGAAAAATCTGAAAAAATTCATGACGGTTTTTAATGATGAGAAAATGCGTCTAGAGTAATTATTTTCCCGAAAAAAATTTTTTTTACAATTTTTCACCAACTGAAAATTAACATGTGGCCTTACGGGGAGCGAATACTGGGACCCTGCAGATTGACTCAGTCGGACATTAACTACTTCGAACGTAAAAATCTCGGTTCATGAATGTGGCAGCTGGTTATGAATGAAAAAATTGGATTCTAGAAGAACGTAGCTACAAACTCATGTAATATCATCCATATCTATTTTGTGAGACCGCGCCAAAAAAATACCAAAATCGTCCAAAATTTCTTCCCAACTTACGAGTGTCCGTTTTGAGAGTGGAAAACAAGAAAACTGCAAGTACGATTTGGTTGAAAATTTAGCCATGCATTCCTCGTTCTTTTCTGAATATTTTGACATACATTACAAGTCATTTGGCCATTTAATGATTTTCGGCCGTTTTTCCATTAGTCAGGAATATTTGCGAAAAAATTTGGGTCTTGGAAAAATCTGAAAAAATTCATGACGGTTTTTAATGATGAGAAAAAGCGTCTAGAGTCATTATTTTCCCGAAAAAAAATTTTTTTTCCCTTTTTTCACCAACTGAAAATTAACATGTGGCCTTACGGGGAGCGAATACTGTGACCCTGCAGATTGGCGCAGTCGGACATTAACTAATTCGAACGCAGAAATCTCGGTTCATGAATGTGACAGATAGTTACGAATAGAAACATTGGATTTTAGAAGAATGTAGCTACAAACTCATATAATATCATCCATATCTGTTTTGTAAGACCGCCACAAAAAAATCCCTAAATCGACCGAAATTTCTGGCCAACCTACGAGTGCCAGTTTTGAGAGTGGAAAACGAGAAAACTACAAGTACGATTTGGCTGAAAATTTAGCCATGCATTCCTCGTTCTTTTCTGAATATTTTGACATACATTACAAGTCATTTGGCAATTTCATGATTTTCGGCCGCTTTTCCATACAATTATTAGTCAGGAAAATTTGCCAAAAATTTTGGGTCTTGGAAAAATCTGAAAAAATTCATGACGGTTTTGGATGATGAAAAAAAGCGTCTAGAGTCATTATTTACCGGAAAAAAATTTTTTCACCAACTGAAAATTAACATGTGGCCTTACGGGGAGCGAATACTGTGACCCTGCAGATTGACACTATCGAACACCGACTAATTCGAACGCACAAATCTCTGTTCATGAATACGGCAGATAGTTGTGAATGGAAACATTAGATTCTAGAAGAATGTAGCTACAAACTCATACAGGGTGTTTCAAAATTCATGCACCAAAAATTTTCTGCGTACTCCTCGTAGATAAAAAGAAAAAAAAACCTTTATGACAAATCTCGATTTTCCACAAAATAACATGGATTAAACCCCCTCGCAGAAATATTTAAGAAACGCCACTGTTCATCTATCAATGAATACTTTCGTTCGCTTGTATAAAAACACACGGTGCCGATTTTAAGTGTGGACGCATGAATGAATGGTGACCTAATTTCGAGCGGGCTGTTGAAATTTGATCTTAACATAAACAGTACGGTGAGGCTTAATAAAACCGACGCACAAATTTCAAGTTCATCTTATTTATTATGCATAATTTTTATTGTTCCTGGCGGCTTCCTACACTTGCATTTTTATTGCTGTACAATTGTATCCCTTGCAGTCCTATTACTTAAAATCACGGGGGGTAGGTGCTGTAAAATGATATTCCTTTGTTACCCAAGGCCAAGACCCTATTTGGAATAACACATTTTTAGAAAGTCCGTAAAAACATGTGTGTTTCCTCGAAGATACAAATCGGTTTTAAAAATTCCAAGGGCGACGATGGGGCTGCACAGTTTGACCAATCAATGCCCTCTACAAATTCACCCCCATCAATTGAAGACGGTGAAAAACCGAAAAAGAATTCAGTTAGTTTCTGCTTGTAAACTGAGTTGGTAATTATGGCGTTAATACCGTTTGATCATCACGAAAATTTGTACTGACTGACACGACATTTACTTCTAAATAACTCGATGGTACATTGACCTAATTTGTGTGCTGCATAAACACTAAAATCCACACCGTTTGTTTATCTAATGCCGGCAGTACAAGCTCGAGAGACGCAGACCCGAGACCAGGCGAGCGCGAACGTGTACGGCGTTGTTCTCGCCTTTCCACGCGCGAACGAAACTATTCATGAATGGGAGCATTGGCGTCTCTTTAATATTTCTGCAAAGGGATTTAATGCATGTTATTTTGTAAAAAATCGAGATTTGTCATAAGGGTTTTTTTTCTTTTTATCTACAAGTAGTACGCAGAAAATTTTTGGTGCATGAATTTTGAAACACCCTGTATAATATCATCCATATCTGTTTTGTAAGACCGCGACAAAAAAATCCCTAAATCGACCCAAATTTCTGGCCAACCTACGAGTGCCAGTTTTGAGAGTGGAAAACAAGAAAACTGCAGGTACGATTTGGCTGAAAATTTAGCCACGCATTTCCCGTTCTTTTCTGAATATTTTAACATGCATTACAAGTCATTTGGCTATTTTATGATTTTCGGCCGTTTTTCCATGTAATTTAGTCAGGAAAATTTGCCAAAAATTTTGGGTCTTGGAAAAATCTGAAAAAATTCATGACGGTTTTTGATGATGAAAAAAAGTGTCTAGAGTCATTATTTTCCCGAAAAAAACATTTTTTACAATTTTTTATCAACTGAAAATTAACATGTGGCCTTACGGGGAGCGAATACTGAGACCCTGCAGATTAACGCTGTCGGACACTAACTAATTCAAACGCAGAAATCTCGGTTCACAAATATGGCAGATAGTTATAAATAGAAACATTGGGTTCTAGAAGAATGTAGCTACAAGCTCATGTAATATCATCCATATCTGTTTTGTGAGACCGCGCCAAAAAAATACCAAACTCGTCCAAAATTTCTTCCCAACTTACGAGTGTCCATTTTAAGAGCGAAAAACAAGAAAACTGCAAGTACGATTTGGCTGAAAATTTAACCACGCATTGCCCGTTCTTTTCTGAATGTTTTAACATACATTACAAGTCATTTGGCTATTTCATGATTTTCGGCCGTTTTTCCATACCCATTAGTCAGGAAAAAAGTGAAAAAATGTTGGGTCTTGCAAAAATCTGAAAAAATTCATGACGGTTCTTGATGATGAGAAAAAGCGTCTAGAGTCATTATTTTCCCGAAAAAAATTTTTTTTCCCTTTTTTCACCAACTGAAAATTAACATGTGGCCTTACGGGGAGCGAATACTGGGACCCTGCAGATTGACGCAGTCGGACATTAACTGCTTCGAACGCAGAAATCTCGATTCATGAATGTCGCAGCTGGTTATGAATGGAAATATTGGATTCTAGAAGAATGTAGCTACAAACTCATATAATATCATCCATATCTGTTTTGTGAGACCGCGCCAAAAAAATACCAAACTCGTCCAAAATTTCTTCCCAACTTACGAGTGCCCATTTTGAGAGCGGAAAACAAGAAAACTGCAAGTACGATTTGGCTGAAAATTTAACCATGCATTCCTCGTTCTTTTCTGAATATTTTGACATACATTACAAGTCATTTGGCCATTTCATGATTTTCGGCCGTTTTTCCATACAATTAGTCAGGAAAATTTGCCAAAAATTTTGGGCCTTGGAAAAATCTGAAAAAATTCATGACGGTTTTGGATGATGAAAAAAAGCGTCTAGAGTCATTATTTTCCCGGAAAAATTTTTTTTTTTGCCATTTTTCACCAACTGAATTAACATGTGGCCTTACGGGGAGCGAATACTGTGACCCTGCAGATTGACGCTATCGAACACCGACTAATTCGAACGCACAAATCTCTGTTCATGAATACGGCAGATAGTTATGAAGGGAAACATTAGATTCTAGAAGAATGTAGCTACAAACTCATATAATATCATCCATATCTGTTTCGTGAGACCGCGCCAAAAAAATACCAAAATCGTCCAAAATTTCTTCCCAACTTACGAGTGTCCGTTTTGAGAGTGGAAAACAAGAAAACTGCAAATACGATTTAGCTGAAAACTTAGCCACGCATTCCCCGTTCTTTTTTGAATATTTTAACATACATTACAAGTCATTTGGCTATTTCATGATTTTCGGCCGTTTTTCTATACAATTAGTCAGGAAAATTTGCCAAAAATTTTGGGTCTTGGAAAAATTTGAAAAAATTCATGACTGTTCTTAATGATGAGAAAAAGCGTCTAGAGCCATTATTTTCCCGAAAAAAATTTTTTTTCCCTTTTTTCACCAACTGAAAATTAACATGTGGCCTTACGGGGAGCGAATACTGGGACCCCGCAGATTGACGCAGTCGGACATTAACTACTTCGAACGTAAACATCTCGGTTCATGAATGTGGCAGCTAGTTATGAATGGAAACATTGGATTCCAGAAGAATATATCTATAAACTCATATAATATCATCAATATCTGTTTTGTGAGACCGCGCCAAAAAAATACCAAAATCGTCCAAAATTTCTTCCCAACTTACGAGTGTCCGTTTTGAGAGTGAAAAACAAGAAAACTGCAAGTACGATTTGGCTGAAAATTTAACCACGTATTCCCCGTTCTTTTCTGAATATTTTAACATACATTAGAAGTCATTTGGCTATTTCATGATTTTCGGCCGTTTTTCCATACCATTAGTCAGGAAAAAAAGTGGAAAAATGTTGGGTCTTGAAAAAATCTGAAAAAATTCATGAAGGTCCTCAACGACAAGAAAAAGCGCGTGGAGACATTATTTTCGCCGAAAAAAAATGTTTTACCATTTTTCACCAACAAGATTGACTTTATCGGACACCGAAAAATCTCGGTACGTGAATACGCCAGATAGTTATGAATTGCACAATAATAGCCCGAAGTTGAAAATTCATGTTACAAATATTACTCTTGCTGTCAATATATTAAAAAAAAACTCTGTGAACCGAAACAATATCGATTTAATTTCCGTGGGACAATGCGTTTCATTACGGCTGGATGTTTATCCTTGAAAGGAACGGTTTTAATTCGTATGTCCCAATTAAGCGTCGGGCTCCGAGGATTTAATTTAATCCCATTTGACACATTGTTTCGATACAATGAGATTTCCAACAAATGCCGACGCCGAATACAGCAATTTCTTTGATCCCGTTAAATGAACGCGCAGCAGTCCTTTCAGACAAGTGTCTCGGCGCTGAAAAAAAGGGGACGAAAACCCCACAAAACGAATTTATTTAAATACATTGCATCGATTGCGTTTACATCACTCTCCCTTCTCTTGGTGATAATTTTACGATTTCGAAGTGGAAATAAAGGGGTAATTTGTTTATAACGTTTCAGTCACGAAGACGTACTAATTCCACTGGAAATATCTTTTACACTTTTATTCTTTAAGGGCCCCCCCCCCCTGCTTTAGATAAGAATGACAAGTTAAGGGGGGGCTGAGGCTGAGGCACAAAACGTCGCCGTTTAAAATTTGCATTTTAATTTCGGCAACGCGGTGCGTTTCGCATTCCAATTGATCTTATTCATAAACTTGTTTTCTATGAATATAAAACGTTCCCCCGAAAGCTTAAATATACTATGTCTAAATGGATTTATTACCGCGGTCGCATTTTAATGAATAAATAACATGGTTTATGAAAATAAATCAAATAATAAATGTGATAAATTTAAAATTTCATTTAAAGGGTGCTCAACTGAAACCATTTCTAACTCAAGGGCAAGGTCTTTTAAGATGTTTTCAGAATCTTAAAGTAGAACCGATATTTAATAAATTCTGAAGGTTTTCAAGTTGGATGCATCGCGTTACAGACAACTAAAACGAGCCAATTTAACAATTGATTTTCTGGTGAATGCGCCGGGAACGTCGAATATTAAGTGTCTGGCGGAAATATTTTTTGTTGTCGCGAATATTGTCGCGTTCGTTAGGTAAGGGTTTAAAACCCAAAGGGCGGTGGATGAGACCGCTACTACAAATCAATAAGTTCAACATAAGAAAAATTCACCAAAATTTCAATTATTCTATTCATTTATACATTCTGTCTTTTGCACCAAGCCGCCCCATAAATGGCCACTAATTTCATGTTTCCGACAAGAAGGAGGTAGATAGTGTTACTATTCAAAAGAAGGAAAATTACATCAAATACACAATCTAATTAACTAATTTAGTAAATAAATTGGAGACAACTTTACTTGTTGCAGATGTTTTAAATAAATTTCGTCTTTATTACATTCAACTTACTGAAGTAAACATTTAAAAAAATATAAACTAATAAGTCTATTTTAGAACGCGAAGGTAATAATTGTCTGGTATGTAAAGATATAAAGAAAATTCCTACATAACATTTACATGAGTTGGCACATTGTTGTAAGGCATAAATTAGCATTAAATGAAAAATACCTCTTGGAATGGGTTACCCACACGAGCAATTACGTAATTTATGGATATTGCATAAACTGCTGTTGCTGCAAGAACCTTTACTGGAAAATTCTATAAAAATATTCTTGCATATTATGCATGAAACGGTGGTGAGTTTAAGTGTGATTATTTTTAAATCTAAGCTACAAATGCTCTAGATTTTAATGAATGCAAACACCAGAATATATTTTGTGTAAATTTTAAAGGTTTGAAGTTGAAGGGCCGATTTTACAAATGTTCAACCTGAAAATTACAAATCGTGTGTTCAAGTGAGATTATTTTGAAATTTTGATAAAGTATGTTTTGAGATTTTTATAGATTCATAAAGCGGAATGTATTTAGAGTAAAATTTGAAAATTTGAAGGTTGTGGCAATTGTTTTTCAATTTTTTTAGGCCGATTTTGGAAATGTGTAACCTAAAAATTGCACATCGTGTGTTCAAGTGAGATTATTTTGAAATCTTAATGAAGGATGTTTTAAGATTTTTATAGATTCATGAAGCGGAATGTATTTAGAGTAAAATTTGAAAATTTGAAGGTTGTGGCAATTGTTTTTCAATTTTTTAGGCGGATTTTGGAAATGTGTTACCTAAAAATTACACATCGTGTGTTCAAGTGAAATTATTTGGAAATCTTAATGAAGGATGTTTTAAGATTTTTATGGATTCATGAAGCGGGATGTATTTAGAGTAAAATTTGAAAATTTGAAGGTTGTGGCAATTGTTTTTCAATTTTTTTTAGGCCGATTTTGGAAATGTGTGACCTAAAAATTACAAGTGAAATTATTTTGAAATATTAATAAAAGATGTTTTAAATTTTTTGTAGATTCATAAAGCGGAATGTATTTAGAGTAAAATTTGAAAATTTGAAGATTGTGGCAATTGTTTTTCAATTTTTTTTAGACAGATTTTGGAAATGTGTGACCTAAAAATTACACATCGTGTGTTCAAGTGAAATTATTTTGAAATCATAATGAAACATGTTTTAAGATTTTTATAGATTCATGAAGCGGGATGTATTTAGAGTAAAATTTGAAAATTTGAAGGTTGTGGCAATTGTTTTTCAATTTTTTTTAGGCCGATTTTGGAAATGTGTGACCTAAAAATTACAAGTGAAATTATTTTGAAATATTAATGAAAGATGTTTTAAAATTTTTGTAGATTCATGAAGCGGAATGTATTTAGAGTAAAATTTGAAAATTTGAAGATTGTGGCAATTGTTTTTCAATTTTTTTTAGACAGATTTTGGAAATGTGTATCCTAAAAATTACACATCGTGTGTTCAAGTGAAATTATTTTGAAATCATAATGAAACATGTTTTAAGATTTTTATAGACTCATGAAGCGGGATGTATTTAGAGTAAAATTTGAAAATTTGAAGATTGTGGCAATTGTTTTTCAATTTTTTTATGCCGATTTTGGAAATGTGTATCCTAAAAATTACACATCGTGTGTTCAAGTGAGATTATTTTGAAATCTTAATGAAAGATGTTTTAAGATTTTTAAATATTCACGAAGCGGAATGTATTTAGAGTAAAATTTTAAAATTTGAAGGTTGTGGCAATTGTTTTTCAATTTTTTTTAGGCCGATTTTGAAAATGTGTAACCCAAAAATTACACATCGTGTGTTCAAGTGAGATTATTTTGAAATCCTAATGAAAGATGTTTTAAGATTTTTATAGATTCATGAAGCGTAATGTATTTAGAGTAAAATTTGAAAATTTGAAGGTTGTGGCAATTGTTTTTCAATTTTTTTTACGCCGATTTTGGAAATGTGTGACCTTATAATAACACATCGTGTGTCAATTGAGATTATGTTGAAAGTTTGATGAAGGATGTTTTAAGATTTTTATAGATTCATGAATCTCAATGTATTAAGAGTAAAATTTTGAAATTTGAAGGTTGTGGCAATTGTTTTTTAATTTTTTTTTTGCCGATCCTAAAATTATTTAAAAAAAAACAGAGTGTATTTCTACTGAGAAAATTGATGATAATACTTATGGCTAATATCTGCAACATATTACAAAATACGTTCCATCCGATGTGCATTAACCAACGAGACGTGCGAAGAAGTCAAAGCGCGGCGAATAAAATATATGGGCCACATTTCACAGGAAATATACATTAGGATGAAATTTTTTACTGATTATCTTCCCTTTCCGGAGCCATTCCGAACTCGGCGCCGAAATGTATTTCCACAATATATAAACCGAATTTATTGCCGTCGAGAAAAAGGATTTGTCTGCATAACGGGGCATCATATTCAATTTTTAAACCGAAACTTTTATTAATTTTCTTTCTGTTGCTGCGCGAGTGCGACTTTATACTTTTTTTTATTGCGATATGAATGGCAGTTCGATTGCCGCAATAAAGGGAAAGAAAAAATATTCGCTTGTATTATTATGGTCAGTAAAGTAAGCGGCGAAAAAGTTTCTCCCTTCGAGTTTGGAGCTGCGAGGAGGGGGACATAAAAACTAACTCGAATGGTCGTAGTTTTTTTTTTTATTATTTGTATCGATATGACTTTAAGTCCCCCTTATAATCGATATTTCTAGAGGGGGGCGTGCTAATCGCATGTTTTGTTCGCATCAATCTATTTTGAAAATAAGATGTATTGCGTTTCTTTTTCGAATTACAACATTTAATCGAGAGAGAGAGAATATATTTATTGTTATCCACAAATGTCAAATATGAACTGAGAAATGAAAGCCAAGCCAAATTATTGTGTCCAAACAACTGAAACATAAAACGCACCCTCTAGTTTATAACATTCGCAATAATCGCTTTACAGACAACTAAAATGAGCTAATTTATAAATTAATCTTTCGGTGGTTGCGCCGGGAACTTAAAATCTACGCCATGCGCTCGCCGTGTGATTATTCTTACGCGAATATGGCTACATTCGTTAAGTATGGGTTACAGCAGAATTTCGTTACTTCATGTAAAATAAAATTATAACAAAAAAAAAATCGTCTGAATTTTCTATTTTTTGCACAAAAAATACATTTTCAAAAAATCATAACTCAACTGAAAAAAATCGTCTTAAAGCAAGCCTCGTAATTTTTATTGCAATTATAATGATCGAACATTTCTGTCTGTATTTCATTAATCGGTGAATTTTGGATATTTAGACTTTTTATTCGGTCAACTATTCCAAATAATTAAAACTTATTAACAATCGCAACATAAAGCAGCAACATTTCAAGTTTTTCATCACTTTACATAGTTTAAAGCTCACCTAATCAATAACCATGCATTCCTGGCAATGGGTTAGAGTTTGGATGAGATAATCAAATTTTCCATTAAGCAGACACAAGCCTCCTTCCCAACTATCGTGCATAGTTTCCTTAATAAATCAAATTCTTTATGCGGCCCGAAGTGTTCGCTCATTACTCAAAATCATCAGACAAAAGCTCCTTATCGCATTGTTGCCGAAGATATTGAATTACCGAAGGGAACATTAAATCGCCTTTCGTTACGTAATTTAACTGCAAACACAATATTACTATAGATAGAGTTGTAAAAACGCTAACAATCGCCGTTAGTTCTGCGCGCAAAAGTCTGATTTACACTATGTAAATTTATTATTATTTTTTTCCTGACACACCTTTAAAATAATAACAATCGATTTTTTGCACTCGAGAGTTCGACATTGAAAAAAAAATCAAAAATTCGTAACTCCTTTAAAAATTGCTGCACGCTCAAAATCCAAAATGATTTTGAAAGATCGACGCCTTGTGAAGGTTTTAGAATTTTTGTAGAATCTTTTTCACGCGTAGTATATTAATTTTTAATTTTTTTTCCTCGAGAATTCGACATTAAAAAAAATATATTTAAAAAAATTCATAACACGTCTAAAAATTGCTGCACATTGAAAAACCAAAAATATTTTGAAATATCGACGTCTTGTGAAGTGATTTGAATTTTTGTAGAATTTATTTCCCGCGTTTCATATTAATTTTAAATTTTTAGCGCCCGCGAGTTCGACATTAAAAAAAATAATTTTCAAAAATTTATAACGCACCTAAAAATGGTTGCACATTCAAAAACCACAATTATTTTGAAAGATCGATATCTTGTGAAGTGAATAAAATTTTTCTATAATTTTATTCCTGCGTTTCATAATAATTTTCAATTTTTTGCGCTCTAGTGTTCATCATTGAAAAAAATACATTTTCAAAAATTAATAATTCGATTAAAAATTGATGCACATTCAAAAACCAAAACTATTTTGGAAGATCGGCGTCTTCTAAAGTGAACTGAATTTTTTTAGTATTTTTCTCCCGCGTTTTACATTAATTTTTAATTTTTTGCATTCGAGCGTTCGTTTATTGAAAAAAAATAATTTTCAAAAATTAATAACTCGACTGAAAATTGATGGACATTCAAAAAACACAACTATTTTGGAAGATCGACGTCTTGTAAGATGATTTAAATTTTTATAGAATTTTTTTCACGCGTTTTATATTAATTTTTAATTTTTTGCACTCGAGTGTTCGTTATTGAAAAAATAATAATTTTCAAAAATTCATAACTCGACAGAAAATTGATGCACATTCAAAAACCAAAACTATTTTGGAAGATCGACGTCTTGTGAAGTGATTTGATTTTTGTAGAATTCTATTCTTGGGTTTTATATTAATTTTTATTTTTTTGCGCTCAAGAGTTCGACATTGAAAAATAAAACATTTTTAAATGTTCATCTCAACTAAAAATTGCTGCACATTCAAAAACCAAAATTATTTTGAAAGATCGACGTCTTGTGAAATGATTTGAATTTTTGTAGAATTTTATTCTTGCGTTTCATATTAATTTTTAATTTTTTGCACACGAGTGTTCGTTATTGAAAAAATTACATTTTCAAAAATTCATAACTCGACTGAAAATGGCTGCACATTTAAAAATCAAAATTATTTTGAAAGATTGAGGTCGTGTGAAGTGACTTGAATTTTTGTAGAATTTTTTTCCGGCGTTTAAAATGTATTTTTAATTCTTGGCGATCGAGTGTTCGACATTGAAAAAAATACATTTTCAAAAATTCACAACTCCACTGAAAATAACTGCACATTCAAAAATCAAAGATATTTTGAAAGATCAATATGCCTTGTGAAATGAATTGAATTTTTGTGGAATTTTATTCTTGCGTTTCATTTTGATTTTTAATTTTTTGCACTCGAGTGTTCGTTATTGAAAAAAATACATTTTCAAAAATTCATAACTCGACTGAAAATTGCTGCACATTCAAAAACTAAAATTATTTTGAAAGCTGGACGTCTTGTGAAGTGATTTGAAGTTTTGTAGAATTTTATTCCTGCGTTTTATAATAATTTTCAATTTTTTTGCATTCGAGTGTTCGTCATTAAAAAAATATACATTTTCAAATATTCATAACTCAACAGAAAATTGCTGCACATTCAAAAACAAAAATTATTTTGAAAGACCAACGTCTTGCAAAGTTTATTAAATATTTTCTTCTCAGTTTAAGTAACCAATTGTTTATTTAAATGAAATTTCTAAAACTAATTACACTTGGAGAAACTATTTTAATTTCAAATATTAAAACAGTCCATCCGTACAGCTGACCCTCGTCAGATGTCGTGCAGTTGCATGGGACATTTAATAGACACGTCAGGAGCAAGATCCAGGTGGAAACTTTCAACTCTGAAGTTGGTCAGAGCCAGTCCCTGAATTACATATACATAATTTTCGCAACTTTAAATGTAAATTTACATCGAATCAGGATTACACTCTGTGCTGGCGGTATTCGTTTCCCATGCGAAGGAACGGAATGCTTATAAATTGGAGCCAAGATGTATATAAAAGAGGCAATTTTAACGCAACGGAAAACGGAGAAAGTTTTTATATTTTTTCTCCCATCCAAAAGTGACATATGCACCGTATGTTGTATATGCGATGCTTTATCATCGGCCGTTTCGCTCAATTGCCTTTTCCATAACCTCCCCTTAAATGTCTTCCAGACAATGTATTTCACTCCTTCGGTGATATCTGCACGTTTCCAGATATGATTTTTTTTTACGAATTTTCCCATTACTCATCATTAGAATCACGACGCGCCGTTTAAGATAACAATACATTATCATGGGGGTTGTAATGGGTTATACTAAACATATGAATACACAAAACGGTTCTTTATGTTTCTATATGTTTATAATTTAATAATGTTTGGTTAAAACAAAAGGAGGGTATGCGCTTAAAAAAATATATAAAAATAACTACCAGACACTTGAAATTTTCTAAAGCTACTCGAACTCGGTGAAAGAGGCAGTTTGCAAGAAAATCAAAACTTACAAGAAGGGCATCTCGGTGGTTAAGATGTAACCTTTGCTTCCCAAGGATTGTTCGAGCGGAATGGAGATCACAAACACAAACACACATGCACAAACATATCCTGAAGATGTATCACAACACAACGGGCACTAAAACGTCCGATAAATAAATATTCCGAACCGGAACGCACAATCTTCGCGACGGCAAAAGGTGGACTGAGTTGTTATCAACAGGTATCGCCGCGGGCTAGTGATAAGAATTTAATCTCGTTCCGAAACGAGTAAAAAAAAACGAATATTTTGATTATCTTCTCGGACCACCTTGTGCAGATTAAAAACAGGTCGAGTTTTAACACGATGATCGAGGTAAAAATATTAGAAACGCTCTTGACTAATTTGTGGTGATAATCACATAAGAGCTAAACTTATTGTTATAATGAAAATTATAATTTCTTATTATGGGAAAGAAATATAGAAACTATTGCTACATACTTCTGAATTTTCAAGTGAATAAAAAATATAAAAACAATTGGCGCGTACTTGGAACTTTCTAAATTTACTTAATAATTATTATACTTTACAATTTAGTAAAAATATTAAAATATTTCATCACAAAATTTGGAGATAATCACATGAGAACAGAATTTGTCGTCATTCTGAAAATTCTAATTTTTCAAATAAATAAAAAAATATAAAAACAATTGTGAGACACTTGAAACTTACCAAATTTACTTATTAATTATTATACTTTACAATTTAGTAAAAATATCACAAAATTACGTTACAAAATTTGGAGATAATCACATTTTTTTTAATTTTAATTTTTCAAGTGAATAAAAAATATAAAAACAATTGTCATATGCTTGAAACTTTCTATATTTACTTATTAATTATTATACTTTACAATTTAGTAAAAATATTAACATATTTCGTCACAAAATTTGGAGATAATCACATGAGAACAGAATATGTCGTCATTCTGAAACTTCTAATTTTTCACATGAATAAAAAAATTAAAAAAACAATTGTCACATATTTAAAACTTTCTAAATTTACTTATTAATTATTATACTTTACAATTTAGTAAAAATATTAAAATATTTCATCACAAAATTTGGAGATAATCACACGAGAACAGAATATGTCGTCATTCTGAAAATTCTAATTTTTAAAATTAATAAAAAAATATAAAAACAATTGTGAGATACTTGAAACTTACCAAATTTACTTTATAATTATTATACTTTAAAATTTAGTAAAAATATCACAAAATTACGTAACAAAATTTGGAGATAATCACATTTTTTTAAATTTTAATTTTTCAAGTGAATAAAAAATATAAAAACAATTGTCACATGCTTGAAACTTTCTATATTTACTTATTATTTATTATACTTTACAATTTAGTAAAAATATTGAAATATTTCGTCACAAAATTTGGAGATAATCACATGAGAACAGAATATGTCGTTATTCTGAAAATTTTAATTTTTTAAATAAATAAAAAAATATAAAAACAATTGTGAGATACTTGAAACTTACCAAATTAACTTAATAATTACTATACTTTACAATTTAGTGAAAATATCACAAAATTACGGTACAAAATTTGGAGATAATCACATTTTTTTAAATTTTAATTTTTCAAGTGAATAAAAAATATAAAAACAATTGTCACATGCTTGAAACTTTCTATATTCACTTATTAATTATTATACTTTACAATTTAGTAAAAATATTAAAATATTTCGTCACAAAATTTGGAGATAATCACATGAGAACAGAATATGTCGTCATTCTGAAAATTCGAATTTTTCAAATAAATAAAAAAATATAAAAACAATTGTGAGATACTCGAAACTTACCAAATTTACTTTACAATTATTATACTTTAAAATTTAGTAAAAATATCACAATATTACGTCACAAAATTTGGAGATAATCACATAAGAACAGAATATATTGTTATTTTTAAAATTTTAATTTTTCATGGCAATAAAAAATATAAAAACATCTGTCACACGCTTGAAACTTTTGAAATTTACTTAACAATTATTATACTTTACAATTTAGGAAAATTATCAAAATATTTCGTCACAAAATTTGAGATAATCACAGGAGAACAGAATATATTGTCATTCTGAAAATTTTAATTTTTCAAATTAATAAAAACATATAAAAACAATTGTGAGACACTTGAAACTTACCAAATTTACTTAGTAGTTATTATACTTTACAATTTAGTAAAAATATCACAATATTACCTTACAAAATTTGGAGATAATCACATTTTTTAAATTTAAATTTTTCAAGTGAATAAAAAATATAAAAACAATTGTCACATGCTTGAAACTTTCTAAATTTACTTAATAATTATTATACTTTACAATTTAGTCAAAATATCAAAATATATTTTCACAAAATTTAGAGATATTCGCGCGAGAACAAAATATATTATCATTCTGAAAATTCCAATTTTTCAAGTGAATAAAAAATATAAAACCAATTGTCACATACTTGAAACTTACCAAATTCACTCTATAATTATTATACTTTAAAATTTAGTAAAAATATCATAATATTACGTCACAAAATTTGGAGATAATCACATGAGAACAGAATATATTGTCATTCTGAAAATTTTTATTTTTCAAATTAATAAAAAAATATAAAAACAATTGTGAGATACTTGAAACTTACCAAATTTACTTTACAATTATTATACTTTAAAATTTAGTAAAAATATCACAAAATTACGTTACAAAACTTGGAGATAATCACATTTTTTAAATTTGAATTTTTCAAGTGAATAAAAAATATAAAAACAATTGTGAGATACTTGAAACTTTCTAAATTTACTTAATAATTATTATACTTTACAATTTAGCCAAAATATCAAAATATTTTTTCACAAAATTTGGAGATAATCGCGCGGGAACAGAATGTATTGTCATTCTAAAAATTCTAATTTTTCAAGTGAATTAAAAAATAGATAAACAATTGCCACGAGTTTGAAACTCTCAAAATTTACTCAAAAGTAATTCTACTTCAAAATTCTGAAAACGTCTCAAAACATCCCGCACTAGATTTCGAAATAATTTGAAGTAAACACCCCATCGCGATTTTAAACTTGCGCTACTCTTGATCGATTGAAAAAAAAAATAGATAAACAGTTGCCACGAGTTTGAAACTTATTAAAATTTACTCAAAATAGATTCTACTTTAAAATTCTGAAAACTTCCCCAAACATCACGCACTAGATTTCAAAATAATTTGAAGTAAACACCCCATCGCGATTTTAAAATTGCGCTCTTCTCGATCGATTGAAAAAAAAAATAGATAAACAGTTGCCACGAGTTTGAAACTTTCAAAATTTATTCAAAATAGATTATACTACAAAATTCTGAAAACATCTCAAAACACCCCGCACTAGATTTCGAAATAATTTGAAGCAAACACCCCACCGTGATTTTAAAATTGCGCTCTTCTCGATCGATTGAAAAAAAATAGATAAACAATTGCCACGAGTTTGAAACTTTCAAAATTTACTCAAAATAGAATCTACTTCAAAATTCTGAAAACATCTCAAAACACGCACCAGATTTCAAAATAATTTGAAGCAAACATCTCATCGTGATTTTAAAACTGCTCCTCTTGATCGTTTGAAAAAAAAAATAGATAAACAGTTGCCACGAATTTGAAACTTTCAAAATTTACTCAAAATAGATTCTACTTCAAAATTCTGAAAGCATCTCAATACACCACGCACTAGATTTCGAAATAATTTGAAGCAAACATCTCATCGTGATTTTAAAATTGCGCTCCTCTTGATCGTTTGAAAAAAAAATAGATAAACAGTTGCCACGAATTTGAAACTTTCAAAATTTACTCAAAATAGATTCTACTTCAAAATTCTGAAAGCATCTCAATACACCACGCACTAGATTTCGAAATAATTTGAAGCAAACACCCCATCGCGGTTTTAAAATTGCGCTCTTCTTGATCGTTTGAAAAAAAAAATAGATAAACAGTTGCCACGAATTTGAAACTTTCAAAATTGACTCAAAATAGATTCTACTTTAAAATTCTGAAAACATCTCAAAACACACTGCACCAGATTTCGAAATAATTTGAGGTAAACACCCCACCGTGATTTCAAAATTGCACTCCTCTTGATCGTTTGAAAAAAAATAGATAAACAATTGCCACGAGTTTGAAACTTTCAAAATTTACTCAAAATAGATTCTACTTTAAAATTCTGAAAAAATCTCAAAACACCCCGCACTAGATTTCGAAATAATTTGAAGCAAACACTCCACCGTGATTTTAAAATTGCGTTCTTGATCGTTTGAAAAAAAAAATAGATAAACAGTTGCCACGAGTTTGAAACTTTCAAAATTTAGTCAAAATAGATTCTACTTCAAAATTCTGAAAATATCTCAAAACACCCCGCACTAGATTTCGAAATAATTTGAAGCAAACACCCCATCGCGATTTTAAAATTGCGCTCTTCTTGATCAATTAAAAAAAATAGTTGCCACGAGATTTTGAAGGTTGAAAATTTTCCGAGAACTTAAGCTTTGTATAGGTAACGTTTTAGAATAGCTTCACGTTGATAGAATTACCAGGATAAATCAGGAAATTAAATTACTGTATCTGAATTTAAAAAAAAATGCATATACAGCGTGTTTCAGAGCTCTGGGAACGGTCTTATTTGTCAAAACTTTGAAAAATGTTTTACACATATATAGTAAGAGAGAGTGAATAGAGAAACAGGCTGCACCTATATCCGACATACAAAATCTTACTTGTTAAAAGGATACACTTTTTTATTATAAACTTTGATGTCACGCGTCAGGAAATTGAAAATAAAATCAAGTGTTTTTCTTCACGAAACTCATACAATAACGAATTTTCGTAGAATCCAGAATCTAATGCAGATATCAAACGTTAAATTCACACCAAGCAATGTGATTTATTAACTTCCGGCTCCTCCACCTTTTATTGCATACGTGCCGCACCTTAATGAACTCATTTATACGTCGATGATATTTGAAATTAAAGACGGTAAGCGCGGAAGAAGAGGAAGAGGGAGGCGTCGAGACGCCAACTAAATGACTGATGTTATGGATTGTCGTGATCAAAGCGTCGAAGCGGAATAACGACACTTCCCCTTATCCCGCGCCCCGCAATTTCCTTTGATCCAAATCCACTGCTCAAAACGTCAATATTTGCCGCCGGTATCGGTAAATAATCTTTTAATTAGGGCCCGTGCTTCGGCGTAATTACATAAATGGCGATAACAATAAACCCCCGTGCCTATTTGCGCGAGGCGAACTACCGGAGAAGATTATCCCTTGCAGGATTATTATTACCACCACCGCCGGCGTCGCGCTGTATATATTTGCACCGATACAAATATGGTATTGAAATTGCGGTTGATTTGTGCTAATAATTGGTGCATGGAATACTGTGGAAATCTGCTACAATTGGCAACGTTTATTGGCTATAATTTCTTGGGCGAAATCGACGTATCCCGGCGCATCCACCATAAGAGCTCAGTAATCTAATTTATTGGGTTATATCGACGCATCCCGGTGCGCCCACCAAAGGAGCAATTAATAAATGAGCTCATTGTAGTCTTACCTATAATTTCTTGGGCGATATCGGCGCATCCAAGAGCATCCACCATAAGAGCAATTAATAAATGAGCTCATTGTAGTCTAACCTGTAATTTATTTGACGATATCGAGGCATCCCGGCGCATCCACCATAAGAGTAATCAATAAATGAGCTTATTGTAGTTTAACCTGTAATTTCTTGGGCGATAATATCAATTAATAAACGAGCTCATTGTAGTCGTCAGCAAAATTATGACCTGCACAAACTAGCTCATTAGCTTAGAGTGAAATTTATTTATGAGTAAAATCCCCAACTCAATTTCTTAATAAGATCCGCGCTGCGGGGCAATCCTAAGCGGGATTCCCGGAGCGCCCGAGGATAACGCGATTTTTTTTTTATTACCGGGAAATATTTTAGTTGTTTTAAATACTTAATAAAATTGGATACACGCCGCGCGCCCCCCTACATCTTATTACGAAAAAAAAAAATAAGCAGACTTCGGCCCGAAGTTGTTGACGGAGAGCGGCATTAAATTTTATTACGAGACGTGAATAATTCCCAATCCCCTCTTTGTTCGTATAATAAGCCGCGGGGCGGGATTTAAAAATATGCGAGGTGATTTTAAAGGTGTTCCATCTTACCGTGAAGAGCTTTCAAGTATGCCTTCCCCGCGTTTATCATCTGGCGGGCCCCCGGATTGAATTTATCCAGGATATTCTGAAACCAAGGAGAAAATAATTAATTATACACAACGAACAAAGATATTCATTGATTTTTCAAACGTTTCGAAAAGGAGAAATAATTATACACAAACAACAAACAGCAATGTTTATTGATTTTCCGAACGATTCGTTTGCTAATGCTAACGTTTGTTATGCTTCGCACACACTTGCGCCGAAAACCGCGCCGAAAGCCGAGCCGAAAGTGTGTACCAAGCATAAGACAAGTTCCTGCAAATTTTACAGAAGGTTAATTTTAAATTTTGCATTTGTGTACGTTTTAAAAAGTGCTAATGTTAATGCTAGAAACTCGAAAATATTATTTTTTTGAAACAAATATTAGGAAAAAGGGAAATTTCGGCTAAAATCAAAAACAAATCACAGCGGACTATCACTTAACATTACTTATCAATATCAGGACTTTAATATCCAAGCAAAATATCAAAACATTCTGAAGATAGCTTTCGAATTTTTCAACTAAAAACTCGAAAATATTATTTTTTTGGAACAAATTTTGGGAAAAGTGAAATTTCGGCTAAAATCAAAAACAAATCACAGCGGACTATCACTTAACATTACTTATCAATATCAGGACTTTAATATCCAAGCAAAATATCAAAACATTCTGAAGATAGCTTTTGAATTTTTCAACTAAAAACTCTAAAATATTATTTTTTTGGAACAAATTTTGGGAAAAAGTGAAATTTCGGCTAAAATAAAAAACAAATCACATAGGACCATCACTTAGCATTACTTATCAATATCAGGACTTTAATATCCAAGTAAAATATCAAAACATTCTGAAGATAGCTTTCGAATTTTTCAACTAAAAACTCGAAAATATTATTTTTTTCGAACCAATATTGGGAAAAAGTGAAATTTCGGCTAAAATCAAAAACAAATCACATAGGACTATCACTTAACAATACTTATCAATATCAGGAATTTAATATCCAAGCAAAATATCAAAACATTCTAAAGATAGCGTATGAATTTTTCAACTAAAAACTCGAAAATAGTTTTTTTTTTTGAACAAATATTGGGAAAAAGTGAAATTTCGGCTAAAATCAAAAACAAATCACAGCGGACTATCACTTAACATTACTTATCAATATCAGGACTTTAATATCCAAGCAAAATATCAAAACATTCTGAAGATAGCTTTCGAATTTTTCAACTAAAAACTCGAACATATTATTTTTTTGGAACAAATATTGGGAAAAAGTGAAATTTCGGCTAAAATCAAAAACAAATCATAGCGGACTGTCACTTAACATTGCTTATCAATATCAGGACTTTAATATCCAAGCAAAATATCAAAACATTCTGAAGATAGCTTTTGAATTTTTCAACTAAAAACTCGAAAATATTATTTTTTTGGAACAAATTTTGGGAAAAAGTGAAATTTCGGCTAAAATAAAAAACAAATCACAACGGACTGTCACTCAACATTACCTACTAATATCAGAACTTTATATGCAAAATATCAAAACATTCTGAAGATGGTTTTTGAGTTATTTCACGAAAAACGCGAAACGACAAACAAACAAAAAAATGTTTTGATTTTTTTTTAAGTTTCAAAAATTCCTAATGGTAAAGTTTGTTATGATTCGTACACACTTGCGCCAAAAACCGCGCCAAAAATTTACACGAAGCGTAAGACAAGTTCTTGCAAATTTTACCCAAAACTTAATTTTTAATTTTGCATTTGTGTGCGTTTTGAAAAATGCTAATTCTAATGCTTGTAAGACAAGTTCTTGTAAGGTTATTTTAAAAACAAAGAGAAATCATTAATTACCCACAAAAGACAAATTAAAAAATGTATTGATTTTATTTTTTTAAACGTTTCGAAAATTGCTAATTCTAATGTTTGTTATGCTTCGTACACACTTGCGCTAAAAACCGCTCGCCGAAAGTATGTACGAAGCATAAGACAAGCGAATTTTAAATTTCATAAGCAACATGAATTTTGAACAATGATTTCTCACTTTCCTTGAGGAATGACTGGTGAGAATTAGACTTTAATCAGACGCCGAGTTAATTAGAAGGGAAGCAGTTTTTTCTTCCACTTTTTTTGCGAGCTCGAAGTAAACTGGATAATTTATTTTGTCTCTGGCGCGTTTCCGTCCGCCTAATGATGGAATATGCAGAGTGAAATGTTTACAAAAACACGTTTTTAATTACGTTCGGGTTTCCGCAGTTCCTAATTGCGCCATTCGAGAGCGTGTGTGTAAATCATTCGCTTTGTGGCCAGAAGGTGGCAATGCCTTTAAAGTTGCATATCCTCCGGCCACAAGAACGAGATCGCATCTTCCTCCGGGGCGGGCAAGAAGTCGATGCAGTTGCATACCGTTCGAGATCACGTAACAGTAATGCGATTCTTGTTTTAGTGCAATAATTTATATCTGGGAATATCTCGTGCTTAATTTATTGCAGGCGATGGTTAAATAGGACGTAACTGTAGTACAAAGTGTTGATTTTATTATTTCAAACTGAATTCTTAAATCGATTAACAATCTGAAACTGAATAAAATAAAATAAATATAAAAATCGATTTGATGTTCGTTAAAAAAATTCTGTTTGCAAATTTGTGCACTTCCTGTTCACCTGAAATTCTCCCAAAATCTAGGGATGGAATGTTTTTGGTTTTTGCATAATTACAATTTCGGATGTATTTTGAGTAATTTTGAAAAGTTTAAACTCGATGGCAATTGTTTTTTATATTTTTTTCGAGCCGACAAAATTAATACAATTTTCCAAAATTACACTTTCTGTTCACCTGAAATTCTCCCAAAATCTAGGAATGGAATGTTTTTGGTTTTTACATAATTACAATTTCGGATGTATTTTGAGTAATTTTGAAAAGTTTAAACTCGATGGTAATTGTTTTTATATTTTTTTCGAGCCGACAAAATTAATACAATTTTCAAAAATTACACTTTCTGTTCACCTGAAATTCTTCCAAAATCTAGGGATGGAATGTTTTTGGCTTTTGCATAATTACAATTTCGGATGTATTTTGAGTAATTTTAAAAAGTTTATACTCGATGGTAATTGTTTTTATATTTTTTTCGAGCCGACAAAATTAATACAATTTTTAAAAATTACACTTTCAGTTCACCTGAAATTCTCCCAAAATCTAGGGATGGAATGTTTTTGGCTTTTGCATAATCACAATTTCTGATGTATTTTGAGTAATTTTGAAAAGTTTAAACTCGATGGCAATTGTTTTTATATTTTTTTCGAGCAAACAAAATTAATACAATTTTCAAAAATTACACTTTCTGTTCACCTGAAATTCTCCCAAAATCCAGGAATGAGGTGTTTGTGGCTTTTGCATAATTACAATTTCGGATGTATTTTGAGTAATTTTGAAAAGTTTAAACTCGATGGCAATTGTTTTTATATTTTTTTCGAGCCGACAAAATGAATACAATTTTCAAAAATTACACTTTCTGTTCACCTGAAATCCTCCCAAAATCTAGGGATGGAAAGTTTTTGGCTTTTGCATAATTACAATTTCGGATGTATTTTGAGTAATTTTGAAAAGTTTAAACTCGATGGCAATTGTTTTTATATTTTTTTCGAGCCAACAAAATTAATACAATTTTCAAAAATTACACTTTCTGTTCACCTGAAATTCTCCCAAAATCTATGGATGGAATGTTTTTGGTTTTTGCATAATTACAATTTCGAATGTATTTTGAGTAATTTTGAAAAGTTTAAACTCGATGGCAATTGTTTTTATATTTTTTTCGAGCGAACAAAATTAATACAATTTTCAAAAATTACACTTTCTGTTCACCTGAAATTCTCTTAAAATCTAGGGATGGAATGTTTTTGGTTCTTGCATAATTACAATTTCGGATTTATTTTGAGTAATTTTGAAAAGTTTAAACTCGATGGCAATTGTTTTTATATTTTTTTCGAGCCAACAAAATTAATACAATTTTCAAAAATTACACTTTCTGTTCACCTGAAATTCTCCCAAAATCTAGGGATGGAATGTTTTTGGCTTTTGCATAATTACAATTTCGAATGTATTTTGAGTAATTTTGAAAAGTTTAAACTCGATGGCAATTGTTTTTATATTTTTTTCGAGCGAACAAAATTAATACAATTTTCAAAAATTACACTTTCTGTTCACCTGAAATTCTCTTAAAATCTAGGGATGGAATGTTTTTGGTTCTTGCATAATTACAATTTCGGATTTATTTTGAGTAATTTTGAAAAGTTTAAACTCGATGGCAATTGTTTTTATATTTTTTTCGAGCCGACAAAATAATACAATTTTCAAAAATTACACTTTCTGTTCACCTGAAATTCTCCCAAAATCTACGGATGGAATGTTTTTGGTTTTGGCATAATTACAATTTCGGATGTATTTTGAGTAATTTTGAAAAGTTCAAACTCGATGGCAATTGTTTTTATATTTTTTTTCGAGCCGACAAAATTAATACAATTGGTAGAGCTCTTTGGTGTGTTTCTAGCTCAGTAGATGGCGCTGCTTTATATTGGACTTGTAATATAATATTTAGCTTCAAACGCTAACCATATCAATAAATTTTATGATACAGCGGTGATACTGCCAATGTATAAAAAGGTAGAAGAAAATGCAACAACTACAGAGGTGTTTCACTGCCCTCCATTTTTCTTTTTCAATTTCATTTCTTAATAAAATAAAAATTCCTTGACTTCTTGTAGAAAAAAATACAATAAAATGAGAAATACGATACTTTTCGTCTTCTACAATTTTGTTTAACTTTTCGTAAGAACATTATTGCAATGCTACAAGGCAGTTACTAGTTGATAATAATGAAAAATAAACGTAGATATCTTGGTGTTGTTGCAGACCCCCGAGTCACCCGCTATATTAAATTTAGTCCAATATTATATTTCAGTAATAGTTGTGCTGTAACTGGAGGTGATTTTTTTTTTTTTATTAAAGGGAAGTTTTATTATAGTTCCCATTTTCAGCAGGCTGTTACACGCTGAAGGCATATTACATGAAATACGTTTCGCATACGAAAATAGGTGAGGGCTTTCAGGACGAAAAAAAAAGTACGCTTGATTACCAAATTTTTGACGAGAAAGCGCGAGCGAATAAAGTCATCGGTCGGTGTTGAACATTTATGATTGATCGCGTACATTAGTTTTATTTATAGGGTAACTCCCTTTTCGCATTAACACAATGTTTGGTAATTTGTCACACCCCATCATAATTTATATGACGCAAAAGTTTTTTTCGAAATAATTTATTGCATGAAATATCTCTCTCAAGCTTAATTTTTAATTATCATAAAAAAAAATTATATATTACTCTGAACATGTATTGATAATTATTAGGACAATAATTGGCACATTTTGGGGTTATTATTTTACGTGTCAGACATAATTTATTTATTTAATTTACTTGATGATAAGATAAAACTTTGGATATAACTCGAATATTTGCGATTTATAACAATCTCGGACGTCCAATTGTTATGAATCGCATAATATCAATAGCTGTATCGGCGGAAAGACCTAAGGTCGATAGCCCTTATCAGGAATCAAAATAAAAACCTGTAGGAATAAAAAAATGTACTAAATGCAATTACTGATAATAAATATTTCTTATATATAATAGCTATAATTAATCAATCCAGTTAAAAGAAAGTTAAAGAAGCCACAAAAGATTAAAATTATCATACAAAAAGTGATTATAACATTTTTCTAAACATTACACTACCTGGCTCTTTAATCCAGTTTACATCATGTCGTGAAAGTGGCCGTAATCCAACAAATTATTAATAATCGCGCGTACCTGACCAACTGGAGAAATCTCGAGTCCGCGTCCTCGGTTTGAAAAAAAAATCTACAAACTACATTCTATTGTGGTCGGGCGCAACGCAAGAGCCGAGTCGATCTCGAAAATTCATTATGGAATCCAGTCCGGCCGGAATGTTTCAATTGTTGTCGTTTAAATGTCCACTTGGAAAAATCGATAAATTTCAATTAAGCCATTACGTGCGCAATTCGTTTCTTTCCTTTTTTTCCCACTTCGAATGCATTCTGCAATTATTTTGTTTATATACCACAGGCTTGAGTTAATTAACACTTTGTGGCCGATGTGGGCGAAATGACTCCTTTTTGTGAAGAGTGACACATCCATAACAGATTTTGTGATATTTTCATGTGCTCGGAGCGTGAAATTACAAAAAAATGGTTAAAATTTTGATGCTTAAAAAAAATATAAAAACATTTTCCATCGATTTGAAATTTTCCAAAATGACTCCAAATTCATTAGAGATTATGATTTTGCTAAAAATGCATGCACACCATCACCAGATTTTGAAATAATCACGTGCGACGAGAACGTGAAATTGCGAAAAATTGTTCTAATTTTATTCGCTTGAAAAAAAAAATTAAAAACAATTGCCATCAACGTGAAACTTTTGAAATAATCACGTGCGACGAGAACATGAAATTGCGAAAAATTGTTCTAATTTTATTCGATTGAAAAAAAAATTAAAAACAATTGCCATCAACGTGAAACTTTCCAAAATTACTCAAAATTTATTAGAAATAATGATTTCATCACAAATTCATACACACTATCACCAGATTTTGAAATAATCAAGTGCGACGAGAACGTGAAATTGTGAAAAATTGTTCTAATTTTATTCCCTAGAAAAAAAAATTAAAAACAATTGCCATCAACGTGAAACTTTCCAAAATTACTCAAAATTTATTGGAAATAATGATTTCATCACAAATTCATACACACCATCACCAGATTTTGAAATAATCACGGGCGACGAGAACGTGAAATTGCGAAAAATTGTTCTAATTTTATTCGCTTGAAAAAAAAATTAAAAACAATTGCCATCAACGTGAAACTTTCCAAAATTACTCAAAATTTATTGGAAATAATGATTTCATCACAAATTCATACACACCATCACCAGATTTTGAAATAATCACGGGCGACGAGAACGTGAAATTGCGAAAAATTGTTCTAATTTTATTCGCTTGAAAAAAAAATTAAAAACAATTGCCATCAACGTGAAACTTTCCAAAATTACTCAAAATTTATTGGAAATAATGATTTCATCACAAATTCATACACACCATCACCAGATTTTGAAATAATCACGGGCGACGAGAACGTGAAATTGCGAAAAATTGTTCTAATTTTATTCGCTTGAAAAAAAAATTAAAAACAATTGCCATCAACGTGAAACTTTCCAAAATTACTCAAAATTTATTAGAAATAATGATTTCATCACAAATTCATACACACTATCACCAGATTTTGAAAAAATCACGTGCGACGAGAACGTGAAATTGCGAAAAATTGTTCTAATTTTATTCGCTTGAAAAAAAAATTAAAAACAATTGCCATCAACGTGAAACTTTCCAAAATTACTCAAAATTTATTGGAAATAATGATTTCATCACAAATTCATACACACTATCACCAGATTTTGAAATAATCACGTGCGACGAGAACGTGAAATTGCGAAAAATTGTTCTAATTTTATTCGCTTGAAAAAAAATATAAAAACAATCGCCATTAACGTGAAACTTTCCAAAATTACTCAAAATTCATTAGATTATGATTTTATTAAAAATACGTACACACCATTAGCACTGATTTTGTGATAATTAGACGTGATCAGAGATGGAAATTGTTAAAAATTGTTTTAATTTTGTTGGCTTGAAAATATTTTTAAAAACAATTGCCATCGACTTGAAACTTTCCAAAATTACTCTAAATTTATTAGAAATAATGATTTTATCACAAATTCATTCATATCCATACCAGATTTTGTGATATTTTCACGTGACCAGAGCGTGAAATTACAAAAAATTGTTAAAATTTTGAAGGCTTGAAAAAAATATAAAAACAATTTCCACCGATTTGAAACTTTTCAAAATAACTCAAAATTCATTAGAGACTATGATTTTGGGATAAATTCGTACACATCATCGCCACGTCTTGTGATAATTACACCTGATCATAACGTTAAATTGCGAAAAATTGTTATAATTTTGAATTTTGAAAACAATTGCAATCGACTTGAAACATTCTAAATTTATTCGAAATTCATTCAGGATTATAATCCTAAAAAAAACACCCAACACCCCATCCATAGATTTTGAAATAAATCCATGTGCAAAAGGCATAATTTCTTGAAAATCTGTGATACATTTGCTGACTTGTTAAAAATATAAAAACAATTGCCATCAACTTGAAATTTTTCAAAATAACTCAAAATTCATTAGAGATTATGATTTTGGGAAAAATTCGTACCCAACATCACCACACCTTGTGATAACAACAGCTGATCAGAATGTTAAATTGCGAAAAATTGTTACAATTTTGGATTTTAAAAACAATTGCAATCGACTTGAAACTTTCCAAAATGACTTAAAATTCATTAGAGATTATGATTTCGAGAAGAATCTATTTACACCTTCACCAAATTTTGTGATAATTACACCTGATCAGAGCGTGAAATTGCGAAAACTTGTAATCATTTTGATGGCCTGAAAAAATCATAAAAAAACAGTTGCAATCGACTGGAATTTTCACATCTTTGAATCTTCGAATCTCTGAATCTACAAAACTTCAAAACTTTAATCTTCGAATTTTCACATCTTCGAATCTTCGAATCTTTGAATTTACAAAACTTCGAAACTTTGATCTTCGAAGATTCTCTTTGAATTTTCAAAGCTTCAAAACATCGAATCCTCTAATTTTCGAATCTTTTAATCTACAAAACTTCAAAACTTTAATCTTCGAAGATTATCTTACCTCGAATTTTTACATGTTCGAATCTTCTATTCAAAGATTAGAATCTACAAAACTTCGAAACTTTGATCTTCCAAGATTCTCTTTGAATCTTCAAAGCTTCAAAACATCGAATCCTCGACTCTTCGAATTTTCGAATCTTCAAAGATTTTCTATGAAAGCTTCGAATCTTCAAAATTCGAAATTTTGAAAATTCCAGCTCTAACACAAAGTACACTTTCTTGGATTAGATTTCATTTAGCATTTGGTGAAAAATGTTGTAATATGTAATAAATACCAATGAGAAAAAAAACATTAGAAACAAATTCTAGTGTTTTTTTTTATATTCGTATTATTACTATTACACAAACTGTTAAACCATTAAAGTAATTATTTTCTCAATCAAATCCAACACGCAATTTCTAGCCTAAAGCAAACAGTAACGCAACACCGAGATTGCGAAACGTCGGCGACACTAAAACACGTCGAAAATTTAACAGCCCGTGTCGTGTTTTATTAATTTAATATCTTGAACGCGACACAACATTCCAGGAAATGCGGGCCTTGACTTTTAAACAACAAAAACATTATTAATTGTTTAATAGGAAACGGCGGTAAGCTGCAATTAAATGCAAATTGGCATTCGACAAATATAACGAAAATCAAATGAGGAAATCAATAATTAAAATAATGTATCATAGTTAGCTGTTAACTGTATTTTAATTTAAATATATTTGACACATAACAGTGGCGAAGTTACGAATAAAGAATTTGAATTTGGATTTGAATCAAAGTGAACGTATTTTAAAATTAATTTCGTGACGGTAAGAAAGTAAAAGTAAATCACCGCCCTTAATTTATTCTAAGATATACGTGCCCCCCCCCCCTATTATAAACAATTTAATTGTTCAAGTGAACATTAACATTTTAATGAAATCTGAGAGTGAAATTATATATTCCATACTAAATACGAAATTTATAATGGCCCTCTTTATGCTAACTAACGATCGGAGAGATTGTTAATTATGCGCTTATTTAAAATTTAAATCATTTGATGGCTCTTATAAATATTTTCGTAATTTTATTAAAACCGTAAATTTGGAGCTTCTCGAGTTAAAATATGTACATCTAAACCGACCGAAATGTTATGTATGCAGATCGGAAAAACTATAAAGTAGGAGAAAGTGTAATAAAAAAAAAATAATAATAGAAACACCATTACGACATTAGCGAGATCTACTATATGTACACTGGAGAAAAAAAAAATTAAATACTTAAAATTCGTGAAATTTCGATCATTTTCAAACCGCCATAACTCGGTGTATTTTCAATCGATTTTGATGAATCTTTGAGGGCGAAAAACTTTGAAGTGTCTTCTTTAAAGTCATGCTTGCGAACTTAAGCGTAACCCCTTCCGCCCCCCTCTAGCATCCCTGTGAAAAAAAATTGTTTTTTCAGAAACCATGTCCAACTTTGACGATGTGTACGGAGTTGGAAAAATTTTGTCGACTCGATCAACCATAAAGGCATTAAAATTTGATCAATTCCCTATACAGGACTCCAAGAACGAAGTTCCTACGACGATTTGGCACCAAGTTATGGGTGTCTGAAAAAACATGCATTTTGAGGTTTTTCGAAATCAGCAACTTTTCAAGCAAATTTGATGATTCTTTCGGGAAAAAATCTCATTTTGGTCCTACTTTAATGGGGTCAACTCAGATTAAAATTATCCCTTTCGAACCCTTCAACTCCCGAACAAGAAAAACACGTTTTTGGGCAAAAAAACGTCCAACTTTGGCAACAGTTTTGGCCATGCCTGAGAGAGAGAGAAATATAATTCAATTAAACGAATCTCATGACGTAATAATATACGACATACTTGATTTATCTCACAGCCAACACTGAAGCAAAATTTTGTGACTCACACGATACAAATTATTTTAACTTAATTCAATTATAAAATGAAATAATAACAATTATAAAATTGTTGATAGAGCTACAATAAAACTTTTTATTTTAGAACAAGTAATAATTTTAAAAATTATCCACCGAAAGTTATCTGACAATGGACTACCACATAGTAACGGTCGCAACCATCATCTTCATAAAAAAATAAAAATTGAAAAATTAAATTTCAAAATTGAAATACTAGTCAAGAAATTCGTCCCATTCATTTATCAATGCAAATTTCTGTATATTCCTCTTTCAGGTGCGCTTTATCAATCGATATTATATTTATTACATTTTCAATTTGCTATTAATTAACGAACAGCCGTCGACGTTTGCGCGCTAAAAATTTTGATCAACGTTTGCACAAACATAAATTCTAACGCAATGAGAAATGTACGCGACGTAATTGCTCACGTAATTATTATAAGTCGAGACTTAATTAGGATCGTCGTAATTCTCACAACGCCCCGCTAATTTCTTTAAGTGTATGCATGCACCGATACGCTTTGTTCGCTTATGCAACGTCTTTCTCTTTTACAGTTGTTACAACGAGGATCGTTATGTTATTATCCATTGCAAAAATGTCTTCGGCATGACTCGGTTTCGATATTGGTATTCTTAAGAGATGCAACAACTTGTGTGAAGAAATTTCAAATTTTCCAAACTAATAATTTCCATTTGACACAATTATTATGATTAAGTTTTCTAGTTAGACTAACAGTTGCGTCACCATTACAACAACAAATTACTATACTGAAGGAAAAAAAAAATGATTTTAAATTCGTGAAATTTCGACCATTTCCAAACCGCCATAACTCGGCATATTTTTAATCGATTTTGATAAATCTTTAAGGGCAAAAATTTTGAAGTGACTTCTTTAAAGTCATGCATGCTAAATTAAGCGTAACCTCTTCCGCCACCCAGGTTTTTGTGGAAACCATGTCCAACTTTGACAATGTCTACGGAATTGGAAAAATTTTGTCTGCTCAATCCGCCACAAAGGCATTAAAATTTAATCAATTCCCTACGCAGGACTCAAAGAACGAAGTTCCTACGACAATTTGGCACCAAGTTATGGGTGTTTTTCGCACATAACTCAGTGACTTTTCAACCAAATTTGATGATTCTTTCAGGAAAAAATCCCATTTTGACTCTACTTTAAGGCAGTAAACTCAGATTAGAATGATCCCTTTTCGAACCCTTCAAACCCCGAACCAAAAAAAAAAACACGCCCAACTTTGGCAACTTGAAAATTTTTTTTTTTTCAAACCGCCATAACTTTGTGCCAAATCGTCGTAAGAACTTCGTTCTTCAAGTTTTGCATAGGGAATTGATCAGATTTTAAGGCCTTTATGGTGGATCGAGTCGACAAAATGTTTCCAACTTCATAGACATCGTCAAAGTTGAAAATGGTTTCCTGAAAAAACATTTTTTTCACAGGGGTGCTAGAGAGGGGCGGAAGGGTTTACGCTTAAGTTCGTATGCATGACTTTAAAAAAGACTCTTCAAAGTTTTTTTCCCTCAAAGATTAATCAAAATCGATTGAAAATACACCGAGTTATGGCGGTTTGAAAATGGTCGAAATTTCACGAATTTCAAGTGTTTTTTTTTTCCTCCAGTGTATTTTTGGGGTATTAATTGCAGCAGAAAAATCGAATCAATAGGCATTTTCTAACAATCATAAACCTTTAATTTATCGGTGAACCTCGTATATGTAAATAAAGAACGACCTGCTGCGAAGACAAACAAGCAAAACCATAAAATTCCCATAAGGTTATTAAAATATGGCACAAACCGTAACTCGCAATAAACTGCACGCCTGATCAATTAACTCGAGAAAAAATAGAATAAGAAGTTATTCAACACACCGCGGATTACAATATGTGATATTACGCAAAAGCTAATTCACAACGCGCCATTGTGTGCGAAGTATAATAACGTCGTTAAGAGATTTTATAAATCGAAGAATTCTTAAGCCCCCATTGTTGCCGTAACATTATTTTTTCGCCCGCGCGGGCGAAATTATAACGTGGAAAATATGATTAGGGAAGTTCTTTTTTGCTCCTCGCCCTTTTTTACAAAGCTACTACATGAAATTACAGATCTAGCTTCCGCGGAAGTTTCTGAAAGGTAATTAAGGAGATTAAAGAGGACGACTTTTTCGATCTAATATACCGGCGTGCAGGAGATTGAACCTGGCGGTTTATTAGATGTTAGCGGTACTGCAACATCAATTTTCTCCGGAATATTGCGGATGACATTTCTTTCGGGACAGTTTTTCCGGCCAGTATTGGTTTTATTTAAATTACTAATTTCGAAATAGGAAAATTATCTCTGGATAGTAAAAAGTTTCTCCATACAATATTTGTTTTATTTAATTTGCTAATTTCGAAATAGGAAAATTGTCTGGATGGTAAAAAGTTTCTCCAGCAAATATTGGTTTTATTTAAATTACAAGATCGAAATGGAAAAATTGCCTAACAAACAGCTTATTTATTATTCTCAACTTCGTTAAATCCATCTGCGAGAAACTCGTAAATAAGTCGCAAAAGTCATAAGTCTTTAGCGTGAATTACAAAAGATAGTTTTCCCCTCCGGTTCGAAACTTTACCGTTGCAAGATTTTCATTTGTAATTTTTCCCCAGAATAAATGAAACGATCGCCTCGCTGCAGTTTCCAACTTCAGATAAAATCCTATTTTTTCGCGCCAACTTTAGTTTTTCCTTTACTTCGCTGCGCGTTGCTTTAAGAAGCACAACAGAAAAAAAGTCTACATTATTGCATTCCTAATTTAATAATTTTATGAAATTATGTACACCCGCAAAATACGGATAAGTATTTTTCTATAGAATAAAACACTTTTTATTTCTACTTCGTTATAAATGCGTTTATATAAAATAAAACACTTTTTACTTTGTTTGTATATTATATTCATATTCATTTATTTCACAATTGCACAGTTCACAAATTACAAAAGAAGGGTATAATTTGTTGCGGATATATTTGTCACATAAATAATTACATACAACAATTTGATTTATTTGTTTGAATGCAGTTTGACTAGTTTTGATAATGGCAAGCTGAGTTGCCGAAACTGCAGTCAAACAAATAAATCAAATTATTATACAAACAAAGTAAAAAGTGTTTTAATCTATATTAACGCATTTATAAGTAAACGTTTCCCACATAACAAGTATTTTTCTCTCTGAAGGGCTCATAGGATCAACGTGTACTTAAAAAAAGTTCGTTGTTTATAACCACTTTAAACGAGATAATAAAATTTACAATTAAAATTGAAAATCCCCAATACCTTCTTCCTATCGAACTTTGTTAAAAACAATTTTAACAATTTATATAATATGAATTTCAATATTTTCAAAAATAGTAACACGATAAATAAATTGGAAACAACCTTACTTATTGCAGAAAACATTAGAGCATTAATTATTCAGGCTATATTTAGTTTTATTGAATTTATTTAATAGTAACTTTAAATAAATCTAATGAGTGAAATAATCAACTTTACCATGCGCTTTTTATGCTTTTATTTTCTTAATGTTTTTGTAAAAAGGATATTATCCGTAAATAAAGTTATTATTATTATTATTATAAATATTTTTTGTTATAGCAAAATGTCAGTAACGTAATTATAGTGTGAAGGTTTCATCAATTAGCAAATCATTAAACGAGACCCGTTTATAAATGACAATATCCAACAGCTCCTTGATATCCTCACCTTGAACCAATTTTAGATTCCAACAGTGGAAACAATTATAACGCCATTATCATTTTTCAACGTAATGTCTTCGGGCTGTACCGTTAAAGAATAAACAAATAAATTTTAATTTTTAATAAACTTGCATGAATATTTAGTGGTGTTATTACGACATAGTTATTAACGACTGCACCCAACTTATTAGAATACGGAATAAGTAACATTACGAGTTGTCATGATGTAATTAATTTAATTTATTTTGTATTACATTTTGCTGGGTTTTTTTTTGGTCCATGTAATTATATATTTGCTGTTTTAGCTACGATTAAATTCTTAAAATTAATTTGCATTTTCTATAGCAGACAAAAATTAGAAGAAAAAAAATTATGCATGGAGAAAAAAATAATTTGTAGTCTTAAGAATTTTTTTTTCGATCTCACTGAGATACGCAAAATTGCTTTTTTCGTAAATAGTGCCTAAATCGACTGGAAACGCCTAAGAAACGATTGAATTAAATTTCTCTTTAAAATTTTTTTTCTTGTTTTTTTGTGTAAGAACTTATTCTGAACACTATTTATCCATAAAAAAACTTTGTGGAACATCCGGGAGTGAAGAGTAAAGGTACGTAAAATGACGTTTTTAGTAAATAGTGCTTAAATCGACTAAAAAACGCTAGAAATAATTTTTTTTTCAAAATTATTTTTTGTATTTTTTTCAAGTCTAAGAGCTCATTCTGAACACTATTTGTCTATATATTTTTTTCGTGGGACTTCCAGGAACGGAAATACGCAAAATGACTTTTTCGTAAATAGTGAAAAACGCTTAAATTAAATTTTTCTTGAAATTTTTATTTTGATATTTTTCAAGTCTAAGAGCACATTCTAAACACTATTTGTCTATACAATTTTTTCGTGGGACTTCCAGGAACGGAGATACGTAAAATGACTTTTTCGTAAATAGTGCTTAAATCGATTAAAAAACGCTTAAATTACATTTTTCTTGAATTTTTTTTTTCAAGACTAAGAGCACATTCTGAACACTATTTGTCTTTACATTTTTTTCGTGGGACTTCCATGAACGGAGATACGCAAAATGACTTTTCCGTAAATAGTGCTTAAATCGACTAAAAAACGCCTGAAATCATTTTTTTTTCAAAAATTTTTTTTCTTATTTTTTCAATTTTAAGAGCTCATTCTGAACACTATTTGTCTATACATTTTTTTCGTGGGACTTCCAGAAACGGAGATACGCAAAATGACTTACTAAAAAACGCTTAAAATATTTTTTTTTATAAAATTTCTTTTTGTATTTTTTTCAAAAATTGTTTTTTGTATTTTTTTAAGTCTAAAAGCTCATTCTGAACACTATTTGTTTATACATTTTTTCGTGGGACTTCCAGGAACGGAGATACGCAAAATGACTTTTCCGTAAATAGTGCTTAAATCGACTAAAAAACGCTTGAAATAATTTTTTTTTCTTATTTTTTCAATTTTAAGAGCTCATTCTGAACACTATTTGTCTATACATTTTTTTCGAGGGACTTTCAGGAACGGAGATACGCAAAATGACTTACTAAAAAACGCTTAAAATATTTTTTTTTATAAAATTTCTTTTTGTATTTTTTTCAAGTCTAAGAGCTCATTCTGAACACTTTGTCTATACAATTTTTTCGTGGGACTTCCAGGAACGGAGATACACAAAATGACTTTTTCGTAAATAGTGCTTAAATCGACTTAAAAACGTATAAAATATTTTTTTCAAAAATTCTTTTTTGTATTTTTTCAAGTCTTACAGCTCATTCTGAACACTATTTATCTATACATTTTTTTCGTGGGATTTTCAAAAATAAAGATAAGCAAAATTACTTTTTTCATAAATAGTGCTTAAATCGACTAAAAAAACGCTTAAAATAATGTTTTTTCAAAAATTGTTTTTTGTATTTTTTTTAAGTCTAAGAGGTCATTCTGAACACTATTTGTTTATACATTTTTTCGTGGGACTTCCAGGAACGGAGATACGCAAAATGACTTTTCCGTAAATAGTGCTTAAATCGACTAAAAAACGCTTGAAATCATTTTTTTTTCAAAAAATTTTTTTCTTATTTTTTCAATTTTAAGAGCTCATTCTGAACACTATTTGTCTATACATTTTTTTTTCGTGGGACTTCCAGGAACCGAGATACGCAAAATGACTTTTTTTCGTAAATCGACTGGAAACGCCTAAAAAACGCTTAAAATAATTTTTTTTTGTATTTTTTCAAGTCTAAGAGCTCATTCTGAACACTATTTGTCTATACATTTTTTTCGTGGGACTTCCAGGAACGGAGATACGCAAAATGACTTTTCCGTAAATAGTGCTTGAATCGACTAAAAAACGCTTGAAATAATTTTTTTTCAAAATTTTTTTTTTGTATTTTTTTCCAGTCTAGGAGCTCATTCTGAACACTATTTGTCTATACATTTTTTTTGTGGGACTTCCAGGAACGGAGATTCACAAAATTACTTTTTCGTAAATAGTGCTTAAATCGACTAAACGCGCTTAAAATAACTTTTTTTTCTAATTTTTTTTTTGTATTTTTTCAAATTTAAGAGCTCATTCTGAACACTATTTTTCTATAAATTTTTTTCGTGGGACTTCCAGGAATGAAGATACGCAAAATGACTTTTTTCGCAAACAGTGCTCAAATCGACTAAAAAACGCTTAAAATAATTTTTTTTATAAAATTTCTTTTTGAATTTTTTTTCAAGTCCAAGAGTTCATTATAAACACTATTTGTCTATACATTTTTTTCGTGGAACTTCCAGGAACGGAGATACGCAAAATGACTTTTTTCGCAAATAGTGCTTAAATCGACTAAAAAACGCTTAAAATTATTTTTTTTTCAAAAAAAATTTTTGTATTTTTTAAAGTCTAGGAGCTCATTCTGAACACTATTTGTCTAAACATAATTCATCAACAGCATTTTTTTTATATTAATTTGCAGTAAATTTCACGTTATCAATATTTATGAGCAAATTCATTGTCACAGTTTTCATCCCAAGGTGAGTGGGTTTTTTGGTTTACTGCACTTATAAATTATAAGTTGCCGGCATAAAAATAATGATTGTTGATTCAATGCAAATCCGACGAAGACTTGAGAGGCGTTGATCATAACTTTCGGTATGTTAATTTCACGTTACATATGTAAGCGTTGGCACTAAGGTTATGCATACAAATACATTAAACAATGGCAAATGAATTGTGGTATTTCCTAGTTCGTCCTAGGCTTGGCCTACGCGTGCAATTGTTTTTTTTTTAATTCGCGTACTAATTTTAATTAAATTTGAAACGAGTTACCGAAACTGATACCCACATTGATTCTGTCGTTGTCCATGATGGATAAAAAAAATAGAAAAACAAATGCTAGCGACTTGAAAATTTCCGAATTTACTCAAAATACATTCTACTTACCAACGCCGTAAAAATCAGAAAATACCCCATCACTAGATTTCAAGATAATCAACAGAAAATGCAAGAAAAAAATAAACTTAAAATCTATGACTGAATTTAGATTTCTAAATATTCACATTTCCAAGATAGAACTTTCTAAATTCACTCAATACAACATATTATTCACAATAAAAATTTAGTACACCATCCTCTAGTAACATGAATATTTATTTACGACGTGCACAATCAACATTCCTTAGCTCAACGGAATCACTTTCACCGGACGAAATCGGTTTTAGTGTTATTACTAAAAAGCAAAATGGCGGCGTAATATCGTTGCCCGCGAGAAAGTACCAGTAATTCATAGTTATTGCCACAATAAACGCTCTAGAACTTTCTCTCGGTATCATCGCCGGCAAACGAAATATTCAAATTTATTGCGTTGGGCTAGAAAACATGTCACAAAATCTGCAATCCACACAAAGGTTTCACATAACAAATTATGCACTTTCATAATGGTTTTAAAAAGTACGAAACTCTTCATGCAGGTCTATAGATCATGGACAGAGACAGACAGACAGATACACGCACACACGTAGACACACCCAGAAGTGTCTTGTAGAACAATAAAATTAATTTGAAACCATACACTGTGTTAGTGTTTTATTAAATGACACCCAGAAGTCTTTTTAATCGCCTCAATGGACTACATGCCGGATATTTTCGTTAAAAAAAATTGAAAAAATTTCATGATCACAATACTTTTCGGTATTTTGTAACGAATTAAGTGAAAAATACTCGACTACTAATTTTTCTTTCAATATTACATGTATGATCCGTTTAATACGCACATTCAACAATGTACTAAAGTGTTAAAATCCTACATTTTCCGTGTAAAATTTGCTTCAATTAACACAGATGTGTAAACATTAAAAAAAGAACTGTGCAGGAGAAATTAAAGGGAATAAAAAAAAGTTTGAAAGCAATTAGAGCGTCTAAATGAATAAAAATGTTTTCGTGTTGGGAAAATGTTTTCTGTCCGAACTAAATGAACTCGCGCATTATCATGTAAGGTGGGCGGGATTTATTTGTTCGAAGAGTTAAACTTTTGCACTTTCCCCGAGTTCGGTAAATTAACCTTCCACTTTCGGGTTATTAACTAAGAAGTTCAGTTTCATTCCTGGCGGCGTAAAAGTAAGCACAATATTTTATGAATTTTATCGCGGATGTAAAGCAGCATGCAGAAAATTTGACGTTGGCCGGCCATATTTTTAAAGTGAAATAGAAAGAGAGAGAGAGAGGGCCGGGGGTACATTCACCTCCACAAAACTCATATCTGATGCATTTTATCACTATAAATTTTCCGCATTTTCATGGCCCGTAATTGAATTTCCATTTTTCTGCGACCGCTCACGGGGATGTGACGTTCCGTTTTGTGCTTTATGTAAAGAAGTCTTTTAGTATGTGGAATCGTTTTTTTGATTTTCGATAATTCAAACTTTTACAGATCGGTAAATCGCTCGCTCGCAGAGAAACAAAAAATTGGAGATATGTTCTTATTAAAAAAAAAAAAAAATCAATAACAAAATGTGAATACGTTGTAAGAATTATCTGTATACCCATCCCAAAGTTTTTGCTGCGGTGGAAGGGTGAGAGGCAAGGTAAGAAATTAGACTCGAAGAGGAGGATCGGAAGTTTACACTTTCGTAGAATTTGTGTTTTTATTAAGAGTTATTAAATAATAATTTTGACTTTCAACCGACACCATTTTGTTTCCACTGGAGATTTTTTAATGATTTTTGCAGAATATTAAAGACTGATTATTTCTTAGACGATTTCGACAGTTAGATCTAGCTGCAATGACAGACACAATTTTTTTCAGTTGGAAAACCAATTTTAAGCAATTTTGAATTATTAATTTTGACGTCATTTTGTTTCCAATGGAGATTTTTAAAAGATTTTTGCAGAATATTAAAGACCGATTATTTCTTAGACTATTTCGACAGTTAGATCCAGCTGCAATGACAGACACATTTTTTTTCAGCTGGAAAACCAATTTTAAGCAATTTTTAATTAAAAATTTTGATTTTCAACCGACGCCATTTTGTTTTCACTGGAGATTTTTTAATGATTTTTGCAGAATATTAAAGACTGATTATTTCTTAGACGATTTCGACAGTTAGATCCAGCTGTAATGACAAACACATTTTTTTCAGTTAGAAAACCAATTTTAAGCCATTTTGAATTAATAATTTTGACGTCATTTTGTTTCCACTAAAGATTTTTTAATGATTTTTGCAGAATATTAAATACTGATTATTTCTTAGACGATTTCGACAGTTAGATCCAGCTGCAATGACAGACACATTTTTTTCAGCTGGAAAACCAATTTTAAGCAATTTTGAATTAAAAATTTTGACTTTCAACCGACGCCATTTAGTTTCCACTGAAGATTTTTTAATGATTTTTGCAGTATGTTAAAGACTGATTATTTCTTAGACGATTTCGATAGTTAGATCCAGCTGCAATGACAAACACATTTTTTTTTCAGCCGGAAAACCAATTTTAAGCAATTTTGAATTAAAAATTTTGACGCCATTTTGTTTCCACTGGAGATTTTTTAATAATTTTTGCGGTATATTAAAGACCGATTATTTATTAGACGATTCCGATAGTTACATACAGCTGCAATAACAGACACATTTTTTTTTCAGCCGGAAAATCAATTTTAAGCAATTTTGAATTAATAATTTTGACGTCATTTTGTTTCCACTAAAGATTTTTTAATGATTTTTGCAGAACATTAAAGACTAATTACTTCTTAGACGATTCCAACAGTTAGATCCTGCTGCAATGACAGACACATTTTTTCTAAGCCGGAAAACCAATTTTAAGCAATTTTGAATTAATAATTTTGACTTTCAACCGACGCCATTTTGTTTCCACTAGAGATTTTTTAATGATTTTTGCAGTATATTAAAGACTGATTATTTCTTAGACGATTTCGACAGTTAGATCCTGCTGCAATGACAGACACATTTTTTCCAGCCGGAAAACCAATTTTAGGCAATTTTGAATTAATAATTTTGACTTTCAACCGACGCCATTTTGTTTCCACTGGAGATTTTTTAATAATTTTTGCAGTATATTAAAGACTGATTATTTCTTAGACGATTTCGACAGTTAGATCCAGCTGCAATGACAGACACATTTTTTTTCAGCCGAAAAACCAATTTTAAGCAATTTTGAATTAATAATTTTGACTTTCAACCGACGCCATTTTGTTTCCACTGAAGATTTTTTAATGATTTTTGCAGTATTTTAAAGACTGATTATTTCTTAAATGATTTCGACAGTTAAATCCAGCTGCAATAAGAGACACATTTTTTTCAGCCGGAAAACCAATTTTAAGCAATTTTGAATTAAAAATTTTGACTTTCAACCGATGCCATTTTGTTTCCACTTAAGATTTTTTAATGATTTTTGCTGTATATTAAAGACTGATTATTTCTTAGACGATTACAACAGTTAGATTCAGCTGCAATGACAGACACATTTTTTTCAGCCGGAAAACCAATTTTAAGCAATTTTGAATTAAAAATTTTGACTTTCAACCGATGCCATTTTGTTTCCACTTAAGACTTTTTAATGATTTTTGCAGTATATTAAAGACTGATTATTTCTTAGACGATTACAACAGTTAGATCCAGCTGCAATGACAGACACATTTTTTTTTCAGCCGGAAAACCAATTTTAAGCAATTTTGAATTTAAAATTTTGACGCCATTTTGTTTCCACTGGAGATTTTTGAATGATTTTTGCAGAATATTAAAGACTGATCATTTCTTAGACGATTTCGACAGTTAGATCTTGCTGCAATGACAGACACATTTTTTTCAGCAGGAAAACTTATTTTGAGCAATTTTGAATTTCAACCGAGGCCATTTTGTTTCCACTGGGGATTTTTTAAATTATTGTTGCAGAATATTAAAGACTTATCATTCCTTAGGCGTGTTTAAGAATTGGAGCCAGCTGCAATAACAGATACATTTTTCTTCAGCTAGAAAACCAATTTTGAGCAATTTTGAATTAATCATATTAACTTTCAAGCGACGCCATTTTGTTTCCAGTGGAGGTTTTTGCGGAATAATAAAATAGGTTTATCCTGAAAGGATTTTGTAATTTTTAAGCTAATCCAAGTTAAGGAAATTTTTCTACAACTTGAATGCGATTTTCTTTACTGAAGAATTTTAGGGAAAAAATAGTGAGTGAAAAAGCGAGAGAAATAAATTACAAAAAATACTATACCACACCTAAACCAGCTTCTGACCTCATGGTCCTTCAACCTTGTGGGGAATACCTATAACTCCTATTTGCTGTATTCCCTCTGGATGTGTTTGCAGTTGTGAAACCAAAGACATTTTACTCGTATAAATCTCTTGCTTTGGAAGTAATATAAGTTGTGAAACGAATGATACTTTAGTAATATAAATTTAAATTAATTACTATAATTACTACGAGATCGTATTTATGACCCTTCAATAAATAAATAACATGTGAATGGAGATTTCGATGAGTGTGTGTCTGTGTGAAACTGTTGCCTGCAGTCACAACCTATAATTAAAGAATTTGAAAGTAAAGGTGTCCGCGGCACATTTCCGAATAGCCTTGCCTAGATTAAAATCGAGAGTAGTCCCGAATAACAGGATATACTTTTTTCCTACCAATTACAAGCAGCAATACTTTTTTTTTTATTGTCGACCTTAAACTTGCAAAAATGCTCCACCACACACACACTCGTGGGCGACGACGACGTCGGAGCCCACACGAAGAGAAATGTGTATTAAGGCCGATTCACAATGAGTAGAGGATAGTGGGCATTGTTAATGGAAGGTGTTTAAGTGGGTCAGCGACGGCACGAAGACGTAGATGAAGTATAAGGTAGAAGGAAAACACGAAAGTGCTTTCGGTCAATGGGACAATTTGCTGCTGCTGCTGCTGCCTTTAGGACTTATTGCCCGAGCCCGAAAATTGGCTCTGTAAAGTAAAAGTTTTATGGAACACTTAAATAAATATATTATAAACTTAACGTGATGACCTAATCTTTAACTAGTGAGAGTTTCCAATTTTTATTATTATTCAAAGCTTTAATTGAAATATCATTTGATCATTGTTTGATCGTCACTAATAAATAAACAGTGTGATATTAACTAAGTAAAAGTGTGTTTTATTCATTTTGAATATCGTAAAATGTGATTATTCCAATTATGATTGTTATAAATTACTGACAATTAAGAAAGGGGCTTCGGAGGTTTTAAAAAGTAAATAATAGCATCATTAGCGAATAAGCCGGTGCACTGTTGCATAATTGCCTAGATTTTTTTTCCCATGAATACTTTCCACCCTAACCCCATTTTATGTTCAATTACTTCGTAATCTCGAAATAATGGGGGGGGACGCTTCCCTGTGCATGCTCCTTGCCAAAAATCCCACCGGGATTTATCCGGAAAAATTACGGCCTTGCGGTTAATTAAAAATGTAATGAGCTACTTCTCGTCTCATCCCATTGTCAGTCTGGAAACTTTTGCTCCACCCTTCAATATTATAATGGAATTTAATAAGAAATAGCGGGACAATCGTTTTTTTTAATTCTGTTAGTGGCTACAAACATTTTGCTAAGGTAATTACAAGAAATGATGATGTGGCCATCATGTTAGTTTCTTCGGTTTCGATAAAATACTATTTATTTTCAAATTTTAAATTATAAATTATGATCAATTTTGAGTACATTTCAAGCTTTTCAGTCCTACCAAAATCTCGCTTCAAGTTGCGAACATCAATTATATTACTCAAGTAGAATCCTACCAAAATCTCGCGTCAAGTTGCTAACATCAAAATATTACTCAGGTAGAGTCCTGCCAAAATCTCGAGGCAAGTTGCGCAGTGACCATTTAAATTTCAAGAAAGGCGACGCCTATTTAATTCGGTGGAAAAGTATTATCTCCGAATCCTTTCCCGCTCCGAGCAAACTAACACCCTAAAGTCGCGAGATTTTTATTATCAACAATCGCAATAAATATTCTACACCTTCCTCTTGAAGATGTTCAGCTATGCAAATCCTTTTCCATTCGACAACATTTTCCCTCCTGCGCATACTTTAACCCGCGACGGCAAATAATGTCCCTTTATTATATCCCTTATATACATTGCCTGCGCGAACAAGTTAAAATAGTGTCAACATTTGCATAGAATCGAAGAACCCGAACACGTGGAATTCATTAGATATCGCGACGTGTTTCCCCCGGATTAAATAATCAAAGTGGATGCATAGGTGAGAGAGGTGTGCGTGCCCTTCTTTTTTTTTCTATTTACCCTTTCGAATTCTGCACTTGAAATTCCTGTCCTCGCTCGGCGTTTCGTGTTTTTCTTGTGTGTTGTCGTTCACGTTCGCAGCGTTCACACTACTCCTTCGGATTGGAAACTGTTCGATTCGTTTTCGCTACGTGTTCGAAATTTTATGGGCCGCGTCTCAATATGCACGCCTAGATTTAGGATGGATATACAACTGGAATATAGTACGGTGTGTCTAAAATCAAACTGTAACTTTTTTTGAAAACTAAAATCCACGTCTGTTTTTTTTTTAATTCTCTACTTGATAATTTTGTAAAAATCTTAAAACACTCCTTCATTGGATTTCAAAATAATTGCTGGAGAACGAAGCTTGGTGTCATTTTGAAGAGGTGCATTTTTTGAGCGATTAAAAAAAATATAGAAACAATTGCTACAAACTTGAAACTTTCTAGATTGCCTCAAAATTGATTCTACTTTATGATTCTGTAAAAATCTAAAACCACCCCTTCTCTAAATTTCCAGATAATTCCACGAGAACGAAGCTTTGTGCCATACCGAGGTTACACATTTTCTCAAACGATAAAAAAAATATTTAAACAATTATCACAGTCGTAAAACTTCACAAATTCACTCAAAATACATTCTACTTGATAATTTTGTAAAAATCTGAAAACATCCCTTCACTGGATTACAAAATAATTGCAGGAGAATGAAGCTTGGTGCCATTTTGGAGTGGTGTATTTTTTGAGCGATTAAAAAAAATATAGAAACAATTGCTACAAACTTCAAACTTTCCAGATATCCTCAAAATTGATTCTACTTTATGACTCTGTAAAAATCCAAAACCACCCCTTCTCCAGATTACGAGATAATTCTACGAGAACGAAGTTTAGTGCCATCTCAAAGTTACACATTTTCTCAAACGATAAAAAAAATATTTAAACAATTATCACAGTCGTGAAACTTCACAAATTCACTCAAAATACATTCTACTTGATAATTTTGTAAAAATCTGAAAACATCCCTTCACTGGATTACAAAATAATTGCAGGAGAATGAAGCTTGGTGCCATTTTGAAGTGGTGTATTTTTTGAGCGATTAAAAAAAATATAGAAACAATTGCTACAAACTTGAAACTTTCCAGATATCCTCAAAATTGATTCTACTTTGAGATTCTGTAAAAATCCAAAACCACCCCTTCTCTAGATTCCGAGATAATTGTAGGAGAACGAAGCTTGGTGTCATTTTGAAGTGGTGTATTTTTTGAGCGATTAAAAAAAAATATAGAAACAGTTGCTACAAACTTGAAATTTTCTAGATTGCCTCAAAAATGATTCTACTTTATGACTCTGCAAAAATCTAAAACCACCCCTTCTCAAGATTCCGAGATAATTGCACGAGAACGAAGCTTAGTGCCATACCAAATTTACAAATTTTCTCAAACGATAAAAAAAAAATTTAAACAATTATCACAATCGTGAAACTTCACAAATTCACTCAAAATACATTCTACTTGATAATTTTGTAAAAATCTGAAAACACCCCTTCACTAGACTTCAAAATAATTGCAGGAGAACGAAGGTAGGTGTCATTTTGAAGTAGTGCATTTTTTGAGCAATTAAAAAAAATATAGAAACAATTGCTACAAACTTGAAATTTTCTAGATTGCCTCAAAATTGATTCTACTTTATGATTCTGTAAAAATCTAAACCACCTCTTCTCTAAATTTTGAGCTAATTCCACGAGAACGAAGCTTTGTGCCATACCGAGGTTACACATTTTCTCAAACGATAAAAAAAATATTTAAACAATTATCACAGTCGTGAAACTTCACAAATTTACTCAAAATACATTCTACTTGACAATTTTGTAAAAATCTGAAAACACCCCTTCACTAGATTTCAAAATAATTGCAGGAGAGCGGAGCATTTTTCGAACGATTGAAAAAAATACTACTGATTTTCATTTTTACCCATTTCTCCGTCCCCTTTCCGCGGATGCTCGTCTCTCTTTCTCTCTATCTTCCTCTCTCTCTCTCTCTATCTTCCTCTCTCTCTCTCTCTATCTTCCTCTCTCTCTCTATATATCTCTCTCTTCATTCGGATGTCCGATTGCGTTCGCAATCGCAAACATGTAATAAATCAACGTAAGTTCTTTGTGTTCATTATTTTGTCTGTTTTCTCTCTCTCTCTCTCTTTCTCTCTTCATTCGGATGTCCGATTGCGTTCGAGATTTGAGACGTTTTTATGGTATTGAAACATAACAAACATCTTTTTTGGCGTCTGGAGATAAGTGGACGACTTGAAAATGCAAATTATAATAATTCACGTTTTTTTTTTATGTTTTCAAAAATAATAACAGTGGTGGTGTGTATGTTTCGATCTTCTTAGATCTCATAGATATGATAAACGAAACTCGAATTACGTGCTTCTTAAAAAAATATTGAACTATTTACTACTAATTAAAATGATTTAAAAAAAGCACCCACTTAGGTAACGCGGTTTAAATCCAGCCAATATACGTCCGATAGTGGGGTACCGCAAGGATCCAATTTAGAACCCTCTTTTTTCATTTACGTTAAAAATGTTCATATCGTCGACGAAGCGGCAATATACGCCATTTTTATCAAAATTGAGATTTTAGTACATAATCTTCGCCCAGAAAACCATAAATCGGTATTTTGTCCCTCCTGTAAAATTTTGGTAAATATGAGATAGGCGGTGTTGTCGCTTCACCGACGATATATTTCGTTTTAAATACTTTTTTATACGTCCGTTATAAAATGTACAGTTTTTTCATTAATTTGGGTTCATAAAATATGTGATTCCTGAACCCTTCACTCTTTTGCGTGAAAAAAAGTGCCGTAGCGGTTCATTTTTTAACGCTACTATTAAATTGTTTGCGCAAAGTGTGCCATGAACGTTTCGCAACACGCCGCGAGTTCCGCCGATAAATGTCAAATATTCGTTTCAGATCAAGAAAAGTTGATGATTATCATTTTCTTCATTTAAAAAAAGTATTATTACTTATAAAAATTGATTAAGGTTTTATCGAATTTATTTAAAGTTACGGACGTTGAAAAAAAATTCTATGAAACTCGAGAGTAAAGCAACTTTTTTCACTTGTAGGAATTGCCGCACTCGCCTTCGGCTCGTGTGGAAATCTTTCCTACTCGTGAGAAAAAGTACTACTTTACTCACTTGTTGCCGATGACATAAAAGTGCACTGACAACAACAGTTTTTCTTAAAAAGTATAAAATCGGACATTTAAAATTAATTAGAAAGTGCAAAGTAGTAACATTTGTGTATTGTATTTAAGTATTTTCCTCTGTATTTTCTATTTGTATTGCTTACAAAAATGAAAATAATAATAATCTGTTTAAAATTGTTTTGACAATTAAAGTATTATTATTATTTTGATTTCGATTTTTGTAGTCTGTACAAGATTTATCTCATTTTTTTTTAATTATAATAAGATATTTTTTTGAACATAGTATACAATCCCACGGCAGGAAAGTGAACGCGTTCCTCCGCCCCCACCCCCCACGAGAAAGTCTTAGCTCTGGTTTTTTTTTTTCCATCCTCCCTCTAGCTCTCGCATCTGGGTCAACAGCTAACATTTATCTTTGTATTTATTTGATTAAGATATACGCGCAGTGTCTGGAGAAACGGAAAAGGGTTGCCTTCGTTTGTAGGAAGAAAAAACAGTCGAAGGATAAAATACCCCCTCATAACTTTTTCCGCCTCTTGCTTATTTATTTACTTTGGGGAAAGTCCGACTCGTCGTCGGCAAAAGTGGGTTCTTCTGTTTTCTTTGTAACGATACGCCAGGTAAATAATCGCGAGGGGAGGGGGGGGGGGTACGTTTAATCAATTTCTTAATCCACAACATGATAAATTAACGACCTCACTTATTGCAGATTTATTAAATACAAATAATAATATTAATATTGCAATAAAGGGCAATTTCGTAATCAAAATCTTGTTATCTTTCACTTTGACGGAAATGGGTTCACAAATATTTTGTGTGCCTGTTCGTTATTTCAAATACACGCTGTATTTTACGTCGTGAAGAAATGTGATTTTCTTCAAAAATTGTCCGCAATTTATTCTCAAAAAATTAACATTGTAAATTGCACACGGTGAAAACTTTTTTATAATTCAGCTCGTATTTAGTATAATCATCTCCGCTTTATGCGGAAAGTTAGTAATTTTACGTTCGACCAAATTATCTCCGACACTAATACCGAACAAATCCTCCCCCTACCTGTTGTCCAACAAACGGCATTAGTTTAATAACGCGACGTTCACTCCGTCCGAACATTATTACATGACGTCGTCCAACTTTTGAAAGCGCCATCGGAACATGGTGAAGTGTCGCCGTCCCGTTTTACATTTATACGAATCCAACTTTTAACTGGCTACACAATTTCGTAATTCGGTACGTAATCCGGGTCTCATTAATAATTTATATTAACAAAGTTCGTCGTGCCTCTGTAAATCATCATAAAAATAAACTTTAATGAAAATGTAAATGTAAAACTAACGATCTCGTTCGTGCAGGAGAAACAGTAGTTTTGTTTCCGCAAAATGTTGGCCATCGTGCGTATTTCATAATTTAATTGATTTATTTTTCGTCTTTGCGCCTGACCTTGGTTATTTACCATTTAATACTTGTTGAAATGAATAAAGACAGATGAATACAACAACCGCGGCTATTTCTCGATTAACGAACAGGTATTCAGGCTACATTTCGTTTTATTGTATTTATTTCTCGATACGAAGTGTCGAATCGAACGCGCTCGACTCGTGATGCAGCGGGCAGATGCACGCGCCCTTACCCGCCCTGTTTGAAATACTATACTCTATACAATGTTAGATTTGACGGTTTAAATTAATTACGTCCCGTGTAACCAGTTTTCGTTAACATCCACTCGTTAGGTAATGAATGTGGAAGGATGTCGTTTAAAAATGGGTGTATTTATGATCGTAATTTATACGCTTCGCGAGTGTTAAATTGAACTTAATCTTTTCACGTCAGAAAAGTCGAGTTAATTGAATTCTACACGTATTTAGCATTTTGCCAGGCCGTTTCTCACGCCCGACATTGCTATTTAACTGTACACACTAAATGCAACTCGGGCGGAACGAATCGATGCATTTCGAAATCAGGTTTCAATCGAGTTTTTTTTGTTAAAGAAATGCGCAATTCAGGAATTTGTTATAAATGTTGGCTTGGATATAACATCAAATTCACCTGATGTACTTGGACCTGTACCATATAACAACCTTCCTAAATATATCAAGTCATCACCAAATGTGTTTGTATTTAAAAATAAATTGAAATTGTTTCTCTTAGATAAAACATATTATAATTTAAGCGAATTTACTTGTGCAAAGTTTAATTAACATGTATCTAATTCTTATTTTGACGTGTCTAAAATGTTAGTACAATTGTATGTTTCATTCATTCATAGACAATAAATTATTATTATTATTAATAATAATTAAAATCAATTTTTCAATTTCCATTTATCTCGCTCTCTAGATGAGAGTTTTGTCACCAAAAAAAAAATTCTTTTTATTAGCCTCCTAAACCAGTTTCCACCATTAATACAAAATAAGATTCAAGTTTTATCTTTAAGAATGTGTATTTTGACCCCAAGGCCAACCCCCCCCCCCGTAACAACGCGATGGAAAAAAATGTTTTTTATGTAAAAAATTGTATCGGCGGGAAATTTCACCACAATGGTAGAAAAATTTAATCAATTTCCTTCAAATGCCTTAAAAATTCGAGTGGTTTCGATGATTTGGAGCAAAGTTATGAATTTTTGAAAAAAAAAGGACATTTTTCACTTGAGTAATTTTTCACCAAAATCGTTGAACTTTTGCAGTATGAACAGTTTCAAATTTTCTCTTCAACGACATGTGAATTGTAACTTCCCCCCCCCTAACAATGAGATAAAAAAAAAGTTTTTTATGTAAAAAATTGTCCAACTTTGACAAGCTGTACCGTGGGAAAAAAAATCGGCGGGAAATTTCACCACAATGACAGAAAAATTTAATCAATTTCCTTCAAATGCCTTAAAAATTCGAGTAGTTTCGATGATTTGGAGCAAAGTTATGAATTTTTGAAAAAAAAAAATGACATTGAAAATTAAAACATGTTGTAACAATTTAACATTTTTTGTCAATCCAAAACACTTTTTGTAGGAATTTTCAGGGGGTCAGGAAAGTCGAAAACTTCTTGGATCGCAAAATTCCATCGAGTTTAATGCGAAATTCGCCAAAAAGGCGCAAAATGTATTTTTTTTTTCAAAATCATCGCATCGACTTGAATTTTGGAGGAAATTGGAGGAAAATTATTGAACTTTATTGCTATGCTGACCGATTGAGTCTACATTTTTTTTTGCACACGAGTTATGATTTTTTTTTAGATTTTAAAAATTTCAATTTCACCTGCTAAACTTTAAAAATTAGAAAAAATACTAACTCGCTCCAAAAAAATGTTTAATAAAATTAGTTAATTTTGCAAATGTTTGAAATTTAAGAATATTCAAAAAATTTTATTCTAACTTAATTTTAACAGGAGTTATGATTTTTTTTAGATTTTAAAAATTTTAATTTCACCTGCTAAACTTTAAAAATTAGAAAAAAATATTAACTCGCTCCAAAAAAATATTTAAAATGTTTTAAATTTAAGGATATTCAAGAAATTTCACTCTAGTTTGATTTTTTTAAATTTAGAAACTGAAAATATTGCATGAATTTTTTTTTAATTTTACTTTAAAAAAATCTAATAAAATTAGATTACTGCAAAAATGTTTTGATTTCAAGAATATTCAAGTAATTCAACACCAACTTTATTTTAAAACGAGTTATGATTTTTTTAATTTTCAAAATTTAAATTCCACACGCTACGTTTTAAAAATTAGAAAAAAATATTAACTCGCTCCAAAAAAATATTTAATAAAATTATTTAATTTCGCAAGTGTTTGAAATTCAAGAATATTCAAGAAATTTTATTCTAACTTAATTTTAACACGAGTTATGATTTTTTTTAGATTTAAAAAATTTAAATTTCACCTGCTAAACTTATAGAAAAAAATATTAACTAGCCCCAAAAAAATGTTTAATTAAATTAGTTAATTTCACAAATGTTTGAAATTCAAGAATATTCAAGAAATTTTACTCTAGCTTAATTTTAGAACGAGTTATGATTTTTTACTTTCTCCGTTACGAAGTACGAGAAAGTATTGTGATCGTGATTTTTTTTTCAAAATTTTTTTTTACGGAATTATCCGTTTTGGGGTCCCTAGATGCCATTTCAACAATTTCTGGAAAAAAAATTTTTGTGTCTGTGTGTGTGTGTGTGTCTGTGCGCGCTGTATCTCAAAAACTAATAGACCAATTGATATGAAACTTTGAACATAAGTTTTATTTGATAATCCGAAGAACTGAAAAGCTTTTGGTAAAATTTCGTACACCGGAAGTGGGTGTTTACCTTAACTGTTTTTTTGTTTTTTGCCAATATTTTCTTAAATATGAAAAATATCACAAAAACATTTAAACGAATATTGAAGACAATAAAGAAATGCGATTATTTTGTTTGAAAACATTTTTCATAAAATCATTGTTATTCGAGAAAAAAATTTATTAATTTTTTTTCATTTTTGGTATACAATTATGAAACGCTAATAGTTACAGCAAATTTATATTAATAGTAATTGTAGATAATGCCAAAATGAACAATTTATGAAGAATAAGTTTTTTTCGAAATCTCTTTAGTTTTTGAGTAAACTGTGTTTTTGAATTTGAAGTACATTTTTCGATCTTTCATAATTTTGACGTTTTAAACGTCAGTTTTATCCGAGTCTACGAAACGTTCGATGCACACTTAAAATATGATTTAAATTGAAAATAAACCATGGAAGCGTAAATATAAATGATACCATCAAGTCGGAGAAAGTAACATGATGGCCACATCACCATTTTTAAATTTAGAAACTGAAAATATTGCATGAAAAAATTTTAAATTTCACTTTAAAAAAATCTAGTCAAGTTAGATTACTGCAAAAATGTTCTGATTTCAAGATTATTCAAGTAATTCAACACCAACTTAATTTTGAAACGAGTTATGATTTTTTTCAATTTTCAAAATGTAAATTTCACACGCTACACTTTAAAAATTAGAAAAAAATATTAACTCGCTCCAAAAAAATGTTTAATAACATTAGTTAATTTCGCAAATGTTTTAAATTTAAGGATATTCAAGAAATTTCACTCTAGTTTGATTTTATATTGAGTTATGATTTTTTTTAAATTCAGAAACTGAAAATATTGCATGAAAAAATTTTAAATTTTACTTTAAAAAAATCTAGTACAATTAGATTACGGCAAAAATGTTTTGATTTCAAGAATATTCAAATAATTCAACACCAACTTTATTTTGAAACGAGTTATGATTTTTTTAATTTTCAAAATTTAAATTCCACACGCTACACTTTAAAAATTAGAAAAAAATATTAACAGGCTCCAAAAAAATATTTAATAAAATTGGTTAATTTCGCAAATATTTTAAATTTAAGAATATTCAAGAAATTTGACTCTAGCTTAACTTTAAACTGAGTTATGATTTTGTAAATTTTGAAAATTAAAATAATGCTCTGTCAAAAAATTAGTTTACTCCGAAAATGTTTTGACTTTCAATAATATGTAAATAATTTGATTCCTTAACTTAATTTTGAAACGAATTATTGATGTTTTAAATGTAAACTTTACAAATTGGAAGAAAATTTAAACCTCACTCAAGAAATATTTGATAAAATGAGTTTTGAATTTGAGAATTTTCCATTTTTTTTTATTTTTTAAGCATACACCAATATGCAAGAAGCCAAATTTGCACATTTTAACTTAAACATTTTTTTTCCTTTAGGGGGTGGCAGGGGGTGGAATCGTTTTAGCAACAAAACAATTCACATGTCGTTGAAGGGAAAATTTAAAACTTCCAGACTGCAAAAGTTCATCGATTTTGGTGCAAAATTACTCAAGTGAAAAATGTCATTTTTTTTTTCAAAAATTCATAACTTTGCTCCAAATCATCGAAACAATTCGAATTTTCAGGGCATTTGAAGGAAATTGATTAAATTTGTCTGCCATTGTGTTGAAATTTCCCGCCGATTTTTTTGCGCACGGTACAGCTTGTCAAAGTTGGACAATTTTTAACATAAAAAACGTTTTTTTTTTCATCGCGTTGTTACGAAGGTGGGTTGGACTTGGGATCAAAATCAACTACACATTCTTAAAGATAAAACTTGAATCTTTCCCAAACTGAAAGATTCATCGATTTTCGACCAAATTAATTGAACCAAGTTACGACGAGTTTTTTCGCGATTTTTCGAGTAGCGCTTTTTTTTGACGCGCGACCGCGACCAGTAATGGTGTAACACTTTCAAACATATACACCGGCAAGAAATTCCTGTATAAAAAATAATGCCTGAATTGTGATGGATTATATACTTACGAGCATCCCGCGCGAAGGATAAAGAACTATATTTTATAAATATAAATGGCCGGGGAAGCGTAGAAATTACCCGGCGTATTTCACTTTATTACAAAAATTGCGTTGAAGATTTTCGAATCCCCGGAGGAGGTAATTTCCCATCGTAGAGTGCGGAAATACGCCGGTAATGTTGCACATAACTTTTTTTTAATAACGTATCCTCGTAACGAAAGGTTTGTATACACGATGAAGTAATTTGTAGTTATCGTAAAAAAAGGATTTGACGGACAGCGTGTAATAAAATTGTACGTCTTGATATTGTGTAAGTGCGGTGAAAGTTGAAGACAATAGGTTTTCGATTTTTTCGGTCATAACTGTGTGACAAATTACCGAATATGTTCTTCATGGGAAGTTAACACATCGAGGCGTTTATTCAATTGCAACAACATATTAGTATCGTATGTTCATTAAAATAAAACCTCAAGTGTGCCATGACTTTTTCGTTTTAAAAATTTAAGTTTTTTTTTTATGAACATACTTTTTCTTAGACGTGTGTAAACCTATATGGTAATGGCACTAATAAATTATTATACATACAAAAGATTTTTATCCAATAAACGCGTATTCATCAAATCAAATCCAATCTATTTGTTATCATCGGTTACTTTCTACTTTTTCCAGATTCTGCAGCAAAGATACACGTTTCATCAGTTTACCATAACAATTTCAAACGCTTGCGTCTCACACCATTAATAGTAAATACATTCCAGTTTCAGCATTTCACTTTACATAATGCAATTTCTTCTTCTCTTCGGCGATCTGCTTTCTATTCGCGTGGCCTATAAGGTCAAATGTCGTTCTTGCCATATAGAAGGTTTTTTTTGCCTGGAAAATAAATTTCATTCTGCATGCATCTGCCCGCCGGAGGATTGGATTTGAGGAGCCTTCACATATTGCGCAACCGAGCCGCGTTTAATCCTTTGGCGAAGTGACTTTCTATAACCGCATAAAGGTTATTGGAAACTGCGCTCGAGCCGTCGCCGTCGCCATCGCCATCGTCGCCGGCGTGAAATTCGAAAACGGTTATCGATACGTGGTAATTGGAAACCGGGCGTGTTGGATTTATATTTCGGGTCCGCGAATTCATTACAACCCCCGGCCGGTTTGCAGTGGTTGTTGCAGAATGGATTTTACTGTTAATGCCGATTTTATTGTGTTCGAATTGCAGGATGCGTTCGCGTTTCGACTTCCAATTGCGATAAATAAAATTGTTTACATTGTAGTTTTACTGTTGGGCTTTTTCGTGTTATACGAGAAGAATTATTTATAGAGACCGCTTATCAAAATTGTTTGTATTTTGAGAATAACAAGTCTATTGTCGAAATTATGTTTATTTTGTGCCATTAACATCGTTTTAAACACCTCAGAGATTTATTAGACAGCAGAGGCTTTAAAGAAGCTTTCAAGGTCATTAACGTGAAGCATTGCTTAAGAGATCTGGAAAGTTTTTTTATTTAAAATTTTAACAGTAGCTTCACAATAACATTCTCTATGGAAATACGTACCCGTTTTTTTTTTATTCAATGTGTACTTTTTACTTTCTAAATAATTTACTGCTTATTTTTAGGCCAAAAATCGAAAAAAAAAATTCAAACGTGCACCATTTCTACAAAATTTGATTAAGAAAAAAATCCTACTTACTTCCATAGCCAATGGTAAGTTAATTTTGAAACAAATTATTCAACTGCAATTTTCTAATAAAATTTTAACAGTGATTTTATGAGGAAAATGCACTTGTCATTTACTTTAAATCAGCGCCGATTCGTTTGCGATGAAGATACTCCAAATTTACTTTCAAGATCATTAAAATATAACACTGCTTAAGAGACTTAGAAAGTTTGAAGTGGCTGCAATTGCTGATAAAATTTTGACAGCAGTTTTATGAGAAAAACGCACTTTTTATTTACTTTAAATCAGTGACGATTCGTTTGAGGTGAAGATACTCAAAATTTACATTCAAGGTCATTAAATTATAACATTGCTTAAGGGATTTAGAAAGTTTGAAGTGGCTGTAATGACTGATAAAATTTTGGCAGCAGTTTTATGAGGAAAATGCACTTTTTATTTACTTTAAATCAGCGACGATTCGTTTGAGGTGAAGATACTCAAAATTTACATTCAAGGTCATTAAAATATAACATTGCTTAAGAGATTTAGAAAGTTTGAAGTGGCTGCAATGACTGATAAAATTTTGGCAGCAGTTTTATGAGAAAAATGCACTTTTTATTTATTTTAAATCAGCGACGATTCGTTTGAGGTGAAGATACTCAAAATTTACATTCAAGGTCATTAAAATATAACATTGCTTAAGAGATTTAGAAAGTTTGAAGTGGCTGCAATGACTGATAAAATTTTGACAGCAGTTTTATGAGGAAAATGCACTTTTTATTTACTTTAAATCAGCGCTGATTCGTTTGAAGTGAAGATACTCAAAATTTACTTTCAAGGTCATTAAAATATAACATTGCTTAAGGGATTTAGAAAGTTTGAAGTGACTGCAATGACTGATAAAATTTTGGCAGCAGTTTTACGAGGGAAATGCACTTTTAATTTGCTTTAAATCAGCGCCAAATCGTTTACGGTCAAGATACTCAAAATTAACTTTCAAGTTCGTTAAAATTAAACATTGCTTAAGAGATTTAGAAAGTTTGAAGTGGCTGCAAACGCTGATAAAATTTTAACAGTGAAAAATGCATTATTTTTAACCAAAGTATTGTATTGAATTAACCGCCATTTTATTTGCGGTGAAAATATTAAAGATTTACTTTCAAGGTCATCAAATTTAAACATCGCTTTAGAGACTTGGAAAGTTTGAAGTTGCTGCAATGGCGGGTAAAACTTTGACTGCTATTTTTTTGGAACTTCACTTTTTCCGTCAAAGTTTTAACTACGAATCAACGCCATCTTGTTTTCGATGAAGATACTAAAGATTTACTTTCAGAATCCAAAGAGATTTAGGAGGTTTTATTATGCAGTTATAATGTCAGATAAAATTTTGACAGCAATGTTATTGGTTAAATGCTTTTTTTACAGCTAAATTTTTATCAATTTTTTTTATTGCGATGAAGCTAATATTAACTTTAATTAACTGTTAATTCGTTTCCGGTGAAGATATTAAAGATTTACTTTCAAGGTCATCAAATTTAACCATCGCTATAGAGACTTGAAAAGTTTGAAATTGCTGCAATGGCGGATAAAACTTTGACGGCTGTTTTTTTCACTTTTTCCGTCAAAGTTTTAACCTCAAATCAACGCCATCTTATTTTCGATGATGATACTAAAGATTTACTTTCAGTATATTAAGAGATTTAGGAGGTTTTATAACGCAGTTTAAATGTCAAATAAAATTCTGTAGGTTAAATGCATTTTTTTACAGCTAAGTTCCTATTTCTTTGATTGCGATTAAGCTAATATTGACTTTAAATAACCGCCATTTTGTTTGAGGTGAAGATTTTTAGATTTGCTTTCAATGTCATCAAAATGAAACCTTTCTAAAGATTTTGAGAAAGTCGAAAGTAGCTATGAGGACGGATACAATTTTGGCAGCTAATTATTTGTATATAATCAAAGCCTAAATTAGCTTTCAAGGTCATTAAACTGAAGCATTTCTGAAGAGATTAAAAGAATTTGATTCCGCTGCAAGGGTAGATAAAATTGCGATGGAATTCTTTGTGAGGAAAGCATTCTTTCCATCAAAAGAACTCAAAATAAGATTTCAAGGTCATAAAAATGCAATATTACTGAAGAGATTAGGAGAGTTGGATTCAGCTACAATGGAAGATAAAATTGTGATGGAATTTTTTATGAGGAAAACCTTCTTTCCATCAAAGGGACTGAAAATTAGCTTCCAGAGTCAATAAAATGCAACATTGCTGAAGAAATTTAAGAGAGTATGTTTCAGCTGCAATGGGAGATAAAATTGTGAAGGAATTTTTTTTATGAGGAAAGCATTCTTTCCATCAAAGGGACTCAAAATAAATTAGCTTTCAAAGTCATCAAAATGTAACATTGCTGAGGCGATTAGGAGAGTTTGATTCATCTGCAATAACGGATAAAATTTGGATGGAATTTTTTTTAAGGAAAGCTTTCTTTCCATCAAAGGGACTCAAAATTGGCTTTCAAGGTTATCAAAATGCAACATTGCCGAAGGGATTAAGAGATTTTGATTCATCTGCAATGCCAGATAAAATTTTGATGGAATTTTTTTATGAGGAAAGCATTTTTTCCATCAAAGGAACTCAAAATTAGGTTTCAGGGTCATCAAAATGCAACATTGCTGAAGGGATTAAGAGAGTTTGATTTAGCTGCAATGGCAATGATGGAATTTTTATAAGAAAAGCATTCTTATTAACTGTAATTACATTTCCTGTAAAGTTTGAACTGTTCCTCAGGTGTTGGCTTATTTACAGATGCCAGAAAATTGATGCATCACCAGCACCTTCGTCCACTCGATCACTCGGTGGAAAGATTCTGTGTCCACAAGGGCATTTGCATATGAAATTCGATTTGCGTCGTATTAAAAAAAAAAAACTTTATACATATCGAATTTTGATAATACCTTTTATTAAAGAGATTGATTGGCATTTTTAAGCCCGCGGTAATGAATTCGCAAAGTTGATGGAAGCTGCATTAAGCCTTCGTATTGACTTTTTAATGGGCGAATGATGCGGGATTGATCGATTGCTAATCCCGAGCTAAAACGATCGGACAGGTGTGGCTAAATTGTGAATTATTTCGTTTATTTGCGACTGCTTTTAATTTTCCATCGGCGGATAAAAAATGATTTATTTTTACCTTTAAACGCGCGCGTCACGAGTAGAGCGGCTTCGATTCCCAACCCGAGCGAAAAATATCCGGTCGTTGTATGTGTTTTTATTTTGTTTATAATTTTAAACTCAATATCTTCTGTAAGTGATTTAATTTCTTTTGGTATAACCAAGTCTTAATTTAATAGTAATAATAATAATAATAATGGTTTATTGTGTTAAACAAAAGTTACACTCGTCAAAAAAAAAATAATTTGTAGATTTAACTGAAATTTTTGCACTAGTTACGTTCTACCACGTAGTATGTGCTCTCTTTCAACACCTCTAACATGTGTACAGATTATTATTATTATTAAAAAAAGGACCTTTATTGGCATAAACTATTTTATTTTATTTTATTTTATTTTTTATTTTTTTAATTTTTTTATTTTTTTATTTTTTTATTTTTTTATATACATCTATAAACTGGAGAGTTTTCGGAATTTTCTGAGCACCCTGTATATTTTTTCAGCATTTTTAAACCTCACCCAAGTTTTTGTATTATTGCAGTTTTAATTTAAAAAAATCACAACTTTCTCAAAAAGTGATTTGAATTCAGAAAACAAATTAATTGTGTTAAATCAATGATGCATCTATAAACTGGGGAGTTTTCGGAATTTTCTGAGCACCCTGTATATTTTTTCTGCATTTTTAAACCTCGCCCAAGTTTTTGTATTATTGCATCTTTAATTTGAAAAAATCACTACTTTCTGAAAAAGTGATTTGAATTCAGAAAACAAATGAATTGTGCTAAATCAATGATACATCTATCAACTGGGGAGTTTTCGGAATTTTCTGAGCACCCTGTATATTTTTTCTGCATTTTTAAACCTCACCCAAGTTTTTGTATTATTGCATCTTTAATTTAAAAAAATCACAACTTTCTCAAAAAGTGATTTGAATTCAGAAAACAAATAAATTGTGTTAAATCAATGATGCATCTATCAACTGGAGAGTTTTCGGAATTTTCTGAGTACCCTGTATATTTTTTCTGCATTTTTAAACCTCGCCCAACTTTTGTATTATTGCATCTTTAATTTAAAAAAATCACAACATTCTCAAAAAGTGATCTGAATTCAGAAAACAAATTAATTGTGTTAAATCAATGATGCATCTATAAACTGGGGAGTTTTCGGAATTTTCTGAGCACCCTGTATATTTTTTCTGCATTTTTAAACCTCACCCAAGTTTTTGTATTATTGCAGCTTTAATTTTAAAAAAATCACAACTTTCTCAAAAAGTGATTTGAATTCAGAAAACAAATGAATTGTGCTAAATCAGTGATGCATCTATCAACTGGAGAGTTTTCGGAATTTTCTGAGCACCCTGTATATTATTTCTGCATTTTTAAACCTCGCCCAAGTTTTTGTATTATTGCAGCTTTAATTTAAAAAAACCACAACTTTCTCAAAAAGTGGTTTGATTTCGGAAAACTAATAAATTGTGTTAAATCAATGATGCATCTATCAACTGGAGAGTTTTCGGAATTTTCTGAGCAGCCTGTATATTTTTTCTGCATTTTTAAACCTCGCCCAAGTTTTTGTATTATTGCATCTTTAATTTAAAAAAATCACAACATTCTCAAAAAGTGATTTGAATTCAGAAAACAAATTAATTGTGTTAAATCAATGATGCATCTATAAACTGGGGAGTTTTCGGAATTTTCTGAGCACCCTGTATATTTTTTCTGCATTTTTAAACCTCGCCCAAGTTTTTGTATTTTTGCATCTTTAATTTAAAAAAATCACAACATTCTCAAAAAGTGATTTGAATTCAGAAAACAAATTAATTGTGTTAAATCAATGATGCATCTATCAACTGGAGAGTTCTCGGAATTATCTGAGCACCCTGTACACAAGAATTAAAGGAGGAATTAAAAAATAAGGTGCAAAAATGGGGAAAGGAGAAAAAACAATTAGATGAAAGAATAGCCAAATTGGAGCAAGTGGAAAATAATAGAGAAAACCAAAAAAGGAGAAATAACATTATTACAGCGGCGGCTCGTAGATGTGGAAGAAAATTTGACCGAAAAAGCAACGGAATATTTGCTTTCTCTATTAGAGTGAGTAGTGCAGCACGAGCGGCATCTTTGTCTTTGCCTCGCCTACGAAAATTTACGAGCCGCCGCTGCATTATTATTATTATTATTATAAAAGTAAAAGTGGAGAAAATAAATTTTGCAAATTGACGAATATTATTTACAGAAATTCCTGCCTAAAAACAAAACTTCACCGTTACCGCAGCACGAAATTATTTACACAGATGAAAAATTAATTACACTTCGGCAAGAAATAAAAGGAACGGCAGCAGTTCGGATGGAACGAAGCGTGTAACGCAATAAGAAACGAAATATTCGACGTTAAACGTGGATAAATAATTTCTTTGCACGCTTCAGGTGTGTTCGTACTGTGGCAAAAATAAGGAATAATAAAGGAGGACGTGAGCACGCCAATTTTCCATTGTGTAATCCAATTTGATAATGAAAAAAAGTGTGTGGTACGAGATGATTCATTCGGATGGTGATTGACAGATGAAAAGGCAAAGATGTCTGGGTAAAAGTGAAAAAATAACACAACAGCCTCTCGCTTAGAGCGTGACCTGGTATTTTTTTTTTTGATGTTTATATAATAATGCACGTTATGGTGAATGATGTTTATTAATTGTGGAAGATTGTTGGGGCGTTGTTGCTCTCTTCCTGGTTGATTAGATGATGGATGGTCTTTTATGTATTTTTTAAGTTGATGGACGTTAAGATGTGACTTTAAAAAAATATTATTTTCACTTCACCTAATTATTACATCATAGTCAAACAATGATAATTTCAATAAAAAAAAAATTATTTCGTACAAGCAAACCTTTTTTACTTTCTCCGTTACGAAGTACGAGAAAGTATTGTGATCGTGATTTTTTTTTCAAAATTTTTTTTTGCGGAAATATCCGTTTTGGGGTCCCTAGATGCCATTTCAACAATTTCTGGAAAAAAAAATTTTGTGTCTGTGTGTGTGTGTGTGTGTCTGTGTGTGTGTGTGTGTCTGTCTGTGTGCGCTGTATCTCAAAAACCAATAGAGCAATTGATATGAAACTTTGAACATACGTCTTATTTGATAATCCAAAGAACTGAAAAGCTTTTGGTAAAATTTCGTACACCGGAAGTGGGTGTTTACCTTAACTGTTTTTTGTTTTTTGCCAATATTTTCTTAAATATAAAAAATATCACAAAAACATTTAAACAAACATCGAAGACAACAAAGAAATGAATAGCTTTTGCTTGAAAATATTTTTCATAAAATCATTGCTATTCGAGAAAAAAATTTAATAATTTTTTTTTAATTTTTGGTTTATAATTAGGAAACGATAATAGTTACAGCAATTTTATGTGAATAATAATTGCAGAGAATGCCAAAATGAACAACTTCTAAAGAATAAGTTTTTTTCGAAATCTCGTTAGTTTTCGAGTAAACCCAGTTTTTGAATTTGAAGTATAATTTTTCCATCTTTCATGATTTTGACGTTTTAAACGTCAGTTTCATCCGATTTTACGCAACGCTCGATGTACATTTAAAATATGATTTCAATTGAAAATAAACCCATGAAAACGTAAATATAAAGTCGGAGAAAGTAACATGATGGCCACATCACCATTTTTTGTAAAGCAAATTCTATATAATAACGTTTATTATTGCTTCATCGTAAATATTGCTGACACACCAATTGCACCTGCAATAAGTGTTTGTACGCTATTCGACTTAATTGGTTTCTAAGCGTGTTATCATGACTGTCTATAATAAAAAGGAGTTGCATGATTTCTGGAGGCACTTCACATGTGTTTCGTAATGTAAGTGCTCCAGTTTCTATTCCGTTTCGAAACGCTCGTTATTACTCATTGTTATTACATTTTTCTGTTGCATTGAATTCTTATTTTTAACAAAATATCAGCTGGATAAAGTGGTAACGAAGTTGGCATGTCAGTTTGAAAATTTTAGAAAATTTCAGCTCGCTAAAATGGTAATAAAGAATTTTGAAAATTTTAGAAAATTATTTGTATCAAAATTTATACTAAAAAAAAAAATACCAAACAATAGCGTGTTTGTTCTTTCTGTCACAATTTTTAATCACAAGAAGTTACAGGCCATACAAAAAATAACTTAAATGGAAGATGTGCGCAAGTGCAATCGAATATTTTTCAGAAGAAAAAAAAAGCAGATGTGTGTTTGTGTAAATTATTCGAAAGTTTGCAATGGCACTTTTTATTAAGTTAATGATTTTTTTTTAATATTAACGTCTTTGGCTAAAAATGGCACAAAAGAATAATAAATTCAATAAAAAAACCTGAATTGATGATTATTCAAGCTGTTTGTAAATTGAGTCCTGCAATGACTAAACCCTTAGAAAAGGCGATTTATTAATTGGTTGAATGTTGATGTTATTTAAGGTAGTAATAAAATTAATTTATTATTATTATTATTATTATAGCTGTATGAATTATAGTACCCACGCTATGCATCTGATAAAATATATACCTTGATAGTTTAGCTTCTTGTAAATTCCGACGGCAAGTATCATAATTGGTAAACATTCCTCCCTTTCCGAGTTAAAATTTACTGCATCGTGTATTCCTGATATTTTTCGTACACAACGGGAATAAACAGCCCGTTTACGATTCACCCGACTAGAATTCCGAGAGGCTCGGAATTTCGACGCAAGTTTATTGCACTTACCTTTCCTAATAAATACACAATATTATCTCGACGGCTATAACCGGCCGGAGCGCGCGGAATTTTAATTTTTTCGCTTAATTTAAATGCACGAAGTCGGCACTGGCGTTTTGTAAATAATTAACACTAAACGGAATTGGAAATTTAAATACAGGTCTATGAATAATACTAATTAAATTAAACGTACAAATCTCAAGTAGACACAATATGTACCGATTTTTTTAAAGCCTTCTACATAGTTGCTCACGGCATCTTAATCAATAAATCAACCCGCCTGGGATTTAACAGTTGCATAAGCATGAGTCCGACATAATTATAATCACGTCTGGGATACTTAAGGATCCCATTTAGGACCGTTTTTATTCAATTTATTTACTAACAACATCGTACATTGTTTCAAATTTCGTGAAGTTTTCTTATACGTAAGATTAAAACCAATCCCGGCGCATCCACCACAAAATCGATTCATAGATGAGCTCATTATTATTGATGATTGCGACTATTCTAACAAAATCATTAGCCGAGGGTTAAATCTCTCTTCCAAAAATTAATGTAAATCAGCAAACCAATTAACTTTATTTCTATTGAAAATTCATAGAAATGAAGCTTTATATCTATTCCAAGATTTTATGAAATGGAGCAAAATATGTATGCATTCAGTTTGCTGCGTAAGCGAAATATAAAACTAAAACCTTGGGCGTACATATCGGACGAGTATTTAAAATCAATTCCGTTATATCCCATGAAAGCCGAGCATGTGTATCCATAGTTCTGGCATTTATTTCACTATTGAAATGTTTCAATATCTGCACTTTCCGCAGATCTAGGGTATCGTGGGGATAAATCCGATCGGAATTGCGTGTGCATACCAGGACCGTAACGGTTTCAATATAATTTTTTTTTACTATTATAAAATCTGATATAAAATGTTCATTTAAATTTTATACATAAACCTGAGCGAAGTTAGTTACCAATTCTTTAATGTTTACTTGTTTAAATTTTAAATTTTGTTTATATAATTTTGTATAATTTTCTCAGATTTGTATTATTTTTAGAGATATTTTTTGGATTATAAAGGGAAATTCCCGTAAATAAATAAATAAATAAATAATAACACTAGATGTAGAAATTTGAAATTAATTTTTTCTATGGTCGTCAGAAAATGGTGATATATCGGATTGCAAAGTTTTTTTCAACACGTCAAAAAACACCAAATCGCGCAGGCAATCAGTTTTTTATACGTGAATTTTTTTTCACTTGTGAAAAAAAAAATTCTTTTCACGTATGAAGAAATTATTTTTTTCTAGGCTCATTATCAGAAAAGGGTGATGTATCAGAGTGCGAAGTTTGCTATTTTTAACACGTCAAAAAACCGCTAAATCTCCAAGAAAACTATTTCTCATTTATTTTTTCGCATGTAAAAAAATATTGTGAATACGTGAAGTATGAAAAAAATGTATTCTTCCTAGAATTATTGTCAGAAAAGGGTGATATATCAGATTGCGAAGTCTGCTTTTTTGAACACATTAAAAAACCACCAAATCGCCCAGGCAAACATTTTCCATGGGAGAAAAAATATTTTTTTTTTACTGTGAAAAAAATGTTTTTTTCTAGAATTATTGTTAGAGAAAAATGTAAATCAGATTACGCAGTTTTCTATTTTTAACACGTCAAGGCCAAGGTAACCATTTTTTCATACGTGAAAAAAAAAAATTTCCCGACTCGTTATGTAATATACTATTGTTTCACAAATTAATTTGTTTATTCTTCCTAGAATTATTGTCAGAAAAGGGTAATATATTAGATTGCGAAGTCTGCTATTTTTGACACATTAAAAAAACACCAAATCGGCCTGGCAAACATTTTTCATGGGTGAAAAAAATTTCTTTTCTAGAATTATTGTTAGAGAAAAATGATAAATCAGACTACGAAGTTTTTTATTTTTAACACGTCAAGGCCCAGGTGACCATTTTTTCATACGTGAAAAAAATAATTTTCCCGACTCGGTATGTAATATACAATTGTTTCACAAATTAATTTGTTTATTCTTCCTAGAATTATTGTCAGAAAAGGGTGATATATCAGATTGCGAAGTTTGCTATTTTTAACACATTAAAAAACCACCAAATCGCCCAGGCAAACATTTTTCATGGGTGAAAAAAAATTTTTTTACAGTGAAAACATTTTTTTTTTCTAGAATTATTGTTAGAGAAAAATGATAAATCAGATTACGAAATTTTCTATTTTCAACACGTCAAGGCCCAGGTAAACATTTATTCATACGTAAAAAAATATTTTTCCCGACTCAATATGTAATATACTATTGTTTCACAAATTAATTTGTTTATTCTTCCTAGAATTATTGTCAGAAAAGGGTGATATATCAGATTGCGAAGCCTGCTATTTTTAACACATTAAAAAATCACCAAATCGTCCAGGCAAACATTTTTCATAGATTAAAAAATATTATTTTTTTTACATGTGAAAAATTTTTTTTTCTAGAATTATTGTTAAAGAAAAATGATAAATCAGATTACGAAATTTTCTATTTTCAACACGTCAAGGCCCAGGTAAACATTTATTCATACGTGAACAAAATATTTTTCCCGACTCGGTATGTAATATACTATTGTTTCACAAATTAATTTGTGCTAATTTTAACATATTTTTCTTTGAAAAATTCGAAAATTTTAAAACTTCAAAACTTCGATTCTTCAAAAAAATCGTAACTTTGTAACTTCTAAAAAATATTCGAAGTCCTCTTCGTTTCTTTGAATTCTTCTCAGCTTCAAGTTATTAGTACTTATTTTGTCTCACAAACTAATTTGTGCCAATTTCAGCACACGGTGAATGTGAAATTTGAGTTAAATACAAAAAAGAAACAATTCTGGAAATAAATTTTACTATTTTTAAAACTTTTTAGAATAATAATAACATAAATATCTTACGTTACTTTCAGACAGATTTTTAATTTCGCCGAAAAAAAAAACGCCGACGAGGCTAAACGAAACATTAAGCATTAATTAATCAGCGAAGTCAGCAGCCAACGAAACAACAATAAAAGGGAAAGTAAATAAATAAATAAATGTACATAAATTATAACGGCGCGAATAAATCACGAGAAACATTCGAGTTAAAATTTATTTCGGGTTTCCAGCGGCGCGGCGCGGCGAGGGCTTCCACCGTATCGTTCAGAATGCACGTAAAATTTATGTGAAAAAATACAATAAAAGGGAAGTCTACTTAAATTTTTCAATAATCAAACAACAAACAACAAACTACACCCAAAAAGTTAAAGTTATACAATACAGTTTTATTATACGCGCCTTTAATTGTATTTTATGTAATGTTTCAAATGGAGTCTCCGTGAATAAAGTTATTATTATTATTCTGTATTGAAAATGTAACCTCGATTCAACCTACAAAATTAAATCTTACTAAAATACGAAAAGATGGCGTTTTGTGGGCAATTTCCGCGACAATTATGCCGCTAGCAGGATTGCCGCGGAAATTATGCGCCCAGCACGATTACCGCGGTAATTATGCGCCTAGCACGATTACCGCGGCAGTTATGCGCCCAGCACGATTACCGCGATAATTTATCGCCCAGGATGAATATCATCGTAATCAGAATTTCATTGGCTCATATTATGATCATGCTATTATGCGGTTGGTTAAAAAGTGGTCAATTGTCTTTTTAGCAATGCCATGTATCGGCTGCAGACGGATCAGCTAAGACATTTTAGGAATGAATTGGAAAAATATTAACATGGTTTAAATGCAACAATCGCCATCCATCTGTAGTGAAGTCTTTTCGCAGGAAAAAAGCTGGACTTTTTAATTTTCAAATTTTCAAATTTTCAAATTTTCAAATTTTCAAATTTTCAAATTTTCAAATTTTCAAATTTTCAAATTTTCAAATTTTCAAATTTTCAAATTTTCAAATTTTCAAATTTTCAAATTTTCAAATTTTCAAATTTTCAAATTTTCAAAATTTTCAAAATTTTCAAAATTTCATGTTCACGTGATATTACTATCAGATACTTTACAATCACTAGAAGAGTTACTCCTTGTTACAATCCCTTCTCCAATAATGAAACTGACACCCTGGACTCTGGAATAATTTTCCCGGAAAAAAAACCACCGACATTGCCGGAATTAATTTCAGCAAATTAAAATCCGTTTATTGCTGGTTTGTTTCGGCAGCGTCGAATTAATAAAAAAAGTTTCGGCTCTTAATGCCCGAATTGGCTTGTTTTGCCCCCCGACATCAAAGTGTTCCGTCGTCGGCGTTGGACGATTTAATTTGAACATTTTTGAACGGATAATTAAATTTTATTCACTTCGATTCTCGACGCGGGCTGCCCTAATTATTTCCCAGTTCAATTCAAAAGGGCGTGTAATTTATTAATTGGGGAATTATAATTTAATTTATGAATTTTAAATACATTCGAGAATATACTTATATAATTTGTCGGTTTGAAAAACATATTGAAAAATCGATCATTACGTTTTAAATAACGTTTTGTGCACCTTGAATAAATCGGCAATGGAACATAATTTTATTGTACACACGCAAAAATAAAGTTTGGATTTTGTTATTATCACTATCATCGTCCTGGTATTTTATCTATTGTTATAATTTGCACATGTGCGTACATTAGGTTGCATAAGATGTGATGAAAAGGGCATTCTTTCTAGATATGCATGTGCGTACATGTGGTTGCATACTATTGAATTAACGTTGGATTTAAGGCGCATCGACGGCACAAAGTGGACAGTGGTTTAACGTATATTTGGTTGCATACGATTGAATTAAAAGGGTATTTTTTTTAGATATACATATGCGTACATGTGGTTGCTTATGATACAATAAAAGCGTACTATTGAATTAACTTTGGATTTAAGGCGCATCGGCAGTATGCGGCTGTTTAACAGCTACTATAGAATTTCAAAAATTTTAGCGGCGGAAAAATCCTCTCGAGGATAATTGCGCAGAAAAAACACTGTTATAAGCGGCACCCGGATATATACGCAAGCAGCCGTTTCAATTCCACAGCAAACGAGTTAAGGGTTAAAGAGACGATCAAAATTTCAATTTCATCCGTATAAAATTATATACTTACAGATAAATCTTAAAAGGTCAAAACTTTCTAAAGTCGTCATTGTTTTATAGCACCCATTTACCGGCGGTTAGAAACAATGTTGACCGATGATTAATGGGATGCCACCTTTGATTACACTATTTTTCTTGTTTGTTTGTTTTTGCAGCAACGGATAATTGCGTCCGAAATGGCACAAGGAATTCAGCGTGTGGGCAAACGAAATAATCAATTGCGCGTAATTTGTGCAAAAGGCCGAATCAATCACGACTACAAAATTGCACATTGAACCATCGTCGGCCATTACGACAGCGGCGTGTAATAGACATTCGGGCACACATGTAATTACTCGACGCTGGATTTTCAATCTTATCGAGGCGATTGTGTTATTGATCTTTCATTACACAAATGTGTCGATGGCCATCGGTCCGATGATGTTTGTTTACCCTTGTAGCAATTTAATTACAGAGCTTTGGTCGGTGGATTGGTGATTTAATTTGCAAATAATAGCCGTTTGTGTAATAAAGAAAAAAATGTTTAAAGTTAATAACATACGTTTTCTACGTTAAATCAGGGGCGGCTCATTATATAGAGCCAAGGAGCCATGGCTCAGCAAGAATTTTTAATTAATTCTTACGTGGACGAAGAATGGTGTTACAGATTTAGTGCATGTCTGGGACAATATGTAAACGCACGATAAATAGAAAGTATACATAAATCATATTTTCAGCTTGTTTGGCTGTTTGAAATTATGAAACTTTACTTTACAACTCAAAATAATCTTGGGCTATAAAGATTAATCGTTCTTTCTTTCATTCTTCAAAAAATGAGGCGAGGCCGATGGCCTCCCCATATTGTAAAGGTACCATCAACATGTTCCACGAGCCGCTACTGAGAGTCACACTAACCAAGTGAATTGTTTTATTTGAATTATTCAAAATCTAAAGTTGTCGAAACTGCGGGCACAAAAGATGAAACAATAAAGTCATCCCAACAAAGTTAATGGTTTTATTTGAATTCTGTTTCAACTTAGTTTCACTGTTTTTGACGATTAAAGCGAAAATTAAAAAAAATATATATTTTCCTATTTACAAAAAAATTGGAAAATTATTTTGGACAATTTATCCCCAACTTTATCCCCACAATTTTCAAGTGCTCGGTAATACTGTAATTTACTGTGGACGTTTTTCTCCTTAAATTCCAGTGACGGTTCGCGAGGTTTTTTCTGGTACGGCCGAGGAACAAGAGGTGGCAATACAGATAGGTAGGCTGCGTGACAGCACCTATCTGTATTACCATCTCTTGTCCCTCGGCCGTACCAGAAAAAACCCGCGAACCGTCACTGTTAAATTCTAATGAATTAGACAATGGGCAATATAACATATATTTTTAAAGAACGATAGTTGTCGGGAATTCGTGTTAATATTTCAATTAACATGTAATTTTTCTGTAAAAAAAAAACAACTTTTTTACGTGTTAACGATAAGGGCTACAACTCGCAAATCGCGGCCCTAATAAACCCTCGTTGAAATTTCACGCATCCATCCGTCAAGTATTTAAAACATGCACGGTACACGTCAGTGGACCAAATATTTCAATTTTTTCAATTTGCACATCAAATTGGGTCAATTATGTAGGCGAGCGTTCAAATGTAAAAAAAAAATATGAGTTTGCAAAATTTATATTGACATTTTTTTTTGTCTGATTTATTCTGGTGTTCCGTTATGTCGGTTTGGAATGCTGAAAGTGATTTCTCGGTTTTCTCGTTATGCTCTAAAAGATTTTGAAGGCGTGCACTTAATAAGAAAAAAAAAACATTGTGAATATTTAACAGTGATTCATTTCATCTGGAATTAATAATCTTTCCTGTGTTTAAAAAAAAGTTCCAAAGTTAATACAAGAATTTAACAGTGACGGTTCGTGGGGTTTTTTTCTGGTACGGCCGAGGAACAAGAGGTGGCAATACATATAGGTAGGGTCAGTTGCAGTGACCGCACCTATCTGTATTACCACCTCTTGTTCTTCGGCCGTACCAGAAAAAACCCCTCGAACCGTCACTTTAATTTAAAGAAAATGAGAATAAGCAGTGTAAAAATTTATTGACGAAGGTAAATACAAGAATTTAAAGCAATGTTAAATTTGTTGATGAAGGTAAATACAACGTTAAATTTGGTGACGAAATCTAAACGTATGATTTTTAAGCAATCGATGGATGACAAACACAATCGCGTATTAAAATTTATCGGTGAAAGTTCGTTTTGTTTGTTCCTTCGGCATTGATTGCGTTATTCCCGAGCAGCGCTCTGCCATTAAAAAAATTATGAAACTTTATTCAATCCACCGAAGCGGTTCGGTAAACACGAAAGAGTTTGTTCGAATTTTCAAATCGAAACATTGGGGAAAATGCACGAGACTATAACGAACATCCCCACTTTGATGATTGCCAATGATTTGCTTTCAAAAAACCGTAGAAATTTTAAATGAACATAGTAACACGTATAGTCCGAACCGGGATATTAAGACGTGAGCGAAGGTTTATCGGTTGACAATAATATTATATAACATGTGTAGTTTTCTATCTCCCTTTATAATTACCACACATGCCACTTTAAGTCAAGTTTGCCTATACAACTAATAATGTAACAAAGGTGCGAAATAATGAGAGTTATTTTGATAATATGAAACTTGTGATCTACAAATAACAGATAATGAAATTTTGTGTATAAACATTGAGTATCAAATAAAATACGGTGTCTTGGAACGTGACATCTTGTGCATTTTAATTACATTTTTGTAAAATGTGCAGACACTGGAACCTGAAAATATGATCGCACTTGCCACGTGTTTAAAACTTTCAGAATTCACTAATTAACGATTCTACTCTAAGACCCTGAAAACATCTTAAAACACCTTGCGATAGATTTAAAAATGCTTTCAGTGAAACACCCTTTAGTAACTTGAAAATCGCGCGATTTCTCGATCGACTGATAAAAATAGATAACCACTTGCCACGTGTTTGAAACTTTCAGAATTCACTAATTATCGATTCTACTTTAAGATCCTGAAAACATCTTAAAACACCTTGCGATAGATTTAAAAATGCTTTCAGTTGAACACCCTTTAGTAACTTCAAAATCGCGCGATTTCTCGATCGATTGATAAAAATAGATAAACACTTGCCACGTGTTTGAAACTTTCAGAATTCACTAATTATTGATTCTACTTTAAGATCCTGAAAACATCTTAAAACACCTTGCGATAGATTTAAAAACCCTTTAGTAACTTGAAAATCGCGCGGTTTCTCGATCGACTGATAAAAATAGATAACCACTTGCCACGTGTATGAAACTTTCAGAATTCACTAATTATCGATTCTACTTTAAGATCCTGAAAACATCTTAAAACACCTTGCGCTGGATTTAAAAATGCTTTCAGTTGAACACCCTTTAGTAACTTCAAAATCGCGCGATGTCTCGATCGACTGATAAAAATAGATAAACACTTGCCACGTGTTTGAAACTTTCAGAATTCACTAATTATTGATTCTACTTTAAGATCCTGAAAACATCTTAAAACACCTTGCGATAGATTTAAAAATGCTTTCAGTGAAACACCCTTTAGTAACTTGAAAATCGCGCGGTTTCTCGATCGACTGATAAAAATAGATAACCACTTGCCACGTGTTTGAAACTTTCAGAATTCACTAATTATCGATTCTACTTTAAGATCCTGAAAACATCTTAAAACACCTTGCGATAGATTTAAAAATGCTTTCAGTTGAACACCCTTTAGTAACTTCAAAATCGCGCGATTTCTCGATCGATTGATAAAAATAGATAAACACTTGCCACGTGTTTGAAACTTTCAGAATTCACTAATTATCGATTCTACTTTAAGATCCTGAAAACATCTTAAAACACCCTGCACTGGATTTAGAAATAGTTTCAGTTCATCATCAAACTTTCGGAATTTAGAAACTTCGATATTTTTGTTGAAAGATGATTTTCGAAGAATCTGAATTGTCGAAGCTTCGAACCTTGAAATTTTCGAAGAAAAATTCCAGCCCTACTATTTTAGTGCGCGACAAAGTGTGGGAATAAATACATTAAAATAAAATGAACACTTCTTCGATTTTTGATTATTTAAATGAACTTTATGATGTCAATTCCTTTTATAAATATTATTGTTATTAAATGGAAGATTCTGGCTATTAATGGAAATGACCAAATAAAATATTTTACAACTTCTGAGTATTTCCTTAACGATCAAAGCTTATTTACATTCCATTAAAGAGTGAAACTTAAAACTTGTTTTTGCCGACCTTGATATCGGTGGCATCAATTCGGAGCGGTACAACTCTCTCATATCCAAAAATTCCGATCGTAACTTCTCCCGACAAATTAAGCTAATCTTAACGATCGACATTTTACTGTGGCTGCGGACATAAAAAGAACGAATGAATGCCTCTTATTCGGTGATAATAACTTCCAGATAGTGGAATTTTCCAAAATCGAGTTTTACGATGTATTTTCAGCGAAAATAAGGAAAACAACTAAGGTAATAAAGTGAAGCTTAAACTTGTTTGCCACCGTTTTCCATGTTCGTTCGGGACGACGATGTTTATATAAATTTGCTTTATAATGAAATATCTCGCCGTTGTTCTCGGCAAGGATTTAATACGCCCTCCTTGGGAAGTGGAAAAAAGGCACGAACGGGCGTAAAGAGAGACGATATTTACACACACACACAGCGTGGGGTTAAAACGAATTTATTATCGCGGCCCCTGCGAAATTATTATTAATGATACAATCGAACCGATAATTGCCAGCCGCAAAAAAGTTGCATGGGCATTACGGAAGATTAATGATCACACCCAAAAATTGGCGGATATTTACGATCTCCCGATATCCAAGATGTATTATTTTATACCTCCGGGGAAATAATAAATGCATTATGAATGCCGTAAATAATACGAATGAGAAGAGGAAATGTAGGATTTATAAATATAACGAATTTAAAATGATAGAAATAGCTGAAATAACTGAACATAATTATTACCATAATGCGCGACTGTTTAAAACGAAATTACATTCTGCACAAACAGTATTACCCGTAACGTTGACCGCAGCGTAATTAATAATCATAAATTGACCGAAACATTGTCGCAATTGTGTTTCGTACTTAATAAACGTTTGCCCGGAAAATAGTTTACTTGTCGACATTGTAAATTCGTTAAATTTATCTTCCAGTTTAATATGAAACGTTTACCACAAAAAGGAAATACAATTACAGTAGAAGATAGTCCTGTGCTTGATGAGAATTTATTACTTTAGCAAACACTGGAAACATTTCCGCATGGAAGCAGAAAAATAGACGAAGTCTTAGCTTGCTGAAGTGAATGGGGTAGAAAAACTGTGTCTTCTTTCGGTTGCCAAAAATAATAACAAGTTAATTACTTTTTATGTTCTGTACACATTCAAAACTAGAGATGTAATCGAAATTTGGCACACATTACGAGTATAGTATTGCCGAGCACACGAGACGCGTGGTGGTAAAGTTTGCGTAAAGTGAGAAAATATTCGGTGAACGCGAGGGAACGAGAACGCAAGATAATGCGAGGGGACGCTAAATAACGCGAGAGAACTAAAGATAACGCGAAATAACACGCAAGAGAATGTGAGGGAACGCGAAATAACACGAGAGAACTAAAAATAACGCGAGATAACACGCAATAGAATGCGAGGGAACGCGAAATAACACGAGAGAACTAAAAATAACGCGAGATAACACGCAAGAGAATGTGAGGGAACGCGAAATAACACGAGAGAACTAAAAATAACGCGAGATAACACGCAAAAGAATGTGAGGGAACGCGAAATAACACGAGAGAACGCGATAGAACTAAAAATAACGCGAAATAACACGCAAGAGAATGTAAGGGAACGCGAAATAACACGAGAATACTAAAAATAACGCGAGATAACACGCAATAGAATGTGAGGGAACGAGAAATAATACGAGAGAACGCGATCGAACTAAAGATAACGTGAAATAACACGCAAGAGAATGTAAGGGAACGCGAAATAACACGAGAGAACGCGATAGAACTGAAGATAACGCGAAATAACACGCAAGAGAATGTAAGGGAACGCGAAATAACACGAGAGAACTAAAAATAACGCGAGATAACACGCAAGAGAATGTGAGGGAACGCGAAATAACATGAGAGAACGCGAGAGAACTAAAAATAACGCGTGATAACACGCAATAGAATGTGAGGGAACGCGAAATAACACGAGAGAACGCGAGAGAACTAAAGATAACGCGTGATAACACGCAAGAGAATGTGAGGGAACGCGAAATAACACGAGAGAACGCGAGAGAACTAAAGATAACGTGAGATAACACGCAAGAGAATGTGAGGGAACGCGAAATAACACGAGAGAACGCGAGAAAACTAAAAATAACGCGAGATAACACGCAAGAGAATGTAAAGCAACGCTAAATAACACGAGAGAATGCGAGAGAACTAAAAATAATTCGTGGTAACACGCAATAGAATGTGAGGGAGCGCGAAATAACACGAGAGAACGCGAGAGAACTAAAGATAACGCGTGATAACACGCAAGAGAATGTGAGGGAACGCGAAATAACACGAGAGAACGCGAGAGAACTAAAGATAACGTGAGATAACACGCAATAGAATGTGAGGGAACGCGAAATAACACGAGAGAACGCGAGAGAACTAAAGATAACGCGTGATAACACGCAATAGAATGTAAGGGAACGCTAAATAACACGAGAGAATGCGAGAGAACTGAAAATAACGCGAGATAACACGCAAGAGAATGTAAGGGAACGCTAAATAACACGAGAGAATGCGAGAGAACTAAAAATAACGCGTGATAACAAGCAATAGAATATGAGGGAACGCGAAATAACACGAGAGAACGCGAGAGAACTAAAGATAACGCGTGATAACACGCAATAGAATGTGAGGGAACGCGAAATAACACGAGAGAACGCGAGAGAACTAAAAATAACGCGAGATAACACGCAAGAGAATGTAAGGGAACGCTAAATAACACGAGAGAGTGCGAGAGAACTAAAAATAACGCGAGATAACATGCAAGAGAATGTAAGGGAACGCGAAATAACGCGAGAGAACTAAAAATAACGCGTGATAACAAGCAATAGAATATGAGGGAACGCGAAATAACACGAGAGAACGCGAGAGAACTAAAGATAACGCGTGATAACACGCAATAGAATGTGAGGGAACGCGAAATAACACGAGAGAACGCGAGAGAACTAAAAATAACGCGAGATAACACGCAAGAGAATGTAAGGGAACTCTAAATAACACGAGAGAGTGCGAGAGAACTAAAAATAACGCGTGATAACACGCAATAGAATGTGAGGGAACGCGAAATAACACGAGAGAACGCGAGAAAACTAAAAATAACGCGAGAGAACTAAAAATAACGCGAGATAACATGCAAGAGAATGTAAGGGAACGCGAAATAACGCGAGAGAACTAAAAATAACGCGAGATAACACGCAATAGAATGTGAGGGAACGCGAAATAACACGAGAGAACGCGAGAGAACTAAAGTTAACGCGAAATAACACGCAAAATAATGTGAGGGAACACGAAATAACACGAGAGAACGCGAGAAAACTAAAAATAACGCGAGATAACACGCAAGAGAATGTAAGGGAACGCGAGGAAATACGAGCGAACGTGATAAAACACGAGAGAACGCAACAGAACGCGAGATAACACGTGATAACACGTGCGTGAAAACGTGAAAACGCAAAAGAACGCGAGACAACACGACAACAAAATCTCCAAAACCAACTGAATTTAAGATAGTCACTGCGCAACACGCCTCGAGTGCTTGGTGCAACTCTACCTTATCACGAATCTAAAAAAAAATAAGCAGGATGTTGAAATCTTCTTTAAAAAAATCAGCGATACCATAAATTCCCTCAAGTAATTCGATAACGATTTCACGTGATTTAAATTACTCCCCAGCTAAGCTAACTAAATATTTGAGTCCGGAGATTTCGGCGGGGCGGAGACGCTCGGTTACACGAGGGCGCCCGCCAAGTTTAAGTTTATTTATTTAGCGGGAATTAAATTAGCATAAACCTCTCTTCTTCGGCCCTGAATCGTTCTAATTTAATAAGCGAACACACCGAGCAATAGGGCTTTTTAATTATGTAAATTTAATTGGACGCGACACGACACTACATATGGAAAGGTGAACTTACTTTGTAGATCCCATCGACGAGCTTGATGAGTTCTTCGGTCTCCATCGTTCGTTGTGTTTCGGGAGCAAGTGCACGCACACACACACGGTATTATTACCACTGTTTAGCATCCATATTAATTAAGGCGAAACGCTGTTATTGTGAATCTATGCGCCGCGCTATATTAGAGCGGTTAATGTAAGTTTACGATGTACGAGGGGCACTCGATTCTGGTGGTTAAGGTGCGAATAAACACCGATCTCGTGATAGGGTCGGGTGTCGATGCTACATAATAAGCGTGGAACGGGGAGGGTAACTCCTTCCTGTTTTCCTGCGTTTCCGGTAAGATCTGAAACAAGGAATGCAATTTTTAATGTTTATTTTTCATTGGAGAGTCGTGTTTAAGCTTGACTCGCCTGCTGCCTCGTAAGTACAGAAGGCGAGGCAGCTTCAATTTCGGTACTAAAACTTAAAATTTCGGTATTAAAACTTAAAATTTCGGTATTAAAAAATACTTTTTTCAATGTCAGTACCTTAACAACACATTAAAAATGAAAATTGTTTAAGTCCGATATTTCTCTTTTTATTTTGGGAACTTAAATGTAAACTTTTGGCAATTTTACTCGCCTGTTGCCTCGCGAGTCCAGAAGACGAGGCAGCTTCAAATTTCAAAAATACTTTTTTCAATGTTACTTGTTTGTACCTTAACAACACATTAAAATTGAAAATTGTTTGGCCGATATTTATATTTTTATTTTATGAACTTAAACGTAAACTTTTGGAAAATTGACTCATCTGTTACCTCGCGAGTCGAGAAGACGAGGAAGCTTCAAATTTCAAAAATACATTTTTTAACGTTAATTGTGTGTATCTAAACAGCACATTAAAATTGAAAATTATTTAACTATGATGTTTTTCTCATTTTATGAACTTAAAACATTCTTTCGGCTTGACTCGTCTACTGCATCGCGAGGCCAAAAGACGAGGCAGCTTCAAATTTCCAGGCAAATACGTTTTCGTTAAAAATAAAAAATATATCCGATGAAAAACAAATTCTGGTACAATACATTTGAATATGATCCCGAGCAGATAAACTTTTATCTAATTTTTCGTTTAAGATAAAAATATATACATATAAAAATAAATTCAATAAAACGAAATATAGCCTGAATATATGAATATTCAATCTGTTCGTAACTCTGCAAGAAAAATTGCAAATTTGTTTACATATAAAAATCATTGCCGAGACACGCATTTATAAAAGTTAAAAATACAAAACATACATCTACAAAAATAACAAATATAATTTCCTAAGAGCATATAAAACACATTCACGCATTTTTGACAGTTTGCATTCATTAAATATATTTCCAAAAAGACACTCCATAAATGACATTTAAAATAAATTACGCCAAATTGGAGTTATGATTTTTTTAATGGCAGCCATGTTTCAATGCTCAAATCAATAATTTTTTAATCATTTCCTTAGAGCTTATAAAACACTGTCACATATTTTCGACAGTTTGCATTCGTTAAACATATTTCCAGAAAGACACTCCATAAGTAAAATTAAAAATAAACTACTCCATATTGCAGTTTCAATTTTTTAAGTTTTGAAATTTTGAATAAATTCTGAGTAATTTTGCAAATTTTCAATTCGATAGCATTTGTTTTTATATTTTTTCTAATCGCCAAAATTTTCACAAATGTTCAGACTTTACTCTCGATCCGTATGAAATTATCAAAAAATCTAGAAACGAAATGTGTGTATTTTTCAAGGAATTATATTTTGAATAAAATTTGAGTTATTTTGGAAATTTTCAAGTCGATAACATATAACTTTATATTCTTTTCGAATCGCCAAAATTATTACAAATTTTCACATCTTCGTTCTCGATTCGTATGACATTATCAAAAAATCTAAAAACGAAATGTGTATATTTTTCAAGGAATTATATTTTGAATAAAATTTGAGTTATTTTGGAAATTTTCAAGTCGATAACATTGAACTTTATATTTTTTTTCGAATCGCTAAAATTATTACAAATTTTCACATCTTCGCTCTCGATTCGTATGAAATTTTCAAAAAATCTAAAAACGAAATGTGTGTATTTTTCAAGGAATTATATTTTGAATAAAATTTGAGTTATTTTGGAAATTTTCAAGTCGATAACATTTAACTTTATATTTTTTTCGAATCGCCAAAATTATTACAAATTTTCACATCTTCGCTCTCGATCCGTATGAAATTATCAAAAAATCTAGAAAGGAAATGTGTGTAATTTTTAAGGAATCGTAACGAATCGTAACTTTGAGTAATATTGAACTTTTTGAACTGGATAGCATTTGCTTTTATATTTTTTTCAAAACGCCAAAATAATTTCAAATTTCCACATTTTTGCACTCTATCCAAATGAGATTATCATAAAATTTAGAAAGGGGATGTATATGATTTTGATGGAATCATAATTCCCAATTCATTTTAAGTAAATTTGGAAATTTCCAAGTCGATAGCATTTTTTTAAATATTTTTTACGAATCGTCAAAATTGTAACAAATTTTCACATCTTTGCTCTCTATTTATATGAGATTATCACAAAATCTAGAGATGGAGTGTATATGATTTCCATGGAATTATGCTTTTGAGTAAATTTTGAGTCATTTTGGAATTTTTCGTGTCGATTGCATTAGTTTTTATATTTTTTTCGAATCGCTAAAATTCATATCTTTGCTCACAATCCACATGAAATTATCACAAAATTCAGAGACGGGATGTGTATGATTATTATAGAATCATAATTTTAAATGAATTTTGAGTAAATTTGGAATTTTGCAAGTCGATAGCATTTGCTTTTATATTTTTTTCGAAACGCCAAATTTTTTTAAAATTTCCACATTTTTGCTCTCTATCCAAATGAGATTATCATAAAATTTAGAAACGGGATGTATATGATTTTGATGGAATCATAATTTAGAATGAATTTTAAGAATATTTTAAATTTCTAAGTCGATTGTATTTGTTTTTATATTTTTTTCAAATCGCCAAAATTGTAACAAATTTTCACATCTTTGCTCTCTATCCACAAGAGATTATCACAAAATCTAGAGAGAGGATGTGTATGATTTTTATGGAATCATAATTTTGAATAAATTTTGAGTAATTTTAAACATTTTCAAGTCAATAGCATTTGTTAATATATTTTTTTCGGATCATCAAAATTATTACAAATTTTTTAATCTTTATTCTCTGTCCACATGAGATTTTCTCAAAATCTAGATAAAATATGTGTAGAGTATTTCTGGAATAATAATTTTGAATGAAGTTTGAGTAATATTGGAAATTTTCAACTGAATTGCATTTGTTTTTATATTTTTTTCGAATCGCTAAAATTATTACAAATTTTTTAATCTTTATTCTCTGTCCACGTGAAATTTTCTCAAAATCTAGGCAAAATATGTGTAGGGAATTACTGGAATAATAATTTTGAATGAATTTTGAGTAATATTGGAAATTTTAAACTGAATAGCATTTGTATTTATATTTTTTTCGAATCATCAAAATTATTACAAATTTTCTAATCTTTGTTCTCTGTTCACATGAGATTTTCTCAAAATCTAGATAAAATATGTGTAGGGTATTACTGGAATAATAATTTTGAATGAATTTTGAGTAATAGTGGAAATTTTCAACTGAATAGCATTTGTTTTTATTTTTTTTTTTTTCGAATCGCTAAAATTATTACAAATTTTCTTTATTCTCTGTCCACATGAGATTTTCTCAAAATCTAGACAAAATATGTGTAGAGTATTACTGGAATAATAATTTTGAATGAATTTTGAGTAATAATGGAAATTTTCAAGACAATAGCATTTGTTTTATAATTTTTTTTTCGAATCGCCAAAATTATTACAAATTTTCTTATCTTTATTCTCTGCCCATAAGAGATTTTTTTTTCTAAATCTAGATAAAATATCTTAATTAATGAATTTTTGAATAATTCCTTCAATGAATTCCAAAAAAAAATTTACAAAATATTTCAAATACATTTAGCTATAAAATTCAAACAATGGGCTGGGCTGTTACTAGTTTTTCCGAAATTTATTATCAAAATTGCAGCTTTCAAAAATGCAACCTGTCGACTGGATTTCCTTAACTTTCGATAAATTCACTCAATGAATTTTAATAATTTTTTAACAAAATATTCCCGATAAAATCAAAATTCAATAATGGTTTGTTACTAGTTTATCCGAAAATTGCAGCTTTGAAAAATAAAACCTTCCTTAATTTTCCAGAAATTCCCTCAATGAATTTCAAATAAATTGTGCATAGTAAATTTTTGAAATTCGTTGAATGAAATTTATATAATCAACAATTCTAGATAATGCGAAAGATATCGACAAATCCTAAAAATCCTTTTAAATCGGAGAAAGTTGCACGATGACCACATCAACATATTTTTGTGGACCTGTCTAAGCCAACTGGCATCAGTGTTATTATTATTACAATATTTGTACCTAAAGCTGAATATATGAAAATATAATAGTATATTAAAAAACGAGTTGAATAAGCGCGATTTTTTCGCACGCGTCCGAGTTTAGAAAACGACGAGCGTAGCGAGGAGTTTTCTAATGGACAAGTGTGAAAAAAGGCTTTACGAGTTTTTTTACAGTATTTTTTCTATTTAGCCCCTTTTATTTCATTTCGAAATTAAAAAATCGCCCATACATATTTAAAAAATTGTATGGTGGTTGGTAACACTGATAATTGACATTTCAATTTTGAAATTAGTAGGCGATTTCCACACATCACATAACCTCGAAACTATCTCGCCGAAAATTTAGCACGGGTTGGCGGCTCTGAATTTCAACGGTGCCAACCTTGAAAAATTAAATTATTAAAGCCCTCCGCGAGCCATTAACGTACCCATATGAGTGCGTTAATGACTCCGTTTTAGACGCAAAATAGAAATAATATTTTAAGACGTAATACGTATGACATTGATTTTTTTTCCCCATCTATTAACTCTTGCGTATCTTATGCACAGGAATTTAACGGTACTTGTTTATGTAATATTAATTTACATTATTGCGTGTTGTCTTTCCCGTTCACCAATTAAATCATGCCGGATTGTGTTCGTTATGCAAACTCGTTTGAAACCGTAGCCGTAACGTATAGTAGCAAAGTTCACCGCTGCATATTTCCGCGATGAGAATATGGGAAGGAAAATCGTTGGGAAATTATTTTAATTGTGAGTGAATTAAATTAAATTATTCATTGACTCATAAATATCTAACTTGATAAATAAAATTTATAGAAAAATATCAAATCATAATTGAATTTGAAATCGTTAGAAAATGATTTAAATTATTCTTTTATTCAAAAAATAATATTTTTGGATTAACTATCAAATTATAATTAAATTTGGATTAAACATCAGATCATAATTAAATTTTTTTTTATTGGCATAGGAAACTGGTCCATTTCGCTAGAGGTAGCATTAAACTGTGTATATTGATTTCTAAATTTATGTACATAATCATTATTATATTATATAATGAAAGGTTGGGACTATACTCAAGGCATCCATGGACCCGCACGGCCACTTCTTCGTTCCGAAAAAGTGACCGCGCAGATGGGATTCGAACCCACGACCACGAGGTCCGCGAGCAGGAGCTCTACTCACTAGGCCACCGCTGCCCACATAATTAAACTTGAAAAACAAATTTCTGACTATATAAAATTATTATTATTCATCTGAAACTGTATAACATGTGTTTTACGTATTAATTTCCTTCAAAGCTGGCGAAAACTGTACCCACCATTTGGTCTCTTGTTGCAGAACAGATGTTAAATATAATATCTCGGTCACTGAGACCAATTAAATTCATTAAGATCGCAACTTTTGTACCTGCAATTGCACGTTCATTATTTTTAATGTGAGAAAACCATTATTAAGAAATGAGACATATGCTCCGGAGACCGGGGGAACATGATTAACGGCAATATGTGCATTTACACACTTTCTATATCAATTATGTGCACATCCCGATGTGTCGGAATGATTAATGCACAAAATTGATAGAAAGTTTTATTGTACTTTCTAAGTGTTAATTTTGCAATCATTTACCATCACAAATGCACAGATGTTTACGTTTTATTATACAACAATATATAATTTGATTTTTAATTGCTTTAATTTGCATTCATAACATCAGAGTCTTTTTATTAAATTTAGTGACGGTTTTTTTTGACTTATATAATCACTTTAATTTGTTCTTAAGATTAATAAAGTGGCGTAATTAATTGCCAATTTTGTTTTCAATAAATTTGTTTTTAATTAATTATTCCGATTTTTTTTATCGTGAATTCTTGCCATTTTTTTTTTATCGTGAATTCTTGCCATTTTTTTTTCTATAAATTTGTTTATAATTAATTATTCCGATTTTTTTATCGTGAATTCTTGCCATTTTTTTTCAATAAATTAGTTTATAATTAATTATTCCGTTTTTTTTTTATCGTGAATTCTTGCCATTTTTTTTCAATAAATTTGTTTTTAATTAATGATTCCGATTTTTTTTATCGTGAATTCTTGCCATTTTTTTCAATAATTTTTTTTTAAATTAATGATTCCGTTTTTTTTATCGTGAATTCTTGCCATTTTTTTTAAATAAATTTATTTTAAAATAATTATTCCGATTTTAGATTTTTCTTCCCCTGCCCTAATTAAAATCAAAATCACAATAAAATTATTTTTGTCCATAAAAAAAAGCACGTCTTCAGCAGAGCTTAACAAATTCTCTCACCACCATTACGATTTCCCATCATTTACCTCCACCCTTAGGTTCAGTTTATGTTCGGCATTATCCGCGGTCGTAATATTGGAAACGGCCAATTCAGCCTAGGTTTACATACAGTCCCATTAATTAAAACACACACACACGCCGACCAAAATTTATCGAACCCACCCCCCATCCCATTAGCCCCATATCCACCCCGTGCAATTCCGAATGCATCCATTTTAGCAATTTGCCTATACCGCACTAATTTCACAACCGTATGTTCTCGAACTTACAACTAATACAACTTCCAGACAATTTAATTGAACATTTGTACATTTAAGTGAACTTTCATCATCAGACCCATTTTTGGGGAATTATTTTCCGCGCGCCGAATTCCTAATTAATCGCGAGGAATGATTCATCAAAGCGAAACTTTTAATTATAATTTCATTATGCATTAAAGCTTAAGACGGAATTTTTAAGGGACTTGAAGTGAAAAAAAATACGAAAATCCAAAGGCTGCCCCCTCCCGCCTTCTCTCGTAATTAATAATTTTAATTATGAAAGTGTATTCAAGAGGTATAACGTGATGAATTAAACGCTATTAAAATGAGTTTTATGTTATTAAAAAAAAGCTTTCATTTAAAATTCGTTAATTTGTGTAAATCAACAGAATTGTTTTTTATAAAATGTATCTTTGATTAATTCTTTATTGGCGAAGCAGTTTAAAATGTCTTAAGATTTTTTCTGGAACATAAGGCAGAATCAGTTTGATATAAATTTCCAAGTTTTCACGCTTGTGGCAATTGTTTTTATATTTTTTCACCCTCTCTAAAATTGCGCGGTTTCAAAATGATTACGCACAGTTGACGTCCGGTTATTTTGAAAACTTGTAAACGGATGTTTTAAGATTTTTTCTGGAACATAAACTACAATCAGTTTTGGGTACATTTCCAAGTTTTCTCGCTCGAGGCAATTGTTTTTATATTTTTTTCACCCTCTCTAAGTTTGTGCGGTTTCAAAATGTTTACGCACAGTTGACGACGTCCGGTTATTTTGAAAACTTGTAAAGGGATGTTTTAAGATTTTTTCTTGAACATAAACTACAATCAGTTTTGGGTACATTTCCAAATTTTCTCGCTCGAGGCAATTGTTTTTATATTTTTTTCACCCTCTCTAAGTTTGTGCGGTTTCAAAATGATTACGCACAGTTTTTTTCTGGAACATAAAATATAAATAGTTTTGAGCGCGGAAATAATTTATTACAAAGTAATAAGTTTTCAGTTGTGGTCATAACAAAGCAATTCTTTTAATCCAATATAAGTTTATACTACTTTAATAATGAGATGAAAATTTTACAAAAAATCGTGTCAAAATACTGTTAATAAAAACATGAATGAGAACTAGAGCTTGAACTCGCTTTTATTTTGTAGTTTTTTTAATATTATTAGTAGGAGAGTTGCATTGAAATGTGCTATTATAAAAAAATCATGACTCCAATTTGGCGTAATTTATTTTTAATTTTACTCATAGAGTGTCTTTCTGGAAATATATTTAACGAACGCAAACTGTCAAAAATGCGTGACTAAGGAAATTATTCAAAAATTATTAAATTCAGCATTGAAACGTGGCTGCCATCGTATGGACGGAGAGCAAAGATTTTTACGAATTTTGGCGATTCGAAAAACATATAAAAACAAATGCCATCGACTTGAAATTTTTGTAAATTACTCAAAATTTATTCAAAATGACGATTCCATAAGAATCATACACATCGCTTTTCAGGATTTTGTGATAATTTCAAATGGATAGAGACCAAAGATGTGAAAATTTGTAATAAATTTGGCGATTCGAAAAGAACATAAAAACGAATGCTACCGACTTGAAATTTCTGTAAATTATTCAAAATTCATTCAAAATTATGATTCCATAAAAATCATATACATCGCTTTTAAGGATTTTGTGATAATCTCAAATGAATACAGAGCAAATATGTGAAAATTTGTAGGAATTTTGGGATTTCAAAAAAAAATATAAAAACAAATGCCATCGACTTGAAAATTTCCAAAATTACCCAAAATTCATTCAAAATTATGATTCCGAAAAAATCATACACATCGCCTTTCAGGATTTTGTGATAATCTCAAATGGATAGAGAGCAAAGATGTGAAAATTTGTGGGAATTTTGTGGCTTCGAAAAAAAATATAAAAACAAATACTATCGACTTGAAAATTTCCAAAATTATCCAAAATTCATTCAAAATTATGATTCCAAAAAAATCATACACATCGCATTTCAGGATTTTGTGATAATCTCAAATGGATAGAGAGCAAAGATGTGAAAATTTGTAGGAATTTTGGGGTTTCGAAAAAAAATATAAAAACAAATGCCATCGACTTAAAAATTTGCAAAATTACTCAAAATTCATTCAAAATTATGATTCCATTGAATGTATACACATCCCCTCTCTAGATTTTGTGATAATCTCTTGTGGATAGAGAGCAAAGATGAGAAAATTAGTAATAATTTTGGCGATTCGAATAAAATATAAAAACGAATGCTATCGAGTTGAAAATATCCAAAATTACCCAGAATTTATTCAAAATTACGATTCCATGAAAATCATATACATTCCTGCTCAAGTTTTTGAGATAACCAGGTGTAGATACAGAGCCAAGATCTGAAAAATTGTAAGAATTTTGGAGTTTCGAAAAAAATATAAAAACAAATGCCATCGACTTGAAAATTTCCAAAATTACCCAAAATTCATTCAAAATTATGATTCCAAAAAAATCATACACATCGCCTTTCAGGATTTTGTTATAATCTCAAATGGATAGAGAGCAAAGATGTGAAAATTTGTGGGAATTTTGTGGCTTCGAAAAAAATATAAAAACAAATGCCATCGACTTGAAATTTTTGTAAATTACTCAAAATTCATTTAAAATTATGATTCCAAAAAAATCATACACAACGCCTTTCAGGATTTTGTGATAATCTCAAATGGATAGAGAGCAAAGATGTGAAAATTTGTGGGAATTTTGAGTTTCGAAAAAAAATATAAAAACAAATACTATCGACTTGAAAATTTCCAAAATTATCCAAAATTCATTCAAAACTATGATTCCAAAAAAATCATACACATCGCATTTCAGGATTTTGTGATAATCTCAAATGGATAGGGAGCAAAGATGTGAAAATTTGAAGGAATTTTGTGGTTTCGAAAAAAATATAAAAACAAATGCCATCGACTTGAAGATTTCCAAAATTACCCAAAATTCATTCAAAATTATGATTTAAAAAAATCATACACATCGCATTTCAGGATTTTGTGATAATCTCAAATGGATGGAGAGCAAAGATGTGAAAATTTGAAGGAATTTTGTGGTTTCGAAAAAAATATAAAAACAAATGCCATCGACTTGAAAATTTCCAAAATTACCCAAAATTCATTCAAAATTATGATTAAAAAAAATCATACACATCGCATATCAGGATTTTGTGATAATCTCAAATGGATGGAGAGCAAAGATGTGAAAATTTGAAGGAATTTTGTGGTTTCGAAAAAAATATAAAAACAAATGCCATCGACTTGAAAATTTCCAAAATTACCCAAAATTCATTCAAAATTATGATTAAAAAAAATCATACACATCGCATTTCAGGATTTTGTGATAATCTCAAATGGATAGGGGGCAAAGATGTGAAAATTTGAAGGAATTTTGTGGTTTCGAAAAAAATATAAAAACAAATGCCATCGACTTGAAAATTTCCAAAATTACCCAAAATTCATTCAAAATTATGATTAAAAAAAATCATACACATCGCATTTCAGGATTTTGTGATAATCTCAAATGGATAGGGAGCAAAGATGTGAAAATTTGAAGGAATTTTGTGGTTTCGAAAAAAATATAAAAACAAATGCCATCGACTTGAAAATTTCCAAAATTACCCAAAATTCATTCAAAATTATGATTAAAAAAAATCATACACATCGCATTTCAGGATTTTGTGATAATCTCAAATGGATAGGGAGCAAAGATGTGAAAATTTGAAGGAATTTTGTGGTTTCGAAAAAAATATAAAAACAAATGCCATCGACTTGAAAATTTCCAAAATTACCCAAAATTCATTCAAAATTATGATTAAAAAAAATCATACACATCGCATTTCAGGATTTTGTGATAATCTCAAATGGATGGAGAGCAAAGATGTGAAAATTTGTGGGAATTTTGTGGCTTCGAAAAAAATATAAAAACAAATGCCATCGACTTGAAATTTTTGTAAATTACTCAAAATTCATTTAAAATTATGATTCCAAAAAAATCATACACAACGCCTTTCAGGATTTTGTGATAATCTCAAATGGATAGAGAGCATAGATGTGAAAATTTGTAAGAATTTTGGCGATTCGAAAAAAATATAAAAACTAATGCCATCGACTTGAAAATTTACAAAATTACCCAAAATTCATTCAAAATTATGATTCCGAAAAAATCATACACATCGCCTTTCAGGATTTTGTGATAATCTCAAATGAATAGAGAGAAAATATGTGAAAATTTCTAGGAATTTTGTGGTTTCGAAAAAAATATAAAAACAAATGCCATCGACTTGAAAATTTACAAAACTACCCAAAATTCATTCAAAATTATGATTCCAAAAAAATCATACACATCGCCTTTCAGGATTTTGTGATAATCTCAAACGGATGGAGAGCAAAAATGTGAAAATTTGTAAGAATTTTGGGGTTCGAAAAATTTTTTTTTTTTAAATTACTCAAAATTCATTCAAAATTATTATTCCATTGAAAGCATACACATCCGCTCTCTAGATTTTGTGACAATCTCTTGTGGATAGAGAGCAAAGATGAGAAAATTAGTAATAATTTTGGCGATTCGAATAAAATATAAAAACGAATGCTATCGAGTTGAAAATATCCAAAATTACCCAGAATTTATTCAAAATTACGATTCCATTAAAATCATATACATTCCCGCTCAAGTTTTTGAGATAGCGACGTATAGAGAGAGCAAAGATCTAAAAAATTGTAAGAATTTTGGCGTTTCGACTTATAAATTTGTACAATTACTGAAAATTGATTCAAAATTAATTCACTATAACGATGAAATTGTTAAAAGTTTCAAAAGAACAGTGTTTTTAGATTTTTTTAAATGAATTTGGCGGGTGATGGATGGGCCCTATTCCACTTTCCAAGCCCTTAACGAGGAAGAAGAAGTTCGGATAAAGCGGAAAATAAAAAAAACAACATTCCAAAAGAATAGGATTTGAGTGGAATAATAATACTGAAGTCAACTCCGCATGGATTTTCGGCATCAAAATTTATTCTTGAAGTATTTAAGAGTTTTAAATGATATTCTTACATTTAGAAGTATTCCCTATCCAAAATCCAAAATCCAAGTAGCAAAACACAATAACACTATTTCTTCGATAACAATTAGCATTCACAAAACAACGCCCGATGTTAATACTATTTCTCCTTCGGCACGACACAACACTGACCAATGGATACGAATCGGTTGAAAGGTAAGTCTCTCCGTGCGATCGATCAAACTGCGAAAAAGTCGGATTTGCGGACGTGTTGCACGGAAAAGTGCAGATCTGATACTGCGGTGGACGCGGACACCAACACAACACGGCGAATCCAATCAGCGGCACAAACTTTCATTAAGAGCGCGCGCGGTCGAGGCAGCAGAAGACAACAAGAGTGGTAATACCACTTTCCAACTTCCCCCCCAAAAAAAAAAAACGGGACGAAACTCTCGCCACAGAGATTTCCGCTCCGAGCTCAGAGTGGTTTACAATTCGGATCTCGATTGTGTCAAAGTGGCAGAAATATATACATCCTTGAAATTAGAGGTGAGTAACTCATCGAAATGAGTCGAGTAGTCAAGTAACTCATGGTTGAAATTGGTCACTCGAAATGAGTCGTGAATGAATTTTATTGGTTAACGCGTTGAAATATAAAATTTTGCAGATGAGGAACTTTTTTTTCTCTGCTTCAAACGAATCTCTAAAAATGGAGAAGAAGAAGTCTACAAGTTAGAGATGGGTAACTCATCGAAATGAGTCGAGTAGACAAGTAACTCATGGTTGAAATTGGTCACTCGAAATGAGTCGTGAATGAATTTTATTGGTTAACGCGTTGAAATATAAAATTTTGCAGATGAGGAACTTTTTTTTCTCTGCTTCAAACGAATCTCTAAAAATGGAGAAGAAGAAGTCTACAAGTTAGAGATGGGTAACTCATCGAAATGAGTCGAGTAGACAAGTAACTCATGGTTGAAATTGGTCACTCGAAATGAGTCGTGAATGAATTTTATTGGTTAACGCGTTGAAATATAAAATTTTGCAGATGAGGAACTTTTTTTTCTCTGCTTCAAACGAATCTCTAAAAATGGAGAAGAAGAAGTCTACAAGTTAGAGATGGGTAACTCATCGAAATGAGTCGAGTAGACAAGTAACTCATGGTTGAAATTGGTCACTCGAAATGAGTCGTGAATGAATTTTATTGGTTAACGCGTTGAAATATAAAATTTTGCAGATGAGGAACTTTTTTTTCTCTGCTTCAAACGAATCTCTAAAAATGGAGAAGAAGAAGTCTACAAGTTAGAGATGGGTAACTCATCGAAATGAGTCGAGTAGTCAAGTAACTCATGGTTGAAATTGGTCACTCGAAATGAGTCGTGAATGAATTTTATTGGTTAACGCGTTGAAATATAAAATTTTGCAGATGAGGAACTTTTTTTTCTCTGCTTCAAACGAATCTCTAAAAATGGAGAAGAAGAAGTCTACAAGTTAGAGATGGGTAACTCATCGAAATGAGTCGAGTAGACAAGTAACTCATGGTTGAAATTGGTCACTCGAAATGAGTCGTGAATGAATTTTATTGGTTAACGCGTTGAAATATAAAATTTTGCAGATGAGGAACTTTTTTTTCTCTGCTTCAAACGAATCTCTAAAAATGGAGAAGAAGAAGTCTACAAGTTAGAGATGGGTAACTCATCGAAATGAGTCGAGTAGACAAGTAACTCATGGTTGAAATTGGTCACTCGAAATGAGTCGTGAATGAATTTTATTGGTTAACGCGTTGAAATATAAAATTTTGCAGATGAGGAACTTTTTTTTCTCTGCTTTAAACGAATCTCTAAAAATGGAGAAGAAGAAGTCTACAAGTTAGAGATGGGTAACTCATCGAAATGAGTCGAGTAGACAAGTAACTCATGGTTGAAATTGGTCACTCGAAATGAGTCGTGAATGAATTTTATTGGTTAACGCGTTGAAATATAAAATTTTGCAGATGAGGAACTTTTTTTAATCTACTTCAAACGAATCTCTAAAAATGGAGAAGAAGAAGTCTACAAGTTAGATATGGGTAACTCATCGAAATGAGTCGAGTAGACAAGTAACTCATGGTTGAAATTGGTCACTCGAAATGAGTCGTGAATGAATTTTATTGGTTAACGCGTTGAAATATAAAATTTTGCAGATGAGGAACTTTTTTTTCTCTGCTTCAAACGAATCTCTAAAAATGGAGAAGAAGAAGTCTACAAGTTAGAGATGGGTAACTCATCGAAATGAGTCGAGTGGTCAAGTAACTCATGGTTGAAATTAGTCACTCAAAATGAGTCGTGAATGAATTTTATTGGTTAACGCGTTGAAATATAAAATTTTGCAGGTGAGGAACTTTTTTTTTCTCCACTTCAGCATCTCTAAAAATGAGTATTTAGTGAAAAAAATTCGCTAATGAGCAAACTACTACTTACATTCTATCGTGTGAGCCACTAAAGTTTGTTTCAGAGTTGACTTCAATTAATTTAGTTAAAAAAAATATATCTCCCTCTCTCTCTCTCTCTCAGGCATGGCCAACTTAGAAACAAAATTCTGTGGCTCACACCTTACTACTATACAGGGTGTTCATGATTAAGTGAGCACCTGCTAAAGTTTTTATTATTAGAGCTAGAGAGTCGGTTAAATAGGCAGTTTTTGAAGATAACAGCAGTCAAACAGAAAAAAAAAATTGAACAAAAATAAACATTTTTTAATGGGTCACCCTGTATATTTCATTGCAATTTCTCAACGGGTTTATTTATTATGTAACAATACACGTTGAAATAAATTGCAAGTCACAGTTTAAAATTTATAAATCATTTAAAAAAAAAAAAAATTTATAAAAAATCTAAGTCGCTGTTGGAAGCAAACAACTTCTGCGTTACTTGTTGTCGTTCTTTATTAAATTCTTTTTAAACCGTGTAAGAGATAAGTAGGTCTCGGGCCTCCTCCTTCGGTATGTACTGATTTAATTCAAGAACGCGCTCCGTTTTCTTCCGACGTGAAAAAAAATGTAATTGCGCTGCCCTCGTTTGAGAAATGCACTCGATAAGTTTTTCTCGCGATTATCAATTTCAAAACGTACGCAATAAATAGAGGCGTTTCATTGATCATTGATTGAAATAAATACCGGCCGGAATTTACGTTCGTTTGCAAATGCTACCGGGTGATTTATTGGCCAATATTAACATGAACTCTTCGGGTATGTAATTTAAGTTAATTTTATTTGGTCGTTATGCGATAATTAAAAATATCTTTGCGGTATTAAAAACTGCTGTTTACGTAACATTGTAAATATTATTAATTTACCTGCAACTGCAGGGAGTTTCAAAAAAAAATTCATCGCAATTGTCTATGAATTTAAATGTGCATGTCTCTGATTAAATATTCGTACAGTTTGTCTATCGAACCGTCACAAGTAGGGTTAAAACATTCCTAAACATTTGTACAGTTGATCTACAAAATCGCGACAGGTGTGGTAAAGTTATCATCACTTCCTGACGATTATGTCTGTCTATCATGTTCAAACGATGCTTGTTAAATAATATTAGTTTCTGGAGTCCCCTCTCTTAAAGTGGCAACTACAATGCATCTACCGAGCCGCGGCTGATTATGCAGTGACCATTTTATCACTGCGCAATCAGCCACGGCTCAGCAGACGCACTGTACTTGCCCATCTTTTCGCTGCGCAAACAGCCACGACTCGGTAGACGCACTGTAGTTGCCATTCAGACAATTAGCTATTTACGCAAGAAAACGACTGATAGATGATTATCCATCAAAACATCTGGAATTTATTTAATTTAATTTCTTATAACTTATCGTGAACAACAAAGATGTTTACAACAGTGCATTCGCCGTAAATCACGAATCGCCAATAAAATCCGGGTTTTATTACGCCGTAACAATACTCATTAACCCATTGGCGAAAACATTCTTGAGCTAATTTACATTTATTAGTTCGCCGGGAGTTCGCCGTTAAGCCGCACGCAACGCAATTAAGAAATAACCCGTTTCTGGCTATGAAAATAATGCAATTATTAATATTTACGGTAGCCATAAACTTACAGCACTTGTATATTTCCATTCGTTGGCTTTTCCTCGTGCCGCCATCCCGCGCAAGAATGTGTTACAATTTCTAATTGCCCGGATCGTAACGATTACGCAACGGCAAATAATTTAAAAATTATATTCAACGGTTATTAAAAAAGAAATTTAATGGCAGCGAGGATCCAGATGGTATCTTAGGAAATGAATTTTCGAATGAAGTGGAATAATTTTTTTTTAAATACCACTCCAAAATTGGTTGATTTTTTGAAGAAACCACTGGTTCGATTCAGGGTTTCTATACATCACTGGAAAGATCCCTTCAGGACGCTTCAGAAAATGTACTTGCGCAAGTACAAGTGTCAATTTGAAGCCAGTGACGCGTCCGCAAAGAAAACTTGAAAATGGAAAAATCGAAAAAATCAATTTTTTTAATAATATTCGTAAACCTTCATGTAATACTTTTTTTCCATCAGAAGAACGAGATAAATTGATTGGCGTTAAAAAATTTCATCTACGAAAAAATGCAAAAAAGTTGGCAAGTCACCGTGAAAATTTCAAAAAAGTCGATTTTTTCAGACTTTGTAAGGCCGTAGCGGCTAAACGAATAATCCAAATCGAACGCGGATTTCAAATTTGTGCTTCTTGGGTGTAAGTTAGTCGGATTAAATTAAAATTAGTGATTTTTAATTTTTGTCGAAAACATGAAATTCGATAGAAGGGTCCCCCTTTCTTACTTTTGCTCAAAAATTGGCTTTGAAATGATTTCCTGAAGAAACCACTGGTTCGATTCGGGGTTTCTATACATCACTGGAAAGATACAGTCAAGGCGCTTCAGAAAATGTACTTTTGCAAGAATAAATGTTAAAACTTGAAAATGGATTCGATTTTTTAACGCCGGAATTACAATTTGGCTTTGTGTCATTTTTTAACTTTCATTATTTGTTCAAAAATTAAATATTTCAACAAACTAAAATTTATTACGTAACTTGAACCCTTTTTCAAAAAATCTTTTTTGGCTTGTTATTTTTTTTTTTCGATTTCTAGACGCTGAAACTACGTTGTCATTTTTCAACTCCCATAGTTTGCTTAAAAATAATAATTGTTTAACAAACCAAAATTAATTACATAGCCTGAACCTATACAAATTAAGGTACAAAATTTTGAAAATCTATTTTGACGGCTTATATTTTTTTTTGATTTTTAACGCCGGATTTACAATTTGGCTTTGTGTCATTTTTCAACTTTAATTATTTGTTCAAAAATTGAAATATTGTAACAGACCAAAATTTATTACACACCTTATATCTTCACAAATAACAATACAAAATTTTCAAAATCCATCTTGACTTGTAATTTTTTTTTTCGATTTCTGGACACTGAAATTACAATTTTACGTTGTCATTTTTCGACTCTCATAATTTTCTTAAAAATATTCATTGTTTAACTTACATACAACTTTTACAAAAGAAAGTACAAAATTTAAACAATCCGTTTTGACTGGTTAAATTTTAAACGCCGAAATTACAATTTGCCATTGTGTCATTTTTCAACTTCCATTATTTGTTCAAACAATAAAATATTAACAAACTAAAATTGATAAGAAAACTTGAACCATAACAAATAAAAATACAAAATTTTGAAAATTTATCTTGACGTGTTAATTTTTTTTTTCGATTTCTGGACGCTGAAATTGTAATTTTACGTTGTCATTTTTGAACTCTCATAAATTACTTATAAATCATAATTGTTTAACAAACCAAAATTAATTACAAGCTTGAACCCTTGCAAATGAAGGTATACAATTTTGAAAATCAATTTTTTTTTTCGATTTATTATGCCGAAATTGCAATTTGGCATTGTGTCGTTTTTCAACTTTCACTATTTGTTCAAAAACATTTTGAGGACCCCGACGCGAATCCTGATCATTTGAAACATGTCCGTCTGTCCGTATGTCTATGTGTTTTGTCAATTTAAAGCCCGTGACGCGTCCGCAAAGAAAACTTGAAAATGGAAAAACTCGAAAAAATCAATTTTTTTAATAGTCATCGTAAACTTTCATGTGATACCTTTTTTTCATCAGAAGAACGAGATAAATCAATTGGCGTTAAAAAATTTCATCTACGAAAAAATGCAAAAAAGTTGGCGTCACCGTGAAAATTTTGAAAAAACTCGATTTTTTCAGACTTTGCAGGGACGTTGCGGCTAAACGAATAATCCAAATCGAACGCGGATTTCAAATTTGTGCTTCTTGGGTGTAAGTTAGTCGGATTAAATTAAAATTAGTGATTTTTAATTTTTGTCGAAAACATGAAATACGATAGAAGGGTCCCCCCTTCTTACTTTTGCTCAAAAATTGGCTTTGAAATGATTTCCTGAAGAAACCACTGGTTCGATTCGGGGTTTCTATACATCACTGGAAAGATACAGTCAAGACGCTTCAGAAAATGTGCTTTCGCAAGAATAAATGTTAATTTGAAGCCCGTGACGCGTCAGCAAAGAAAACTTGAAAATGGAAAAAATCGAAAAAATCAACTTTTTTAATAATCATCATAAACCTTCATGTAATACCTTTTTTTATCAGAAGAACGAGATAAATCGATTGGCGTTAAAAAATTTCATCTAGGAGAAAGTGCAAAAAAGTTAGCGTATTTTTAGAAAAAAAATAATTTTTTAGACAAATCTGCAAAGAAAATTATTAAAACGAAAGAGAAGTTCGGACATCAAAATAGAGCAAATAAGAGTTGTGTGTGTAAATGTATAACTAAAATAGAACAACCGGATATCATAAATAACACGAAAAAGAGAAACACAAATAAATCATTATATAAAACTCGCGCGAGAAATATGAAATCATAAAATTTAATTAAATAAAATATCCGCGCAAAATAAAGTCCTTAATTAATATTTATATTTGCCCCGCAATAATAAATTCCACTCATTTTCCTAATTAAAATTCAAATGGAACGTGCCGGCACATATTTGCCGTTCTCGTGCAGATTTTTTTTAATTCAATAAAATATACTATAGTATTGATTACTGTGCCGATTTATATATTTAAAAAATAAACATCGCATTAAAGCAATTTGCATGCAAATTTGTTCGTTAAGGTGAAATTTGATTGTTTGTTTTTGACTCAATTTAATAAGCTATTATTTTTTTTCTGTATACAAATGACCTAAAGCCGGAGGTACAACACCTTTTTACGAGTGAAACTCGAGAAATCTTTAACGAAGGAGAACTTTCGCGCATCTTAAATCGATCTCCTCGAAACCTTAACGAAAGCCTAAATAAATGTGTTACGCAATTATTTGTATAAAAAAATTTTAATCGTTTGCTTAATATTTTGCATAAAGAAAAATTATTTGATTAAAGCTCTAATAAATGTATAATTAAATTTAAACTTCGTAATTAGTGGAAAGCAGCTTTTGCTGCACTATTTACTCTTATAAGAGGAAGCAAATATTCCGCTGCTATATTGGTCAATTTTTTTTCCGAACATTCACGAGCCGCCGCTGTCAGAAATTGCTATACTTTGATGATTCTGATTATGTTTCTAACAATTTTCTCTTAATAAACGTTAAATATTTACATTCACAAATTATCAATTTACAAGATCATCCTCCATTACAAAATGTGTACATCCGTTATTGATTTATATTTACAAACACTAAATATGTTCGGAACCGTATCGGGCATTACAAATCCAATAAATTTATGCAAACACAAATAATTGATAAAGTAAATTATTCGTTTGTGGAATTTAATTTGGGCATAATTTCACATCCGAAAAACCGAATTCGTCAGGTCCGAAATGAATTTTAATAACGCGTGATGCACCCCCGAACTTTTGCAGATTCGGCGTGCAAATGAATAAAATCAAATTCGTAATTTTACCACGTGCAAAACGTGATATTTTACGCGTAATGCCGGCGCGAATTACATATTGCCAACTGATAAAACAGCGAACGATGACGAATTACGCATATAAATCTGAAAAATATTTATACGTACGCGGCGCGGTTTTAATTTGAATTTAGTAAATGCGGTAAATACGACCGGGCCGTGATGGATTTTGTGTATGTGTGTGATTTTAAAGCCTACAGGTAATATTCGAATGGTATGCTTTTGTTTTGTAAATGCAGGTGCAAATGCTATTGAGAATTTATAAAAATATTTTATACGTAATCCATTATCTCCATAAAACCCGGTGCAAAAACTATAAACACCGCATTCCTATATTTTGTGATATTATCATGTAAATAAAACGTAAAATTTAGTAAAAATTGCGTTAACTTTAGTGACTCAAAAAATTATAAAAACAAACGCTGTCGACTTCAAACTGCACACAATCATCTACAATGAACACCAAATTACACCTTTGTGAAAACTATAAATATTGCGTCCCTATATTTTGTAGTATTGTCATGTGAATAAAACATAAAATTTTGTAAAAATTGCATTAACTTTAGTGACTTGAAAAAAATATAAAAACAAATGCAATCGACTTCAAATTTTCCACAATTATCCACAATACATACCAAATGAAAATTCTGTGAAAACTATAAATTTCGCATCACCAGATTTTGTGATATTGTCATGTGAATAAAACGTAAGGTTTTGTAAAAATTGCATTAACTTTAGTGACTTGAAAGAAAAATATAAAAATAAATGCTATCGACTTCAAATTTTTCACAATTATTTACACTAAACACCAAATTAAAATTCTGTGAAAACTATAAATTCTGCATCACCAGATTTTGTGATATTGTCATGTGTATAAAACGTAAAGTTTGGTAAAAAAATGCATTAACTTTAGCAACTCGAAAACAAATATAAAAACAATTGCTATCGACTTCAAATCTTCCACAATTATTTACAATACACATCAGATTTAAATTCTGTGAAAACTATAAATACCGCATCACAAAATTTGTGATATTGTCATATGATTAAATCGTATAGTTTGGAAAAAAGTTGCATTAACTTTAGTGACTCGAATAAGAAATAAAAACTATTGCTATCGACTTCAAATTTTTCACAATTAATTTACACTAAAAACCAAATTAAAATTCTGTGAAAACTATAAACTCCGCACACCCTGATTTTGTGATATTGTCATGTGAATAAAACGTAAAGTTTGGTAGCTTTAACGACTCGAAAAAAAAAATATAAAAACAAAAGCTATCGACTTCAAATTGTCCACAATTATCTATAATAAACACTAAGTTAGAATTCTGTAAAAACTATAAAGACACCATCCCCAGATTTTGTGATATTGTCATATGAACAAAACATAAAGTTTTGTAAAAATTGCATTAGCTTTAGTGACTCGAAAAAAATATAAAAACAAATGCTATCGACTTCAAATTTTCCACAATTATCTACAATGAACTCCAAATTAAAATTCTGTGAAAACGGATTCTGTGAACGGGATTTTGTGATATTCTTATGTGAACAAAACATAAAGTTTTATAAAAATTGCATTAGCTTTAGTGACTCGAAAAAAATACAAAAACAAATGCTATCGACTTCAAATTTTCCTCAATTATCTATAATAAACACTAAATTAGAATTCTGTAAAAACTATAAAGACCCCATCCCCAGATTTTGTGATATTGTCATGTAAATAGAACGCAAAGTTTTGTAAAAATTGCATTAATTTTACTGCCTAGAAAAAAATATAAAAACAAGTGCTATCGACTTCAAATGTTCCACAATTACATACACTAAACACCAAATTACAATTCCGTCAAAATTATAAACACCGCATCCCCAGATTTTGTGATGTTGTCAAGTGAAAGAGCGTAAAGTTTTGTAAAAATTGCATTAAGTTGAGTGACTCAAAAAAAACATTAAAACAATTGCTACCGACCTGAAAATTTCTGGAATTACTCACAATATATACTTAATCACAATTTCATCATAAATATGAAGACTGCACCCCTATGTTTTGTGATATTGCAATGTGAAATAACGAAAAATTTAGTAAAAATTTAATTTTAAGTTTGGCGTCTCGAAAAAAATATAAAAACAAATGCTATCGACTTCAAATTTTCTACAATTGTTGACAATAATCGCCAAATTAAAATTCTGTAAAAACTATAAACACCGCATCTCCAGATTTTGTGATATTCTTGTGTGAATAAAATGCAAAGTTATTTAAAAATTACATCCATTTTACTGACTAGAAAAAAATATAAAAACAGAAGCTATTAACTTGAAATTTTCCACAATTATCTACAATGAACTCCAAATTACAATTCTGTGAAAATTATAAATATCTATTATTATAATATCTCTGAATTTTGGAATATTTCTTTGTTAACTGAAAGTAAATTTATGAAAAATATTTTGCGATTCGATAAAAAATATACAAACAATTTCCATCGACTTAAAACTTTCCAAATTTACTCGAAATCCATTCAGGATTAAAATTCCATGAAAAACTGCAAACATCCCATTCACAGATTTTGAGATAAATTCATGTGAACAGAATATAATTCCTTGAAAATCTGTCATTATTTTGGTGTCGCAAAAATAAATACACAAACAATTGCCATCGACTTGAAACTTTCCAAATTTACTCAAAATTAATTCAGGATTATAATTCCATAAAAAACTGAAAATACCCCTTCCACGGATTTTGAGATAAATTCATGTGAACAGAGCAAAATTTCTTGAAACTCTGTCATTATTTTGGTGATTAAAAAAAATGCCACCGACTTGAAACTTTCAAAACTTACTCAAAATTTATTCAAGATTATAATTCTATGAAAAATTGAAAACACCACACTCGAAGATTTTGAGATAATTTATTACATCTCATCACGATGTGATCCAAAGTTTGGATACCACCGAGGCGTGATTTTAAGCATATCGGCTATAATATCCTTCAGCTTTATTATACCGCGAGATCTAAAAAAAAATAGTCAAAGCAGGTCATGAACAAAAATCCGCATGTCTTTTCTTTGTTCCAAAATTTGAAAATAATTATTGATACTGACAAAGTCAAACTTGAAATATGATGTTTTTTAGCAGCTAAGAGAAGACTTGCGGCCTTCAACTCATGCCCTTCCTTCACTATTCTTTTTCGATCTCACGGTATAATAGAGTTGAAGAACAGGAGTCACAGACGTAAAACGCGTAGCACGATTGGAGTGGCAATGGGTCAGATATGTCGCAAGGCAATCAAAAGAAAGATTGACCCCAAAACTAACAACATGGAAGGAGAAGTCAAGGAAGGCCACAAAGAAGATGACTAGATGACCTTAAGTGGATCGCAAAAATCGGTCCCAGGTGGCACAAAACAGGGAGACATGGAAGAATTTTAAAGTCCAGGAGTGGATGAAAAAATTGCTGAATAAGAAGTAGAAGAATAGAGCTGAAGGACGAGTAAGCAAGTAAGTAATTTATTGATGCAAATGCCAAATATGTTACACAGGTCAATAGAATTTAAATGGTAATAATAGTATTGTGTGAGCCACACAATTTTGTTTCAGAGATGGCTGTGAAATAAATGAGGTATGTCACATATTGTTATTAGTCCAATTGAATTATATTTAAAAAAATGAATGACTGTTATGTTTCTCTCTCTCTCAGGCATGGCCAACTCAGAAACAAAATTATCTACATAATAAATAAGCTTGTGGTATCCAGACGTCCGCAGTTTGGGATGAAGGAAGGATTTTTTCCAACTAATATAGAGTTACAATTAAACAGCAATTTATTATCACAAGTTATAAGATCCAAATTAAAATTGTTTAACTTTCACTTTATCGCCGCATTAATTCCCCCAACAGCGCAAATATAAGTTAATGATAAAATAAATCTAAATTCCTTCCGAGTGATAAAATTTCAATCTAATCATAATATTTCGTCGCCATAATCGTAAGCAATTACCATCATTTAAAAGCCTCCCCCTTGGGAATATCATTCTAAATTACACCAGCAGTGAAGATGTGAAAAAGCGCAATTTTGTACACACAAAAAATATTGTCACATTTTTAAGTTTCATTAGCACCGCGACGGTATAAAGAATGCGACGTTTATTTCGTAGAAAATTATACTAAATTTAGCATTTGATCGCCCAGGGGGCAAATTTTTGTCAGGCGAAATTTTGTCACGCGAAATCATCCAAAAACCTAATTTTGATCGAGCCCAGACATGTTTTGGCCTATCAATGATACGTTCACAAGCGTTTAATTGTTGTTCCTCGAGTAAATACTTGTTATGCAATAACAAATATTCTCTCTCTCTCCGTCTAGTTTGTTCTATTTCAATATATGCATAGCGAAAAAAGTGGCAAACTGGATGATCTAAACCTCTCGGTATTCGGCGTAGATTGTGTAGAGTCCCTGATTGTAAATATCCAGATCACGAATCCGCCCGGGGAAGGTCAATCGAATAAAAGGCGAGGAAACCATGAAACGCGAACGCAGCTTTACCATATTTTGCGCGCTTGAAGTGAATATAGATAAAATAAAATGTTATCGATATAATAGAGAAAGCGGCTTGTAAGAGTTACGCTCGTAGTAAAAATTTTTCGTTTTCAAAGCACAGAATGCACATTTTAAGTGTGGCCCTGCGCGGGGCTGCAAATAATCCCGAAACTGTAGGTGTGTGTGGGGATCGGATTTTTTTCCAAATCTAATCATCGCCAGCGCGTCCCACGTCCTAGTTAATAATTCATAAGTATGTGTATATATATAGGACGTGGTGTATCAGTAGAAGCCAACAACGTTTAATCCACTTATGTTGGCAGACTATAACGGCGGTAATCCCTTCGCACACAGTCCAGCAACTCGGGAACTAGAGCAAATATTGATGACCCAAATAAGGTCTGCGGTTGTAAATTATCCACAAGACACAACTGACACAGATTATACACGTCCGACTTAATGGTTAATTGATACCAAGCAATTTATCAGCGCAAATCAAATATGTTTAGGTATCAAATGTTGAGAGGGCAACGTACATATTTTCATTATTCATAAGGGCTTCATTAAAGGTCTCCACCTGGAAAATCCGTCGCGTGTGCACTTAATAAATCGCACGCGAAGGTTCCATCGGTTTGACAATTTAATTACTACCCGTAGTTTAGTTGGGGATGATTAAATAAGTTAGTGATGGTCAAATCAATTCATTAGTTGCGAAAGTGTATACTAATAACGAATTTGCAATTATGTTTATTAATTCTTAATTTCCAAGGAAGGTCAAGGCAGAACGACCATTGTTCGATGGCTTAACAGAGTTTAAATAAATATATGCCATCATTCGTCTGCTAATAAAGATGTAATATACGAAAGTTCGATTGAGCAAAGGAAAGTTTTTTATTTTTTTTTTGCCTTTTTTCAAAAGGATTTATCTTAAAATCCACGAGTAAAGTATTTGCAGTTTATCATGAAATTATAATCCTGAATGAATTTTGAGGAAATTTGGAGAGTTTCAAGTCGATAGCATATTTTTTTGAGTCGCCAAAATAATGACAGACTTTCACATGAATTTATCACAAAATCTGTGAACGGGGTGTTTTTAGTTTTTCATGGAATTATAATTCTGAGTGAAGTTTGAGCAAATTTGGAAAGTTTCAAGTCGATGTCAATTGTTTAAATTTTTTTTTTTGAGTCGCCAAAATAATGACAGACTTTCAAGAAATTTTGCTCCATTTACATGAAATTATCTCAAAATCTGTGAATGATGTTTTCAGTTTTTCATGGAATTATAATCCCTAATGGATTTTGAGTAAATTTGGAAAGTTTTAAATCGATAGCAATTGTTTGTATATTATTTTTGAGTCTCCAAAATAATAACAGATTTTCAATTAATTATGCTCCGTTTACATGAAATAATCTCAAAATCTGCGAATGTGGTGTTTTCAGTCTTTAATGGATTGTTTGCACCTTTCCAGCATTTTATCATCAATTATTTTGGATATATTATACATCGCATTGAAATGAATCATTTGGAATCCTCAAAAATGTACAGAAAAAACGTGTCGATTGCATAATTAGGAATTCAAATTAGTATGTATCAATTTGCATAAAGTATTTCCATAGTTCATCGACTTGTGTACATCATTGCAGCATTTTTTTGTAAAGTTTTGCATAATATTCATTAATGGTATGGATCGCCCACATGGCGTCTGTCGTAATCAATTATTTTTGATTTCGGAAATGCTAACTATTTTTTTATTACATTTCGGTATTCGTTACATAATTATGTTATTAAAAGATCAATTTACAACCATAAACCTATGGTAATTTTTTTGTGGTTAGAATTCTTTATATCATTATTCATTTTGTGGAAGCGTTAAAAAATTTGAAAAAAATATGAAACGCCGAAATAAAATTTTGCAAAAATTAGAAGCAACTTAGAAGATTGTAGTTAATCTAAATTATTTTAGTTTTTGAAAATATTTCAATTTTTAAGTACGTTATGAATATTTAAAAAAATATTTCAGTTGTTGAAGTCTTAAAAAAATTGAAAAAAAAATATGAAACGCCAAAATAAAATTATGCAAAAATTAGAAGCAACTTAGAAGATTGTAGTTAATCTAAATTATCTTAGTTTTTGAAAATATTCCAATTTTTAAATAAGTTATGAATGTTTAAAAAAATATTTCCTAAAAAAATTGAAAAAAAATATGAAACGCCGAAATAAAATTAAGCAATAATTAGAAGCAACTTAGAAGATTATAGTTAATCTAAATTATCTTAGTTTTTAAAAATATTTTAATTTTTAAGTAAGTTATGAATGTTTAAAAAAAATATTTCTTAAAAAAATTGAAAAAAAAATATGAAACGCCGAAATAAAATTATGCAATAATTAGAAGCAACTTATAAGATTGTAGTTAATCTAAATTATCTTAGTTTTTGAAAATATTCCAATTTTTAAATAAGTTATGAATGTTTAAAAAAATATTTCTTAAAAAAATTGAAAAAAAATATGAAACGCCGAAATAAAATTATGCAAAAATTAGAAGCAACTTAGAAGATTGTAGTTAATCTAAATTATCTTACTTTTTGAAAATTTTCCAATTTTTAAACAAGTTATGAATGTTTAAAAAAAATATTTCAGTTGTTGAAGTCTTAAAAAAATTGAAAAAAATATGAAACGCTGAAATAAAATTATGCAAAAATTAGAAGCAACTTAGAAGATTATAGTTAATCTAAATTATCTTAGTTTTTGAAAATATTCCAATTTTTAAATATGTTATGAATGTTTAAAAAAATATTTCAGTTGTGGAAGTCTTAAAAAATTGAAAAAAAAAAATATGAAACGCCGAAATAAAATTATGCAAAAATTAGAAATTAGTTAATTTAAATTAAATTATCTTAGTTTTTAAAAATATTCCAATTTTTAAATAAGTTATGATTGTTTAAAAAAAATCAGTTGTGGAAGTGTTAAAAAATTTGAAAAAAATATAAAACGCCGAAATAAAATTATGCAAAAATTAAAAACAAACTTAGAAAGGTAAATTCGATCTAAATCATTTTGGTTTTTGAAAATACCCAAAGTTTTAAGTGAGTTATAAAAGTAAAAAAAAAGTAAAAAACAAATTTAAAAAAAATATGAAACGCCGACATAAAATTATGCAAAACTTAGGAACAACTTAGAAGGCTCTATTCTTTAAAAATAATATTGGATTTTGAAGATATATTCAACTTTAAGTGAGTTAGAAATGTTTACAAAAAAAAAACTATTTGAGTTATGGGAGCGTAAACTGAAAAAAAAAGTTTGTCGTTTGTTATCTTCAACATTTATTAAAAGATTTTTGTAATATGTTTCACATTAAAATATTATTTTTAAAAAATAACAAAAAAAGGTTTTTTCGATTTTTAGAATTTTATGGAAAGCTTTTTTTAATACCCTGTATATTTCAAATTTAATTTTCCACATTTCTCTCAATAATATGAACCGCCAATACGTAAATATTAAAACAATTAATATCGTTTTGCTTTGATGATATTTCGAAACCGTGTGCAATATTTCTTTGGCCTCGAGTAAGCCATAACCGTTTGCAGTCGTGTTATAACGAAAATATACGAAAGTTATTATACCGGGAGGCGTTTAATAAATGCCCGGAGTAAAATCCCGCATTACGCTAAGCCGTGAAATTCATAGATTAAACTCGCGCCGCCGGAGCCCGAATATGGGGCAGACCGGTGAGCGTATGTGCAAAAAAAAAAAAACTGGCACTTTATATCGCAGCAGGCTGCAGCAGCAATGTTTGCACCGCGCGAGTTTTCAACCAGAAGAAAGGTGAACTGCTTTTGTTGAATTCAATCGATCGCACTTGATTACGTTCCCGTTTTGCTGCCATAAAATAAGGTTTTATATTTATACTTTCACTCGGGCTGTCTCGGAGCAAATACGTTGAAAAATTTATTACCATAGCTGAAGTACAATATTTTTTTTAGAAGAAATTAATCGCAGTTGCATGAGTATGTCACTGATTAACGCTTTTTTTTTGCACGATGGTCAAAATTTTTGACGTTAACTGTTTAAATGACAACACTGTACGATTGGTACCAACCATTTCCGCGCGAAATTTGATGACAACTGCCAATGAAACACCATATAATTGCTACCAACCGTTTTCGCGGGAAATTTGAACAGTGCTTGACATGAAAAAAATATTATCTTAGCATAAGAGTTACGATGTTTTAAAAACCTAATCCTAATGAAACACCGTACATTTCCCACCGACCATTTTGGCGGGAAATTTGAACACCGCTGAACACTTGATATGAAGAAATATTAATATGCAGTCGTTATAGTTTCCCAAACCCAATGAAACAAAACACATCCAGCACCTCCAATTCAAAGCACGGCGCGCAACAATTTAATCGAATAAAGTAAAATTAATCCGGACCCACGCCGAATGACAATATCCGAAGATTCGAACTTCGCCTGTAATTGGTGTTATCGAATTAGCATATCATTGATACATCTGCGGAGCCCCGGCCGTAATTTCACTCATCGGATCTGCACGGACGGCGATGATTAATAGAAACTTGCTTCTTCCACCGCGCACAAAATAAAATATGCTCGGAATGAAATGTATATTCCCTTCGGTGTGGGCTTGTCGTTATAAATTCTAATCGTACGTTCTCAATTAATTTATTATTATTGCAGGCAACCAGTTTCACGTGCCTACGTACTGGACGTGTGCGTAAAGGTCCGTATAAATTAATAGAAATTATTACCTGCGACTGTTTTACTGCAAGTCTCCACGCGAAATTTTTCCCTCCGACGTAGTAATGGTTATTATGGCAAGGAATCAATGATTATTTCCAGAACAGACCGGTTTCGTACTATTGGGTCTCATCAGTGCTGTTGGAGAAATGGATTTGCTATGAAGGATATAACCCATTGGTGTGAGAGAGAAAGAGAGAAAGAAAGACATAGAGAGAGAGAAAGAGAGAGAGAAAGAGAGAGGGAAAGAGAGAGAGAAAGAGAGAGAGAGAGAAAGAAAGAGAAAAAGAGAGAGAGAAAGAAAGAGACAATACTTAGAATTGTTAAACGAGTGGTAAACGAGAACCAAATTCAACAAAGAGAGACTTTTACAAATGACCTCAAGAGGCAATCGACCAGAGTATTGGTGATTATTATTAATTTATTTATAATCATTACATTCATCACAAGACGTTATTTTCCATACTACACCTTGTTTGAAGAATTCTCCAAATATTCACCTGCTTTGGTTTTAAAGCCCACACCTTTAAAACCGTGTTCGGGCACGGATTTGGAAACCCAAACCACCTTATCTATTGGTGATTATTATTAATTTATTTATTATTATCATTAAATTCACTAGAATACATTATTTTTCATTCTACACCTTGTTTAAAGAACTTTCCAAATATTCACCTACTTTGATTTTAAAGCCGCCACCTTTAAAACCGTGTTCGGGCACGGATTTGTAAACCCAATCCACTTTATCTATTGGTGATTATTATTAATTTATTTATAATTATCATTAAATTCACTAGAATAGATTATTTTTCATTCTACACGTTGTTTGAAGAATTCTCCAAATATTCACCTGCTACCGTTTTAAAGCCGCCACCTTTAAAACCGTGTTCGGGCACGGATTTGTGAACCCAAACCACCTTATCTATCGGTGATTATTATTACTATACTTATAATTATCATCAAATTCATTAGAAGACATTATTTTTCATTCGACACCTTGTTTAAAGAATTTTCCAAATATTCACCTGCTTTGGCTTTAAAGCCCACACCTTTAAAACCGTGTTCGGGCACATATTTCTAAACCCAAACCACCTCACCTCCTACGGTTTTAAAGCCGCCATCTTTAAAGCCGTGTTCGGACACGTATTTGTAAACTCAAACCACCTTATCTATTGGTGATTAATATTAATTTATTTATAATTATAATTAAATTCACTAGAATACATTATTTTTCATTCTACACCTTTGTTAAAGTATTTTCCAAATATTCACCTGCTTTGGTTTTAAAGCCGCTACCTTTAAAACCGTGTTCGGGCACAGATTTCTAAACTCAAACCACCTTATCTATTGGTGATTATTATTAATTTATTAATAATTATCATTAAATTCACTAGAATACATTATTTTTCATTCTACACCTTGTTTAAAGAATTTTCCAAATATTCACCTGCTCTGGTTTTAAAGCCCCCATCTTTAAAACCATGTTTGGGCACAGATTTCTCAACCCAAACCACCTTACCTCTACGGTTTTAAAGCAGCCACCTTTAAAACCGTGTTCGGGCATGGATTTGTGAACCCAAACCACCTTATGTATCGGTGATTATTATTAATATACTTATAATTCTCATGAAATTCACTAGAATACATTATTTTTCATTCTACACCTTATTTGAAGAATTATTCAAATATTCACCTGCTTTGGTTTTAAAGCCCACACCTTTAAAACCGTGTTCGGGCACGGATTTGTGAACCCAAACCACCTTATCTATCGGTGATTATTATTAATATACTTATAATTATCATCAAATTTATTCGAAGACACTATTTTTCATTCTACAACTTGTTTAAAGAATTTTTCAAATATTCACCTGCTACGGTTTTAAAGCCCACACCTTTAAAACCGTGTTCGGGCACGGATTTGTGAACCCAAACCACCTTATCTATCGGTGATTATTAATAATATACTTATAATTATCATCAAATTTATTCGAAGACATTATTTTTCATTCTACACCTTGTTTAAAGAATTCTCCAAATATTCACCTGCTTTGGTTTTAAAGCCCACACCTTCGAAACCGTGTTCGGGCACGGATTTGTGAACCCAAACCACCTTATCTATCGGTGATTACTATTAATATACTTATAATTATCATCAAATTTATTCGAAGACATTATTTTTCATTTTACAACTTGTTTAAAGAATTTTTCAAATATTCACCTGCTTTGGTTTTAAAGCCCACATCTTTAAAACCGTGTTCGGGCACGGATTTGTGAACCCAAACCACCTTATCTATCGGTGATTATTATTAATATACTTATAATTATCATCAAATTTATTCGAAGACATTATTTTTCATTCTACAACTTGTTTAAAGAATTTTTCAAATATTCACCTGCTGCGGTTTTAAAGCCGCCACCTTTAAAACCGTGTTCGGGCACGGATTTGTTAACCCAAACCACCTTATCTATCGGTGATTATTATTAATATACTTATAATTATCAGCAAATTCATTAGAAGACATTATTTTTCATTCTACAACTTGTTTAAAGAATTTTTCAAATATTCACCTGCTTTGGTTTTAAAGCCCACATCTTTAAAACCGTGTTCGGGCACGGATTTGTGAACCCAAACCATCTTATCTATCGGTGATTATTTTTAATATACTTATAATTATCATCAAATTCATTAGAAGACATTATTTTTCATTCTACAACTTGTTTAAAGAATTCTCCAAATATTCACCTGCTTTGGTTTTAAAACCCACACCTTCGAAACCGTGTTCGGGCACGGATTTGTGAACCCAAACCACCTTATCTATCGGTGATTACTATTAATATACTTATAATTATCATCAAATTTATTCGAAGACATTATTTTTCATTCTACAACTTGTTTAAAGAACTTTTCAAATATTCACCTGCTACGGTTTTAAAGCCCACACCTTTAAAACCGTGTTCGGGCACGGATTTGTGAACCCAAACCACCTTATCTATCGGTGATTATTATTAATATACTTATAATTATCATCAAATTTATTCGAAGACATTATTTTTCATTCTACAACTTGTTTAAAGAATTTTTCAAATATTCACCTGCTACGGTTTTAAAGCCCACACCTTTAAAACCGTGTTCGGGCACGGATTTGTGAACCCAAACCACCTTATCTATCGGTGATTATTTTTAATATACTTATAATTATCATCAAATTCATTAGAAGACATTATTTTTCATTCTACACCTTGTTTGAAGAATTCTCCAAATATTCACCTGCTACGGTTTTAAAGCCGCCACCTTTAAAACCGTGTTCGGGCACGGATTTGTGAACCCAAACCACCTTATCTATCGGTGATTATTATTAATATACTTATAATTATCATCAAATTCATTAGAAGACATTATTTTTCATTCTACAACTTGTTTAAAGAATTTTTCAAATATTCACCTGCTTTGGTTTTAAAGCCCACATCTTTAAAACCGTGTTCGGGCACGGATTTGTGAACCCAAACCACCTTATCTATCGGTGATTATTATTAATATACTTATAATTATCATCAAATTTATTCGAAGTTTTTCATTCTACAACTTGTTTAAAGAATTTTTCAAATATTCACCTGCTACGGTTTTAAAGCCCACACCTTTAAAACCGTGTTCGGGCACGGATTTGTGAACCCAAACCACCTTATCTATCGGTGATTATTATTAATATACTTATAATTATCATCAAATTCATTAGAAGACATTATTTTTCATTCTACACCTTGTTTAAATAATTTTCCAAATATTCACCTGCTTTGGTTTTAAAGCCCACACCTTTAAAACCGTGTTCGGGCACGGATTTGTGAACACAAACCACCTTATCTATCGGTGATTATTATTAATATACTTATAATTATCATGAAATTTATTAGAAGACATTATTTTTCATTCTACAACTTGTTTAAAGAATTTTCCAAACATTCACCTGCTAGGGTTTTAAAGCCCCCACCTTTAAAACCGTGTTCGGGCACGGATTTGTAAACCCGATCCATCTTATCTATTGGTGATTATTATTAATTTATTCATTAGAAGACATTATTTTTCATTCTACACCTTATTTGAAGAATTTTTTCAAATATTCACAGTATTTATACAACACCACATGTATACAAATCCGTCGGCCAAAGGTGTTTTACGTATTTGAGCCCTAAATTTTTCAATTTTCTGCCGCAGGAAATCAGAAAAGCGAAACACATAAATAGCTTTAAAAAGACAACAGAAGAATACATTTAATGTTACTAGGCAATCTATACACGACTGCATAGACTTAAAACTCTGATTTGTACACTTTATATAAACTTAAAATTTTGCTATATGGTTTTTTACATAATCACACATTTTCATTTGTAATTTTAATTTTAAGTTTTAAGAGTTTTATATTTGAGTTTAAAAGTGTTTAATTTTGAATTTTAGGTTTTAAGTTTTTAATTTTGAATTTGTGTTTTAAATTTTAGGTATTAAGTATTAGATTTTGAATTTTAATTTTAAGTTTTGAATTTTAAATTTTAAGTTTTGAATTTTAAATTTTAGGTTTTGAATTCTGAATCTTCAATTTTAAGTTTTATATTTAACGTTTTAGTTTTTAACTTCAATTTGAAGTTGAATTTTAATTTCAATTTTGATTCTGTTTTTAATTTTAGTTATAGTTTTATTTTAAATTTTTAATCTAACTTTAGATATTTATGTCTTCAAGTTGCAGTCTGTCTTAAGTCTATTTAAATGTATATTTATTTTAATTTATTGCATTATTCAAACATAATCTATACTTACATCTATACATACATTGCGCCAATATATAATTTAACTTTAATTTCATAGCCTGGCTAATTCTAAATCTCCAAATCTGTTAACCCACTAACCTCTTCGCACAAGATTTATCTTTTAGGAGTGTTTTTCTATGTTTATTTAATTTTATGTACTATATACGTTGTGTGATCAATTCACCTGCTACGGTTATAAAGCCGCCACCTTTAAAGCCGTGTTCGGGCACGGATTTGTGAACCCAAACCACCTTATCATTAAATTCACTAGAATACATTATTTTTCATTCTACACCTTGTTTAAAGAATTCTCCAAATATTCATCTGCTACGGTTTTAAAGCCGCCACCTTTAAAACCATGTTCGGGCACGGATTTGTAAACCAGTTCCAATTAAAAGTCATGGAAAATACAAATGCGATCATTAAAGTTACATTTCGAGCGTTGATTTCATCGTGAATAATTACATTTCGCATTCAAGCTCCGGCTAATTCACAATTAAAAACATGACGCGTTTCCTACACGGATTCTCGTCCCGTTCGCGGAAGACGAAGCGGTGTTACGCAATGCCGTCTCCGCTAAAATAAAAATAAAAAAAGACGGTATCGATCAAACACTTACCGAAGAGAAGAAGCGCCCTGAAAACGATATCGCGAGTTATTCAACTTGTTCCCGGTTACAATATTGGCACGTATACCGTCGTCGCCAATTCAATTTTCGAATTACATAAATGTCGCCCGGGCTAAAGCGATGTCGATATCAATCATACGCGATGTTGGATAATAAAAATCACAAAGGCCGGGTGTCGTGGAAAAAAAAGCACAATGGTCATAACCGCTCGCGTCTTTTCAATCGACTGGAAAGAAATTCCGCTGAGGATGGATTCCGGAGTTATCGTGTGTTTTATTTGTCTTTAGATAAGCTTGACCGTTATGGTGGTGTCTGGTGAATGCACCTTATTCTTGTTTGTTTCGTTCGTTTGAGCAAGATTAGACCTTCGTAATCGTACCGTGACTAATTGGTATGTTTAGGATAATAAAGACACTTAAATATAATATATAATATGTTGGATGCACCTTTAAAACCGTGTTCGGGCACGGATTTGTAAACCCAATACATCTTACCTATTGGTGATTATTATTAATTTATTTATAATTATCATTTAATTCACTTAAAAGACATTATTTTTCATTCTACACCTTGTTTGAAGAATTTTCCAAATATTCACCCGCTGCGGTTTTAAAGCCCCCACCTTTAAAACCGTGTTCGGGCACGGATTTGTAAACCCAAACCACCTTATCTATTGGTGATTATTATAAATTTATTTATAATTATCATTAAATTCATTAAAAGACATTATTTTTCATGTTTGAAGAATTTTTCAAATATTCACCTGATACGGTTTTAAAGCCCCTACTTTTTTAAAACCGTTTACGGGCATGGATTTGTAAACTCATTCCGATTAAAAGTCATATATTTTTCCAAGTACTAAATCTAAGAAATATTCGAGGAATAATGGTGTCATGAATATCGACTAATTTTTAATCAGTAAGGATATCTAATAATAATAATAATAATAATAATAATTTTTATTTCCAGTAGATAAATACATTAATGGATGGGTCAATCTTTGAGGTATTTTCGGTTGACCTTGTAATTTACACATCCTCACATAAAATAATTAATTAATCTTTATTTATTTTTTTCACCATATACGATACATAAATTGAGGTCCCTAATTTACGAGAGAGAGAGAGACAGCCGATTATCTTAATTGCTGCGAAGTTATTTTATGATTCGAAACGAAAAGAGAGAAAAAAACAACGCGGTGCGATCGTCGTCGCCTTGAACCGTAGTTTCCCAAGAATCTCGACCATAATGTTACTTCATAAATTAGATTGAAAGTGACGTGTTCGCCGCTTTTTATCCATTTATCAACTTTAATTATGTTATTACCTGCATTATGGCCGACTTAATAATCGCGATTTTATTTAATAGCCGCGCCTTCTTCCACAAGTGGCCGAACGTATTTTGTAAGACCGTAATTTCTTCTTCGTCAATCCAAAAATCACTTTATGAAAAAAGGAAAAATGAAAATCTCAGTAAGTAATTGCAGAAACTTGTATAGAGGCAAGGAACCGTACTGTCGAAAGCCGGAACACAAATGTTCTTGATGAAAAAGATAATCGGCCAGTTATAAAAATAACTAAACTTTCGCGATCTTGTATGATCCACGAATTGTGTAGAGAAGTTGAGGGCCATTTCTTTCTGTGTTGAAATTTTCTTCAAGGTTCCTGCTTATTGGAACTAGATGGCGCTGCACGTGTTAATATGTTCCGGTCGCAGCATATACATAAACATTTTGTGCTCGGAACTTGCTTTAAATGTGTTTTCAAAAATTTTCTATAAAAGCTAAAAATATTTTTTTGAGGGCTGACTTTATTTAGAAACAATACAGTTTCAAAAATCCAGAACGAATGATCTCATGATTTATTAAAACTTTACTCGATTTTGGAAAGTTTTAAATCGATTGTATACGTTTTTTGTCGAATCGTCAATTATTTTACAATATTCGAATAAAATTATCGTAAAATCTACGCACGAAGCATTTACCATTTTTACAGAATCATAATTTGCGAGTAATTTGGAAAATTTTAAGTCTAAGTTTACGAATAAATTTTTAATCATTTTAGAAAATTTAAAGTCACCAGCAATTAAAATTTGGAAAAAATGAACAGTTAAATGTATAGAGTACAAAATTCTCTACCGATCAGTTTATACCATGACACAGTAGAATTAATATTTATTGAGATATGAAGCTACAAAAACACATGATATTATAACGGACAAAACTTTTGAAACGACCGAATATTTTTATATTTTTTTATCGGGTCACCAATTTGATTACAATTTTCGCAACTCGCGTCCTGTTCACGTAAAGTTTTCCCGGAAGTTACTGATGAAGTATTTGTTATTTTTATAGTGTCAGCATTTAGAAGGCATTATGAGTAATTTTGAAAAGTTTCAAGACGTTGACAATTTTTATTTTCACCAAAATTATAACTATTTTTAAAACTTTACTCTCTATTCGCATAGAATTATTCCGAAATCTACTGGCATATAATTTGTAGCTTTTCACAAAATAAATCTCGAATATATTTTGAGTAAATTTGGAAAGTCGTCGGCAATTATTTTCCTATTTTTTTCAAGCTACTAAAATTATTACAATTTTCCACAACTTCACTTTCTATTTACATTCAATTATCGTGAAATCTAGTAACCTACAACCTGTAGCTTTTCACAAAATACATCTTGAATACATTTTGAGTAAATTTGGAATGTTTCAAGTCGCCAGCAATTGTTTTTCTATTTTTTTCAAGCTACTAAAATTATTACAATTTTCCACAACTTCACTTTCTATTTACATAAAATTATCGTGAAATCTAGTAACCTTTAACCTGTAGCTTTTCACAAAATACATCTTGAATACATTTTGAGTAAATTTGGAAAGTTTCAAGTTGTCGGCAATTGTTTTTCTATTTTTCTCAAGCTACTAAAATTATTACAATTTTCCACAACTTCACTTTCTATTTACATAAAATTATCGTGAAATCTAGTAACCTACAACTTGTAACTTTTCACAAAATGCATCTTGAATACATTTTGAGTAAATTTGGAAAGTTTCAAGTTGTCAGCAATTGTTTTTCTATTTTTTTCAAGCTACTAAAATTATTACAATTTTCCACAACTTCACTTTCTGTTTACTTAAAATTATCGTAAAATCTAGTAACCTACAACCTGTAACTTTTCACAAAATACATCTTGAATGCATTTTGAGTAAATTTGGAAAGTTTCAAGCCGTCGGCAATTGTTTTTCTATTTTTTTTTTCAAGCTACTAAAATTATTACAATTTTCCACAACTTCACTTTCTATTTACATAAAATTACCGTGAAATCTAGTAACCTATAACCTGTAACTTTTCACAAAATACATCTTGAATACATTTTGAGTAAATTTGGAAAGTTTCAAGTCGTCGGCAATTGTTTTTTCTGATTTTTTCAAGCTGCGAAAATTATTACAATTTTTCACAACTTCACTTCGTATTTACATAAAATTATCGTGAAATCTAGTGACCTATAACCTGTAACTTTTCACAAAATACATCTTGAATACATTTTGAGTAAATTTAGAAAGTTTCAAGCCGTCGGCAATTGTTTTTCTATTTTTTTCAAGCTACTAAAATTATTACAATTTTCCACAACTTCACTTTCTATTTACATAAAATTATCGTGAAATCTAGTGACCTACAACCTGTAACTTTTCACAAAATACATCTTAAATACATTTTGAGTAAATTTGGAAAGTTTCAAGTCGTCGGCAATTGTTTTTCTATTTTTTTTTTCAGGCTACTAAAATTTTTACAATTTTCAACAACTTCACTTTCTATTTACATAAAAATTATCGGGAAATCTAGTAACCTATAACCTGTAGCTTTTCACAAAATACATCTTGAATGCATTTTGAGTAAATTTGGAAAGTATCAAGTCGCCAGCAATTGTTTTTCTATTTTTTTCAAGCTGCGAAAATTATTACAATTTTCCACAACTTCACTTTCTATTTACATAAAATTATAGTGAAATCTAGTAACCTACAACCTGTAACTTTTCATAAAATACATCTTGAATGCATTTTGAGTAAATTTGGAAAGTTTCAAGTCGTCGGCAATTGTTTTTCTATTTTTTTTCAGGCTACTAAAATTTTTACAATTTTCAACAACTTCACTTTCTATTTACATAAAATTATCGTGAAATCTAGTAACCTACAACCTGTAACTTTTCACAAAACACATCTTGAATACATTTTGAGTAAATTTGGAAAGTTTCCAGTCGTCGGCAATTGTTTTTCTATTTTTTTCAAGCTACTAAAATTATTAAAATTTTCCACAACTTCACTTACTATTTACATAAAATTTTCGTGAAATCAAGTAACCTGCAACCTGTAGCTTTTCACAAAATACATCTTGAATACATTTTGAGTAAATTTGGAAAGTTTCAAGTCGTCGGCAATTGTTTTTCTATTTTTTTCAAGCTACTAAAATTTTTACAATTTTCCACAACTTCACTTTCTATTTACATAAAATTATCGTGAAATCTGGTGACCTACAACCTGTAACTTTTCACAAAATACATCTTGAATACATTTTGAGTAAATTTGGAAAGCTTCAAGTCGCCAGCAATTGTTTTTCTATTTTTTTCAAGCTGCGAAAATTATTACAATTTTCCACAACTTCGCTTTCTATTTACATAAAAATTATCGGGAAATCTAGTAACCTATAACCTGTAGCTTTTCACAAAATACATCTTGAATACATTTTGAGTAAATTTAGAAAGTTTCAAGTCGTCGGCAATTGTTTTTCTATTTTTTTCAAGATAATAAAATTTTTACAATTTTCCACAACTTCACTTTCTATTTACATAAAATTATCCTGAAATCTAGTAACCTACAACCTGTAACTTTTCACAAAATACATCTTGAATACATTTTGAGTAAATTTGGAAAGTTTCAAGTCGTCGGCAATTGTTTTTCTATTTTTTTCAAGCTGCTAAAATTATTATTACAATTTTCCACAACTTCACTTTCTATTTACATAAAATTATCGTGAAATCTAGTAACCTACAACCTGTAGCTTTTTACAAAATACATCTTGAATACATTTTGAGTAAATTTGGAAAGTTTCCAGTCGTCGGCAATTGTTTTTCTATTTTTTTCAAGCTACTAAAATTATTAAAATTTTCCACAACTTCACTTTCTATTTACATAAAATTATCGTGAAATCTAGTAACCTACAACCTGTAGCTTTTCACAAAATACATCTTGAATACATTTTGAGTAAATTTGGAAAGTTTCAAGTCGTCGGCAATTGTTTTTCTATTTTTTTCAAGCTACTAAAATTATTGCAATTTTCCACAACTTCACTTTCTATTTACATAAAAATGATCGTGAAATCTAGTAACCTACAACCTGTAACTTTTCACAAAATACATCTTGAATACATTTTGAGTAATGTGTCTATTTGTACAGGGTATGGCAAATGAATCAGATGTTTCTAGAAAATGGTGGAGATTTGAGGTCTGATAAAACTTCTGCGAGAAGAATCCCCTAATATTTAGTCACATCAGCCTTAATAACCAAAACAATTGCAGAGAGAAGAATTATAGTTAGATTAAAACCATTAGTAATCATTATTGTTATCGAACATACTGTTGAGTAATGAACCTCATTGTTACCTTTGTATGAGCAATTGCCTAATTGAGTCGAGACGAAATTCCCCTCTCCCCTCACAATTTAATTACGATTTTCGACGTGACAATAATGAAGTGTGAACTTATGCAAATTGATACCCGAATGGTATTTGTTAGGTAAACTGACATTCGCTCAGCGCCACCACCGCAGTCGGTCCGCCGCAGATAAGGCTGCAATTATATGTTTACAAAGTTCCGAATGCTGCACCATCAATTAAATCCATTCCTCAAGGGTGAAAACTATTTATTAAAATAAATTTACAATGAACAATACCTCTTCCATCCTCGTGCCCGCAATAAACGACACGATTTTTAATTAAAATATTTCACTCCACAACCGAAGAGTTATATAATTAATTAATTAACGGTCGAATTAAATTCAGAGAGAACCGCCGACCGGAACAACAAATGGACATAAATTACGTTTACTTCCCGATTGTAACCTCCCTTGAAGTTCAAGCGTGTAAACTTAAAACTTTAACATGTAAGGTATGAATATAAATTGCTAGACAAGGTGTATAATTCACATGTAAATATTCGCCGGGGTATTGTAATTAATTAATATTCGGTACTGACGAGACCATAATTTATCAGCGACCTCTGGTGTAATGGGTGAAGTGATGTGCTTGTAATATGGTAAGTGCGGGGTGTATGATAATTAATGACACGTTTTTTCGGCCGGCTCTGAGTACGCAAAAATATTAATAGGCAGCAATGCATAATTTACAATAGCAGTTTATCCCGAGTTGAATAAACTTTCCCGTCGAGTCTGCAATGGCGCAGGTCAAGAAAGCAATTGCAAAACTAGGCCACATGAAGGTATACAAGAAAATAGTTAAGCTCAACAGTCACGTTTCTTACGTATTAAAACTGAACCACCGAGAGCGGAGGAGCACACTAATTAAAACCAAAAATGCAAAACCGAGTCCGCGCTCTTCATCGCCCTCTAATGGAGCATGAATTTCCAGCGCGGGGGTGCATTTTAATTAAAGCGGAAATATGTGTGAAAAATTTTTCGAGGCCCCCAAAGTTTTTTAATAAAGGCGATTTAAAAGGCAATTACGGCCGATATTAAAACGGATCCGCGTTTCCCGTTGTTTATACTTTCGCCGAATCGCGCTTAGTCGAAAGCTTTTTTTTTCAGAATTGTCTAAACGGTGGACTTTCTCGTCTTTCTTGTAAAGAACGCGAAGATGGGAAATAACTGTGTGTTGAACTATGTGTGCAATCATCGCGTCGACGGATTCCTCTTATTCTTCGTTTTATGGATACGAGGAAGTCGCAAATAATATAAACTGTGCATTGCGGTGGCCAGCAGGACTATAAGTTCCGGTTTATTGCGGAAGTTGGATGTCGCGAGGGCATCAGGAATGACCGAAGAAGTTGGTGCTTGTGGATGCACTTTCACATCATAATGCATTTACCGTAAATGAAATAGCATTAAAATTTAATTAAGCAATGAAGTAATTTCATTATATAAAGCTTGAAGGATCAATGATAGATTTTTTTAATTAATCCAGTGGTGCGCATTTCACTCATTCAAATTCGAGTTCAGAGTGCCGCCATTTTGTTTACAAGCAAGGTGCGTCAATTATCTTTCGGTATGTCAAAAATATCTTATTTGTAAGCAAATTTGGAAATTTTGAAGCAAATTCCGCGAGCGATAATTTTTTTAGAATTTTTTTTAATCACGCGGTGCACATTTCACTCACTCAAATTCGAGTTCAGAGTGCCGCCATTTTGTTAACAAGCAAGGTGCGTCAATTATTTTTCGTTATATCAAAAATATGTTATTTCTAAGCAAATTTGGAAATTTTGAAGCAAATTCCGCGGGCGATAATTTTTTTAGAATTTTTTTAATCACGCGGTGCACATTTCACTCACTCAGATTCGAGTTCAGAGTCCTGCCATTTTGTTTACAAGCAAGGTGCGCCAATTATCGATCGGTATTTTAAAGATATGTTATTTCCAAGCAAATTTGGAAATTTTGAAGCAAATTCCGCGGGCGATATTTTTTTTAGAATTTTTTTAATCCGGTGGTGCACATTTCACTCACTCAAATTCGAGTTCAGAGTGCTGCCATTTTGTTTACAAGCAAGGTGCGTCAATTATCTTGAGGTATATTAAAGATATGTTATTTCTAAACAAATTTGGAAATTTTGAAGCAAATTCCGCGGGCGATAATTTTACTAGAATTTTTTTAATCACGCGGTGCACATTTCACTCACCCAAATTCGTGTTCAGAATGCTGCCATTTTGTTTACAAACAAGGTGCGTCAATTATCTTTTGGTGTGTCAAAAATATGTTATTTCTAAACTAATTTGGAAATTTTGAAGCAAATTCCGCAGGCGATAATTTTTTTAGAATTTTTTTAATCAAGCGGTGCATATTTCACTCACTCAAATTCGAGTTCAGAGTGCTGCCATTTTGTTTACAAGCAAGGTGCGTCCATTATCTTGAGGTATGTTAAAGATATGCTATTTCTAAGCAAATTTGGAAATTTTGAAGCAAATTCCGCCTGCGATAATTTTTTTAGATTTTTTTAATCACGCGGTGCACATTCACTCACTCAAATTCGAGTTCAGAGTGCCGCCATTTTGTTCACAAGCAAGGTGCGTCAATTATCTTGAAGTATGTTAAAAATATGTTATTTCTAAACAAATTTGGAAATTTTGAAGCAAATTCCGCAGGCGATAATTTTTTTAGAATTTTCTTAATCAGGTGGTGCACATTTCACTCACTCAAATTCGAGTTCAGAGTGCCGCCATTTTGTTTACAAGCAAGGTGCGTCCATTATCTTTTGGTATTTCAATAATATCTTATTTCTAAGCAAATTTGGAAACTTTGAAGCAAATTCCGCTGGCGATAACTTTTTTAGAATTTTTTTAATCACGCGGTGCACATTTCACTCACTCAAATTCGAGTTCAGAGTGCCGCCATTTTGTTCACAAGCAAGGTGCGTCAATTATCTTGAAGTATGTTAAAAATATGTTATTTCCAAGCAAATTTGGAAATTTTGAAGCAAATTCCGCGGGCGATAATTTTTTTAGAATTTCTTTAATCAGTTGGTGCACACTTCACTCACTCAAATTCGAGTTCAGAGTGCTGCCATTTTGTTCACAAGCAAGGTGCGTCAATTATCTTTCGGTATGTTGAAAATATGTTATTTCTAAGCAAATTTGGAAATTTTGAAGCAAATTCGGCCGGCGATAATTTTTTTAGAATTTTTTTAATCACGCGGTGCACATTTCACTCACCCAAATTCGAGTTTAGAGTGCCGCCATTTTGTTTACAAGCAAGGTGCGGCAATTATCTTTTGGTGTGTCAAAAAAATGTTATTTTTAAGCAAATTTGGAAACTTTGAAGCAAATTCCGCCGGCGAGAATTTTTTTAGAATTTTTTTAATCAAGTGGTGCACATTTCACTCACTCAAATTCGAGTTCAGAGTACTGCCATTTTGTTTGCAAGCAAGGTGCGTCAATTATCTTTCGGTATGTCAAAAATATGTTATTTTTAAGCAAATTTTGAAACTTTGAAGCAAATTCTGCGGGCGATAATTTTTTTAGAATTTTTTTAATCACGCGGTGCACATTTCACTCACTCAAATTCGAGTTCAGAGTGCTGCCATTTTGTTTACAAGCAAGGTGCGTCAATTATCTTTTGGTGTGTTAAAAATATGTTACTTCTAAGCAAATTTGGAAATTTTGAAGCAAATTCCGCGGGCGGTAATTTTTTTAGAATTTTTCTAATCACGAGGTGCACATTTCACTCACTCAAATTCGAGTTCAGAGTGCTGCCATTTTGTTTACAAGCAAGGTGCGTCAATTATCTTTTGGTGTGTTAAAAATATGTTACTTCTAAGCAAATTTGGAAACTTTGAAGCAAATTCCGCTGGCGATAACTTTTTTAGAATTTTTTTAATCACGCGGTGCACATTTCACTCACTCAAATTCGAGTTCAGAGTGCTGCCATTTTGTTCACAAGCAAGGTGCGTCAATTATCTTTCGGTATGTCAAAAATATGTTATTTCTAGGCAAATTTGGAAATTTTGAGGCAAATTCCGCGGGCGATAATTTTTTTAGAATTTTTTTAATCACGCGGTGCACATTTCACTCACTCAAATTCGAGTTCAGAGTGCTGCCATTTTGTTTACAAGCAAGGTGCGTCAATTATCTTTTGGTGTGTTAAAAATATGTTACTTCTAAGCAAATTTGGAAATTTTTAAGCAAATTCCGCGGGCGGTAATTTTTTTAGAATTTTTTTAATCACGCGGTGCACATTTCACTCACTTAAATTCGAATTCAGAGTGCCGCCATTTTGTTCACAAGCAAGGTGCGTCAATTATCTTCTGATATGTTAAAAATATGTTATTTCTAAGCAAATTTGGAAATTTTGAAGCAAATTCCGCGGGCGGTAATTTTTTTGGAATTGTTTTAATCACGAGGTGCACATTTCACTCACTCAAATTCGAGTTCAGAGTGCTGCCATTTTGTTCACAAGCAAGGTGCGTCAATTATCTTTCGGTATGCCAAAGATAAGTTATTTCTAAGCAAATTTGGAAATTTTGGAGCGAATTCCGTGGGCGATAATTTTTTTATATATTTTTTAATCACGAGGTGCACATTTCACTCACTCAAATTCGAGTTCAGAGTGCTGCCATTTTGTTCACAAGCAAGGTGCGTCAATTATCTTCTGGTGTGTCAAAAATATGTTATTTCTAGGCAAATTTGGAAATTTTGAGGCAAATTCCGCGGGCGATAATTTTTTTAGAATTTTTTTAATCACGCGGTGCACATTTCACTCACTCAAATTCGAGTTCAGAGTGCTGCCATTTTGTTTACAAGCAAGGTGCGTCAATTATCTTTTGGTGTGTTAAAAATATGTTACTTCTAAGCAAATTTGGAAATTTTTAAGCAAATTCCGCGGGCGGTAATTTTTTTGGAATTGTTTTAATCACGAGGTGCACATTTCAATCACTCAAATTCGAGTTCAGAGCGCCGCCATTTTGTTTACAAGCAAGGTGCGTCAATTATCTTTCGGTATGTCAAAAATATGTTATTTCTAGGCAAATTTGGAAATTTTGAAGCAAATTCCGCGGGCGATAATTTTTTTAGAATTTTTTTAATCACGCGGTGCACATTTCACTCACTTAAATTCGAATTCAGAGTGCCGCCATTTTGTTCACAAGCAAGGTGCGTCAATTATCTTCTGATATGTTAAAAATATGTTATTTCTAAGCAAATTTGGAAATTTTGAAGCAAATTCCGCGGGTGATAGTTTTTTTAGATTTTTTTTAATCACGCAGTGCACATTCCACTTACTCAAATTCGTTTTTAGAATGTTGTCATTTTATTTACAAGCAAGGTGCGTCGATTATCTTTTGGTGTGTCAAAAATATGTTATTTCTAAACTAATTCGGAAATTTTGAAGCAAATTCCGCGGGCGATAATTTTTTTAGAATTTTTTTAATCAAGTGGTGCACATTTCTTTCACTCAAATTCGAGTTCAGATTGCCGCCATTTTGTTTACAAGCAAGGTGCGCCAATTATCTTCTGGTATGTCAAAAATATGTTATTTCTAAGCAAATTTGGAAATTTTGAAGCAAATTCCGCAGGCCATAATTTTTTTAGAATTTTTTTAATCAGGTGGTGCACATTTCAATCACTCAAATTCCAGTTCAGAAAAAATCTGAAACATAAAACCTACGATTTATTCGACTTAACATTATCTGCGAGCGACTGATTTATAAAAGCAATTCAACACTTAAGCGTCGTTTCCAAGTTTTAAGCCGGAAACTTATTTAACAAGGCAGTTTGTAGATATATCGAGCCAAAGTAAACACCACACGCAAATGACGAGTAATGAAGTTGCGTTAGAAAAATAAAAGGCATATAAATACTTATTCGTTCCAGAAGGCATAATCATATCTTCGCATGTTTATAGACCGTTAAGCCTCGGATACTCGCATTAAACACGCTTAAATGTACTTTTCCTCCCCCTAATACTACAGATTGCAATAATCCCATGTCGGTGCTATAACTCTTCTTTATGGAAACGTAAAGCGAAATGAGAAGTATCACAGAAGGGCATTATTCGCTAGCAGAAACAATAAAAAAGTAAACGGTCGCAAATGTGGGTTACTTATTCCGTCGTTTCTCGCTTTTTATTTTTTTTCATTTTTTGTTGTCTAGGAACTCTCCTTTTCCTTTGTATAGGAATCGAGGACGGTCGCAATGGTGACGGTTTTGTGTATCGAAAAAATTAATTAATTTTTAGGAAAAGAAGTCTTCGCTCCGCTTCCGCTCTTTGGATTCAATCGTAACGGCGCTTGTAACTTCTTTGGATGACGGCGGTTTTTCTTGTTTGAAACGTTTTATGCGTGACATATTGCGGTAATTCAATTATAATAATAATATTATTAAATCTATTATTTTTATATTATTATTATCATCTATAAAAAAATTTTGAATGATGCTCATAAGTATATGATATACCTATATGTTGGTAATGCCACCTATATGTTTTACCTGTATTTTTAATTTTAAATACATTTTTGTATTTTCAATTTTTTTTTTCTCTTTCCTTGACCTGTGCAAAAAACTGTGAGTTTTCTGGCACCAATAAAATTATTATTATTATTATTATTATAAAAACTAGAAGTACTTCTTCATGGAAATGTATCGACGTCCCGAATCCCATCCTTAAAAGTTACATTCACGACCGCATTTTCATTCTCCACGGAATCCATAAATTAGCCGACGACGATCGAAAAATTTCGTTTTCATCCAGTTAACCTGAATAAAGTCGTGATTGATTGCGATGCGATTGTCGTCGGCGTAATTTTATACTGTTATTGCCCACCGTGTACATCGATCCGATCGGCGAATTTTCGTATTATAAATATTTTCAAAGCGTATTTTGCCGGGCGATCGCCTCCGGCCGCTTCAAATAAAATTAAATCCGCCGAAATAACAAATCCGGCGGACAGAGGGAGGTAATTTTTGCAATGATTTTTTTCAAAGAGTACTCACCGTTCGATTCGACACGTGTTATCCTCAAATCACGAGAGTCCTTCACCCCACCTGGAATTAAAAATAGAAAAAATAAATAACTATTGATACACATTATTAATTTATCGTGTTTAATTCATTTTTTTTTATAGGAATGGTTTTTTACGCCATCTAGTGGTCCGTAGTGTAAAACACAAAAAATTCTTTATGCCAGATAATAAAAAATTCATACTGCAATACTAAAAAAAAGTGTTCTTTCACTTAATCGAACAAAAAATGAAGGATGTCATTTAAAAAAAAACGCACCTGTTGACCCTGCAGGCGTACGCTACTGTTCTTAGCGCAAAAAAAATAATATTTCAAGTGTTCCAGACTTTTGACCGCGCTGTGAGTCACCGTCACTACTTCAGCCGTACGCCACTGGATATAGTTCTAAACTATTTCAAAAGATACCAAATTTAGAACACTTTTTGACTACTCCATGCGTTTTTGGCGCAAAAAAAAATTTCAGGTGTTCCTGAAAAAAAGTCTGACCACACTGTATATGGCACTATGAGTTACTCCGTAAACCGTCATTTCTGCAAGCGTATGCCACTGTACATAGTCCTAAAGTATTTCAAAAGATTGCAAATTTAGAACACTTTTTGACTCCTCCAAGCGTTTTTGGGGCAAAAAATATTACAGGTGTCCCAGACTTTTTGACCACACTGTATATGGTAAAATCAGCCACCTCCGAGCCGTCACTGCTGCAGGCATATGCCACTGTACATAGTTCTAAAGTATTTCAAAAGATAACAAATTTAGAATACTTTTTTGACTCCTCTAAGCGTTTTTGGCGCAAAAAATATTACAGGTGTCCCAGACTTTTTGACCACACTGTATATGGTAAAATCAGCCACCTCCGAGCCGTCACTGCTGCAGGCATATGCCACTGTACATAGTTCTAAAGTATTTTAAAAGATAACGAATTTAGAATACTTTTTTGACTCCTCTAAGCGTTTTTGGCGCAAAAAATATTACAGGTGTCCCAGACTTTTTGACCACACTGTATATGGTAAAATCAGCCACCTCCGAGCCGTCACTGCTGCAGGCATATGCCACTGTACATAGTTCTAAAGTATTTCAAAAGATAACAAATTTAGAATACTTTTTTGACTCCTCTAAGCGTTTTTGGCGCAAAAAATATTACAGGTGTCCCAGACTTTTTGACCACACTGTATATGGTAAAATCAGCCACCTCCGAGCCGTCACTGCTGCAGGCATATGCCACTGTACATAGTTCTAAAGTATTTTAAAAGATAACGAATTTAGAATACTTTTTTGACTCCTCTAAGCGTTTTTGGCGCAAAAAATATTACAGGTGTCCCAGACTTTTTGACCACACTGTATATGGTAAAATCAGCCACCTCCGAGCCGTCACTGCTGCAGGCATATGCCACTGTACATAGTTCTAAAGTATTTCAAAAGATAACAAATTTAGAATACTTTTTTGACTCCTCTAAGCGTTTTTGGCGCAAAAAATATTACAGGTGTCCCAGACTTTTTGACCACACTGTATATGGTAAAATCAGCCACCTCCGAGCCGTCACTGCTGCAGGCATATGCCACTGTACATAGTTCTAAAGTATTTCAAAAGATAACAAATTTAGAATACTTTTTTGACTCCTCTAAGCGTTTTTGGCGCAAAAAATATTACAGGTGTCCCAGACTTTTTGACCACACTGTATATGGTAAAATCAGCCACCTCCGAGCCGTCACTGCTGCAGGCATATGCCACTGTACATAGTTCTAAAGTATTTCAAAAGATAACAAATTTAGAATACTTTTTTGACTCCTCTAAGCGTTTTTGGCGCAAAAAAATATATGTCGGGTGTTCCAGACTTTCTGACCACACTGTATATGATACCAGGAGTCACCCCGCGAGCCGTCACTGCCGCAGGCGTATGCCACTGTACATGGTTCTAAAGTATTTCAAAAGATTGCAAATTTAGAACACTTTTTGACCCCTTCAGGCGTTTTTGGCTTTGAAATAATTTCCTGAAAAAACCACTGGTTCGATTGCGGGTTTCTACACATCACTAGAAAGATCCCTTCAAGACGCCTCGGAAAATATACTTTCGCAAAAACAAATGTCAATTTGAAGCAAAGAAAACTCGAAAATGGAAAAAATCGAAAAAACTCTTTTAATAATCATCGTAGACCATTGAAGTACACCTTCTTCTTCATCAAAAGAACGAGAGAAATTGATTGGCGTTAAAAAATTTCAGCTATCTTCAATAGTAAAAAAAAATAGCGTGACACCATGAACATGCAAAAAAAAATTCAAAAAAATCGATTTTTCAGAATTTGAACGGCCGTAGCGGCCAAACGAAAACTCCAAATTGAACGCGGTTTGCAAATCTGTGGTCCTCGTACGTCAATTAGTAGGATCCGAATGAAATTAGAGATTTTCAATTTTTGACGAAAACAGGAAAAAATACAAGTAAACCAACCCCTTGGAAATTTGTTAAAAAATGCAACTTTCTTAATAATCATCGTAGACTATTGAAGTATAAATTTCAGCTATCTTCAATAGCAAAATTAGTCAGTCACTATGAACATTTTAGAAAATTTAAGAAAATAATTTATTTTTCAGACTTTGATCGGCCGTAGCGGCTAAACGAAAACTCCAAATTGAACGCGGTTTAAAAATCTGAGCTCCTAGTACGTCAATTATTCGGAATCAATTAAATTCGGCGATTTTTAATTTTTGACGAAAACCTGAAAAACTACCCAAGGGTCCCCCCTTCTTACTTTTTCTCAAAAATTGGCTTTGGAATAATTTCCTGAAGAAACCACTGGATCGATTCCGGGTTTCTACACACCACAGGAAAGATCCCTTCAAGACGCTTCGGAAAATGTACTTTAGCAAGAACAAATGTCAAATTAAGGGCCGTGACGCGTCAGCAAAGAAAACTCGAAAATGAAAAAAATCGAAAAAATCAACTTTCTTAATAATCATCGTAGACTATTAAAGTATACCTTTTTTTCATCAGAAAGACGAGAGAAATTGATTGCCGTTAAAAAATTTCACCTATCTTCAATAGCAAAAAAATTAGTCAGTCACCATGAACATTTCAGAAAATTTAAGAAAATTATTGATTTTTCAGACTTTGATCGGCCGTAGCAGCTAAACGAAAACTCCAAATTGAACGCGGTTTGCAAATCTGTGCTCCTCGTACGTCAATTAGTCGGAATCAATTAAAATTGGCGATTTTTAATTTTTGACGAAAACCTGAAAAACTACCCAAGGGTCCCCCCTTCTAACTTTTTCTCAAAAATTGGCTTGGGAATAATTTCCTGAAGAAACCACTGGTTCGATTCCGGGTTTCTACACACCACTGGAAAGATCCCTTCAATACGCTTCGGAAAATGTACTTTCGCAAGAACAAATGTCAAATTGTGGGCCGTGACGCGTCAGCAAAGAAAACTCAAAAATGGAAAAAATCGAAAAAAATCAACTTTTTTAACAATCATCGTAGACTATTGAAATATACCTTTTTTTCATCAGAAATTGATTGGCGTTAAAAAATTTCAACTATCTTCAATGGAAAAAAAATTAGGGTGTCACCATAATGCAAAACGTTCGATTTACATTTAAAATATGATTTAAATTGCAAATAAATTATAAATAACAAATCGGAGAAAGTAACATGATGGCCACATCACCATTTTTTCATTCTACAAGTTACACCTTTCAATATTAAATCTGTGTCATACGTATCTTATACATTGTTGTTCGAATAACGACAATACTTCAAGGCATTGATCGAGTGTAAATTATCTTTAGATCTGTATTATTAGTCAGCTCGAGCCATTAAGAAGAAAAAGTCTTAATGGTGGCGGAATTAGAAACTTGGTCACTGTACAAAGCTCGATTATCAATACAAGGTTTATATAATAGTTTTTTTTTTATAATAATACATAAAACTCTTTGAGCAAAGGTGCAATTATATATCCTTCGTTAGATAGTTGATCTAGTGAAAGCTGGTCTTGGTATTAATTGCTGGAAGCATTTCGATACAATCGAACTAATTCAATTGAATATGAGATTGGCGAGACGCAAAATATTAAATTAGATTTTAACTAAAAAGGTTAAATGAAGATGATGGTTGCGACCATTACTATGTGGTAGTCCATTGTCAGGTAACTTTGAATTTAATTAATTCATTAAATCACTATTTATATTAATAGTGGTAAAAAAACGTCGAAAGTTGTTTAATTCAAAGTTACCTGAAAAAGGTTAAAATATGGAACTAATGTTAAATTTGGTGGAAAAAATTACTATTGCGGTCTTTCACGATTAATAATTTAATATTCAAATTTTTATAATATATTGAATTTATAGTAATAATAATAATCTTTATTTCCATTAGACTAAAGAACAGTGTAGAAAATATCAAAAAATGCAATGCAAATACAAACTAAAATTAAAAGTAAAATATACATACATAATTGGCCGCAATATTAAAGTCCTGAAAAGTATACTAGTATTTTTTAATTGAATTTATTTTTAGTGTTAATTATAGACCTTATTTCGGCATATTTTTATAATTTTTCTATTTTTTGTTATTTTTAAATTAGTTTTTCCCCTGTAATTGGATGTTTTTCTGTTGGGTATAAATAAATAAATGAATAATAGCAACGAATACTGATACAAAAAATTAAAAAAATGTATTTATTCATTTGCCGTAATTTAAAAAACTACAAATATCTAGGTAGTTCGGGGTCCAATAAATAAATTAAACATTAAATAAATTAGAAACAACCTTACATGTTGCAAAAAGCATTAAATAAATTTAAAAAAGTAAGTTAGACTTAATTTGCTTGCAGAGTTACGAACAGGTTGAATATTCATTTATTCAGGCTATATTTCGTTTTTTTGAATTTATTTAAATTAAACATTGTTTACTTAAATTTCGTAGTTGCATTAGCATTCAAAAAATGAATGTAATTTCGCGTAATGACAAAATGTTTGCAGATGCATGTAGAATAACTATGTTGTTATTCTCGTACTTATTTATCGTTCCTTCTCGTTTATGTACGTTTTGTAAACAGAAATTAAATAAATTTCATCCGAGGTTTATTAGCAATTCCTTTCATGAGTGCAAACTGAAGGTTACGCTTAGTCACAATAAACATGGCTATTTCGCTCTTTTTAATGAATCATCCTCGAACAAAACGTATATAGATTTTAATATTTAATAGATTTTGCAAAAAAAAATCTTGTAATGTACTGGCGTAAGAAAACTTTGTAGACAAATGTGTGAAACCAACAAAGTACCTTTAAAGACATCAAATTATTCCATCCCCATCTTTTCCACTTCGTTTTTGAAATAGCTGAAATTTGTTAACTAACTCCAATCGATTTTTAACATTCGTCTGATGAAGAAAAAGTGCATTTTAACGATCTGGGATGATTATTAAAAAAGTTATTTTTTTCTTCATTTTCATGTTTTTTGCGTGCGCCTCGCGCACTTGAAATTGACATTTGTTTGTTGGCGGATTAAACGTAATAATTACTTAAATTATCGTCTAGTCCTTATTTAAAAATAAATTACAAACGACAACAACAAAAATATTAAAATCGACTTGGTAAGTAGGTGTAAAATGTTTGCATAAACAGAGTGTGGAAACGCTTGTTTGTACACATTGTGCTTGTGTATTTGCCGGAGGGCTCTTATGTTTACATCAAAAGCGCATCACATCCCGGATTAAGAAAAAGTCTGTATGCATTTTAAATTCGACTGCACGGCAAACGCATACGAAACAAAACAAAAACAGACGTATTAAGCTTGAAATATGTGTGTTTACATTTCGGAGAGTGAACGAGACGCGACCGCCCTAGACACGATCATTAATTTATTATTCGTTTGTTACAGTATGTTATGTGGAATTTATGTTGACATTTTTTTAATTGTGCTGTAAAAAACAATATTGCTGAAGAAATCTAAAACTTCGATGTTCAAGTTCTCTTGAATTATTGGGACTTTTGCCTAAGTCAAAAAAAAACTGAAACGGAATTTAATCATTAATATTCAATAAAATTGTAGTCCTAATAAGACTTAATTTTGCAGAGTCACAAACAGGTTGAATATTCATATATTCAGACTATTTTCGTCTTTATTGAATTGATTTAATATTCATATAATTATTTCAATTTAATCTTAATAATAGGGCGGAAAGACCTCGGTCGATAGCCCGTTCAATAATAATTTAATATGTTAAATAAAACTTTTTAGATGTAAGAACTTTAATGTACATATATTATATAGTTATTGAATAAATATGTTCTCTCTCTCTTAATAATATAAAACTTCCAATTATTAGGACACTTGGACTGATTGTCACGTGACTAAGTCAAAAAAAAATAAGCAAGGATGTAGTTGTTTCAGTAATTTGTTGTTTATTTTTAGGCTTTGTTCAAAAGCTTTTATTGAGTGCATCCATCGAAGTATTTTCCGCATTTGTTTCTTCTGCAATAGGCTACATTTAGCAGTGGTAGTGTATTTAATTAAAGTAGGACATAATTGCTATTAATTAAAAATGCGTTTATAAATGTAAATCATTCCAACGTTAGTAGCACAGAAATGATTAACTTAATTGGGGAAAACACTCGGTGAAAATGTATAGTCGAAGATTTTATTTCATTTACAGAGTTGTATTGGAATGTTGTAATATGAGAAAGACATCGTTTTAGAATTAACGATTGTTCTTTTATCACATTATTATTACTGTACTTTTAAAATAAACATATTGAACTAAATTTTAAATTTAATCTATTTGACACGTACATCAACAAAATAGTGGCCAATATACGAATAAAGAATTTGAATTTGAATTAGAAATTATAATTTAGTGCAATGTTTATTTTCAGCGATCGAAACGAAAACTTGGAAAAAATATAAAAACAATTGCCATCAAGTTAAAACTTCTCAAATTTGCTTGCAAGGAATGCCAAATTATGTTTCTGGGAAGACTATTAACACTTCATTCCTAAATTTTGGAATAAATTAATGTGAACAGAGCATTAAGTTCTGAAAAATTGTAATAATTTTAGTGACTAGGAAAAAATTTAAAAACAATTGCCATCAACTTGAAACTTCTCAAATTCGCTTGCAAGGAATGCCAAATTATGTTTCTGTGGAAACTATTAACACTCCATCCCTAAATTTTGTATTAATTTAAAGAGAACAGAGCGTAGATTTTGAAAAAAATTTAATAATTTTTAGTGACTTGGAAAAAATATAAAAACAATTACCATCAACTTGTAACTTCTTAAATTTACTTACAAGTAATGCTTAATAACATTTATGTAAATATTATTAACACTTCAGCCCTCAATTTTGTAATAATTCGATGAGAACAGAGCGTGGATTTTGAAAAAAATGTAATCATTTTTAGTGACTTGGAAAAAATATAAAAACAATTGCCATCGACTTGAAACTTCTCAAATTTACTGATAAGTAATGCTAAATAACGTTTCTGTAAAAATTATCAACATTTCAGCCCTAAATTTTGTAATAATTTAATCAGAACAGAGCGTGAAGTTTTTGAAAAAATGTAATAATTTTAGAGACTTGGAAAAAATATAAAAACAATTGCCATCAACTTGAAACTTCTCAAATTTGCTTGTAAGGAATGCCAAATTATGTTTCTATGAAAACTATTAACACTTCATCCCTAAATTTTGTAATAATTTAATGAGAACAGAGCGTAAAGTTTTTGAAAAAATGTAATAATTTTAGAAACTTGGAAAAAATATAAAAACAATTGCCATCAACTTGAAACTTCTCAAATTTGCTTGTAAGGATTGCCAAATTATGTTTCTATGAAAACTATTAACACTTCATCCCTAAATTTTGTAATAATTTAATGAGAACAGAGCGTAAAGTTTTTGAAAAAATGTAATAATTTTAGAAACTTGGAAAAAATATAAAAACAATTGCCATCGACTTGAAACTTCTCAAATTTGCTTGTAAGGATTGCCAAATTATGTTTCTATGAAAACTATTAACACTTCATCCCTAAATTTTGTATTAATTTAATGAGAACAGAGCGTGGATTTTGAAAAAAATGTAATAATTTTGGAGACTTGGAAAAAATATAAAAACAATTGCCATCGACTTGAAACTTCTCAAATTTACTGATAAGTAATACTAAATAACGTTTCTGTAAAAATTATCAACATTTCAGCCCTAAATTTTGTAATAATTTAATCAGAACAGAGCGTGAAGTTTTTGAAAAAATGTAATAATTTTAGTGACTTGGAAAAAATATAAAAACAATTGCCATCGACTTGAAACTTCTCAAATTTGCTTGTAATGAATGCCAAAACATGTTTCTGTAAAAACTATTAAAACTTTACCCCTAAATTTTGGAATAATTTAATGTGAATAGAACGTTAAGTTTTGAAAATATGTAATAATTTAAGTGACTTGAAAAAATATAGAAATAATTGCCATCAACTTGAAACTTCTCAAATTGGCGTATAATATATGCCAAATTGCATTTCTATAAAAACTATTAACACTTCATCCCTAAATTTTGTAATTTTTTAACGAAAATCGGGCGGTAAGTTCTGAAAAATTGTAATAATTTTAGAGACTTGGGAAAAATATAAAAACAATTGCCATCGATTTGAAAGTTCTCAAATTTACTGATAAGTAATGCTAAATAACGTTTCTCTAAAAATTATTAACACTTCATCCCTAAATTTTGTAATATTTTAACGAGAACAGAGCGGTAACTTTTGAAAAATTGTAATAATTTTAGTGACTTAGAAAAAATATAAAAACAATTACCATCGACTTGAAACTTTTCAAATTTACTTAGAATGAATAGCGAATTGCGTTTTCAATAAGTTTTGAAGTACAGTATAAGTGTTTAATTCCAAATTATGAAGTTGAAATCAGCGTAACCTTGGAATTGTTGAAACAAAGTAAAACAATTACTTCCATCGATTAAATTCAGTTTCTGTAACGATTCTCAATGATAATCATCCATCAGGTAAGAGAGCATTTAATTTAATCCCTTTATTCCATAGACTGGACAGTGTACACAATATACATTTACAGTATTGGATGCGTCAGAAAGGTATACATAACAAAACAAAATTTTGTAAATTCACGTATTAATTTTATTTGAGTTTCTACACACCTTACACAGTTTCTTCAAACCTGTCGATCATTATTTTAGTTGTGTGGCGGTGGAATTTACACTTTTAGGTAAACAAGGCACCAATTTCTAAAATAATGCCAATTAATCATATTATTTTTTTACGTTATTTATACACAAGAGTACTCGAAATCTTCGTACGATGATGTTTAATGCAGTAAAGTAACAGCTCAAGAAACTTTGTTTTTTAATCAAAAAATTCCAAGGCAACACTGATCCTTGAATATTTTAATGCTGGACGCGTTTACTTTTGGTGCATCTCTATCAATATTTTGGAAGGTATAATTTGTAATAAGTGCTTATGTAGATGTTACTATATTGTTTATGCCATACTTGTTTATTATTGAAATCATAATGGCATGGAAACAACATAAATTAAATGACAAATAACTTGACAGTCGATCTGTTGATAAATACTATAACTTACGAAGATTTTCTTATACTATTTTCTGACAAATTGTCGCGTCGAAAGCCGCGCCGCGCAGATGTCTGCAGCGTTTGCACGCTTGATTTGCGTTTGGCGAATTGTTGACAGTCGATCTGTTGATAATAATAGTACTACAGATCGACTGTGAACAATTCGCCAAACGCAAATCCAGCGTGCGAACGCCGTAGACATCTGCGCGGCGCGCCTTTCGACGCGACAATCTGTCGAAAATAGTATGAAAAAATTTACGATAAATTTAAACTACAAGTATGGCATAAAACGTAGAAAGCACCACGGGCGTTATGAGTAAAACTTATACGGTCGACGTATAATATATACGTCCCTCGTGCTGTACACCGTCGACCTGGGGCGTTATTGTACCCATAACGCCCTAGATACCTTAATTACTATATATTTCGTTTACTTAAAATTTCAATTCACTCTAAGCAGATGTAATTCTTATTTCTACTGAATCATCCAAACACCTACAGAAGCACTTATTACAATTACCTCACTATTTGATTTACATACTTGATTACGAAACCTTTTTTTTTCACAAAAAAGTTCAAGAATAATAAGGCGGACCTTGACTTAACCGTTGCTCGATTCGTTTCCCGACCACCACTTGCGGAATTTGTCGCGGGTAATTTGATTAAACAAGCCCGACTGTTTCGTAATCTCGCGGAATACAATTATTCATAGGACTCGGTTTCTATGAAATAATTGCGAGCCGAGCCAGAGACGACCTTTGGGTGTTACTTTGCGTAATAACGAAACGGGAGCAAAAAAGTGTACGGAGTAAATGGATATTTTCATCACGCAAATAACTGTACACAAGTGCGACAACAACAACAACAACGACAACCGCGCGCTCAATTAAGAGCTCGGACAACGCCCAGCAATCCGAGTTGCATGCTAAATAATAATAATAATAATAAAGTTTATTTACGGTAAACACCTTTGTATACATAAAATACAAAATATATAATAACAAAATAAAGTATGTGAAACATTTCAACTAAGTGAGTACATCCATTATAAAGAAACAACATATGATACAGATCAAAATTGACATAAAGGTTACGTAATGCTGATGTTATGTAATATTAAAATCGGAAGAGTAAAGAACACCAAAAGTAAATACAAATTTCTTCATCTAAATTTCAAGTTTGTGGAGAAGTTCATTTAGATGTTTAACTATTGTTACCATCATAAGTTTCAATTATTCCCGATAGTTTTACTATGTCGGAATTGCAAAAACAGTATGTGCAAATTATTTTTTCCGTGAAAATTGTAGAATTCGAAATGTCAACATAAATATCCATTTTTAGGTCTTCATTTATGAGAAATATCTTCTGCTCTGAGTACGTACATCCGGGTGTATATTATACCTTAACAACAAAAGAGCGGATGGTGTACCGCAGGGATCCACATTGGGTCCACTGTTGTTTTTAATATATGTAAATGATCTTCCACACAGGATTTGTCTGAATTTCATCTACGCTGATGATACTACACTAATTGTAAAACATGAGAACCTGTCTGAAATTATATTACTGAGGGATGCAGGAATTAATATAGTGATTGGAAAGTAACAAGTTATGCATAACTAGAGAGAAAACTTTACGTAGGGATACAGAAACTAATACAATATTGATTAGAATATAACAAGTTATGCATAACTAGAGAGAAAACTGTAATCGTACATAATCTGGAAATGAAGGATGATTATGCAAAATATTTTGAATTGTACTTTGATCGGAAACTTTTTTGGGAATAAAAATGACAATGAAATTGCAGCTAAATCTATTTACTGCTTGAATTACGGTAATGAATTAATAATACTTTACAAAAAAAAAAACCAGCCGAAATTTTGTAAGTTTCCATAAATCACCGGGAGATGGTGGAAATGATTGATGGGCCGGAGAACACGATAACTTTCACTAGCCTCCGACTCGTGCAGTGTGCAGCAGCCACTTTATTATTTCATTAAAGTTGAACTGCATACAATTTAAATGTCAGCCACATTCCGTCGATTCCTTAAGCGATCTCTCGCCGTTTCATTTGAATTTTATTATGGCCGCCTTCTCTCGTTCTCTCGATCTCTCGAAAAGAAGAAGAAGAAGAAACAACCACCGCTCACCGGGCCAATTACAGATTAATTGCGCTGCGCTGCGAGTTGACAGGATGCCGACCCACTTTTATAAAGAAATTAGAAAAAAGTATTTTTTTGTAACAAGTGGAGGTAATCCAGAAAAAATGTAATATAAGAGAGGCAGATGTAGACGATTTGATTAATATTCATATTTAAGAATCGATTCTTGAAAGGAGTTTATTCATTTCCAAATAGTTTCAATTTTTTAAGTGATTTGATTTTTATTGATGTCTAGTATGACGTAAATAGCTGTCAAAGATTTACAAAAAGTTAACATTACAATGTATAAACATGAAGTGGTAAGCGTACTTACCGAAACTTAAGTCACAAAAATAAATATCCAAGTTATGCATAAATAAATAGTGATCATCGTAAAATTGCAAATATAAATAAAACTTTCAATAAACAACAATATTATCGTGTTCGGTGCCGCGTGGTTAATTCGCGTTATATACAACGTGCGCCAATATTGAAATATTTAATTTCAATATTCCACCCGATGTTATATTTAACAGCCCGAGTGTTGTGATTTGTGCGTGAATTTGTTGTTCCAATCAAATATTTGTAATTGTTATTCGCGATTTATTTGGAGCGCTTATTCGCGAATTTATCACCAATTTGAATATCCACTATTTCAAACGTTCATTTGATCGTGTGGTATATTCCGAAATTATTTAATACCTACATAGTTTGAGTTCATCGGACAAAATGAGATTTTTTGTTTCGACGAATTTTCGCGAAAATTTTAAACATTCAGAACTTACAGTGAGTTTTTATTTGGTGGTATGGCTGTATGTTCGTATCTGCAATGATTCCATTGTTCTGTGTTTTAGCATTTAATATTTCTGTTTTAAAAAAAAATAATTAATTAATTTCCACCATTTATTTCTTAACGGAACATGATTCAATCAACGTTTTTTTAACGCGAAGAATGCCGCCAAGGATTTCTTGAGGTGTCACGTATTGGATTTTTACACGGAACGCGTATTAAACTGCTCGAGTAGAACGTAGCGAATGATACTTCGATAAGTTAATATTGACAAAGCATTGAGAAGCCGCAACTTTCCCTTGCGCGAATCGTAAACGAAATTGAAGAAAATGATAAACTTTGAAACGTCTAATTTCGTATGAAAATGATAAATTACGTTTTGCATTCTAAACATTTTCAGATTTCAAAAAGAAAAAAGTGGTTCGTTTTGGCATAATTATTATTAAAATAAATCCGATGTAACTTTTATCATTTCATAATTATAAATCAAAAATGACGAAACTGTCTAATTAATTATTTAATTAAATGTAATAAAGACGGTACAAAAATTGCATGTATTTAATGCATCTGCAACAAGTAAGGTTGTCTTAAATTTATTAATTATTTAATTTCTACATATCCATGGACTTCTTCGTTCCAAAAAAGTGACCGCACGGATGGAATTCGAACCCACGACCACGAGGCCCGTGAGCAGGAGCTCTACTCACTAGGCCATGGCGGTTTAAAATTGCGATTTTGATTTTTTAAATTGTACAACTGCCGAACGCTTCGTCTGATTTGGATGATTTTAACGTCAAAATATAGCAAATTTAGTGTAATTTTAAAACTGATTATAATTTATTTTCATGAAATTAACGCAAACTGCAAAAATCGCAATTTTTTTAAAGTTGGAAAATTTCAATATCGTAAAATGTATTTTTGAAGTTGCACAACTTCCAAACGCATTACCCGATTTTAATGGTTCAAACCCCAAAATGTGGGCAAATTTAGTGTAATTTTAAAACTGATTATATTTTTTTTTCATGAAATTAACGCAAACTGGAAAAATCGCATTTTTTTAAATTCGAAAATTTCAATATCATAAAATTTATTTTTAAAATTACACAACTGCCAAACGCATTGCTCGATTTATTTTTATGATTCTAACGTAAAAATTTGGAAAATGAAGTGTAATAAACAACTGACTGCGATTTTTTTCCGTGCAATATTTGACTTTGTTTAAATGTTTGAAATTGCAATTTTGATTTTTATAAATTGTACAACCGTCAAACGCTTTTTCTGATTTTGACGATTCAAATGTCACAATTTGGAAAATTTAGTGTAGTGAATAACCGACTACAATTGTTTCTCGTAAAATTAACGCGCGAACTACAAAATTTCACTGTTTTTAAAGGTTAAAAATTGCGATTTTTTAAATTGTACAACTTCCAAACGCTTTGTCTGATTTTGATGATTCTAACGTCAAAATATGGCAAATTTAATGTAATTTTAAAACTGATTATAATTTATTTTCATAAAATTAACGCAAACTTCAAAAGTCGCAATTTTTTTAAATTCGAAAATTTCAATATCGTAAAATTTATTTTTAAAATTGCACAACTGCCGAACGCGTTGCTCGATTTTGATGATTCTAACGTCAAAATTTGGAAAACTTAGTGTAACAACTGACCACATTTTTTGTGAAATTAACGCGAACTGCAAAATTTCAGTTTTTTAAATTGTGATTTTGATTTTTTTTTAATTGCACAACTGTCAAACGCTTTGTCTGATTTTGACGATTCAAACGTCAAAATTTGTAAAATTTAGTGTAGTAAACAACTAACTACAATTGTTTTCGTGAAAGAACAAACTGCAAAATTTAATTTTTTTTAATGTTTAAAATTGCGATTTTGATTTTTTCTAAATTGCACAACTGCCAAACGCATTTCCTGATTTTGATGATTCACATGTCAAAATATGGCAATTTGGCGTAATTTTAAAACTCTTTATAATTTATTTTCTTCAAATTAACGCAAACTACAAAAATCGTAATTTTTCAATATTGTAAATTTCTAAACTTGAACTGAATAATTGAAAATTACATTCAACGATTTAAAAAAATTGTAAAAAATAACTAAACAAAGGAATTTACTTCAAAATCTCAACATCTCTAAAGAAACCATCTGTAATTGATTTTCTGTAAAAACAATTGCCATATTCTAGACGGAAACAAAATTGCAACAATCTAAACTTGAACTGAATAATTGAAAATTGCATTCAACGATTTGAAAAAATGTAAAAAATAACTGAACAAAGGAATTTGCTTCAAAATCTCAACATTTCTAAAGAAACCATCTGTAATTGATTTTCTGTAAAAACAATTGCCATATTCTACACAAAAACAAAATGGCAACAATCTAAACTTGAACTGAATAATTGAAAATTGCATTCAACGATTTGAAAAATTGTAAAAATTAATTCAACAAAGGAATTTGTATCAAAAGTTAAAAATATATAAAGAAACAAACTGAAATTGATTTTTTTTGCCATATTGCAGACAAAAACAAAATGGCAATAAAAAAAATTAAATATCTCCCGACAGTAATTTATTCGCGCGCGGGCGTTTAAAAATCATTCTTTTCATGATTACAAAATGAACTTCGACGAAAAAGCTCGTGTTGATGCGCTAATTTTAAGAAAAAGAGAAAAGGACAATACAAACTATTGTGGGTACAATGAAAATTTATTGAAAAATATGTTTTGTAAAAAGTTCAGTGGTTTACGGAATTACCCTCATATTTTTTTTTAATTTCTTCAGAATGAGTAAACAAATAAATAACTCGTTATCAAAACACATGGATGTGCCGATTGAAAAAGTAATTCGCGGGAACACAGCGATTTTTAATTGCTTAATGCGGGCATATACATTTACCCACGAGTATTCTATTTGTTAGAAAACATTGGGCGATAATTGCGTCGCCTGTAAAATAGGTCCGGGGGTAAATTATAAATCGGCGTGCGCTCGCACTCATAATTTAAAATTTCCTCAAAAATATCGCCTAAGAATTTGAAAAAATCGCTCTAATCCTACCGACTGCGCCGAATTACCATGTCTTATAGTAGAATAAATTACTGACAAATTTCTTTAGCACGTAATCGAACCGTGAGGGTGGTTGCGACCAAAATAAACAACTCGTTTAATCAACAATTTATGCAAATTCGATATCTAGTAATAATAAAATTCTCTGGTCTGCACAGAAGAGTTCAATAGCAAAATGGTTTAAAGTAATTAATACTGCATTTTTTTGATCGCGATTGTAAACTCAATAAAAGCCACCAAAACCACATAATTACCACGCATTTACAATCACTTGCGCAACCCAAAGATATTTCTATGCCGGTATGCGGTTACGCAAGAGCACGCTAACTGTACAATTCCACAATTTGCGCAATTGCGAAATACATATCGATGTATTCAAGAACAAGTTATGATCGCCATCCATTATTGATCTTGCGACTCCACACGCTAATTACGTAATTCATTAAATTGTTTATACACACTCGAATGCCATAAACGCTGTTGAAAGTGATTAACGGTTAGGCGGTAATTTTATTGGAATGAGTAACAACGGAGGCCTTCGGGTCTGCCGACGTGAATAATGCAAGAGCTGTATTTGTCTTCGGACGAATAATACCGGTGTTTGTTCGACGTTTACGTAACGAAAAAAACTTCGCACATGTTTACTTGTGTTATTGTAATTTCTTAAGTATAATCTGTTAAGGTTATTCCACAAATAGTTAATATAAGCGCAGGGCGGGGGTACTTAAATGTTCGCTTACATTTCTTTAAGAATAAGTGATGGAAACATGAAAATTAATAAACAAATTTAATACTTTATGAGCGGGCGCTATGACCAAGGTGACTTTCCTGTGTAGCGTAGCGGGTTGGATTTGCAACGCAAGCGGAGATAATGCGCGCGCCGCCGTGTATGATGAACTGTATGCAACCCATTCTGCATGTTTGCGTCTAAAAATAGACGGCCCGCCTATAGCGCACAGTTCGCAAAGTATCTACAAATAGATACAAATGTATCCCCGAGTTCAATTCCCATCTCCAGATTTTTTTTATTTATTTATAATTTTTCTATACATTGATGAGCAATCACTACAGCCATCCCGATTTAAATCCAGATTTGGTGGATCGCAACATATTCAGACTTACAGTTACAAATGTATCCCAGACATAATTGCGAATGATTTAATTTTACACCACAACGTTTTTCCTTAATTTAATTTCAAACACAGACCACGGCCGTATTATTATTACACGGTTAACTTGCTAATCATCTCTTCTCTTCACAAAACGCTCGCAATTATACGAATTTTCAAGCCCAATTAGCATTTAGCACGTAAACACGAAAATACAGGCCAACTTATATAATACATATATATGTATAGTAGGGGCGAGAAATTTTGAATTGAAATTATTGCCTACTGCCTCCTTATTACAACTGTTTCGCAACAACCCTTCCGCACAAATGATCAAAGGGCGGATGTTTCATAACTCGTAATTGACTCTTTATGTGCATTATGAAGGGGTCCAATTAAAAATCGCTTACATCACATGGACGGATCAGGGTCGGCCGGGGCCCGTTCATTAAGGGCCGCGTCGTGAATTGAACGGTCCGGGTAAACGAGTTATTAATAATAACATCCCGTGGATTCAATAAGGGAGCCAAGGACGAAAACGGTAGGTGTCGTTAAAACTTGATTATGAACCTTTGTCATTGCATTACGTGTAATGAATATGGCGTACGAAAAGATGGAGGAATATCATCTGCACACACGCGAAGTGTACCTTTACTTTCTCTCAGTTCAAGTTTGGACTGTTGCCATTTTGTTTTCGCTTAGAATATGGCAATTGTTTTTACAGAAAATCAATTACAGATGGTTTCTTTACAAATTAGATCGTTTTTTCTAATTCTTACGCCCACAAAAATTTTAAAACTCTGCGCTCGATTTTGATTATTTAAACGTCAACGTGTCAGTGTTTTATTCTACTGTCCGACGTACTAATTCAGCGCAGTCGGTAGGATTAGAGCGTTTGTTTTTCTAATTCTTACGCCTACAAAAATTTGAAAATTCACAACTCCCAAACTCTCAGCTCGATTTTGATTATTTAAACGTCAACATGTCAGTGATTTATTCTACTATAAGACGTACTTATTCGGCGCAGTCGGTAGGATTAGAGCGTTTTTTTCTAATTCTTACGCCTACAAAAATTTGAAAATTCACAACTCCCAAACTCTCCGCTCGATTTTGATTATTTAAACGTCAACGTGTCAATAATTTATTCTACTGTACGACGTACTAATTGGTCACAGTCGGTAGGATTAGAGCGTTTTTTTTTTCCAATTCTTACGCCTACAAAAGTTTGAAAATTCACAACTCACAAACTCTCCGCTCGATTTTGATTATTTAAACGTCAACGTATCAGTGATTTATTCTACTGTCCGACGTACTAATTCAGCGCAGTCGGTAGGATTAGAGCGTTTTTTTTTCTAATTCTTTCACCTACAAAAATTTTAAAATTCACAACTCCCAAACTCTCCGCTCGATTTTGATTATTTAAACGTCAACATGTCAGTGATTTATTCTACTGTAAGACATGGTAATTCGGCGCAGTCGGTAGAATTAGATCATTTTTTTTTCTGATTCTTACACCCACAAAAATTTGAAAATTCACAACTCCCAAACTCTCCGCTCGATTTTGATTATTTAAACGTCAACGTGTCAGTGTTTTATTCTACTGTCCGACGTACTAATTCAGCGCAGTCGGTAGGATTAGAGCGTTTGTTTTTCTAATTCTTACGCCTACAAAAATTTGAAAATTCACAACTCCCAAACTCTCAGCTCGATTTTGATTATTTAAACGTCAACATGTCAGTGATTTATTCTACTATAAGACGTACTTATTCGGCGCAGTCGGTAGGATTAGAGCGTTTTTTTCTAATTCTTACGCCTACAAAAATTTGAAAATTCACAACTCCCAAACTCTCCGCTCGATTTTGATTATTTAAACGTCAACGTGTCAATAATTTATTCTACTGTACGACGTACTAATTGGTCACAGTCGGTAGGATTAGAGCGTTTTTTTTTTCCAATTCTTACGCCTACAAAAGTTTGAAAATTCACAACTCACAAACTCTCCGCTCGATTTTGATTATTTAAACGTCAACGTATCAGTGATTTATTCTACTGTCCGACGTACTAATTCAGCGCAGTCGGTAGGATTAGAGCGTTTTTTTTTCTAATTCTTTCACCTACAAAAATTTTAAAATTCACAACTCCCAAACTCTCCGCTCGATTTTGATTATTTAAACGTCAACATGTCAGTGATTTATTCTACTGTAAGACATGGTAATTCGGCGCAGTCGGTAGAATTAGATCATTTTTTTTTCTGATTCTTACACCCACAAAAATTTGAAAATTCACAACTCCCAAACTCTCCGCTCGATTTTGATTATTTAAACGTCAACGTGTCAGTGTTTTATTCTACTGTCCGACGTACTAATTCAGCGCAGTCGGTAGGATTAGAGCGTTTGTTTTTCTAATTCTTACGCCTACAAAAATTTGAAAATTCACAACTCCCAAACTCTCAGCTCGATTTTGATTATTTAAACGTCAACATGTCAGTGATTTATTCTACTATAAGACGTACTTATTCGGCGCAGTCGGTAGGATTAGAGCGTTTTTTTCTAATTCTTACGCCTACAAAAATTTGAAAATTCACAACTCCCAAACTCTCCGCTCGATTTTGATTATTTAAACGTCGACGTGTCAATAATTTATTCTACTGTACGACGTACTAATTGGTCACAGTCGGTAGGATTAGAGCGTTTTTTTTTTTCCAATTCTTACGCCTACAAAAGTTTGAAAATTCACAACTCACAAACTCTCCGCTCGATTTTGATTATTTAAACGTCAACGTATCAGTGATTTATTCTACTGTCCGACGTACTAATTCAGCGCAGTCGGTAGGATTAGAGCGTTTTTTTTTTCTAATTCTTTCACCTACAAAAATTTTAAAATTCACAACTCCCAAACTCTCCGCTCGATTTTGATTATTTAAACGTCAACATGTCAGTGATTTATTCTACTGTAAGACATGGTAATTCGGCGCAGTCGGTAGAATTAGATCATTTTTTTTCTGATTCTTACACCCACAAAAATTTGAAAATTCACAACTCCCAAACTCTCCGCTCGATTTTGATTATTTAAACGTCAACGTGTCAATAATTTATTCTACTGTACGACGTACTAATTGGTCACAGTCGGTAGGATTAGAGCGTTTTTTTTTTCCAATTCTTACGCCTACAAAAGTTTGAAAATTCACAACTCACAAACTCTCCGCTCGATTTTGATTATTTAAACGTCAACGTATCAGTGATTTATTCTACTGTCCGACGTACTAATTCAGCGCAGTCGGTAGGATTAGAGCGTTTTTTTTTCTAATTCTTTCACCTACAAAAATTTTAAAATTCACAACTCCCAAACTCTCCGCTCGATTTTGATTATTTAAACGTCAACATGTCAGTGATTTATTCTACTGTAAGACATGGTAATTCGGCGCAGTCGGTAGAATTAGATCATTTTTTTTCTGATTCTTACACCCACAAAAATTTGAAAATTCACAACTCCCAAACTCTCCGCTCGATTTTGATTATTTAAACGTCAACGTGTCAGTGTTTTATTCTACTGTCCGACGTACTAATTCAGCGCAGTCGGTAGGATTAGAGCGTTTGTTTTTCTAATTCTTACACCTACAAAAATTTGAAAATTCACAACTCCCAAACTCTCAGCTCGATTTTGATTATTTAAACGTCAACATGTCAGTGATTTATTCTACTATAAGACGTACTTATTCGGCGCAGTCGGTAGGATTAGAGCGTTTTTTTCTAATTCTTACGCCTACAAAAATTTGAAAATTCACAACTCCCAAACTCTCCGCTCGATTTTGATTATTTAAACGTCAACGTGTCAATAATTTATTCTACTGTACGACGTACTAATTGGTCACAGTCGGTAGGATTAGAGCGTTTTTTTTTTCCAATTCTTACGCCTACAAAAGTTTGAAAATTCACAACTCACAAACTCTCCGCTCGATTTTGATTATTTAAACGTCAACGTATCAGTGATTTATTCTACTGTCCGACGTACTAATTCAGCGCAGTCGGTAGGATTAGAGCGTTTTTTTTTCTAATTCTTTCACCTACAAAAATTTTAAAATTCACAACTCCCAAACTCTCCGCTCGATTTTGATTATTTAAACGTCAACATGTCAGTGATTTATTCTACTGTAAGACATGGTAATTCGGCGCAGTCGGTAGAATTAGATCATTTTTTTTCTGATTCTTACACCCACAAAAATTTGAAAATTCACAACTCCCAAACTCTCCGCTCGATTTTGATTATTTAAACGTCAACGTGTCAGTGTTTTATTCTACTGTCCGACGTACTAATTCAGCGCAGTCGGTAGGATTAGAGCGTTTGTTTTTCTAATTCTTACGCCTACAAAAATTTGAAAATTCACAACTCCCAAACTCTCAGCTCGATTTTGATTATTTAAACGTCAACATGTCAGTGATTTATTCTACTATAAGACGTACTTATTCGGCGCAGTCGGTAGGATTAGAGCGTTTTTTTCTAATTCTTACGCCTACAAAAATTTGAAAATTCACAACTCCCAAACTCTCCGCTCGATTTTGATTATTTAAACGTCAACGTGTCAATAATTTATTCTACTGTACGACGTACTAATTGGTCACAGTCGGTAGGATTAGAGCGTTTTTTTTTCCAATTCTTACGCCTACAAAAGTTTGAAAATTCACAACTCACAAACTCTCCGCTCGATTTTGATTATTTAAACGTCAACGTATCAGTGATTTATTCTACTGTCCGACGTACTAATTCAGCGCAGTCGGTAGGATTAGAGCGTTTTTTTTTCTAATTCTTTCACCTACAAAAATTTTAAAATTCACAACTCCCAAACTCTCCGCTCGATTTTGATTATTTAAACGTCAACATGTCAGTGATTTATTCTACTGTAAGACATGGTAATTCGGCGCAGTCGGTAGAATTAGATCATTTTTTTTCTAATTCTTACACCCACAAAAGTTTGAAAATTCACAACTCACAAACTCTCCGCTCGATTTTGATTATTTAAATGTCAACGTATCAGTGATTTATTCTACTGTCCGACGTACTAATTCAGCGCAGTCGGTAGGATTAGAGCGTTTTTTTTCTAATTCTTACACCTACAAAAGTTTGAAAATTCACAACTCCCAAACTCTCCGCTCGATTTTGATTATTTAAACGTCAACATGTCAGTGATTTATTCTACTGTAAGACATGGTAATTCGGCGCAGTCGGTAGAATTAGATCATTTTTTTTCTGATTCTTACGCCCACAAAAATTTGAAAATTCACAACTCCCAAACTCTCCGCTCGATTTTGATTATTTAAACGTCAACATGTCAGTGATTTATTCTACTGTAAGACATGGTAATTCGGCGCAGTCGGTAGAATTAGATCATTTTTTTTCTAATTCTTACACCCACAAAAGTTTGAAAATTCACAACCCCCAAACTCTCCGCTCGATTTTCATTATTGAAACGTCAACATGTCAGTGATTTATTCTACTGTACGACGTACTAATTCAGCGCAGTCGGTAGGATTAGAGCGTTTTTTTTGTCTAATTCTTACGCCCACAAAACTTTAAAAATTCACAACTCCCAAACTCTCCGCTCGATTTTAATTATTCAAACGTCAACATGTCAGTGATTTATTACACTGTAAGACATAATAATTCGTTACAGTCGGTAGGATTAGAGCGTTTTTTTTTTCTAATTCTTACGCCCACAAAAATTTAAAAATTCACAACTTCCAAACTCTCCGCTCGATTTTGATCATTTAAACGTCAACATGCCAGTGATTTATTCTACTGTACGACGTACTAATTCGGCGCAGTCGGTAGGATTAGAGCGTTTCTTTCGAATTCTTACACCTACAAAATTTTGGAAATTCACAACTCCCAAACTCTCCGCTCGATTTTGATTATTTAAACGTTAACATGTCAGTAATTTATTCAGTGATTCGACGCAGTCGGTAGGATCGGCGCGTTTATCGACGCTAAAACAGCCCGCCTGTTTCCGATGTTCCTCAATTTACACACCTCATTGTGACCTTCGCCCCGGAAGTCATCTAAACTAAGCCTGATTGATTGCCTCGCGTATTTTCGTTGCCGCAAAGTTATGAAATATTTAAAAAATTCTGCATTAATCTTGTATTATACAAGTCAAGCTCCTGGGGAGGCTTTTAAAACTTTTATCCAACGCAGAACTGGAAGAATGATTAACTGGCTCAAAGCGTCTTAATAATAGTGCAGTGACATCTAACTGATAGAATGAACGATTGGACAAATAAATCATATAAGTGATAAAGACTGAATTGCTAATTGTTCGTTTTAAAACTTTAATATAATATAAGTCTGAGGATATACTGGGTGGAGAGTATTTAAAAGGTTGCCGTGTTATGCATATAAGTAGAGTCGGATTTTTTTTTAAGTAGTCTGGTGAGATTTTGAAAGGTTAAACGCATAAATAACAATAAAAAAAATTAAATATTATTCCCCCTTTAAAACACCTACAGACCGGTTTCGACCTTTCAGGTCTCATGAGTCTAGTTAGTTGCTGATTGAGAAACGGAATATAAGTATTCCAAACACCGTTATAGGTAGAAACGCCAAAGTGGCGGAATCTATTGCCTGAATGCTGTACTAAACCAAATCCGGGTGGTTTTAACACCGACAAGATATGGACATCGCCAGCGGCGGCAAATGTAAAAAATGTTTTTTTTTTCAAATCGTCACTCATTCTGAGAACGATTTGTCTGAACATTTTCTTTGTGGGACTTCTGGGGACGGAGATACGCAAAATGTTTCTTGTCGAAAATAGTGCTTAATTCGATTCAAAACGCATAAATAATTTTTTCAATTTAAAAAATAATTTTCGAGTGTAATCACTCATTCTGAGAACTATTTTACGAATATTGAAAATTACTTCAGAAAGTTTGGCGCAGTCGGTAGGATTATTCTCAGTCTTTAATAATAATAATAATATCTTTAATACACAAAAGCCACCATACACAAAAAAAATACATTACGTACAGGGTGGAAACTTTAACTGGAACAAATTCGGTATTTATGAAATGAGAAGTTCCAGAAAAAAATTCTCGGACACGTCAATTTTTGTTAATTATAGCGTACTTTTTAGCGTCTTTAAAAATAGTATGACGTGACTAGTCTCTTACGTATGACGTCATAGACTTTTTTCAAAATGGAAACCATTTTTTTTATTTCACCAAATTTGTAGCTCTTTTTTATTCTCTGTCTACGACTGTGTTAAAATTTTGTTTTTTTGTTTTTCTATTTCAGAAATTGAAAAAAACCTAACACGTATAATCTTAAACCATTACTCCGTCGATCTGATTGAGTTTGATCATAAAACGGCATTCTAAAGTAATTTTTAATATTTATTTAAGAAATTGAAAAAAAAAATTTTTTTTTAAATAAAATTATTTAATGTATCAAATGTTCAAAATGAGCACCGTTCCTCTCTTGGCAAAATGCCAATCGGTGATAAAACCCATCCCTTGAATTTGATCATTAAAGTGCATTCTAAAGTAATTTTCAATATTTATTTAAGAAATTGAAAAAAAAATCATTTTTTTTTAATAAACTGATTTAATGTATCAAATGTGTTCAAAATGAGCACCGTTTGTTTGAAAATGTAAATTTTGATACATTAAATCAGTTTATTTAAAAAAAAATTTTTTTTTTTCAATTTCTTAAATGAATATTAAAAATTACTTTAGAATGCAGTTTTATGATCAAATTCAATCAGATGGACGGAGTAATGGTTTAGGATTGTATATGCTGGGTTTATTGAAGATAGGATTTCGTTTTAATTGCATTTAAAAAAAAAAATAAAAATTACATTTAACTTTACTAAACGACTCGAGTAATCGGTCCTTCTTTTAACACCATTAAATCCAGTCGATTGTGGAAACGGGAGAGAGCAACAAAGGCGCCCGAAAATTTGCAGTCGGAGCCCGGTCCATAAATAACAATTAGCCGTTACAAACTTTTTAATTGTGGATTTTCCGGAGTAGAAAAGGTGGTGGGAAATTCGGTTAATGCGGGCCATCGTCGGAAAACCCCCCGCCTCTACGCGCGCACTTTAATTTTTGTTTTACATAAATGCAAATGCGCTTTTCGGGGCTTAATAAAATCCCCCCTCTCCCCCCGAAAAAAAAATGTGCAAATGAAAGGATATTGTGCCGCCGCCGTCGCCGCCACACAACATTCAAATGCGGCGCGGATATTTCCGCCTCCGCATATATTTTACCTTTTTTTTTTGTTTTTGCGGGGGAAGCGATCGAAAGAATGGAGTAATTCGAATAATTCAACTGTGAAATTTCAAAAGAAATTTATAACGAAATTTAATTTTTAATTGTAGTACCAATGTATATTAAGGCACTGATTGTTAGAGAATTAATCTTCTGATCAAAAAGACTGCACTTTAATGGTCTGGGATGATTATAAAAAAAAAGTTGATTTTTTCGATTTTTTTTTTCATTTTCGAGTTTTTTTTGCTGACGTGTCACGGGCTTCAAATTGACATTTGTTATTGTGCAAGTATTTTTTCCCAAGGGTCTTGAAGGGATCTTTACGGTGATGTATAGAAACACCGAATCGAACCGGTGGTTTTTCCAGGAAATCATTTCAAAGCCAATTTTTGAGCAAAAATAAGAACGGGGGTAGTTTTTCAGGTTTTTGTCAAAAATTCAAAATCGCCAATTTTAATTGAAACCGACGAATTTACACACAAGCAGGACAAATTTGCAAACCGCGTTCGATTTGAATTGATAAATCTGAAAAATCCACTCTTTCCTAAAATTTTCAAACCGACATGCCAACTTTAATATTATATTTATGGGCAAACAAAGGTTATGAAGGACTAAATTAACTTCGAAAATAATTCCATGATGAGTGTATACAAAAATATGTTAAAACGTGGGCTGAAACTAATTGCTAATCCACCCACAAGCCGTCGGCATACATCACGAAAACACACACACAAAAGAAAAAAAAAACTCTCGGCAAGTGAATCTAACCGTCGTCGTCCGCATATTACTCCGAAGCCGTTTATTTTCGCCACACGTAATTCCCACCGAAAAAAAAAAACGAAACGAAATTAAAGCAAATTCGTTGCGGGGGCGAGGCCATATGTTTCCGACGTTTTATAATTCCGAAAGCTGAAAAAAATCCGTTCATTTCATTCGGCATGTCACGGGTCGATAAATTAAAAACATAGCTTTTAAATCTTCCGTAACGCCGGCTTAGGCAGAAAAATTCATTCCCAAAATCAATGTAAGGGTTTGATAATACGAATCGAATATATCACGTAATGTATTAAATCGGATACAGCGCGATTTTTTTTTAATTCAAAAATTCCGACGATCAAATATAATGTAATCGACTTTTAAATGTAGACCTGATGTATATTAAAATTCGAATTAATGTGTCAAATAAATTCCACTTCGCAATTCTCATAAAATTTCATGACACCCTATCACTAGATTTTGAGATAATCGCACGAGAACATGATTTATTGCAATTCTAAAATTGGGAATTTTCTCAAGTGGTAAAAAAATATGAAAACAATTGCCACAAATCTGAAACTTTCCAAAATCACTCAAAATCAATTCCACTTCACGATTCTCATAAAATCTCATTACACCTTATCACTAGATTTCGAGATAATCGCACGAGAACATGGTTTATTGCAATTCTAAAATTGGGAATTTTCTCAAGTGGCAAAAAAATATGAAAACAATTGCCACAAATCTGAAACTTTCCAAAATCACTCAAAATCAATTCCACTTCACGATACTCATAAAATTTCATTACACCCTATCACTAGATTTTGAGATAATCGCACGAGAACATGGTTTATTGCAATTCTAAAACTGGGAATTTTCCAAAGTGGTAAAAATATATGAAAACAATTGCCACAAATCTGAAACTTTCGAAAATCACTCAAAATAAACTCCACTACACGATTCTCATAAAATCTCATGACACCCTATCACTAGATTTTGAGATAATCGCACGAGAACATGGTTTATTGCAATTCTAAAATTGGGAATTTTCTCAAGTGGTAAAAAAATATGAAAACAATTGCCACAAATCTGAAACTTTCCAAAATCACTCAAAATCAATTCCACTTCACGATTCTCATAAAATCTCATTACACCTTATCACTAGATTTCGAGATAATCGCACGAGAACATGGTTTATTCCAATGTTAAAATTGGGAGTTTTCTCAAGTGGTAAAAGAATATGAAAACAATTGCCACAAATATGAAACTTTCCAAAATCACTCAAAAACAATTCCACATCACGATTCTCATAAAATCTCACAATACCCTATCACTAGATTTCCAGATAATCGCGCGAGAACATGATTTATTGCAATTCTAAAACTGGGAATTTTCTCATGTGGTAAAAAAATATGAAAACAATTGCCACAAATTTGAAACTTTCCAAAATCACTCAAAATAAATTCCACTTCACGATTCTCAGAAAATTTCATGACACCCCATCACTAGATTTCAAGATAATCGCACGAGAACATGGTTTTTTGAGTCACCAAAACAACGACAGATTTTAAAAAAATTCTGCTCCGTTCGCATGAATTTATCTCAAAATCTGTGAATGGGGTGTTTTCATTTTTTCATGGAATTATAATCCTGAATGTATTTTGAGTAAATTTGGAAAGTTTCAAGTCGATGGCAATTGTTTGTGTATTTTTTTTAAGTCGCCGAAATAATTACGAATTTTCAAGAAATTCTGTTCCGTTCGCATGAATTTATTTCAAAATTTGTGAATGGGGTGTTTTAGTTTTTTTTATGAAATTATAATCCTGGATGAATTTTGAGTAAATTTAGAAAGTTTCAAGTCGATGGCAATTGTTTGTATATTTTTTTGAGTCGCCGAAATAATGACGAATTTTCAAGAAATTCTGCTCCGTTCGCATGAATTTATCTCAAAATCTGTGAATGGGGTGTTTTCGGTTTTTCATGGAATTATAATCCTGAATGTATTTTGAATAAATTTGGAAAGTTTCAAATTGATAGCAATTGTTTGTATATTTTTTTTAGTCGCTGGAATAATGACAAATTTTCAAGAAATTCTGCTCCGTTCGCATGAATTTATCTCAAAATCTGTGAATGGAGTGTTTTCAGTTTTTCATGAAATTATAATCCTGAATGTATTTTGAGTAAATTTGGAAAGTTTCAAGTCGATGGCAATTGTTTGTATATTTTTTTGAGTCGCCGAAATAATGACGAATTTTCAAGAAATTCTGCTCCGTTCGCATGAATTTATCTCAAAATCTGTGAATGGGGTGTTTTCAGTTTTTCATGGAATTATAATCCTGAATGTATTTTGAATAAATTTGGAAAGTTTCAAATTGATAGCAATTGTTTGTATATTTTTTTTAGTCGCTGGAATAATGACAAATTTTCAAGAAATTCTGCTCCGTTCGCATGAATTTATCTCAAAATCTGTGAATGGGGTGTTTTCAGTTTTTCATGAAATTATAATCCTGAATGTATTTTGAGTAAATTTGGAAAGTTTCAAGTCGATGGCAATTGTTTGTATATTTTTTTGAGTCGCCGAAATAATGACGAATTTTCAAGAAATTCTGCTCCGTTCGCATGAATTTATCTCAAAATCTGTGAATGGGGTGTTTTCAGTTTTTCATGGAATTATAATCCTGAATGTATTTTGAGTAAATTTGGAAAGTTTCAAGTCGATGGCAATTGTTTGTATATTTTTTTGAGTCGCCGAAATAATGACGAATTTTCAAGAAATTCTGCTCCGTTCGCATGAATTTATCTCAAAATCTGTGAATGGGGTGTTTTCAGTTTTTCATGGAATTATAATCCTGGATGTATTTGGAGTAAATTTGGAAAGTTTCAAGTCGATGGCAATTTTTTTGAGTCACCAAAAAATTATGCTCTGTGATGCTCATTCGGCAAGCGCATGACGTAAATTTTAAGTTCCCGGCGCAGCCACCAAAAGATCAATTCATAGACGAGCTCATTTTAGTTGTCTGTAAAGTGATGGTTGCGAGTGTTATAAACTAGCTCGTTGGTTAAGGGTTAAATTATATTCATATCTATTTATTTGGGCATCTCACAATGTTGTTGAGCTTGTCATCAAATTACGATTAAGTAAACAGTTTAATATATAGCTTCTTTACTTTAGCAGCAGTATTTGCAATAAGTGGACAGATTAGTGGTAACATTGGCGATTCTACTAGTTTAAGTGTATAATTCTAACGTAATTTGAGAAGAGAATAAAGTTTTATTTTATTATTATTTAATTCAAAATTACATCGCTCCAGAAATAAACATTTTGCATATTAGCTGTTACGTATTTCGTTTTCGTATTTTGCTGTAGATGGACCGCCGCGCCGTCAAAACACAAAAACACTCGCAAGTACCGTCCTTTGTTTTGGTTTGATATATTTGGTTTTATTGTGTGCGAACATAAAACCAGTTCCATTCGAAAATCCGCGCGCAGGTTCACGGTCCCGCGGCACTAATTTACGACGTTGTCAAATAAATTTACGAAATACACGAAGTATCCTTGGAACGGAAACGCTTAAAAATATTATTATTATTTCACGGAGGTTAGCCTCTAATCTAATAATTATGGCATGTATAGTATAAGACCGCCCGTTCGGTGGACTGAATATTAAGAAGTCGCTCGGGGAATTTTGCTCGAAAAAAAAATCATTCCGGCATCATCCTCGAAAAAGATTATATTATGTAATTTTATATAAAAAATTTTATTGTATGCGTAAGTCAAGGTCGTATAGTTTGTTAAATAATTAAAAAAATATTTGTGATTTGTTAAAAAAATTTAAAAGTAAGACTAAAGCTCGCGCACACTTGTAATCGGATGCACGGCTGCTGGTTTTTGGATTTTCAGCCAAAGCTATGCATTTTCAGGAAAAATGATAAGAGACCGAAGAGATCGAAAATTTTCTGTTCTACAACTTTGGTCTCCTATTATTTTTTCAGAAAATGCATGGTTTTGGTTGAAAATCTAAAAATGAGCAGGAGGTGACAAAAGAAATATGTTTTTATGGATAAATCTCAAGAATCCTTAATATTTCATTATACAAATTGTACATCATTGGAAAGCTTATTAAAAATTCCATGCATTGGTGGCAAGACATATAGGGTGTTCCATTTGAAAAAAAATAGTTATCCATTGTTTTGCGTATGTTGACACCCTGTATAACACTATGAACAAAAAAGAACCAAAGCCGATTTGTATTATTCTTCATGATGTGAAAAATTGTTTAGTGTATAAAAAATGACGCTAGCTTTGCTAGGAGCGCTTCTGCAATTTTTTCAATGTGTCCTTGTTTTTGTCACAAATTTTCCCATAACTAACCAACCGTCCATCATAGACCCATGGTATCTTATACTATTTTTATCAGCTTCTCAATAGGGTTTAAAATAAAGTATAAAATATAGGGTGTTCCATTTAAAAAAACATAACTTTGTTCTGGTATGTATATTGGGACACCATGTACAAAAACATACATATTTTTAAAATATGTAGAATAAGTGTGGGTACCAGTTCAAGAAAACTAGAAGTCGATATCGCAAATAGCAAATAAGTTATGGGACTTTTACAGATCGCTGGGTCACCCGGTATATACAGGGTGTTTAAGAACGTCAATCACGTGCTTGTTTGTCAAAATTTCGAAAAATGTTTTATACAAAAGTTGTGTATAATAGTGAGCTGCACGCCCTTAAAGTATTTAAATTTATACAGGGTGTCTCATAACAAAGTTACAGACCAAACTTATGTTTTTTCAAATGGAACACCCTGTATTTTTTGTCATTTTTGAATTATATGGAGCAAATAAAGGTGAGTTACTTTAATACTTCCTATATCTATTGTTCGCCGTTTTCGAAATATTTGAAGATTTGTTGAAATGCAAGGTCTAGGTGAAATTTTATTTTTGCCCCAGTGATTGACGTTGAACGATTAAAATCATTTCTATTATTTGCTTGAAGGTTCGAACTATAGAGCCAACCATGATTTCATACAAAAAATTATACAGGGTGATAAAAAAAATGCGGTAGAAAAACCGAACTTGTAAAGTTGTATAACTTCGTTTTTTCAAATGGCACACCCTGTATTTAGTAAAGTATTCTTAAGTAGAATCCAATTATCTTTCAGATTGTATAAGGGTTGCCTGTTCCTAATCTCAATAGTTTTCTTGTATTCGGCGATTATCATTTCAGGAATAATTATTATAAACTGAAAGATAATTGGATTCTACTTTTTTTTCGATTTTTTTTACTATTTTCGAACAAGTATGACCGTTACTTCCCTCCAGTATACCGGGTGTTTCAGATCACCCGTTCACCCCAAATATCTCGCGAAATACAAATCGGATTGACATACAAAAAAATACGTCTAAATTTATTTTTTGAGCTCTATTTGGTGGTGTGAAATTTAAACCACCACCCCTCCACCCTTGGACAGGGTGGGGGGTAACTTTGAAATCTTTATTGCAGATTTGACCTCTGCTCTAAAATATATTAGGTTTTTATTCGTAACATTTTTTTCGATAAGCAAAAAAAATTTTTTTTTTAATTAAAAAAAGATCCTCTTTGTCGTTACAAACATTCATACTTTACCACAATAGAAAAGAATAGAATGGAATTTGATAATCAAATTGATTTTTATTCGTTTTTTATTCGTTTCTACGATTTTTTTTACAAATCTTTTTTTTTGCTTATTTCTGACATAAAATTATGAATAACTTCAATTAACGCTTTATTTAAGAGATGACTACGTAAAAAATGTCATCATCTATCATTTGATGCGAGAAATAAATATAATTCAATAAATGTTTTTGCCTAATATAGCGCCATCTGTCGCCCATCGAATTTTTTTTTTCGGATAAAAACCTAATATTTTTTAGCATAGAATCCAAATCTGCAATAAAAAAATGGAGTTCCCATTTAAGATTTCAAAGTTACCCCCCTCCCCGACCCAGGGGGGAGGGGGGCGGTTCACATTTCACACTACATGATAGGGCTCAAAAAATATTTTTGGGCATATTTTTTTTTATCTCAATCCGATTCGTATTTCAGGAGATATTTGGGGTGAACGGGTGGTCTGAAACACCCTATATATATATATATACATATACAGTGTGGCGAAGACAAAATTTTACGTTTTCAAAATCAAATAAACGTTTCAACACTTCAAAGCGATTACATATTAAAACATTCACTACCCTAAAGTTGTAGGCGCATTAAATCTCAAATCTCAATTATCATAAATTATTTTACGCTTAAAACAGATCGACAGTAAGAACGAAACTAAGCGGATCGGAATTTTGTAAACAACAATAAATTCTCGATTAAGGCATTACAATGACATCATACACTCCTTTATATGTTAGAATTAAATGAATTCCATTAGAGCTGGATTGTTTTTTTTCTATTACACAATTACACAACGCCAAGAATCCGACTACACACACACACACACACACTCGAGGGTATCTTAAGCCCATTACTTTGATTTCGGGCCATCATTATTATTTGCTCGTTTGTATTGAGTACAGATCACGAATTCCCATCGCGTCAATTGAAAATTATATAACCGTCGCTGGTTAAGTTTAAAGGTAAACGGCAAAAAAAAAATAGATTGCGTAATAAGATGGCTGTAAAAAGAATGTTGTTTTAATTGTGCTACAAATAAATTTTTTCCGGCTCACTAGCCGCGTGCGCTAGCGCGCCAGTCCTAATGCGGAGGGTCCCGGGTTCGAATCCCGGTGTTTGTGGAAGTTTATTTCATTTAATATGAATAATGATTTATTATTTAAAACTTCAAATTTTAATCGTAACAGGGACAAAACCATAAGTGTAATATTTTTAAAGCGTTGCTAAGGATTACACTCATGCTTGTGTCCAAATTATATTTAAAATTAGAAGTTTTTAATAAAAAATAATATTAGTTATAGTATATTGGGTTGCCTACAAGTAGGCGTTTATATAATACCATTGTTTCCGCAATTTAAATACTTAAATATTCCCACTATGTTTTAAGCTTTACTCAGGATTATACTTTTGGTTTTGTCTCTGTTACGTATAAAATTAGAAGCTTTTAATAATAAAATAATTCGAGTTATATTTATATATTATAAAATATTGTTTCTGCAATTTAAGTACGTTAATATCCACAAGTGAATTTATTTAATCATGAGACAACTTTCTTTCTAAGTTTTTAAATATTCTTTTATTATTACAATGAATAATACATAATCGATGTGACTGAAGGGCACATGCTAAAGTAAAAAAAAAATAAAACAAATAAATTTAATTAATGTAATTAATTTGCCTAAGTTATTAATTCTGAATCTAAGTCATATAACAAGATGAATACATCTAAAACATTTTTGTTCGTCCGCTAAACTCCAGTTTGAACATACAATAAAGGTTTTGCGGTTCAGGAAAAAGAAAAAGCTACCAAATATCAAAAGAATGAGGCTGGATTGTATTTGGAGCATGTGCTCCATCCTGTTGAAATTCTCAAGCGCGCACAACGGAAAATTGAGTGGAAAATTACGCTGTTACACTCTAAAACATTAAATAAATTTGAGGCAACCTCACTCATTGCAGAAGCATTAAATAAATTTAATAAAACGAAATTTTCAATTCGTTCAAATTTCTGCAAAATTAAGTCTCATTAATCTTGCATCCAAAGCAAAAAAAAAAGTCTCACTAAGCTATAATTTTGTAGTTTCGAATAGGTTAAATATTTACATATTTAGGCTAATTTAAGTACCATATTTTAAGTATTGTTTATGTACAAATTGTAAATACTGTAAAAAGGGGTTACCCGTTAATAAAACTATTATTATTATTATTATTATTATATTAAATTTCTCTAAAACATTACTGGAGCACGTGCCCCATCCTGTTGAAATTCTCAAGCGCGCACAACAGAAAATAGACATTCTGAAAAAATTCATGAAAATAGTCCACCCAATTACATATTTGACCCCTTTTTCCAAGGTCATTTAAACCCTAAAAAAATTCGAAAACTTTTTTAATCGATTTTTTTTTTACTGACGAACGAGTTGATGAAAATTTTTGAAAAATTTCATGAAAATAGTCCACCCAATTACCGATTTGAACGCTTACAAAGTTACGTGATCTATAAAAAAAAATACGATTTTTTGTTTTGAGTTAAAAAAATTGAGATTTTGGCAATTTGCGTTGATTTAAGGTGGAAATTTTCCAATGATTTTTCAAAATGTTTTAAATTTGCTACATGTTCACGTTTAAATCATCAAAATCTAACAACGCGTTCAGCCGTTACGTAATTAAAAAAACATTGTTTTGATTTGAAAATTTGCGTTTTTTGGCAATTTGCATTATTGGCAATTTGTGTTGATTTAAGATGGAAATTTTTCTATGATTTTTCAAAACCTCTTAAGTTTGCTACATTTTCACGTTTAAATAATCAAAATCGAACAACGCGTTCGACAGTTATATAATTTTTAAAAATACGATTTCTTGTTTTGATTTAAAAATTTGCGATTTTGGCAATTTGCATTGATTTAAGGGGGAAATTTTCCAACGATTTTTCAAACAGTGTTAAATTCGCTATATTTTCACATTTTAATCATCAAAATCCAACAACGCGTTCAACAGTTATATGATTTAAAAAAAATACGATTTTGATTGATTTTTGACAATTTACATTAATTTCGGATGAACATTTTCCAATGATTTTTTAAAATGTGTTAATTTCGTTACATTTTCACATTTAAATAATTAAAATCTAACAATGCGTTTAGTAGTTACCTTATTAAAAAAATATTTTTTTTTTGTTTTGACTTAAAAAATTGCGTTTTTGGCAATTTGCGTTGATTTAACATGGATATTTTTTAATGATTTTTAAAAAAGTGTTAAATTGGCTACATGTTCACGTTTAAATCATCAAAATCTAATGACGCGTTTAAAAGTTACGTAATTTATGAAAAATACGATTTTTTGTTTTTTTTTTTTAAATTGAGATTTTGGCACATACCTTGATGAAAATTTTCCAATTATATTTCAAAAAGTGTTAAATTCGCTACATTTCCACATTTGAATCATCAAAATCTCACAACGCGTTCGACAGTTATATAATTATTTTAAAATACGATTTTTTGTTTTGATTTAAAAATTTGCGATTTTGGCAATTGATTTCAGATGAAAATTTTTTAATAATTTTTCAAAATGTGTTAAATTTGCTATATTTTCACGTTTAAATAATGAAAATATCTAGAGCTGGCCACATGGACATGCATCCCAGGCCAAAAAAAAAAAATAATGAAAATCTAATGACGCGTTCAGCAGTAATGTAATTTAAAAAAAATGTTTAAAAAATGATTTTGAAATTTTGCGATTTTGGCAATTTGCGTCGATTCAAGATGAAAATTTTTCAATAGTTTTTTTAAATGTGCAAAATTCGTTACATTTTCACGTTTAAATCATCAAAATCTAACAACGCGTTCAACAGTTACGTAATTTAGAAACAAAATCGATATTATGTTTTGACTCGAAAATTTGCGAATTTGATAATTTGCGTGGAAATTTTCCAATGATTTTTCAAAATGTGTTAAATTCGCTACATTTTCACATTTAAATCATCAAAATTTAACACGTTCAACACTTAATTAGAAAATGGTTATGTGGCCATCATTATTATTATTATTATTATTGTGCTTGTACAAGTTCATTGTTTACACCAGTCATATCTTTATACAAATACATAAAATTAATACCATGTTACTTTCTCCGACTTGATGGTATCATTTATATTTACGCTTTCATGGTTCATCCTAAATTTAAATCATATTTTAAATGTGCATCGAACGTTTCCTAGACTCGGATGAAACTGACGTTTAAAACGTCAAAATTATGAAAGATGGAAAAATTTTAATGCAAATTTAAAAACTGAGTTTACTCAAAAATTAAAGTGATTTCGGAAAGAACTTATTCTTTATAAGTTGTTCATTTTGGCATTCTCTATAACTATCATTCACAAACATTTGCTGTAACTATTATCGTTTTATAATAATAAACCAAAAATAAAAATGGTGATGTGGCCATCATGTTACTTTCTCCGACTTTATATTTGCGTTTTTGTGCGTTTATTTTCAATTACAATCATATTTAAAATTGACATAGAACGTTGCGTAAATTTGGATAAAACTGACGTTTAAAACGTCAAAATCATAAAAGATGGAAAAATTATACTTCAAATTCAAAAACTCGGTTTACCCAAAAACTAAGGAGATTTTGAAAAATACTTATTCTTTAGAAGTTGTTCATTTTGGCATTCTCTACAATAATTATTCACATAAATTTGCTGTTACTATTATCGTTTCATAATTATAAACCAAAAATTAGAAAATATAAATAAATTTTTTTCTCGAATAAAAATGATTTTATGAAAAATGTTTTCAAGCAAAAGATATTCATTTCTTTATTGTCTTCAAAGTTTGTCTAAATGTTTTTGTGATATTTTTCATATTTAAGAAAATATTGGCAAAAAACAAAAAACAGTTGAGGTAAACGCCCACTTCCGGTGTACGAAATTTTACCAAAAGCTTTTCAGTTCTTCGGATTATCAAATAAGACGGATGTTCAAAGTTTCGTATCAATTGCTCTATTAGTTTTTGAGATACAGCGCACACAGCAGACACACACACACACACACACACACACACACAGACAGACAGACACACACACACACACACAATTTCCAGAAATTGTTGAAATGGCATCTAGGGACCCCAAGACGAATATATCCGTAAAAAAAAATTTTGAAAAAAAAATCACGATCACAATACTTTCTTGTACTTCGTAACGGAGAAAGTAAAAATTTGTGCCTTGTTGTTTAAAAAATTGTAAGTGTTATTCGTTGCGCTTTTGTTTATAGCAGAAAATAAAATTGATAGACCCAAGGTGGTGGATAACTAAGTGTCAAGTAACTTCTGTTTAAAACTTTTTTCTCTAAAGTGGATATTTACTGAGCTATACGGGATATTCCATACTTTTCGGACACTGTATATTAACAGCTATATTAAATTTCTCTAAAACATTACTGGAGTACGTGCTCCATCCTGTTGAAATCTTCAAGCGCGCACAACAAAAAAGTGTACCTCTTAAAACCAGCTCAGTTTCTTCCACAGCCCTAGAAATTAAATAACAAAAGCACGTTGTGTATTTTGCTGTTAAATGTAAATTAAACATAACGAAGATTATTATTTGTAGCAACAACAGTCCAAGCTTCCGGTTATCGAATAACTACTGCAATAACACCTAACTAGACATTGAATGCTTACACAAATCTACGTCTTGTTTGAGTAGAATTTCTGCATTGAAAAATTACTACAAAGTTGTTCCTGCATTAAAAAAATTCATTCAGCGACAATTTTATTTCAATTCATACCTTATTTTCTATTAAATTTAGTATTAAGTCACATGAACTTGACAATGTTTTTTTTTGTGAAATAGGGGTTTCCCGTTTGTAAATAAATTAAAAAAATAAAATAAATTTAATAGATTTTATGAAAACATACCAAGCAATGAAAAGTTTTTTGAGTAACGGGTAATCACACACTAGGCGGAAGTTCGCGACTAAGATATTCGCGAGAGAGAGCGCGCGGAGGAGCTCCTGGAGGAGACGCGCGGGTTCGACGCGTGTTGGAGGCGATGCGCGACAGCGACTGACCGAAACGAGCGCCGGCATCGAATCGCGCCCAACTTTCTAATCTCGCGCACAACACCCAGATTCAGAGATTCCGCGCAGCAATGTGCAGCCTTCCCCGTGTCTGCACACGTATGTGCAGGGCTTCTGCTTACCTGTTAATTTAGTTACAATAAGCTGACGACGACGACAACGACTAATTGTGTATGGAAAACACTGCCATCTCGTGTCTCGGGATTAACGTGCCTCTTCCCCTAATTGCTATCCAACTTCGAGATAAACAAACTTCATGCCGTTTAGCAAGTTGCGAGCTGCAGAAGGTTTACTTTCATTTTAGCCGGAGAGAGTCTTTAGTGGATTGAGGATGAGATGAAAATTGTTCGAGGCGTCGATCTCAACTTTAAATGAAAACATATCTTTCGATCGGACGAAACTGACGTTTAAAACGTCAAAATTATAAAAGATGGAAAAATAATGCTTCAAATTCAAAAACTCGGTTAACTCAAAAACTAACGAGATTTCGAAAAAAACTTATTCTTTGGAAGTTGTTCATTTTGGCATTCTCTACAATTATTATTCACAAAAATTTGCTGTAACTATTATTGTTTCATAATTATAAAACAAATATTTAAAAAAAATTAATACATTTTTTTCTCGAATAGCAATGATTTTATAAAAAATATTTTCAAGCAAAATATGTTCATTTCTTTGTTGTCTTCAATGTTTGTTTAAATGTTTTTGTGATATTTTTCATATTTAAGAAAATATCGGCAAAAAACAAAAAACAGTTAAGGTAAACGCCCACTTCCGGTGTACGAAATTTTACCAAAAGCTTTACAATTCTTCGGATTATCAAATAAGACGTATGTCGCCCATTACACGTCAAATTTTAATCGATGATTCAAATTTTTTTTTTAATTTTGCAGACGCATTCTACATATGAAATAATGGAAGTCATGTTTCGTCAAAAAAAAATTGAGATTTTTTTTGAAGAAGTTGTAAATTGCAAGAAATCACGAAAAACGTCGGTCGTGCGAACATTTAAACAACTGTATCGTCAAACCCATTAGTCGTACAACAAATTGTGTAATATTTGAGCAAAAAATTTCAAAAAAATATAAAACGTGTCGACTAAATTCTACAAAAATTAAACTAGATTTGCAAATCATTGTTTTATCAAATTAAGTGCAGTTTTTGAAAATCCACCAATTATTTCGCGAGTTGTGAATTTTTTGAAATTTTAGTTTTCGAATTGTGTAATACTCGAGTAAAAAATTTAAAAAAAATATAAAACGTGTCGACTAAATTCTACAAAAATTAAACTAAATTTGCAAATCGTTGTTTTATCAAATCAAGTTCAGTTTTTGAAAATCCATCAATTATTTCGCGAGTTGTGAATTTTTAAAAATTTTAGTTTTCAAATTGTGTAATACCCGAATAAAAATTTTTAAAAAAATATAAAACGTGTCGACTAAATTCTACAAAAATTAAACTAGATTTGCAAATCATTGTTTTATCAAATTAAGTGCAGTTTTTGAAAATCCACCAATTATTTCGCGAGTTGTGAATTTTTTAAAATTTCAGTTTTCGAATTGTGTAATACTCGAGTAAAAAATTTAAAAAAAATATAAAACGTGTCGACTAAATTCTACAAAAATTAAACTAAATTTGCAAATCATTGTTTTATCAAATCAAGTTCAGTTTTTCAAAATCCATCAATTATTTCGCGAGTTGTGAATTTTTAAAAATTTTAGTTTTCAAATTGTGTAATACCCGAATAAAAAATTTAAAAAAAATATAAAACGTGTCGACTAAATTCTACAAAAATTAAACTAGATTTGCAAATCATTGTTTTATCAAATTAAGTGCAGTTTTTGAAAATCCACCAATTATTTCGCGAGTTGTGAATTTTTTGAAATTTTAGTTTTCGAATTGTGTAATACTCGAGTAAAAAATTTAAAAAAAATATAAAACGTGTCGACTAAATTCTACAAAAATTAAACTAAATTTGCAAATCATTGTTTTATCAAATCAAGTTCAGTTTTTCAAAATCCATCAATTATTTCGCGAGTTGTGAATTTTTAAAAATTTTAGTTTTCAAATTGTGTAATACCCGAATAAAAAATTTAAAAAAAATATAAAACGTGTCGACTAAATTCTACAAAAATTAAACTAAATTTGCAAATCGTTGTTTTATCAAATCAAGTTCAGTTTTTGAAAATTCACCAATTATTTCGCGAGTTGTGAATTTTTGAAAATTTTAGTTTTCAGATTGTGTAATACTCGAGCAAAAAATTAAAAAAAATACAAAACGTGTTGACTAAATTCTACAAAAATTAAACTAAATTTGCAAATCGTTGTTTAATCAAATCAAGTGCATTTTTTAAAAATCCACCAATTATTTCGCGAGTTGTGAATTTTTTTAAATTTTAGTTTTCGAATTGTGTAATACTCGAGTAAAAAATTTAAAAAAAACATAAAACTTGTCAACTAAATTCTACAAAAATTAAACTAAATTTGCAAATCGTTGTTTTATCAAATCAAGTGCAGTTTTTGAAAATCCACCAATTATTTCGCGAGTTGTTAATTTTTGAAAATTTTAGTTTTCGGATTGTGTATTACTCGAGCAAAAATTTAAAAAAAAATATAAAACGTGTCGACTAAACTCTACAAAAATTAAACTAGATTTGCAAATCATTGTTTTATCAAATCAAGTTTAGTTTTTGAAAATCCACCGATTATTTCGCGAGTTGTGAATTTTTGAAAATTTTATTTTTTGAATTGTGTAATACTCGTGTAAAAAATTTAAAAAATATATAAAACGTGTCGACTAAATTCTACAAAAATTAAACTAAATTTGCAAATCATTGTTTTATCAAATCAAGTGCAGTTTTTGAAAATCCACCAATTATTTTGCGAGTTGTGAATTTTTGAAAATTTTAGTTTTCGAATTGTGTAATACTCGAACAAAAAAATTCAAAAAAATATAAAACGTGTCGACTAAATTCTACAAAAATTAAAGTAGATTTGCAAATCATTGTTTTATCAAATCAAGTTCAGTTTTTGAAAATCCACCAATTATTTCGCGAGTTGTGAATTTTTGACAATTTTAGTTTTCGAATTGTGTAATACTTGAAAAAAAAAATAAAGAACGGGTCGACTAAATTCTACAAAAATTAAAGTAGATTTGCAAATCATTGTTTTATCAAATCAAGTTCAGTTTTTGAAAATCCACCAATTATTTCGCGAGTTGTGAATTTTTAAAAATTTTAGTTTTCAGATTGTGTAATACTCGAGCAAAAAATTTAAAAAAAAATACAAAACGTGTTGACTAAATTCTACAAAAATTAAACTAAATTTGCAAATCGTTGTTTTATCAAATCAAGTGCAGTTTTTGAAAATCCACCAATTATTTCGTGAGTTGTGAATTTTTGAAAATTTTAGTTTTCGAATTGTGTAATACTCGAACAAAAAATTTAAAAAAAATATAAAACGTGTCGACGAAATTCTACAAAAATTAAACTAGATTTGCAAATCATTGTTTTATCAAATCAAGTGCAGTTTTTGAAAATCCACCAATTACTTCGCGAGTTGTGGATTTTTGAAAATTTTAGTTTTCGAATTGTGTAATACTCGAGCAAAAAATTTAAAAAAAATATAAAACGTGTCGACGAAATTCTACAAAAATTAAATTCGATTTGCCAATCATCGTTTTATCAAATTAAGCAGGGACAGCTTATTATAAAGTACCAAGGAGCCATAGCACTACTTCTGGTTTCAAGCTCAGCAAGAATTTTTTAAACACTTTCGCCAGTTACTTTGGTCTAGGAAGATAAATCGTTCTTTTTTTTCTTCAAAAAAGAAGGGGTGGGGGTATATTGTATAAGTGGCTCTACCATCAACATGTTCCACGAGCCGCCACTATTTACAGGTACGTTTACTGGGGCAGTAGGTATAACGGAAAATGCGTAACACATAAATTAGTGAATCAAGTATATATATTTTTATTTTTTGCTCACATTTGCAATAATCGATATAGTAGCTGATGATATAAGAGTTTAAAAAGACAGAAAATGAACAGTTACGACCATCTTCCCAGACTTGTCTTATCAACAAATTCGGAATCATTTTTTTCGCTCGAATTTCTTAAACGAGCGGCAGTGTGTCCAACACGAATAGCACGAAAGAAGCTGCGAGGTTGCAATGTATGTCTTTCTAAATATTAAATAAAATACGTAAGTACGGCTATAAGAAATAAATATTATTATTATAATTATTATTATTATTAAAATACAGGGCGTTTTATTTAAAAAAAAAACTACAAATTTGGTGTCAACACCCTGTATACATGAAGATATTTTTGGAACATGCACTCAACAGAACTTGTTGATGATGTTTTGATCATCAATTTTGTAAATACCATTAGAGTATGCGCTTATCAAAGTCGTTAAAAGAAAATTAGAGTATCGAAAATATTTCCTCTTTTTGATAAAATTAAAATTGATAATGAATTGTAAATATTTTTAATGAAAGCAATTAGATAAATTATACTTGCGCACAACAAATGTCATTGGACCTTTTAATATTGAAAATAAAAAAACGGTGATGCGGCCATCATGTTACTTTCTCCGACTTGATGGTGTATCATTCTTTGAAAAATCCTCTTGCGAAAGGAAATTCTTTGAAATGAATTTTTCGAATGTTCATTTTCGAAAGTAATTTGAAGTATTTTCTATAGAACACTTGCCTGTGTATTTTGCTTCTGTATATTTTTGCACAAATCATTACTGAGTATAATTGCACGAAATAGCTTGGAACACCCTGTACATTTATTGTTGTTCTAAAACGTTTCGTTTGTTCACACTTTTGCATAGATCCTCACTGTGTTTATTGTTACTTTGAATAATGTGTACAATTAATTTTGCGATTAATTTATTACCCTTGTTGTCTGTGTGTTTGTACACATCACTTACTAACCAATTATTATTACACATTGTATTGTATTGTATCAAAAGTACTGACCTTTTGCATATGTCCGGCGCATTTCGTTTCCTAATATTCACCCGTTGTCGCTCCCTGTCGACGAACATCCGACGCCACAACTATTATTCACGATTTCTTCACTTTGCCATGTATAACCAGCGGTAATTTTTACACAGTACTCTTCTTCCGCATTTACACTACACGTTCATCTAATACACTCACGATTACATCCAAAAAATACTCGAAATTCATTGAAAATAGCGAGACGCCACCGCGTTACAAAATGACGATGATTACTATCGAGTGGCTGAGGGCCAGCGATACGTTTTTGTTTTTTTCGCTCTCGCCAAACTTAACAGCGCGCCGTACATCGAGGCGGCGGCGGCCTGCTCGTCTTGTTTATTTCTTGGAGTAATAATTACGGATGTTTATTATTGTAAATATATCGAGTGATTAACAGTGCAAGTAATGTTTGTGAATGTGGAACCGTGCCGATACTATGGACACAGAATTCACTGTTGGAAGTTTTAAGGTTAGTGTTTCTTAATAATTCTCTTATTATTGCAAATTGTTCTTGACGTGTTTCCATGTTTGTGCCGTACCAATTGACTGTATTATTGTATGATTAATGGTTACTTCTCGTACATTGGAAATAAATGGTATTATTATTACGATGTCACGATATTTTGAAAACTGGTGAAAGGGTCATTTTTGATTTTTACTTAACCGCGAAGCAGGAGTAATTTTGAGCAAAACTGGAAAATTTCAAGCACGTGGCAGTTGTTTTTGTATTTTTTTTTACCGATCGAGAGAAAGCGCACTTTCAGAATGAAAATTTTGAGTTTTCGCGTGATTATTTTGATAACCGGTGAGACAGCTATTTTTTATTTTTACTTAACCGCGAAGCAAAATTAATTTTGAGCAAAATTGGAAAATTTTAAGCACGTGGCAGATGTTTTTGTATTTTTTTTTTACCGATCGAGAGAAAGCGCACTTTCAGAATAAAAATTTTGAGTTTTCGCGTGATTATTTTGAAAACTGGTCAGAGAGTCATTTTTGATTTTTACTTAACCGCGAAGCGGAATTCATTTTGAGCAAAATTGGAAAATTTCAAGCACGTGGCAGTTGTTTTTGTATTTTTTTTTACCGATCGAGAGAAAGCGCACTTTCAGAATGAAAATTTTGAGTTTTCGCGTGATTATTTTGAAAACTGGTGAAGGGGTCATTTTTGATTTTTACTTAACCGCGAAGCAGAATTAATTTTGAGCAAAACTGGAAAATTTCAAGCACGTGGCAGTTGTTTTTGTATTTTTTTTTACCGATCGAGAGAAAGCGCATTTTCAGAATGAAAATTTTGAGTTTTCGCGTGATTATTTTGAAAACTGGTGAAGGGGTCATTTTTGATTTTTACTTAACCGCGAAGCAGAATTAATTTTGAGCAAAACTGGAAAATTTCAAGCACGTGGCAGTTGTTTTTGTATTTTTTTTACCCAATCGAGAGAAAGCGCACTTTCAGAATTAAAATTTTGAGTTTTCGCGTGATTATTTTGAAAACTGGTGAAGGGGTCATTTTTGATTTTTACTTAACCGCGACGCAGAATTAATTTTGAGCAAAACTGGAAAATTTCAAGCACGTGGCAGTTGTTTTTGTATTTTTTTTTACCGACCGAAAGAAAGCGCACTTTCAGAATGAAAATTTTGAGTTTTCGCGTGATTATTTTGAAAACTGGTAAAGGGGTCATTTTTGATTTTTACTTAACCGCGAAGCAGAATTAATTTTAAGCAAAACTGGAAAATTTCAAGCACGTGGCAGTTGTTTTTGTATTTTTTTTTTACCGATCGAGAGAAAGCGCACTTTCAGAATGAAAATTTTGAGTTTTCGCGTGATTATTTTGAAAACTGGTGAGAGAGTCATTTTTGATTTTACTTAACCGCGAAGCGGAATTAATTTTGAGCAAAATTGGAAAATTTCAAGCACGTGGCAGTTGTTTTTGTATTTTTTTTTACCGATCGAGAGAAAGCGCACTTTCAGAATGAAAATTTTGAGTTTTCGCGTGATTATTTTGATAACCGGTGAGACAGCTATTTTTTATTTTTACTTAACCGCGAAGCAAAATTAATTTTGAGCAAAATTGGAAAATTTTAAGCACGTGGCAGATGTTTTTGTATTTTTTTTTTACCGATCGAGAGAAAGCGCACTTTCAGAATAAAAATTTTGAGTTTTCGCGTGATTATTTTGAAAACTGGTCAGAGAGTCATTTTTGATTTTTACTTAACCGCGAAGCGGAATTCATTTTGAGCAAAATTGGAAAATTTCAAGCACGTGGCAGTTGTTTTTGTATTTTTTTTTACCGATCGAGAGAAAGCGCACTTTCAGAATGAAAATTTTGAGTTTTCGCGTGATTATTTTGAAAACTGGTGAAGGGGTCATTTTTGATTTTTACTTAACCGCGAAGCAGAATTAATTTTGAGCAAAACTGGAAAATTTCAAGCACGTGGCAGTTGTTTTTGTATTTTTTTTTACCGATCGAGAGAAAGCGCATTTTCAGAATGAAAATTTTGAGTTTTCGGGTGATTATTTTGAAAACTGGTGAAGGGGTCATTTTTGATTTTTACTTAACCGCGAAGCAGAATTAATTTTGAGCAAAACTGGAAAATTTCAAGCATGTGGCAGTTGTTTTTGTATTTTTTTTTTACCGATCGAGAGAAAGCGCACTTTCAGAATGAACATTTTGAGTTTTCGCGTGATTATTTTGAAAACTGGTGAAGGGGTCATTTTTGACTTTTACTTAACCGCGAAGCAGAATTAATTTTGAGCAAAACTGGAAAATTTCAAGCACGTGGCAGTTGTTTTTGTATTTTTTTTTACCAATCGAGAGAAAGCGCACTTTCAGAATTCAAATTTTGAGTTTTCGCGTGATTATTTTGAAAACTGGTGAAGGGGTCATTTTTGATTTTTACTTAACCGCGAAGCAGAATTAATTTTGAGCAAAACTGGAAAATTTCAAGCACGTGGCAGTTGTTTTTGTATTTTTTTTACCAATCGAGAGAAAGCGCACTTTCAGAATTCAAATTTTGAGTTTTCGCGTGATTATTTTGAAAACTGGTGAAGGGGTCATTTTTGATTTTTACTTAACCGTGAAGCAGAATTAATTTTGAGCAAAACTGGAAAATTTCAAGCACGTGACAGTTGTTTTTGTATTTTTTTTTACCGACCGAAAGAAAGCGCACTTTCAGAATGAAAATTTTGAGTTTTCGCGTGATTATTTTGAAAACTGGTAAAGGGGTCATTTTTGATTTTTACTTAACCGCGAAGCAGAATTAATTTTAAGCAAAACTGGAAAATTTCAAGCACGTGGCAGTTGTTTTTGTATTTTTTTTTTACCGATCGAGAGAAAGCGCACTTTCAGAATGAAAATTTTGAGTTTTCGCGTGATTATTTCGAAAACTGATGAAGGGGTCATTTTTGATTTTTACTTAACCGCGAAGCAGAATTAATTTTGAGCAAAACTGGAAAATTTCAAGCACGTGGCAGTTGTTTTTGTATTTTTTTTTTACCGATCGAGAGAAAGCGCACTTTCAGAATGAAAATTTTGAGTTTTCGCGTGATTATTTTGAAAACTGGTGAGAGAGTCATTTTTGATTTTACTTAACCGCGAAGCGGAATTAATTTTGAGCAAAATTGGAAAATTTCAAGCACGTGGCAGTTGTTTTTGTATTTTTTTTTACCGATCGAGAGAAAGCGCACTTTCAGAATGAAAATTTTGAGTTTTCGCGTGATTATTTTGATAACCGGTGAGACAGCTATTTTTTATTTTTACTTAACCGCGAAGCAAAATTAATTTTGAGCAAAATTGGAAAATTTTAAGCACGTGGCAGATGTTTTTGTATTTTTTTTTTACCGATCGAGAGAAAGCGCACTTTCAGAATAAAAATTTTGAGTTTTCGCGTGATTATTTTGAAAACTGGTCAGAGAGTCATTTTTGATTTTTACTTAACCGCGAAGCGGAATTCATTTTGAGCAAAATTGGAAAATTTCAAGCACGTGGCAGTTGTTTTTGTATTTTTTTTTACCGATCGAGAGAAAGCGCACTTTCAGAATGAAAATTTTGAGTTTTCGCGTGATTATTTTGATAACCGGTGAGACAGCTATTTTTTATTTTTACTTAACCGCGAAGCAAAATTAATTTTGAGCAAAATTGGAAAATTTTAAGCACGTGGCAGATGTTTTTGTATTTTTTTTTTACCGATCGAGAGAAAGCGCACTTTCAGAATAAAAATTTTGAGTTTTCGCGTGATTATTTTGAAAACTGGTCAGAGAGTCATTTTTGATTTTTACTTAACCGCGAAGCGGAATTCATTTTGAGCAAAATTGGAAAATTTCAAGCACGTGGCAGTTGTTTTTGTATTTTTTTTTACCGATCGAGAGAAAGCGCACTTTCAGAATGAAAATTTTGAGTTTTCGCGTGATTATTTTGAAAACTGGTGAAGGGGTCATTTTTGATTTTTACTTAACCGCGAAGCAGAATTAATTTTGAGCAAAACTGGAAAATTTCAAGCACGTGGCAGTTGTTTTTGTATTTTTTTTTACCGATCGGGAGAAAGCGCATTTTCAGAATGAAAATTTTGAGTTTTCGGGTGATTATTTTGAAAACTGGTGAAGGGGTCATTTTTGATTTTTACTTAACCGCGAAGCAGAATTAATTTTGAGCAAAACTGGAAAATTTCAAGCATGTGGCAGTTGTTTTTGTATTTTTTTTTTACCGATCGAGAGAAAGCGCACTTTCAGAATGAACATTTTGAGTTTTCGCGTGATTATTTTGAAAACTGGTGAAGGGGTCATTTTTGACTTTTACTTAACCGCGAAGCAGAATTAATTTTGAGCAAAACTGGAAAATTTCAAGCACGTGGCAGTTGTTTTTGTATTTTTTTTTACCAATCGAGAGAAAGCGCACTTTCAGAATTCAAATTTTGAGTTTTCGCGTGATTATTTTGAAAACTGGTGAAGGGGTCATTTTTGATTTTTACTTAACCGTGAAGCAGAATTAATTTTGAGCAAAACTGGAAAATTTCAAGCACGTGGCAGTTGTTTTTGTATTTTTTTTTTACCGATCGAGAGAAAGCGCATTTTCAGAATGAAAATTTTGAGTTTTCGGGTGATTATTTTGAAAACTGGTGAAGGGGTCATTTTTGATTTTTACTTAACCGCGAAGCAGAATTAATTTTGAGCAAAACTGGTAAATTTCAAGCACGTGGCAGTTGTTTTTGTATTTTTTTTTTACCGATCGAGAGAAAATGTTTTAGACAAAAACCGAAGCTCCCGAAAAGCTCTATCTAACCGAACCAAACCAAACCAAACCAAACCAAACCAAACCAAACCAAACCAAACCAAACCAAACCAAACCAAACCAAACCAAACCAAACCAAACCAAACCAAACCAAACCAAACCAAACCAAACCAAACCAAACCAAACCAAACCAAACCAAACCAAACCAAACCAAACCAAACCAAACCTAACCCAACCCAACCCAACCCAACCCAACCCAACCCAACCCAACCCAACCCAACCCAACCCAACCCAACCCAACCCAACCCAACCCAACCCAACCCAACCCAACCTAACCTAACCTAACCTAACCTAACCTAACCTAACCTAACCTAACCTAACCTAACCTAACCTAACCCTTTAAGGGTAGAAAGACCTCGGAGAATTGCTCGATTTCATTAATGTAATTCAATGTTTTTTAATAAATAAATTCTCTCTCTCGCGGTCATAATAGTAATATTTTGATGTTTTAATCAAGCAAAGAAATGTTTGAATTTGTGGACTTTTATCAATTTAAAATTTAAAATCATCAGAACTTGTGGAAAGGATAGGATTTTAATCAAGCTGAAAAAAGTAACGAACATTGTTGCTGTTCCCCACTAGGTTAAGCGTATCGATCCGGGGCTAGAAAAGGGCATTAAGATAAAAGGCCTGAATAGGCAGTCTCACTGGAACATTCCGGCTTTCTGCAGCGAATGAAAGGGCGGAAAAAAAAATGGAGCACTACTGCAAAGATTCAGTCGGAGGACGAGAACATCTTACTGTAATTACACTCAAGTGAAGCGCAAAAAGCCGAGAGGAAGGACGCGGGAAAAGTGTCGTCGGCCTGTTGACATAATTACATAACACGCCAATCCTCTTAACGTGTCATATATTTAATACTTTCCGACGGTTAAATTCGGGTTTTGAAATAAGGGTGATAATTAGGAATTTGAGATTATGTAGGATTAAATTTTTTTTTTTACCAATTTGAAATTATTTTGGATTGAAAAAAATACTAATTGGATTAAATTTTTTTTAGGGATTTGAAATTATGTTGGATTAAAATTTTGCGTTTAGCAATTTGAGAGTATGGAGGATGAAAATTTTAATCCAAAGATTAATTAAGAAAAAGCAATAATTTATAATTTTTTTCCGTAAGGTGATTTGTCGTGACTCTTTTAGCAGATTATTAATCTTAATGCTTGTGAAACTTGTTTTTTGTTACGTCCGCGTATTAATCGACCTTAATAGAAATATAATTATTTGTGAAAAGTAGGATAACATTAATTCACCAAAATGATTTATAATCAAGACGAAATAATATAATAATAATTACGTTAATTATAGACACTGTTCACTCACCTTAAATTGATGAATGCGATTTATTTTAAAATTAATGTAGCTGTTAATAGCGACGAATTAATATATTAATAATTATCTTAATTATGAGCAACGTTAATGTACCTTAAAGTGAAAGTGTGTTTTATTCTAAAATAAATGTCGCTTTGATGTAATTACACTTTTTAACGATTACTATGCTTGGAGCACGTGCTCCATCCTGTTAAAATCTTCAAGCGCGCACTACAAAAGTTGTTTGTAACGCCCTAACGTTTTGCTTTTAAATTTAAATTGTACCACCATCCTTGCAGATGACAAAGGAATACAAACCCACAAACATTGTTTAGGCATTGTTGTTTTCACTTTTCGAAAATAATATATTTCAAGCCACTCTAGTTACTTTTACATAATCCAGTGTCTTTAATCCATTTAAATTGGGATTACACTTTTTAGAAATTATTATCAATTCCGATTTTGATGTTAACACTGACTAAATTATTTGTTCTTTTCTGGTCCGCTATGAAAACATGAAAGTCAAACTGTACGCGAATTCCAAATATGTTTAGCGAAACAAATCCATTTACTCCGTATTTCTCCGGCAATTCGGCGCGAATTTGCATAATGCCCCGACGAAACGTGATCCCGAAAATTCTTAATTCGTTATCTCGGCCGCATGCACACAGTACGGCGGCCAAACATTTCGTAATCCCATTTACAGATCGTACCGATATACAGATGTTAACGAAATACAAATGGAAATTTATACGACTTTTGAATAGTGGGTGAGAGACTAAACGGTACAAGTACGTGACTCCGCCGACTCCTTTCGAAGAAACACATCCTGGTATCTGGTGAATATATTATGCGCGTTGTTATATCACAATATTGCTTATTGATTGCGTATTGTTATGGAATCGACGCCGTAATTATAAGCAAATTGAAATTGGATTGCTGGGTAATCTCGTTAGTTATTAGTCTACGTCTAACATAATTTGTATTTTGTTATGAAATGAGCACCAAAATTGGATGAATTTAAGAAAAGAATTAATGTGTGTGGGCAGGAAAAGTAATTGTGTAAATTAGGTTGCATACATTATAATTATTTTAAAATAACTTGTGGGTAGTCTTAAATAATATAAATTATGTATTATGTGTTATTCCTAGCTGACTAAAAAAAATTCAAATACAGGAAAATAATGTATAGAGCACGACAAATTACAGCAATAATATTTTTAATTAGAACTATGAATTAATTAGTTTCATATTATTGAAATTAACGAGTTTTCGCGAAAGAAATAATAAGTTTAATTATAAACATTAAAAAAAATGCATGAATAAGTTTTCAACAAACGATTCCACATTTTGTTAGGTTTTCAAAAACTTATCGTAAATGCAATATTTTATACTCATGGAGAGAGAGAGAGAGAGCAACATCTTTATTTAACTATTTTCCTTTTACACATGTAGACAAAATTGATATAGCTAAATTGATAGTTTTTTAGCCTAATCTTCTTAGTTATTTATTTATTTATTTATTTAAATCAAATCAAATCAAATACCCAACAGATCCACAGGTCCAGTTACAGGGGTGATATATACAAAGTAACAGTAAAAAATTTAATATCAAAGTTAAAGTTAAGACTAACTAAAATTACAATCATATTGTCTGTCAATTTTTTTTAAGGTTTCATACTTATAATAATTATTGTTACTTCTACTTCTAATCCAAAACCAAACGTCTATCTATCTCGATGTGATTTCAATTGATTAATAATACCCAAGCCTAAAGTACACAATATTATTCTTGTAGCCAACTTCTTTTATTCCGAGTGCACAATACTGGGTGTGTGTGTGTGTGTGTAATCTTTACTCAATCATCTCCAATCTTCCATTGTCGGGCCCTATAAAATACCACGTTCTGTTCTGATCCATTACACTGATACATCGAAGTTAATCATATGGTGTGGCACATTTTTTGCATAAGCATCTATTCTTACAATCTTCACGGTCAACCCTTTGTTACCCTCCTGTATTATTATTGCCGGCCTTGTGCTTGTAACGCGCGATGACGGCACATTTTTCGTTTGTTAGTCCGCATTGTGTATAATTTATTATAAAAAAAAGTCCGCGCAGTTCATCAAAATCGTTAGTGAGTATAGAATTTAATGATATGAAAATCTAGATATCTACACAATTGTCTTGAAATTTTCCAAATTTACTCAAAATTCCTTCGGGATTAAATTTCTATGAAAAACTGAAAACACTCCATTCGCAGATTTTGAGATAAATTAATGTGAACAGAAAATCTGTCATTATTTTGGTGACTCTAAATAAATATAAAAACAATTGCCATCGACTTGAAACTTTTTAAATTTACTCAAAATACACTCAGGATTGTAATTCCGTGAAAAAATGAAAACACCGCATGCACAGATTTTGAAATAAATTCATGTGAACAGACCATAATTTCTTGAAAATCTATCATTATTTCGGTGACTCAAAAAATATATAAAAACCATTGCCATCGACTTGAAACTTTTTAAATTTACTCAAAATACATTCAGGATTGTAATTCCGTAAAAAAATGAAAACACCGCATCCACAGATTTTGAGATAAATTCATGTGAACAGACCATAATTTCTTAAAAATCTGTCATTATTTTGGTGACTCAAAAAAAAAATAAAAACAATTGCCATCGACTTGAAACTTTCCAGATTTACTCAAAATACATTCAGGATTGTAATTCCGTCAAAAATAAAAACACCGCATACACAGATTTTAAGTTAAATTCATGTGAACAGACCATAATTTCTTAAAAATCTATCATTATTTCGGTTACTCAAAAAAAAATATAAAAACAATTGCCATCGACTTGAAACTTTTTAAATTTACTCAAAATACATTCAGGATTGTAATTCCGTGAAAAAATAAAAACACCGCACGCACAGATTTTGAGATAAATTCATGTGAACAAACCATAATTTCTTAAAAATCTGTCATTATTTTGGCGACTCAAAAAAAATATAAAAACAATTGCCATCGACTTGAAACTTTCCAAATTTACTCAAAATACATTCGCGATTGTAATTCCGTGAAAAAATAAAAACACTGCACGCACAGATTTTGAGATAAATTCATGTGAACAAACCATAATTTCTTAAAAATCTGTCATTATTTTGGCGACTCAAAAAAAAATATAAAAACAATTTCCATCGACTTGAAACTCTTTAAATTTACTCAAAATACATTCAGGATTGTAATTCCGTGAAAAAATAAAAACACCGCACGCACAGATTTTGAGATAAATTCATGTGAACAAACCATAATTTCTTAAAAATCTGTCATTATTTTGGCGACTCAAAAAAAATATAAAAACAATTGCCATCGACTTGAAACTCTTTAAATTTACTCAAAATACATTCAGGATTGTAATTCCGTAAAAAAATTAAAACACCACATGCACAGATTTTGAGTTAAATTCATGTGAACAGACCATAATTTCTTAAAAATCTGTCATTATTTTGGCGACTCAAAAAAAATATAAAAACAATTTCCATCGACTTGAAACTCTTTAAATTTACCCAAAATACATTCAGGATTGTAATTCCGTGAAAAAATAAAAACACCGCACGCACAGATTTTGAGATAAATTCATGTGAACAAACCATAATTTCTTAAAAATCTGTCATTATTTTGGCGACTCAAAAAAAATATAAAAACAATTGCCATCGACTTGAAACTCTTTAAATTTACTCAAAATACATTCAGGATTGTAATTCCGTGAAAAAATAAAAACACCGCATCCTCAGATTTTAAAATAAATTCATGTGAACAGACCATAATTTCTTAAAAATCTGTCATTATTTTGGCGACTTAAAAAAAATATAAAAACAATTGCGATCGACTTGAAACTTTCCTAATTTACTCAAAATACATTCAGGTTTGTAATTCCGTAAAAAAATGAAAACACCGCATCCACAGATTTTGAGTTAAATTCATGTGAACAGACCATAATTTCTTAAAAATCTGTTATTATTACGGTGACTCAAAAAAAATATAAAAACAATTGCCATCGACTTGAAACTTTTTAAATTTACCCAAAATACATTCAGGATTGTAATTCCGTGAAAAAATTAAAACACTGCATCCTCAGATTTTGAGTTAAATTCATGTGAACAGACCATAATTTCTTAAAAATCTGTCATTATTTTGGCGACTCAAAAAAAAATATAAAAACAATTTCCATCGACTTGAAACTTTTTAAATTTACTCAAAATACATTCAGGATTGTAATTCCGTAAAAAAATGAAAACACCGCATCCACAGATTTTGAGTTAAATTCATGTGAACAGACCATAATTTCTTAAAAATCTGTCATTATTACGGTGACTCAAAAAATATATAAAAACAATTGCCATCGACTTGAAACTTTCCAAATTTACTCAAAATACATTCGCGATTGTAATTCCGTAAAAAAATGAAAACACCGCATCCACAGATTTTGAGTTAAATTCATGTGAACAGACCATAATTTCTTAAAAATCTGTCATTATTACGGTGACTCAAAAAATATATAAAAACAATTGCCATCGACTTGAAACTTTCCAAATTTACTCAAAATACATTCGCGATTGTAATTCCGTAAAAAAATGAAAACACCGCATCCACAGATTTTGAGTTAAATTCATGTGAACAGACCATAATTTCTTAAAAATCTGTCATTATTACGGTGACTCAAAAAATATATAAAAACAATTGCCATCGACTTGAAACTTTCCAAATTTACTCAAAATACATTCGCGATTGTAATTCCGTAAAAAAATGAAAACACCGCATCCACAGATTTTGAGTTAAATTCATGTGAACAGACCATAATTTCTTTAAAATCTGTCATTATTTTGGCGACTCAAAAAAAATATAAAAACAATTTCCATCGACTTGAAACTTTTAAATTTACTCAAAATACATTCAGGATTTTAATTCCGTGAAAAAATAAAAATACCGCATCCTCAGATTTTAAAATAAATTCATGTGAACAGACCATAATTTCTTGAAAATCTGTCATTATTTTGGCGACTTAAAAAAAATATAAAAACAATTGGGATCGACTTGAAACTTTCCTAATTTACTCAAAATACATTCAGGTTTGTAATTCCGTGAAAAAATGAAAACACCGCATGCACAGATTTTGAGATAAATTCATGTGAACAGACCATAATTTCTTAAAAATCTGTCATTATTTTGGCGACTCAAAAAAAAATATAAAAACAATTTCCATCGACTTGAAACTTTTTAAATTTACCCAAAATACATTCAGGATTGTAATTCCGTGAAAAAATTAAAACACTGCATCCTCAGATTTTGAGTTAAATTCATGTGAACAGACCATAATTTCTTAAAAATCTGTCATTATTACGGTGACTCAAAAAAAATATAAAAACAATTGCCATCGACTTGAAACTTTTTAAATTTACCCAAAATACATTCAGGATTGTAATTCCGTGAAAAAATGAAAACACCGCAAATCAGGGAAATTTAAAATCGAAAAACGCCGAAATCCCCCAGAAATTTAAAAGTCACCTTTGAATGTGCACAACTTTTAAAATTACCTCCTATTTATTATTTGAGTTGAAGATTGCTCTAAAGATGAGGGAGGGAGAACTATCTTTATTCAGACGAAAATAGTAGTTAAAAGTACAGTAGTTGAGTCTTTATGGTTTTTTATAGTTTTGTAAATTATTCGAGTTATTTAAGTATTCGAACAGCACTACAAACACCACTAACAGTAATGTCGACTATTAATTACGCGCGCATGACAAGAAAGCTCATTAAAACATGTCAATTACAAACGGGCGAGAGCAATGTTCTACAACACCGAAAATTAGCGAAACGAAACATTTATGATTGATACTTGTACGACACAAAGCGAAACACGCGCGCACACATTCGCACCGTATTATTATTAATGATATGCCAAGTAATTGCGAACAAATGTAATGCCAGCTTTTATGACCCGTGTCACGTTTCTGTTGATGTCACGAGATTCCGGTTGTGTTGTGTGTGCGCCTATTGATTTCAGCAAAAAGGATTTCACCCTCCTTTCGCAATTAAAAGGAGGGATCACGTGCAGATATGACGTTTCAAAGGAATTGTCTATTGTTTTAGAAAAGAAAAGAAAAAACATTGTTTCCGTTTCTCGTTACTTGAGATAACGCGCATGCAAGCTCGTGTTTTATCAAACGTGTTTAATGGTTATTGTGTGAAATCCCAAACGTTATTTGTAGCGTCGGCTGTGGTGATGAATTGACGTTTGGAATTTGTAAATATTGAAAATTATTAATAGGTAATGAATGCCGTTATATTCACAACAAAAAAAAATTACCGTAAGATCGCAACAATAAAAATATTTTCGTAATATCGAATAATAATGATGTATATTTGAAGTTCCCGGCGCATCCACCAGAAAGTGGCAAATGAGCTCATTTTAGTTGTTTGTAAAGCGGTGCTTGTTATTACAAGCTCCTTCGCTAAGAGTTAAATTTATCGTCGTTAAACGAATGAATGCCAATTTTTGTTAACTTAAATTTGATTCTTAGAAATGTTAATTATTTAAAACCCAAACGAGTTAGTGCAGCTTCCTGATTTATTTAACGTTCAAGTAGTAAATAAATGGAATTAAAATGTTGCAATATAAATGAATTAAAGAGTCGATACGCTGTTGATAATAGAGATGCATAAATTACTATTAATAAAGTAACATGATGGCCTTTTTTTGCAAATAACCAAACCTTCTGGTATTATTTGAAATGTTCATCTATTTTAGAATGCACGATGATGTACAGTTCTGGGGAGAAACCCTAAACAAGTTCTCCCCCCTGCGTGACATTAAGAAATGCCGATCCGTCGCAAATGACATATAAAAAATGCCGCCGTATAAGATTGCATTATCGTGAGAGAAATTGATATGACAAAAAGTTATATCAGTGATATTAATATTTTCGAGGCAATCTACTAAAATCCACGATACGAAACAAACGATAATATTTATTATAAGGGCTGCATTCTTGATAGCATTGTAAATTGCAAATAATAATGATGACAAAAAGTTATAACCATGATTTTAATTTCATTACAAAAATTCACGATTATATTCATTAGAATGGCTGCCATCTTGAGTAAACCTAAACAAAACGCATTTTTTATTTTTTATTTTTTTGTCAAACATACAAATTAAATTAAATTTAAATCGCAAGAAAACAAATTAACAAAAATTAAAAAAAAAAAATTAAATAGTAATTCTACGAAATAAAACTTAGCACACGTTCAGTGCTAACTAAATCCAACGGACTAAAAAATTTTTTTTTTTAAATAAAACTCTAGTTTTTGTTACAAAATCATAGTTTCTAGATAGTAAAGAAATAGTATGCAATAATTTTTCGTCATTTTTTATGACGCGTTGGCGCGTTATGCGCACAGCTAATTGTAATGCAATGACACGTTTGCGCGTCATGCGCACTCAACGTGTTAAAACCAAAAAAAAAAAAAATATTCAAAATTGAATTTTAACTAATTGTTCCATACGATAAAAATTCAAATACTCACAAATTTTTTTTTTGTTGAATTTATTTCTCGTTTATCACGTGGTGAAACATTTTGTCACATATTTATTTCATTAAATTTAATACATGCAAACGAACAATTGCTCTAATTATGAAACTCTGTAGAAAGTTTAATCCGTAATTTAGTTGTTGGGATTTCGATAAAATGGCAGAAACTCCCCCGACGATGAACTCTCGTCAAATCCTATTATTTATGTACATTTCCGTTATCGATAATTTAATTTCTCATTTGCGCGGATAATCATTACTCGTTTAACTAATCCAAACAAACATTATTTATTCGACTAGAAATAAACGCTAAGACGTTTTGTATCTGTTTAGTTCAAACTTAAATAATGCTTGCCGGTTTCGTTGGCTTTAATTAAGGATTACAGGGTGTATTCTTGCGTGAATGTATTGTTTTTGAAATTTAATATTCTTTAAAATTGTTTGCCACTGTTGCAAAGATATTAATTTAGGATTCTATAGAAATATAGCATTAATTGAATAATTCGAATAAAACAGTTAGCTATGTTGGTATCACTAGAATAAAAATTACTTTTAAAGAAAAATTAATAGTCGCCATGAACTTTATGGAAAATTCTGAAAAAAGTTGATTTTTTCAAACTTTGAACGGCTGTAGCACCCGAACGAAGAATCCAATTTGAACGCGATTTTCAATTCTGTGGTCCTTGTGTGCCAATGGGTCGGATTTGATTAAAATTGGCGATTTTTTATTTTTGACTAAAATTCAAATTCTATCTTACTTTTGCTCAAAAATTGATTTTAAAATGATTTCCTGGAAAAACCACTGGTTCGATTCGGGGTTTCTATACATCACTGCAAAGATCTCTTCAAGACGCTTCAGAAAATGTACTTTCGCAAAAAGAAATGTCAATTTGAAGCCCGTGATGCGTCAGCAAAAAAAACTGGAAAATGGAAAAAATAAAAAAAATCAACTTTCTTAATAATCGAACGAAGAATTTGCTTCAAAATTTCCAAATTTGCTTAGAAATAATATATTTTTGATATACCGAAAGATAATTGACGCACCTTGCTTGTAAACAAAATGGCAGCACTCTGAACGCGAATTTGAGTGAGTGAAATGTGCACCGCGTGATTAAAAAAATTCTAAAAAAATTATCGGTCGCGGAATTTGCTTCAAAATTTCCAAATTTGCTTAGAAATAACATATTTTTGATTTACCGAAAGATAATTGACGCACCTTGCTTGTAAACAAAATGGCGGCACTCTGAACTCGAATTTGAGTGAGTAAAATGTGCACCGCGTGATTAAAAAAATTCTAAAAAAAATATCGCCCACGGAATTTGCTTCAAAATTTCCAAATTTGCTTAGAAATAACATATTTTTGATATACCGAAAGATAATTGACGCAACTTGCTTGTAAACAAAATGGCGGCACTCTGAACTCGAATTTGAGTGAGTGAGAAGTGCACCGCGTGATTAAAAAAATTCTAAAAAAATTATCGCCCGCGGAATTTGCTTCAAAATTTCCAAATTTGCTTAGAAATAACATATTTTTGACATACCGAAAGATAATAGACGCACCTTGCTTGTAAACAAAATGGCAGCACTCTGAACTCAAATTTGAGTGAGTGAAATGTGCACCACCGGATTAAAAAAAATCTAAAAAAATCATCGCCCGCGGAATTTGCTTCAAAATTTCCAAATTTGCTTAGAAATAATATATTTTTGATATATCGAAAGATAATTGACGCACCTTGCTTGTAAACAAAATGGCAGCACTCTGAACGCGAATTTGAGTGAGTGAAATGTGCACCGCGTGATTAAAAAAATTCTAAAAAAATTATCGCCCGCGGAATTTGCTTCTAAATTTCTAAATTTGCTTAGAAATAACATATTTTTGACATACCGAAAGATAATTGATGCACCTTGTTTGTAAACAAAATGGCAGCATTCTAAACGCGAATTTGAGTGAGTGAAATGTGCAACGCGTGATTAAAAAAATTCTAAAAAAATTATCGCCCGTGGAATTTGCTTCAAAATTTCCAAATTTGCTTAGAAATAACATATTTTTGATTTACCGAAAGATAATCGACGCACCTTGCTTGTAAACAAAATGGCAGCACTCCGAACTCGAATTTGAGTGAGTGAAATGTGCACCGCGTGATTAAAAAAATTCTAAAAAAATTATCGCCCGCGGAATTTGCTTCAAAATTCACAAATTTGCTTAGAAATAACATATTTTTGATTTACCGAAAGATAATTAACGCACCTTGCTTGTAAACAAAATGGCAGCACTCTGAACTCGAATTTGAGTGAGTGAAATGTGCACCGCGTGATTAAAAAAATTCTAAAAAAATTATCGCCCGCGGAATTTGCTTCAAAATTTACAAATTTGCTTAGAAATAACATATTTTTGATTTACCGAAAGATAATTGACGCACCTTGCTTGTAAACAAAATGGGAGCACTCTGAACGCGAATTTGAGTGAGTGAGATGTGCACCGCGTGATTAAAAAAATTCTGAAAAAATTACCGCCCGCGGAATTTGCTTCAAAATTTCCAAATTTGCTTAGAAATAACATATTTTTGATTTACCGAAAGATAATTGACGCAACTTGCTTGTAAACAAAATGGCGGCACTCTGAACTCGAATTTGAGTGAGTGAGATGTGCACCGCGTGATTAAAAAAATTCTAAAAAAATTATCGCCCGCGGAATTTGCTTCAAAATTTAGAAATTTGCTTAGAAATAACATATTTTTGATATACCAAAAGATAATTGACGCACCTTGCTTGTAAACAAAATGGCGGCACTCTGAACTCGAATTTGAGTGAGTGAAATGTGCACCGCTTGATTAAAAAAATTCTAAAAAAATTATCGCCCGCGGAATTTGCTTCAAAATTTCCAAATTTGCTTAGAAATAACATATTTTTGACATACCGAAAGATAATAGACGCACCTTGCTTGTAAACAAAATGGCGGTACTCTAAACTCGAATTTGAGTGAGTGAAATGCGCACCACCGGATTAAAAAAATTCTAAAAAAATCATCGCCCGCGGAATTTGCTTCAAAATTTTCAAATTTGCTTAGAAATAATATATTTTTGACATACCGAAAGATAATTGACGCACCTTGCTTGTAAACAAAATGGCAGCACTCTGAACTCGAATTTGAGTGAGTGAAATGTGCACCACCGGATTAAAAAAATTCTAAAAAAATTCTCGCCCGCGGAATTTGCTTCAAAATTTCCAAATTTGCTTAGAAATAACATATTTTTGACATACCGAAAGATAATAGACGCACCTTGCTTGTAAACAAAATGGCGGTACTCTAAACTCGAATTTGAGTGAGTGAAATGCGCACCGCGTGATTAAAAAAATTCTAAAAAAATTATCGCCCGCGGAATTTGCTTCAAAATTTAGAAATTTGCTTAGAAATAACATATTTTTGATATACCAAAAGATAATTGACGCACCTTGTTTGTAAACAAAATGGCGGCACTCTGAACTCGAATTTGAGTGAGTGAAATGTGCACCGCGTGATTAAAAAAATTCTAAAAAAATTATCGCCCGCGGAATTTGCTTCAAAATTTCCAAATTTGCTTAGAAATAACATATTTTTGATATACCGAAAGATAATTGACGCACCTTGCTTGTAAACAAAATGGCGGCACTCTGAACTCGAATTTGAGTGAGTAAAATGTGCACCGCGTGATTAAAAAAATTCTAAAAAAAATATCGCCCACGGAATTTGCTTCAAAATTTCCAAATTTGCTTAGAAATAACATATTTTTGATATACCGAAAGATAATTGACGCAACTTGCTTGTAAACAAAATGGCGGCACTCTGAACTCGAATTTGAGTGAGTGAGAAGTGCACCGCGTGATTAAAAAAATTCTAAAAAAATTATCGCTCGCGGAATTTGCTTCAACATTTCCAAATTTGCTTAGAACTAACATATTTTTGATGTACCGAAAGATAATTGACGCACCTTGCTTGTAAACAAAATGGCAGCACTCTGAGCGCGAATTTGAGTGAGTGAAATGTGCACCGCGTGATTAAAAAAATTCTAAAAAAATTATCGCCCGCGGAATTTGCTTCAAAATTTCCAAATTTGCTTAGAAATAACATAACTTTAACATACCAAAAGATAATTAACGCACCTTGCTTGTAAACAAAATGGCAGCACTCTGAACGCGAATTTGAGTGAGTGAAATGTGCACCACCTGATTTTTTATTGATTGATAGCACTTATTATTGTTTTTTAACTTTGTTAAGAAATCCATTTGTACACACTGTATCCGCAGGTTGAATAAAGAAATAGCCACCCTTCCATTAAATATAAATTTAAATCATCTTAACCGCACAAAAACCCCACTAATTAATTTAACCCAACAAGAACGAGACTTGACAACTTCACCCTAATTTCAGAAGACCGCCAAATCCGCTTATTGCCGTGAATTGCTCACGATGTAATCGCCCAAAGAAATTCGGACGAAATTGTCATTAAACAAGGATCGCAAGGCCTCATTAGATTTGTAATTTAAAAAAAAAAACGATGATTTGTTTTTCATAATTGAAACGCACACGTTTTTTTATTAAAAAAAAAACTTGTGTGATACCAACAAAGTGCATTTTATTGAAAATGTATCACCATCAACCATAACTGTTTTCTTTTGGTTAATTGTTGTTAACCCTTTCGGCCCTGGTGGTGGCAATTGCCACCGCAAAATTTACATGTCTCTACTTCCTTTGACAATCCATATTTTTGCTGTTTATCACTAGATGTCACTTCAACAAAGCCTCACTAATTAATTCCTATACTAATTAAATAAATGAGTTCAAATTTGGTATTTGTGGTCTGAAGAAGCTTCCCATCCAATAATACTTAGCAAAAAGATTTTTTTTTTCAAATTTAAAAATCCAGGGCTGATTAAGTACAATACACGGCGCCTCCTAGACCGAATTAAATTCATCGTTCATTTACTAGTCCTCTGCTGGACACAGTAACAAAGAATCAATAGACTATTACTGGGTTTTGTCCTTCTGGGCGTGAAAAGAAATCAATTAAGAGGTACATGAACGGCCCGAAGAAAGTGTTATCTGTCTGGCAGTTTCGTGGCATTTAAAGTTGCTCGTGTTGCGTGCATTAAAGGATTCTTCCTAATTCCGGACGCACTTTAGTTTCAGGCCACGTCTGCAACCGAGTCACGTAAGCGAACAATATCTCGGAGTTCATCTTCATACGCTCAACTATGCATGTACGGCTCGCAGAAAGTCCCTTTGTGTTAATAGGACGGATGTTTGATATTCACAAGACCATTTTCTTTAGAATTCAAAAATTAAAAGCATAAGATTTTCAAGTTAAATTATAAGAACTTTTCAATAAAATTTAATTTTTCGACCCTTACAGAGTCATTGTCAAACAGTGTCTGTAAAAACGTGTGCCATACCAACAATGTGCAATTTATTGAAAAGTTTCTGAACACAAAGTAATTGTTTCCACCAACAACAATAAATTAGAATATTATAATATTAGTTAATTAACTTCCTACAAACTTCAAAAATATCCAAGATATTTTATTTATAAACTAACGACTCCTCATTAAACTCGTACGCAGTTATACTTAACTGGGAATACATAAGACCTTGCAGGAAAATATATGCGGCAGCAATAATATAAAAAAAATTACGTCCATTAAGAGTCTGTAAAAATTGAAAGAAGATCTGTTAAACCAGTTTCATTGAGTACACCGATTCCACACCGAGGACGAACATTTTACATTTCATCCCTTAAACGCTAGAAGAGGATGAGCATGTTTAATTGCACGTGTTATAGCAATTTCCTCGGTCGGTACATTCATCTGCCGATTCTAATGGGTGATAATAAATAATGCAATCAAGTTCAGCTACCTACCTTTATGTTGCAGAAGTGGTCATCGCCGGTAGCAGCGGGACAAACGCAGGAATCCCATCCGATGCGATGATTTAATGCTCGTTTGCGGACGACGTGCATGCGCCTCTGTAAAAAAAGAAAAAGATGCATTTATTGGTTGCGTGCATGTAAAGTGGTAATTGCTTTATTTTTATAAGGCGAACGTGTCTGGCTCTTAAATTGAGATTTATTGACAAGTGAGAACAGTCCTGAACATTAATTACTGTTAAAAAAAAATAATAATAACGGAATTATCCGGTTTGAGGTCTCTAAAGACGATTTTAACAATTCCTGGAAAAAAAATGGTAATGTGGCCATTATGTTACTTTTTGAAAAATAAACACTTTTTCGATTTTTTTAGCTTTAAAAATCATCATTTCTGGGTTTGATTTTGATTATCTAAAAAACTAAATAATTAACATGCTTTGATTTTTTTACAAAATTAAAGCCCAATGATTCCCCTATAATTCTGTTAAAGTTGGAAGTCAGTTTTTGATAAATAAATACTTTTTCGATTTTTTTAACTTTAAAAATGGTCATTCTTGGGTTTGATTTTGTTTATCTAGAAAACTAAATAATTAACATACTTTGATTTTTTTATAACATTAAAGCCCAATGATTCCCCAATAATGGTGTTAAAGTTGGAAGTCAGATTTTGAAAAATAAATACTTTTTCGATTTTTTTTAACATCAAAAATGATCATTCTTGGGTTTGATTATGATTATCTAGAAAACTAAATAATTAACATGCTTTGATTTTACTATAATATTAAAGCCCAATGATTCCCCAATAATTCTGTTAAAGTTGGAAGTCAGTTTTTGAAAAATAAATACTTTTTCGATTTTTTTAGCTTTAAAAATGGTAATTCTTGGGTTTGATTTTGATTATCTAAAAAACTAAATAATTAACATGCTTTGATTTTTCTATAATATTAAAACCCAATAATTCCCCAATAATGCTGTTAAAATTGGAAGTCAGTTTTTAAAAGTAAACACTTTTTTGATTTTTTTGCTTTAAAAATGGTCATTTTTGGGTTTGACTTTGATTATTTAAAAAAACTAAATAATTAACATGCTTTGATTTTTTTACAAAATTAAAGCCCAATCATTCCCCAATAATGCTGTTAAAGTTGGAAATCAGTTTTTGAAAAATAAATACTTTTTCGATTTTTTTTAGCTTTAGAAATGGTCATTCTTGGGTTTGATTTTAATTATCTAAAAACCTAAAAAATTAACACGCTCTGATTTTTTTTATAATATTAAAGCCCAATAATTCCCCAATAATGCTGTTAAAGTTGGAAGTCACTTTTTGAAAAATAAATACTTTTTCGATTTTTTTAGCTTTCAAAATGATCATTTTTGGGTTTGATTTTGATTATTTAGAAAACTAAATAATTAAAATGCTTTGATTTGTCTATAATATTAAAGCCCAATGATTCCCTAATAATACTGTTAAATTTGAAAAATAAATACTTTTTCGATTTTTTTTAACTTCAAAAATGATCATTCTTGGATTTGATTTTTATTATTTAGAAAACTAAATAATTAACATGCTTTGATTTTTTTATAATATCAAAGCCCAATGATTTCTCAATAATTCTGTTGAAGTTGGATGTCAGTTTTTAAAAAATAAATACTTTTTCGATTTTTTTTAGCTTTAAAAATGATCATTTTTGGGTTTGATTTTGATTATCTGGAAAACTAAATAATTAACACGCTTTGATTTTTTTATAATATTAAAGCCCAATCATTCCCCAATAATTCTGTTAAAGTTGGAAGTCAGTTTTTGATAAAAAAATAAATACTTTTTCGATTTTTTCAACTTTAAAAATGGTCATTCTTGGGTTCGATTTTGATTATCTAGAAAACTAAATAATTAACATGCTTTGATTTTTCTATAATATTAAAGCCCAATCATTCCCCAATCATTCTGTTAAAGTTGGAAGTCAGTTTTTGACAAAATAAATACTTTTTCGATTTTTTTAGCATTAAAAAATGGTCATTCTTGGGTTTGATTTTTAATATCTAGAAAACTAAATAATTAACATGCTTTGATTTTACTATAATATTAAAACCCAATAATTCCCCAATAATACTGTTAAAATTGGAAATCAGTTTTTTTTAAATAAACACTTTTTCGATTTTTTTAGCTTTAAAAATGGTCATTCTTGAGTTTGATTTTGATTATCTAAAAAACTAAATAATTAACACCCTTTGATTTTTTATAATATTAAAGCCCAATGATTCTCCAATAATGCTGTTAAAGTTGGGAATCAGTTTTTGAAAAATAAATACTTTTTCGATTTTTTTAGCATTAAAAAATGGTCATTCTTGGGTTTGATTTTAATTATCTTGAAAACTAAATAATTAACTTCCTTTGATTTTTCTATAAAAATAAAGCCCAACGATTCCCCAATAATGCTGTTAAAGTTCGAAGTCAGTTTTTGAATAATAAACACTTTTTCTATTTTTTTAGCTTTAAAAATGGTCATTTTTGCGTTTGATTTTGATTATCTAAAAAACTAAATAATTAACGTGCTTTGATTTTTTTATAATACTAAAGCCCAATGATTCTCCAATAATGCTGTTAAAGTTGGAAGTTTGAATTTAAGTCAGTTTTTGAAAAATAGATATTTTTTCGATTTTTTGTGAGTTGAAAATTGTAAATTTTGAATTTAATGGTGATTACCTAAAAAACTAGATCCGGAACGGGCATGTTTATTTTTTTTATATTAAACCTTTATCATTGATTTTCAAATTTGTGAAAGTTTGAACAATGCTTTTGTTTCTGGTTTTGAAAAACGCCTAAAAATAGCCATTCTTGGTTCGATCGCGTTTATATGAAAAACGACATTTTTAACACGCTGTGATTTTTTTAATTATATTAAAGTTAAATTGTTAGAAGTCTGCTTTTATTTTGGTTTTTCAAAAATTATCACTTTTTCGATTTTTGAGCGTTGAATATAGATATTCGTGGGTTTGATTTATAAAACTAAATAATTAAAATGGCTTGAGTTTTAGGAATATTGAAGTCCGATTGTTCCCCAATAATGCTGTTAAAGTTGGAAGTTTGAATTTAAGTCAGTTTTTGAGAAATCGATATTTTTCGATTTTTTGATCACAGTTTACGATTCAGCGAAAAAAATCAAGATACCCACCCACTAGGTTTCAAGATAAGAGACACGGGAACGGAACTTATTTTCATTCTGAAATTGCACTTTTTTTCAAGCGAAAAAGACAATGGAAAAACAATTACCATCAACTTGAAACTTTCCAAATTTACACAAAACAAACCACAGTTTACGATTCAGCAAAAAAATCAAGATACCCACCCTCTAGGTTTCAAGATAAGAGACACGCAAACGGAATTTATTTTCATTTTGAAATTGCACTTTTTTTCAAGCGGAAAAGACAACAGAAAAACAATTGCCATCAACTTGAAACTTTCCAAATTTACACAAAACAAACTATAGTTTACGATTCAGCAAAAAAATCAAGATACCCACGCACTGGGTTTCAAGATAAGAGACACGGAAACGGAACTTATTTTCATTCTGAAATTGCACTTTTTTTCCAAGCGAAAAAGACAACAGAAAAACAATTGCCATCAACTTGAAACTTTCCAAATTTACACAAAACAAACTACAGTTTACGATTCAGCAAAAAAATCAAGATTCCCACCCACTAGGTTTCAAGATAAGACACACGGAAACGGAACTTGACATTCTGAAATTGTACTTTTTTTTCAATCGAGAAAAACAATACAAAAATAATTTGTACAAGCTTGAAACTTAAAGCGTAGTATTCTTGGATTGGATAAATACTGTACACTAGTAAATTTCTATACATAATTAGAAAGAAAAATAAATAAATTTTAATTTCTTGGTGTGAATCGAATTATTTCTTACACCTTAAAAGTGAAATGTAATGATTTAACACGTTTACGAAATGAAAAATTGTTCTCCCTTTTTCACGTCGGAAAACTTTTAAGTTAGCAGATGTCGCTGGCTGTCACCGACTACAGTACAATGATTTATTTACAATTTCAGCACACTTTTCGTCCAATTTATTTCACTTTCGTCAGCAATTGGCTAATTGAATTCAACTCAGCTTTCGTTACAATTTTACATTCTAATTGCCTTAAAAAAAAGACAATTCATGGACTGCCATGTGATAATATAATCGGCCATCCTCAGTAAATAAAATGAAAGAGCGGACAAATTTATGTTCCTGCCGTGCATCTGGAATCTTAATGCTGCGGGTAATTTGTGAAATAGCAGAATTCCAACTAAAAACTATAATACAATTGCGGTTGAATGGGGCGCAATTAGGGTGTGATTTGTGGCGGCGCGTCTTTCGGAACGAATTAAATGAGGCACGGATTGAAATTGAAAAATTTTATGTACTCGGTGTTTCAAATTTACGGTGTACGTACACTCGGAAATGTAATTCATTTGTATTGCGCTCATATTTCCTTCTTTCTGTATACAATGCACTAAATCAGACGGAGATTATTTCCATCAGTAGATACAATTACATCCTGCTGTTTTCTATTCTATTGTAACAATTGTTCTTCATCGATTTATTCATTGGAAACTAATAACGTATAAATCTTGTAAAAATTATTTTCATAAAAACTATACGAATAAAATAAAAATAACAAAACACAACTTACTCCAATACGTGATTTGGTTCCCCTGCAAATTTATATTTAATATTTCTCCCCTCGTAAACGTAAATAACTGTGTTAATTATTTTAGCAATAAATTGGTTTCTACAACGTATAATAATAATAATAATAAAACAGGGAATAGTACACGACATTACAATAGATAAAAACGATTTTCTATATGAATAAACTAAAAATATCAAAATACAATTTCTCCCGCAACTTTATATTTAATATCTCTCCCCGCGCAACCGTAAATAACTGCGTTAATTATTTTAGCAATAAGAGAAACACCTTGTGACATCTCTCCCCGCTGCTGCGAGGAAAGGAGATTTGCATTTTAAGATATGAATAATTTAAAATGTAAACGCAGTCTAATAATTCAGCATTACACGTTAAATACATTTTCTGGTGCAGCAGATTATGTCTGGGGGAATTAAATGAAGCCAGAAAATGTATGCAAACCATTATCGGGCAATTTCATTTCACAACAATTTATATTCCCTCTCTCTATTGACGAAGAATATGGACGAAACAGGTGCACTGCGTGCGTGCAAAATTGTAATAAATGAGAATCTCACGGTGTACGTGCACTTAAAACTTGCCACTTATTTCATTAAGAAAACTTTTAATCCGGCAAGGAAATACAATCGATGGTAGCGCGTTGACTTTCCCCCTCTTGCAGCGAGGGCATGCAAATTTCCTTTTGATAAGGACGCCCCCCCCCCCCCTCGGAAAAGGAAAGAAAAATGCAGCTAGTGCCAGTCAAAATGGAATCAATCTTTAATTTTGAGATTGTGCAGTGCTAATAAATATTTTTTTTTAGATAAGTTTATAATAAAAATAATCCATTTAATAGTCACCCAGTGACTTAACCTTTAGCCACGAAAAATATTTTTATATGATCGAATAGTTCTACAGTAAGTGCATGACGTAAATTTTAAGTTCCCGGCGCATCCACCATCCATTAATTCATAAATGAGCTCATTTTATATATTTTTTTAAGCGGTGCTTGCTACTACAATGAATTAGCTCGTTTGTTAAGGTTTAAACTAAGCAACTGTGCACCCTAAACAGTACTTAAATTAACAATTCGTGTATCTTTTTCTTTTTTTATATTTTCGTGATGTTTCTCGTTCGTGTGTCTATGTCAATTGCGACGCCGAGTTCGGCCCTCCTGTATAAAGTCGATACGAGAACGATCCCCTGTGCATAATAGGGTGGAAGGGATCCGAAAGCATCGGCTGCACAATAAACTCGCTGACTTATCGGAATTTTGTTTGGGTCTAGGCATGATTTTACCAAATAACATGCCGTTTACAAAAAGGCCATACATGTGTAAAAGAAAAAAAGAGGGCGTGTTGCACAAAATCAGTTTACTCAAAAAAGTAAAGAGATTTCGAAAAATACTTATTCTTTATAAGTTAATTTTGACATTATCTACAGTTATTTGATGTAACTATTATCGTTTCATAATTATAAACCGAAAACAAACAAAAAAAATTTTTTTTCTTAAAATAATTTTTTTCGGAAAAATTCATTATTAAATTACAGTAAACAAATGCAGACATCTAACATTTAAAGAATTATTCAAAAATGATTAGGTTTAATTTTATGGAAAAATCAGTGCATGTTAATAAGACAATTTTTTTTTCAACAAAAAGCAATTAAATTTCAATAAACAATTCTAAATTAGACATCTAACTTTTAAAGAATAATTCAAAAATGATTAGATTTATGTAAATCGATTTCACTAATGTAAAAGTTAAATAAGCAGTATGTATATAGTTATTCAATTTTTGACGTGTCTAAAATGTTATTACGACTGTAATGCTTCATTCCTAGACAATAAAATTATTATTATTATTATTATCTTTACAGAAAAATCAGTGTATGTTAATGACGTAATGTTTTAGACAATCGCCAAAAAATGGCCATTTTCAAAGCTCAAAACTCGATGAAGCGTCGATTTTTAAAAACCCGAGCAACTTTTATAGCATTCACTTTTAAAGAATAATTTAAAAATAATTAGGTTTAACTTTATAGAAAAATCAGTTATTTTTTTAGACAATTGCCAAAAAAATGGCCATTTTTAAAGCTCAAAAATCGAAGAAGCGTTGATTTTTGAAACAAACTTTTACAGCAATATTCAGAAATAATTGCGATTCGAATTCTAGAAAAATCCAAGCATGTTATTCATTTAATCACCAAGCAAGAGCATTTTTTTTTAAGCGTTCGAATATTAAAAAAACGCATTTTTTAAAACTGAAAACATTTACAGACTTTTAATCATTCCGAAATCATCAAGCAAAATCAATGCACTTTATTTACCTAGTTTTTCATTAAATCTCAATTAAACATTTTCAACGCTTGAAAATCGAAAAAGCGTTGATTAAAAAAAAAACTAATAGAAATATAGACTTCTAACTTTTACAGCATAATTTCGGAATAATTTGGCTTTAAAACTATTCAAAAATAAAAACATGTTCACCATTCCGTTTTCCAGATAATTTCGATCGATCCAAGAATAACAAGTTTTAGCGCTTGAAAATCAAAAAAGCTTCAATTATTCAAAACCAGAAACAAATACCTTCACAAAATTGGCAATCAATGATAAGGCTTTAATACAAAAAAAAACAGTTAAGGATCTAGTTTTTCAGATAATCGCCATCAAACTCAAAATTTACAATTTACAACTCTCAAATCGATTTTTTTGCTGAATCGTAAACTGTAGTTTGTTTTCTGTAAATTTGGAAAGTTTCAAGTTGATGGTAATTGTTTTTCCGTTGTCTTTTTCGCTTGAAAAAAAGTGCAATTTCAGAATGAAAATAAGTTCCATTTCCGTGTCTCTTATCTTAAAACCTAGTGGGTGGGTATCTTGATTTTTTCGCTGAATCGTAAACTGTAGTTTGTTTTCTGTAAATTTGAAAAGTTTCAAGTTGATGGTAATTGTTTTTCCATTGTCTTTTTCGCTTGAAAAAAAGTGCAATTTCAGAATGAAAATAAGTTCCGTTCCCGTGTCTCTTATCTTGAAACCTAGTGGGTGGGTATCTTGATTTTTTCGCTGAATCGTAAACTGTGGTTTGTTTTGTGTAAATTTGGAAAGTTTCAAGTTGATGGCAATTGTTTTTCCGTTGTCTTTTTCGCTTGAAAAAAAGTACAATTTCAGAATGAAAATAAGTTCCGTTTCCGTGTCTCTTATCTTGAAACCTAGTGGGTGGGTATCTTGATTTTTTTTGCTGAATCGTAAACTGTGGTTTGTTTTGTGTAAATTTGGAAAGTTTCAAGTTGATGGCAATTGTTTTTCCGTTGTCTTTTTCGCTTGAAAAAAGTGCAATTTTCGAATGAAAATAAGTTCCATTTCCGTGTCTCTTATCTTGAAACGTAGTGGGTGGGTATCTTGATTTTTTCGCTGAATCGTAAACTGTAGTTTGTTTTGTGTAAATTTGGAAAGTTTCAAGTTGATGGCAATTGTTTTTCCGTTGTCTTTTTCGCTTGAAAAAAAGTGCAATTTTCGAATGAAAATAAGTTCCGTTTCCGTGTCTCTTATCTTGAAACCTAGTGGGTGGGTGTCTTGATTTTTTTGCGGAATCGTAAACTGTGGTTTGTTTTGTGTAAATTTGGAAAGTTTCAAGTTGATGGCAATTGTTTTTCCGTTGTCTTTTTCGCTTGAAAAAAAGTACAATTTCAGAATGAAAATAAGTTCCGTTTCCGTGTGTCTTATCTTAAAACCTAGTGGGTGGGTATCTTGATTTTTTCGCTGAATCGTAAACTGTGGTTTGTTTTGTGTAAATTTGGAAAGTTTCAAGTTGATGGCAATTGTTTTTCCATTGTCTTTTTCGCTTGAAAAAAAGTGCAATTTCAGAATGAAAATAAGTTCCGTTTCCGTGTGTCTTATCTTAAAACCTAGTGGGTGGGTATCTTGATTTTTTCGCTGAATCGTAAACTGTGGTTTGTTTTGTGTAAATTTGGAAAGTTTCAAGTTGATGGTAATTGTTTTTCCATTGTCTTTTTCGCTTGAAAAAAAGTGCAATTTCAGAATGAAAATAAGTTCCGTTTCCGTGTGTCTTATCTTAAAACCTAGTGGGTGGGTATCTTGATTTTTTCGCTGAATCGTAAACTGTGGTTTGTTTTGTGTAAATTTGGAAAGTTTCAAGTTGATGGCAATTGTTTTTCCGTTGTCTTTTTCGCTTGAAAAAAAGTACAATTTCAGAATGAAAATAAGTTCCGTTTCCGTGTCTCTTATCTTAAAACCTAGTGGGTGGGTATCTTGATTTTTTCGCTGAATCGTAAACTGTAGTTTGTTTTCTGTAAATTTGGAAAGTTTCAAGTTGATGGTAATTGTTTTTCCATTGTCTTTTTCGCTTGAAAAAAAGTGCAATTTCAGAATGAAAATAAGTTCCGTTCCCGTGTCTCTTATCTTGAAACCTAGTGGGTGGGTATCTTGATTTTTTTTGCTGAATCGTAAACTGTAGTTTGTTTTCTGTAAATTTGGAAAGTTTTAATTATATATTGTTTTCTTACGAGTATATAGTTGTAGTGATTGAAAATACCAATTTTCCATACGTCCGGTTAGCGGCAACGCATCACAAATTCGCTGGTTCGGTTCGGATCGGCTAACGGTCCATCGAATGGAGTATTGCAGACACTGATTGGAATTTATGGGTTTCCGAACGTCGTATATCTAAGCCGGAATCGAATACTACACGGCAAGCAAGCGCAACCTATCCAGAGACCGATGCGAAATTTTTTATCAGATAAGCCGTAAATTTGCATTTAGAACTGATTCCTTGATAAACATTCGTGTAACTAACAAATGAAATAACCTGAAAATTTATATATCACGAGTAGTTGTAAAGGTGGGGGTGTGTGGGTGTGGGGGGGCATTTACATTTGTTAGGGAGAGAAGTTTTAAATTCCCCAGGAAATATCTTTGTTCGGAGAGATCTGAGGGAAAAGAGTGTTCTCGTAAAAACACAACTTTACGGCCGTATTAAAGGAGGTGCAGGTTTTATATCAAAGCGATATCGTTCGAGCTTATTGTCGTCCTTTTCCGTTTTAATGTTCGGCAAACTATTTTATTTGGTCCGCGGTTAGTTTTCTATTCGGGGGCATTTTTCAATTTTATTTACTTCAAGATTGCGTTTTATATCTTCGCCGGGCGCTTTGGTGGTTATTTATGAATACATTACACGCTTCGGTAATATTACCAGCCTTTGCGTTCAATGCCTGATGGATTATTTAAGAGAAATATTTTTGTATAAGGAAAAACATTCTCAATTTAAGAGAAAAGTATTTCTGTATAGGAAAATGTTTGAATCGATTTTTTAACGTTCAAGCTTAATTATTATAATAAAAATTCTTTGCAGTCCACAAATTCCAAGATGAAATTAATTTAAAAAATTATAAAGGAGAATCTTTTACATTAGAATATATTTTGTGGACATTTAGGATAATGGCACGTGGAGAGAAAACGTGCGGAACGCCTCCGGAGTATGTTTGGGTCAGCAAATGTCCACTTTGTTGTTCTGGTTGTAGCTTTCCTGTCATTAGGCGATGATTTTTTTTTTCGGAGTAAGTGCGAACTAGATAAACATGTCACTTCGTTGCCCCTTTATCCTATATTATAAACTCCGCGAAATAAATTAGAAAGACAGGACTTAAAACGAGCTCGAGCGATAAATTATGATTGTTGAAAGGCTCTCCATAGGCAACTCCCCTTAACCCAGTTCCAGTTATCGCTTAGATCTGTCTGTGTGTGCAGAGTAGGCTATAGATCCAGGAAATGTTGTGAACTAAAGGAAGAAATAATAATTATAATAATTTAAAATTGTATTGATCGTGAAATAAATTATTTGATTAAATTCTACTACTTGCTTAATTTTCAACTCAAAATGGCCTGTTTAAATTTTGGAGAATTTTTGGCGGGAAATTCAAATCTGTGGAATTAATGGCAACAGAATGGGATTCTAGACTTAAAAAAATACAAAAATAATTTTTTTAAGAAAATAGAAATTTAATCGTTTTCAGTTTCTGTAAGTCTCACAAATAATGTTTATAACCAAATAGTGTTCAGAAAGGGATTCCAGACTTGAAAAAATACAAAAATAAATTTTTGAAGAAAAACTAAATTTAACCGTTTTTCGGCGTTTCCAGCAGTTGTACAAACGATTTACGTCGAAAGATATTTTGCTTGTCTCAGTTTCTGTAAGTCTCACAAATGATTTTTATAACCAAATAGTGTTCAGAAAGGGATTCCAGACTTGAAAAAATACAAAAATAAATTTTTGAAGAAAAATTAAATTTAATCGTTTTTCAGCGTTTCCAGCAGTTGTACGAACGATTTACATCAAAAGAAATTTTGCTTGTCTCAGTTTCTGTAAGTCTCACAAATAATTTTTATGACCAAATAGTGTTCAGAAAGGGATTCCAGACTTGAAAAAATACAAAAATAAATTTTTGAAGAAAAATTAAATTTAATCGTTTTTCGGCGTTTCCAGCAGTTGTACGAACGATTGACGTCAAAAGAAATTTTGCTTGTCTCAGTTTCTGTAAGTCTCACAAATGATTTTTATAACCAAATAGTGTTCAGAAAGGGATTCCAGACTTGAAAAAATACAAAAATAAATTTTTGAAGAAAAATTAAATTTAATCGTTTTTCGGCGTTTCCAGCAGTTGTACGAACGATTGACGTCAAAAGAAATTTTGCTTGTCTCAGTTTCTGTAAGTCTCACAAATAATTTTTATGACCAAATAGTGTTCAGAATGGGATTCTAGACTTGAAAAAATACAAAAATAAATTTTTGAAGAAAATATAAATTTATTCGTTTTCAGTTTCTGTAAGTCTCACAAATAATTTTTATAACCAAATAGTGTTTAGAATGTGATTCTAGACTTGAAAAAATACAAAAATAAATTTTTGAAGAAAAATTAAATTTAATCGTTTTTCGGCGTTTCCAGCAGTTGTACGAACGATTGACGTCAAAAGAAATTTTGCTTGTCTCAGTTTCTGTAAGTCTCACAAATAATTTTTATGACCAAATAGTGTTCAGAATGGGATTCTAGACTTGAAAAAATACAAAAATAAATTTTTGAAGAAAATATAAATTTATTCGTTTTCAGTTTCTGTAAGTCTCACAAATAATTTTTATGACCAAATAGTGTTCAGAATGGGATTCTAGACTTGAAAAAATACAAAAATTAATTTTTGAAGAAAAATTAAATTTAATCGTTTTTCGGCGTTTCCAGCAGTTGTACGAACGATTGACGTCAAAAGAAATTTTGCTTGTCTCAGTTTCTGTAAGTCTCACAAATAATTTTTATGACCAAATAGTGTTCAGAATGGGATTCTAGACTTGAAAAAATACAAAAATAAATTTTTGAAGAAAATATAAATTTATTCGTTTTCAGTTTCTGTAAGTCTCACAAATAATTTTTATAACCAAATAGTGTTTAGAATGTGATTCTAGACTTGAAAAAATACAAAAATAAATTTTTGAAGAAAAATTAAATTTAATCGTTTTTCGGCGTTTCCAGCAGTTGTACGAACGATTGACGTCAAAAGAAATTTTGCTTGTCTCAGTTTCTGTAAGTCTCACAAATAATTTTTATGACCAAATAGTGTTCAGAATGGGATTCTAGACTTGAAAAAATACAAAAATAAATTTTTGAAGAAAATATAAATTTATTCGTTTTCAGTTTCTGTAAGTCTCACAAATAATTTTTATGACCAAATAGTGTTCAGAATGGGATTCTAGACTTGAAAAAATACAAAAATTAATTTTTGAAGAAAAATTAAATTTAATCGTTTTTCGGCGTTTCCAGCAGTTGTACGAACGATTGACGTCAAAAGAAATTTTGCTTGTCTCAGTTTCTGTAAGTCTCACAAATGATTTTTATAACCAAATAGTGTTCAGAAAGGGATTCCAGACTTGAAAAAATACAAAAATAAATTTTTGAAGAAAAATTAAATTTAATCGTTTTTCGGCGTTTCCAGCAGTTGTACGAACGATTTACGTCAAAAGAAATTTTGCTTGTCTCAGTTTCTGTAAGTCTCACAAATAATTTTTATGACCAAATAGTGTTCAGAATGGGATTCTAGACTTGAAAAAATACAAAAATAAATTTTTGAAGAAAATATAAATTTATTCGTTTTCAGTTTCTGTAAGTCTCACAAATAATTTTTATAACCAAATAGTGTTTAGAATGTGATTCTAGACTTGAAAAAATACAAAAATAAATTTTTGAAGAAAATATAAATTTATTCGTTTTCAGTTTCTGTAAGTCTCACAAATAATTTTTATGAACAAATAGTGTTTAGAATGGGATTTTAGACTTGATAAAAATACAAAAATAAATTTTTAAAGAAAAATTAAATTTAATCGTTTTTCGGCGTTTCCAGCAGTTGTACGAACGATTTGCGTCAAAAGAAATTTTGCTTGTCTCAGTTTCTGTAAGTCTCACAAATAATTTTTATGAACAAATAGTATTTAGAATGTGATTCTAGACTTGAAAAAATACAAAAATAAATTTTTAAAGAAAAATTAAATTTAATCGTTTTTCATCGTTTCCAGCAGTTGTACGAACGATTTGCGTCAAAAGAAATTTTGCTTGTCTCAATTTAGTTGCAATGTTTTAATTTTAATGTAATTGTTATCGGCAGTTATTTCGATTTTACTCTATTAAAATAATCGAATCTCACGTTCATGTAAATCGATGCCATTTCTGCATAAACTACGTTTTCGATAAATCGCCGCGACTTTCCATTTTTAATGAAGAATGGAACACCGTATGCATCTTATTCAAGAATCGCAACAACGAGGAACTTATTACGCTTTTCCCTCGTTAATGGATGTTTTCGTTTTTAAAATTCAACAACAAATCAGCACGACTGCCACAGCATTTGCACATTTCCACCGGAGAGAAATTCAATCGATTTCACTCGACCGTTTCCACTCCGTTTTGAAACGGTTACTTAATTGTTTATAATTGTGGGAATGCATATTCATAGAAGGTATGATCGTACCATACATTATCCTATAAAAAAAATTCTTATAAATAGAGATAACAGTCAGAAATAATTTTACCATAATTAATGAACGGGTTTTTGCATTTAAAAAAATCGTGCATTTTTTATGTATTTATTTCCTTATAAAATATTCTAATAAATAGAGCTAATAGTTGGAAATAATTTTACAATCATTACAAATAAATGAACAGACTTTTGCATTAAAAAAAAAATCGTACAATTTTTGATTTATTTATTTCCTTATAAAATATTCTAATAAATAGAGCTAATAATCGGAAATAATTTTACAATAATTACAAATAAATGAACAGATTTTTGCATTAAAAAAAATCGTGCAATTTTTGATGTATTTATTTCCTTATGAAATATTCTAATTAATAGAGCTAATAGTCGGAAATAATTTTACAATAATTACAAATAAATGAACAGATTTTTGCATTTAAAAAAAATCGTGCAATTTTTGATGTATTTAGTTCTGCACAATATTCAGTTTCTAGTAACGTTAAATATCTGCGTATAATAAAATAAAAATGGTATACAAAAGTTAAGTGTTTTCTTTATATCATCTGAATAAAATCATTTTGTTCCAGTAAAGCTAAAAGTTGAAAAAGCAATAACTTGGCTCTCAATTTTCAATTTTTTGCAATTACTGCTTTCTTCCTAAACCCGACAGTATAGTAGTAAAATGCAACCTTCAGTAATAAAATTGTAATTGTTAACAAACACGAAAATCTAAAGCTCATATTCCGTTGAGAATGTTATCGACACACCTATCAGAAATGAAGATGATGGTTGCGACCATCGTCAATATTGTTAATAATACATATTAAAACATTGTGTTTGTCTGTATTATGCAATAAATAAATAGTGGTAAGAAAACGTCGAATGTTGTTTAATTCAAAGTTACCTGACCTATCAGAAAATAAATTAGGCAAAATTTTTAATCAACTAACTTATTATTATTAATTCTCTCGTACGTAATCAACACAATATACACCGATTCACAGATAATTAATTCCATTCAATAATTAAGACCGAAACTCCAGGACAAAGTTATTTCCGCTCAACATTCCTAATTAGATACGATGTAATTAATCTCTCCTTCATTATAAGCACTCTGTCAGATTCCTGGATATTATCGAACGAAACTTTGAATATCGTTACCTCTCTCTCTCTCTCTCCCTTTTTTTCATCACTTTTGAATATCGTTTCCTCTCCCTCTGCCCATTTTTTTTTATTACTTCGCGGGATTTAATTTGTATCGTATCGTGTTTCGACAAACGGTGATGATATTGAGGGATGTTTATTATATCTGCGGGGCAAAAAGAAGTTCCCGCTTCGAGCAATAAAACTCGAGATGAAACCCGTAAATCACATGAAATCCGCGTTTTGTTCTCTCGATGCTCTGAGATAATATTGATCCTGAAATACGCACTGAAATTCGCTATTACTCCTTTTGATCTTATTCTGAAAGCAATTATAAATATCCTTCGAATACATCAGGTTATACGGATTTGCATGGTTACTGAAGTAGTCTACAAATAATTATCTAAAATGAAATTCCATCATAAATTTCGAAAAATCGAAAACTGCAAATTGTAATAGAGTAATTAAACAATAAATTTGCTTTTAAAATCTTAAGTGCGTTTCTAATTTTCCATAAAAAATATTGCCTTATCATAGCAGAAAACATAACGACAGAGTGAAAACTTGCACAGAAAAATTGAAAATTGCATTCGCACATTTGAACAATTATAAAAAACCACTAAACGAGGAATTTGCTTGAAATGCTCAAGATTAATAGAAAAATAATCCATTTTTGATTTTCCATTAAAATGTTCACCACATCCTGGCTTAAAGCAAAACAACAACATACGAAACGTAAATTCGAGAAAAGGAAATTTGCGTCCGGTGAATAGAAAATTTCTGAAAAAAATACCACGCGTGGAAACAACTTCAAAATTTCTGAATCCGCTCAGAAATAACGTATTTTTAACATACTGTAAAAAAATTGGCTTATCTCAACTGGAAACAAAATGACAACACTCGAAACGTAAATTCGAGAAAAGAAAATTTGCGTCCGGTGAATAGAAAATTTTTGAAAGAAATACTACGCGTGGAAACGGCTTCAAAATTTCTGAATCCGCTCGGAAATAATGTATTTTTAACATACTGTAAAATAATTGGCTTATCTCAACTGGAAACAAAATGAAAACACTCGAAACGTAAATATTCGAGAAATGGAAATTTGCGTCCGGTGAATAGAAAATTTCTGAAAGAAATACCACGCGTGGAAACAACTTCAAAATTTCTGAATCCGCTCAGCAATAATATATTTTTAACATATTGTAAAATAATTGGCTTATCTCAACTGGAAACAAAATGACAACACTCGAAACGTAAATTCGAGAAAAGGAAATTTGCGTCCGGTGAATAGAAAATTTCTGAAAAAAATACCACGCGTGGAAACGGCTTCAAAATTTCTGAATCCGCTTATAAATAATGTATTTTTAACTTGTTGTAAAATAATTCGCTTATCTCAACAGGAAACATAATGACAACACTCGAAACGTAAATATTCGAGAAAAGGAAATTTGCGTCCGGTGAATAGAAAATTTCTGAAAGGAATACCACGCGTGAAAACGGCTTCAAAATTTCTGAATCCGCTCAGAAATAACGTATTTTTAACATATTGTAAAATAATTGGCTTATCTCAACTGGAAACAAAATGACAACACTCGAAACGTAAATTCGAGAAAAAGAAATTTCCGTCTGGTGAATTGAAAATTTCTGAAAGAAATACCACGCGTGGAAACGGCTTCAAAATTTCTGAATCCGCTTATAAATAATGTATTTTTAACATACTGTAAAATAATTGGCTTATCTCAACTGGAAACATAATGACAACACTCGAAACGTAAATTCGAGAAAAGGAAATTTTCGTCCGGTGAATAGAAAATTTCTGAAAGGAATACCACTCATGGAAACGGCTTCAAAATTTCTGAATCCGCTCGGAAATAATGTACTTTTAACATACTGTAAAATAATTGGCTTATCTCAACTGGAAACATAATGACAACACTCGAAACGTAAATTCGAGAAAAGGAAATTTGCGTCCGGTGAATAGAAAATTTCTGAAAGAAATACCACACGTGGAAACGGCTTCAAAATTTCTGAATCCGCTCAGAAATAATGTATTTTTAACATATTGTAAAATGATTGGCTTATCTCAACTGGAAACAAAATGACAACACTCGAAACGTAAATTCGAGAAAAGGAAATTTGCGTCCGGTGAATAGAAAATTTCTGAAAGAAATACCACGCGTGAAAACGGCTTCAAAATTTCTGAATCCGCTCAGAAATAACGTATTTTTAACATACTGTAAAATAATTGGCTTATCTCAACTGGAAACAAAATGACAACACTCGAAACGTAAATTCGAGAAAAAGAAATTTCCGTCTGGTGAATTGAAAATTTCTGAAAGAAATACCACGCGTGGAAACGGCTTCAAAATTTCTGAATCTGCTCATACATAATGTATTTTTAACATACTGTAAAATAATTGGCTTATCTCAACTGGAAACATAATGACAACACTCGAAACGTAAATTCGAGAAAAGGAAATTTTCGTCCGGTGAATAGAAAATTTCTGAAAGGAATACCACTCATGGAAACGGCTTCAAAATTTCTGAATCCGCTCGGAAATAATGTACTTTTAACATACTGTAAAATAATTGGCTTATCTCAACTGGAAACATAATGACAACACTCGAAACGTAAATTCGAGAAAAGGAAATTTTCGTCCGGTGAATAGAAAATTTCTGAAAGGAATACCACGCGTGGAAACGGCTTCAAAATTTCTGAATCCGCTCGGAAATAATGTACTTTTAACATATTGTAAAATAATTGGCTTATCTCAACTGGAAACATAATGACAACACTCGAAACGTAAATTCGAGAAAAGGAAATTTGCGTCCGGTGAATAGAAAATTTCTGAAAGAAATACCACACGTGGAAACGGCTTCAAAATTTCTGAATCCGCTCAGAAATAATGTATTTTTAACATATTGTAAAATGATTGGCTTATCTCAACTGGAAACAAAATGACAACACTCGAAACGTAAATTCGAGAAAAGGAAATTTGCGTCCGGTGAATAGAAAATTTCTGAAAGAAATACCACGCGTGAAAACGGCTTCAAAATTTCTGAATCCGCTCAGAAATAACGTATTTTTAACATACTGTAAAATAATTGGCTTATCTCAACTGGAAACAAAATGACAACACTCGAAACGTAAATTCGAGAAAAAGAAATTTCAATCTGGTGAATTGAAAATTTCTGAAAGAAATACCACGCGTGGAAACGGCTTCAAAATTTCTGAATCTGCTCATACATAATGTATTTTTAACATACTGTAAAATAATTGGCTTATCTCAACTGGAAACATAATGACAACACTCGAAACGTAAATTCAAGAAAAGGAAATTTGCGTCCGGTGAATTGAAAATTTCTGAAACAAAAACCACGAGTGGAAACAACTTCAAAATTTCTGAATCCGCTCAGAAATGATGTATTTTTAACATACTGTAAAATAATTGACTTATCTCAACTGGAAACATAATGACAACACTCGGAACGTAAATTCGAGAAAAGGAAATTTGCGTTCGGTGAATTGAAAATTTCTGAAACAAAAACCACGAGTGGAAACAACTTCAAAATTTCTGAATCCGCTCAGAAATGATGTATTTTTAACATACTGTAAAATAATTGACTTATCTCAACTGGAAACATAATGACAACACTCGAAACGTAAATTCAAGAAAAGGAAATTTGCGTCCGGTGAATTGAAAATTTCTGAAACAAAAACCACGAGTGGAAACAACTTCAAAATTTCTGAATCCGCTCAGAAATGATGTATTTTTAACATACTATAAAATAATTGACTTATCTCAACTGGAAACATAATGACAACACTCGGAACGTAAATTCGAGAAAAGGAAATTTGCGTTCGGTGAATAGAAAATTTCTGAAGGAAATACCACGCGTGGAAACAGCTTCAAAATTTCTGAATCCGCTCAGAAATTATGTATTTTTAACATATTGTAAATTAATTGGCTTATCTCAACTGGAAACATAATGACAACACTCGAAACGTAAATTCGAGAAAAGGAAATTTGCGTCCGGCGAATAGAAAATTTCTTGAAGAAATACCACGCGTAGAAACAGCTTAAAAATTTCTGAATCCACTCAGAAATAATGTATTTTTAACATACTGTAAAATAATTGGCTTATCTCAACTGGAAACAAAATGACAACACTCGAAAGGTAAACTCGAGAAAAGGAAATTTGCGTCCGGTGAATAGAAAATTTATAAAAGAAATACTACGCGTGGAAACAGCTTCAAAATTTCTGAATCCACTCAGAAATGACATATTTTTAATATACTGTAAAAAAATTGGCTTATCTCAACTGTAAACAAAATGGCAACACTCGAAACGTAAATATTCGAGAAAAGGAAATTTGCGTCCGGTGAATAGAAAATTTTTGAAAGAAATACTACGCGTGGAAACGGCTTCAAAATTTCTGAATTTACTCAGAAATAATGTATTTTTAACATACTGAAAAATAATTGACTTAACTGTAAACTTAAAATTTTCCCCACATTCAAAACTGGGAAATTGAAAATTGCTTTCACCCATTTAAACAATTATAAAAAATTCGTCAAACAAGGAATTTCCTTGAAATGCTTAAGATTCATAGAAAAATAATGCATTTTTGATTTTCCGTTAAAATTTTTACCCCTTCCTGGCTTAAAACAAAGCGACAACACTCGAAACTCGGACTGAAAAATCGAAAATTGCTTTCGCCAATTTGAATAATTATAAAAAATTCATTAAACACGGAATTTGCTTCAAAAGCTCAAGATTCATAGAAAAATCATGCATTTTTGATTTTCCGTTAAAATTTTCAGCCCACCCTAGCTAAAATATTTATGGACTTAAAACGAATTAATTCCGTATACAATTCACCGGGAAGGAAATTGTTGTTTCGGCGTTACCAACTGTCACACACTTGTTGAACAAATTAATTATGGTAACAAACAAATACGGGTTGCTCGTTCCCACTTTTAACAATTCCTGATTGTATAACAGAGATTAAAATTCTTCCCGTGCATCGCGTCCGAACTCATTAATGGCTTTAATTAAATAGATATTAATTAAATCCGTGCAGATGGCGTGTAAATTCTGCATGTGTGATGCGTTTAATTGCAAATTATCTGCGCTGTAATACTTGTGTACAGGTGCATAATGTAATGAGATTTTCAGATGTACTAATCCCAAATTGTTATAGTATTCACAAGACATCCTTTAACGTTAATAAAATTTTTGAAAATGTGTCAATTTGCCGTTTTGTATGTTAAAAAAGCAAAATCACGCACGAATGTTATATGACAAGCGCTGTCACAATTAAATACAAAGTTGACGTTATTGTCAAGGCCGCCTACATAAACAAAAATCGTCCCGTAAGTAAAGAAATCGTTCCGAAAGTGAAAAAAAAAATCGTCCCGAAAATAGCTACTTTCGGTACGATTTGTGTAAAGCGATATTTTTGATTTAATAAATCATACCGAAAGCTTTATTTTCGGGACGGCTGCAGAAAATAGTAATTTACATAACAAGTTCCGAAAGTGATATTTTACGGGATGAGTAGTAACTCATCATAACTACGTACAATATTTTTTTCTGCAGCCGTTTTTTATGTTAAAAAAGCAAAGACACACACGAATGTAATATGACAAGCGCTGTCATAATTAAATACGAAGTTGATGTTTTTGTCAAGTCCACCAACATATATATGCAAAATCGTCCCGAAAGTAACAAAAAGCGTCCCGTAAGTAAAGAAATCGTTCCGAAAGTGAAAAAAAAAATCGTCCCGAAAATAGCTACTTTCGGTACGATTTTGTAAAGCGGTACTTTCGATTTAATAAATCATACCGAAAGCTTTATTTTCGGGACGGCTGCAGAAAAAATAGTTTATGTGTAAAATCTTCCGTGTATAAAATAATTGCTCCATTACACACACCACGTGCATTCGATTTTACACGTATTACAGCTTACGTACGACACACAATCCCGTATGAGGGATTGCTTTCTGATCACCGCAGGATTATCCCTTTCTTTCGTCCCCGTTTCAGTAGCATTAATAAGCTCTTTTCAGGGAATGCTTTTTATCCGGGGCCATATATTCCCGACTCATTTATAAATTGAATACCGCCGGCAAATTACACAATTTCAACTTACCGGGGGGTTGGAGCAGGGGGTAAACGAGGGGCTTACATGTTCGCGATTTAAATTAATAAATTAGCGGGTTGCAGCTGCGAAATCGGGCAGCACAAATATTTATCAGAAGATTTGCAGGGCGTAAGGATCTCTCTCTCTCTCTCTAGTTTTATTCCATTCGAGCAATTACCGTTCGCGTTTCCGTGTTAGGGGATGAAATTTTATTTCACCCACGTGGACAGTGCTCGTAGATGCATATTTTATTTGGTGGATTGTTAAATACATTTAAATAACTAATTTTTGTGACACTGACAGGAACTTTAAAAATGGCCGTTCTTGTTGACACCTGTTACCATGGTTACGTGTAAATTGAGCGTATCAAGGAAACTGCGATTATTTGCTTTCTCTCGTATAGATTCTAGTTATTGATTTTCTATGAAATTCAAATTAAACGATAGCAGAAAAAATCACATACTCAGTGGATCTATCTTTCTGTTCGTGTAAACTTGCAGCCCGGAAGCAAGTTTTCTGAAGTCATTCCTGTACAATCATCTAAAATAATTACGTAGTGTTTCGTAGAAAAAAATTCAACAATACATTATTGCGATGATTAATAAAAATGACGTAGATATGAATCACGAGGGTTGATGCAAAAAAATATTATCAATTAATTAATCAGGATGTACAAATTTCCTTTCACTCATCAATGCAACATTGAAATCTGCACAAAAATGCCAATAAACGCAGATGCCTGTTTTTAAACAGTTCTTACAATCGTACAACACATTAAGTTGTAATGTTTGCAATATTCGTGATGTAAAATTGATTAGATAATGTATTAATTAAAGAGGATGGTCACGATCGTTACTACGTGGCAATTCATAATTAAACTAAATTATATAATTCACTATATTTGAACCACAATTAATTATTGTATTATTGTGTTAATATTAAGAGTTGCAAAAAATCTTTCCCACCTTTCAAAACTGATTTATCGGCCGATGGAGGAAAACGAGGTAGAGTACAATCGCGCAGAGGTGACAGTGACTCATGCTTTTTCGATCTACTAATCATCGCATTTGGATAAATATCTATACTCGTTCGCATGCTTAAGAAAAACGAAATTAAATACGAAACATATGTCGATATGTAAATTCAAGGGCTAAGTGCAACGTATGTCTCTTCTTATTCTATCTATTCTAACCTCAAAATTCACGTGCTTTTATCTGGTTTTGACCGTCTCCGATTTCGATTTAGTTAAGATCAGAATTGATTGTATCCATTTCATTCATAAAAAGGTTAAATTTAATGACCAATTTCCAGTTGTCTTTATCGATTGCCGAAAAATGCACTCGCAAAGTTTTGTCGAGAAAATATTTGCACGCTCGAGAATTTTTAAATTTCCCGCCTAGACTGAATCGAATTATTTTATGGACATACGGTTACTAGAAACTTAATTCAGGCAACATGGAGCGATGAATCACTGTCACCTCTACGCGATTGTACTATATAGAGACCAGAACATACTTTTGCCAACAAGAAGTTACTTACCGTTTAGTCCATTATTGGTGAGTTGGTAGCTGCAGTAAGAAGTAATGAGCAGTCGCTTTTGTCAAGCTAAGTCACAATTTGTCAGACTTGCGAAAATCAACCTCGATAAATAAGACATGAATTTTTAAACCCGGATTAATATAAACACTTCATCAAATCGCTTTCGTCTCGACGCGAAATTTATTCAAATCCCTCGCTTTACTTCGCGCAGCGTCGTGTGTTTGTTAAAAATTCAATTAAAAAGCTTATTCGAATTTGCCTTATTAATCCAATCGTATGTAAATGCATAGAAAACTTTGCCGAGCGCTCTCGCAGACTCCGCTTTCCCGAATTAAATGCAATTTACTTTAAAAATTAGTTGAGGCAAGGCAATTGAAAATATGAATTCGAGTTCGGATTGCAAACTTGATGATTTTAACGTGGTGCAAAATCTTGTTACACAGTCAACTTTGTGTAAAGTAATAGGGGAAGGCCCTCGAGTTCCAGGTGTGTAATCCAAAGTCCTTTTATGACGTGACTGAGGTTTCGGAAACTATGCAAACCACCCTGGCTTGTACAACTGAAGTACGCGAGGAATTCGGGGCCGCTCGATGCCGTCTTTTTCCTACCACCAGGCCAAACCGACATCGCTCGAGCATTTGTAGAAATTAAAAATTTTAATTAAAATTTCACTTTCCCGCGAAGGTTTTGTTGAAATTCCATTTTAAAAGCACACAATTAATAACCCACGGAAACGGTTTCGCTTTGAAAGTACAATTGTTTATGCTACTTATACGACTTTGAGAGAGTATTTAAAAAACAACGCTAAGATAATAATAATTTGATTTTTTCAAAAGATTCACATACTGCACATATTGTTTGTTAAGTATTAAAGTAAAAACACAATTTTTATTTTTGAAATTGCACTCAACAATTGTTTCGTCGCACAGTGGTTTCTTCAGGCTAAGAAAGGTAAGAGACCACAGTGTGGCGAAACAATTGTTGAGTGCAATTACAAAAATAAAAAATTTTTAGAATAAAAAAAAAATGTTTTTACTTTAATACTTAACAAGTAATCAAATAACAACCGAAGAATTGTGGAGAAGAACTTACCAAGATCCAAAAAACACGAGGAAATCGAATATATTTTCCATCCATGTTGAAGTAGGAGAAGAGGAAGACCTTCAGAAACCTAGAAGAGAAGTATAAAGAGTGTATTAGAGGGAAGAAATTTAAATTTGAATGGAATAAAAATCGGAAGGTCTATGCTACGATTAGAGCTCAAGGGATTGAAGAAGGAATTATAAAGACACATTATTTAAGATTAAACTGTCACAATTTCAAGCATCTGTTGAGATAATTATAGAAGTTAGAGAGCAATTACTGAAAAGGGTGTATTTTTAATCATACAAATTTCTTTTCTAATTTTTACTGCAGAGTTCGGATGATTTTCGTTACAACGTGTCTTTAGATGTAGTGTTACTTTTTATCAACAAAATAAGTCAGAATGAATCTCTTAAAATTGCAAACATCTCTTTAGGAAAATATGGAATTTACAGAGCAATTTTTGAAAAAATCATCAAAATTTTCATTCTAGCGCAGCCATTTTTGTTACTGCAAAGTTCGGATAATTATTTTCAAACAGTTGTACAAGGCACACTATAAATAAAATTTTTCTTTTTGAAGTATGTTTAATAAACATAATCTATCAAACATGGGTGGTCCTATTTTAAAAACCCTTAGGATATTTTTCAAAAATAATCGAACAAAGCACTGAAACGTGGCTTGCTTTAAAAAAATCATAACACCAATTTGGCGCAATTAATTTTCAATTTGACATATGCAGTACTTTTCTAGAAATATAAAGACTAAAATATGCATGAAAATGTTTTATTTTTTTGTTACTGCAAAATTCGGATTTTTTTTTAAACGGTTGTAAAGATGCGATATTTAAGATCAATCTGTTAAAACTTCTAAAATATATTGAGCAATTTCCGAAAGAAATAATTTTTTTGAACATCAAAATTTGTATTCTACCACAAACATTTTTCCTTATACAAAGTTCGGATAATTTTTTTTATGCATTTGTAAAGATGCGATATTTAAAAGCAAACTGTCAAAACCTCAACCATCTGTCTAAATGTATTGAGCAATTTCCGAAAGAAATAATTTTTTTGAACATCAAAATTTGTATTCTAGCACAAACATGTTTCCTTATACAAAGTTCAGATAATTTTTTTTTATGCATTTTTAAAAATGCGATATTTAAGAGCAGACTGTCAAAACCTCAAGCATTATTGAGCAATTTCCGGAAGAAAGATCATTACCATTAGTATTCAAGTGCAGCGATTTATAAATTACTTTAAAATAATCAAAATTTTCCGAACTTTACGTCAAAGTGCAGATAATTTTCTTTCAATACAAAGACACAATATTCAAGTTTAATTTATTATACTTTCAAGGATCTGTAAAAAAGAAAACTGTGGAATTGAGAGAGCAATTTACAAAAAACGGGTTTTTTATTACCATCTCTCAGAGCCATTTTTCTAACTGTAAAATTCCGTGAATTTCCTTGCAGTATTTTCTTACGGCAGTTTAGAGTTTAAAAGTTTCATTTATTTCACTTTCAAGAATTTGTAAAAAATAATGTGGAATTGAAAGATAAATTTCCAAAAAAACCGGTTTTTTATTATCATCTCTCAGAGCCATTTTTCCAACTGTAAAATTCTGTGAATCTCCTTGCAGTATTTTCTTACGGCAGTTTAGAGTTGAAAAGTTTAATTTATTTTACTTTCAAGAATTTGTAAAAAAAAAACTGTGGAATTGAAAGAGCAATTTCCAAAAAAACGGTTTTTTATTATCATCTCTCAGAGCCATTTTTCTAACTGTAAAATTCCGTGAATTTCCTTACAGTATTTTCTTACGGCAGTTTAGAGTTTAAAAGTTTAATTTATTTTACTTTCAAGAATTTGTAAAAAAAAAAAAATGTGGAATTGAAAGTGCAATTTCCCGATTTTTTTTATTTATCTTCTATTAGAGCCATTTTTCTAACTGTAATTACTGAAAAAAGTGCATTTTTGATCAAACAAATTTCTTTTCTAATTTTTTACTGCAGAGGGATTAAAGAGGGAAAGAAGATGGAACTATAAAACACATTATTTAACATTAAAGTGTCACAATTTTACCATTTTTGTAACTTTAAAATTCGGTTAATTTTCTTGCAGTAGTTTAGAGTTTAAAAGTTTAATTTATTATACTTTCAAGAATTTGTAAAAAAAAAAAAATGTGGAATTGAAAAAGCTATTTCCAGGAAAAAATGGATTTTTGATTACCTTCTATAAGAACCATTTTTCTAACTGCAAAATTCTGTTGATTTTCTTACAGTATTTTCCAGTTTAAAAGTTTAATTCATTATACTTTCAAGAATATGTAAAAAAAAAATTTTGATTGAAAGAGTATTTTCCAGAAAAATTTATTTTTTCTTATTATCTTTTACCAAAACAAATTTTCTAAGTGCAACGTTCTGTTCATTTTCTTACAGTAGTTTAGAGTTTAAAAGTTTAATTTATTTTACTTTCAAGAATATGTAAAAAAAAAACGTGGAATTGAAAGAGTATTTTCCAGAAAAATTTATTTTTTTCTTATTATCTTTTATCAGAACAATTTTTCTAAGTGCAACGTTCTGTTCATTTCCTTACAGTAGTTTAGAGTTTAAAAGTTTAATTTATTTTACTTTCATAAATATGTAAAAAAATGTCGAATTGATTTTTTTTTATTATCTTTCTCAGATCAATTTTTCTAAATGCAAAATTATGTTCATTTTCTTACAGTATTTTTTTTTTACAGTAGTTTAGAGTTTAATGTATTATACTTTCAAAGATCTGTAAAAATAAATGTTAAATTAAATGGGCAATTTCCAGAAAAATTATTTTTGATTATCTTCTATCAAAATCATTTTTCTAACTGCAAAATTGTGTTAATTTTCTTACAGTATTTTTTTTGCAGTAGTTTAGAGTTTAAAAGTTTAATCCATTATACTTTCAAGAATATGTAAAAAAAATTTGGAATTGAGAGAGTATTTTCCAGAAAAATTGATTTTTGATTGTCTTCTATCAAAGACATTTTTCTAATTGAAAAATTCTGTTAATTTTCTTACAGTATTTTCTTGCAGTAGTTTAGAGTTTAAAAGTTTAATTTATTTTACTGGCAAGAATATGTAAAAAAAAAATGTAGAATTGAAAGAGCAATTTCCATAAAAATGGATTTTTCATTATCTTCTATCAGAATCATTTTTCTAACTGCAAAATTCTGTTGATTTTCTTACAGGATTTTAGAATTTAAAAGTATAATCCATTATACGTTCAAGAATATGTGAAAAAAAAGTGGAATTTAAAGAGCAATTTCCAGAAAAATTGATTTTTGATTATCTTCTATCAAAGCCATTTTTCTAACTGTAAAATTTGTATTTCGTAATATTCTGTATAAATTAGTATTATCATTGTTATTATTATTGTATTTTTACTTTTCAAAATGTGTGTATAGGTTAATGTTTTGTATTTTGTATTTTATATTATTTTATATTTTTCTTTGTAAATGGACCTGGTCTGAAATAAATTATTATTATTATTATTGAAATTCGGTTAATTTTATTACAGCATTTTTAGAATTCAAGATGAATCTATTAAAATTTGAAGCATTTGTTTGAAGAAAAGTGTGGAGAGCAATTTTTAGGTTTTGGTCATCAAAATTTGTTGTCTAGTGCGGCCATTTTTGTCAATGCAAAGTTTGGATAATTTTCTTTAGGCTATCTTAAAGACACGTTGCCAGAGTATAATTTCTTAAAATTTCAAGCGATTTTGAAAAAAATCTAGAATTTACAGAGCAATTTTCTGAAAAGGTGCATTTTTGGTCATCAAAATTTGTATTGTAGCGAAGCCATTTTTGTCACAGCATAATTTGGACAATTTTCTTTAAGCAATCATAAAGATACGTTGCCAAAGTATAATCTCCTTAAATTTCAAATGATTTTAAAAAGAAATCTAGAATTTACAGAGCAATTTTCTGAAAAGGTGCATTTTTTGTCATCAAAATTTGTTGCCTAGCGCGGCCATTTTTGCCACTTCAAAATTCGGATCATTTTCTTTAGGCTGTCTTAAAGACACGTTGCCAGGGTATAATCTCTTTAAATTTTAAGCGATTTTTAAAAGAAATCTAGAATTTGCAGAGCAATTTTCTGAAAAGGTGCATTTTTTGTCATCAAAATTTGTTGTTTAGCGCGGCCATTTTTGCCACTTCAAAATTCGGATCATTTTCTTTAAGATGTCTTGAAGACACGTTGCCAAAGTATAATGTGTTTCAATTTCAAGCAATTTAAAAAAAAAATCTAGAATTTACAAAACAATTTTCTGAAAAGTTGTATTTTTGATCATCAAAATTTGTATTCTGGCGAAGCCATTTTTGTCACTGCAAAATTTGAACATTAAACAAAAATTAAATTGGATTTGCAAATCATCGCTTTATCAAACTAAATAGAGTTTATGAAAATCCGCCAATTATTTCGCAAGTTGTGAATTTTTGAAAATTTTAATATTCGAATTGAGTAATACTCGAGCAAAAAATTTAAAAGAATATAAAAAACATGCCGACTAAATTCTACATAAATTAAATTGGATTTGCAAATCATCGCTTTAACAAATTAAATAGAGTTTTTGAAAATCCGCCAATTATTTCGCGAGCTGTGAATTTTTGAAAATTTTAGTTTTCGAATTGTGTACTACTCGATCAAAAAATTTAAAAAAATATAAAACGTGTTGACAAAATTCTGCAAAAATTAAAATACATTTGCAAATCACCGTTTTATCAAAGTAAGTGCAGTTTTTGAAAATCCATCAATTATTTCGCGAGTTGTGAATTTTTGAAAATTTTAATATTCGAATTGTGTAATACTCGAGCAAAAATTTAAGAAAATATATAAAACGTGCCGACTATATTTTACAAAAATTAAATTGGATTTGCAAATCATTGCTTTATCAAACTAAATAGAGTTTATGAAAATCTGCCAATTATTTCGCAAGTTGTGAATTTTTGAAAATTTTAATATTCGAATTGTGTAAAACTCGAGCAAAAAATTAAAAAAATATATAAAACGTGCCGACTAAATTCTACAAAAATTAAATTGGATTTGCAAATCATCGCTTTAACAAATTAAATAGAGTTTTTGAAAATCCGCCAATTATTTCGCGAGCTGTGAATTTTTGAAAATTTTAGTTTTCGAATTGTGTACTACTCGATCAAAAAATTTAAAAAAATATAAAACGTGTTGATAAAATTCTGCAAAAATTAAAATACATTTGCAAATCACCGTTTTATCAAAGTAAGTGCAGTTTTTGAAAATCCATCAATTATTTCGCGAGTTGTGAATTTTTGAAAATTTTAATATTCGAATTGTGTAATACTCGAGCAAAAATTTAAGAAAATATATAAAACGTGCCGACTATATTTTACAAAAATTAAATTGGATTTGCAAATCATTGCTTTATCAAATTAAATAGAGTTTTTGAAAATCCGCCAATTTTTTCGCGAGCTGTGAATTTTTGAAAATTTTAGTTTTCGAATTGTGTACTACTCGATCAAAAAATAAAAAAAAATATAAAACGCGTCGACTAAATTCTTTAAAAAATAAATTGGATTTGCAAATCATTGTGTTATCAAATTAAGTACAGTTTTTGAAAATCCACCAATTATTTCGCGAGTTGTGAATTTTTGAAAATTTTAGTTTTCGAATTGTGTACTACTCGATCAAAAAATTTAAAAAAAATATAAAACGCGTCGACTAAATTCTTGAAAAAATAAATTGGATTTGCAAAACATTGTTTTATCAAATTAAGTGCAGTTTTGAAAATCCACCAATTATTTCGCGAGTTGTGAATTTTTGAAAATTTTAGTTTTTGAATTGTGTAATACTCGAGCAAAAAATAAAAAAAAATATAAAACGCGTCGACTAAATTCTTTAAAAAATAATTTGGATTTGCAAATCATTGTTTTATCAAATTAAGTGCAGTTTTTGAAAATCCACCAATTATTTTGCGAGTAGTAAATTTTTGAAAATTTTAATATTCGAATTGTGTAATGCTCGAGCAAAAAATTTAAAAAAATATATAAAACGTGCCGACTATATTCTACAAAAATTAAATTGGAGTTGCAAATCATCGCTTTATCAAATTAAATAGAGTTTTTGAAAATCCGCTAATTATTTCGCGAGCTGTGAATTTTTGAAAATTTTAGTTTTCGGATTGGGTACTACTCGATCAAAAAATAAAAAAAAAATATAAAACGCGTCGACTAAATTCTTTAAAAAATAAATTGAATTTGCAAATCATTGTTTTATCAAATTCAGTGCAGTTTTTGAAAATCCACCGATTATTTCGCGAGTTGTGAATTTTTGAAAATTTTAGTTTTCGAATTGTGTACTACTCGAGTGAAAATTAAAAATATATATATAAAACGTGTCGACGAAATTCTGCAAAAATTAAATTAGATTTCCAAATCATCGTTTTATCAAATTAAGCAGGGACAGTTCGTTGTACAGAGCCAAGGAGCCATGGCACTACCTGAAATTTCAAGCTCAGCAAGAATATTGAATTAATTCTTAAAACACTTTTTCGCCAGTTACTTTGGTCTAGGAAGATAAATCGTTCTTTCTTTCTTAAAGGGGGGGGGGGTGAGGAGTATATTGTATAAATGGCTCTACCATCAACATCTTCCACGAGCCACCACTGACGTCATGAGACTAGATTAGTTCATTAAAAAAAAAAGAATTAATCTCAGACATGACTGCTATGTTTCTCTCTCTCTCTCTCAGGCATGGCCAACTCAGAAACAAAATTCTGTGGCTTATACCTTACATATCTCTCAGACATGATCAACTGATCACAAAATTCTGTGGTTCACACCTTACATACATACATCTTTATTGAGACAATTTTTTTAACAGTAATTTATTAAAGTGTACAATAAATTGACTTGGGTATTTCTGCCCTATTATTAATAATTTATCAATTTGTGTTTCACTTGATTATTATTCTTATCATTAAAACCTGTTAAAAATTAGATCATGACGGTTACGGAAATAAAAATAAATAACAAACAAATTGGGAATAACCTTACTTATTGCAGAAAGCATTAGATAAATACTACATTTCGTTTTATTGTATTTAAAAAATAAATAACGCTACTAACTATTCCGAAATCGTATTATGCGAGCCCCCAGTGATTTTCAAAACTAACCCCATTGACGCCCGGCGAATCAATTGAATCAAATTAAATTTAATCGAGAAACAAAATGGCCCTCTTTTGACGTGTAAAACCGTTTAATGTAAATCCTTGTCGACTTCATTAAAACCCACTGTGCGGGGCTCATCCATTGAATTGCGTAACACGTTTCGCTCATTTCGAATGTAAATATAATCGACGAACTTTCCATTGATACAGTTATTACAGTTTATTGTTATTATCAATAATAATACACGCAAAATTACAAATTGAGCACACGCTACAGGGGCGAAACCGTGGATTGAGTTTCCCCCCAAAGGAAATATCGAATGCGTAATTTGTTTCTCGCGAAAGGTGTTTACAAAACGGAATGTGCGGATGTAACTTTAATATTGCTCGAGTGGATTCCTTCAAGAATTTGAAATAATAATAATAATAGCCTTTATTGTCCAACGAGACAACCACTTACAGGACAAAACTGAAAATATAATACGGAATAAAACACTTTTTACTTTCTTCGTTACAAAGTACGACAAAGTATTGTGATCGTGATTTTTTTTCAAACATTTTTTTTACGGAAATATCCATTTTGGGGTCCCTGGATGCCATTTCAACAATTTCGGGAATTTTTTTTTTGGTCTGTGTCAGTGTGTGGTGTGTTTCTGTGTGTGTGTCTGTCTGTGCGTGCTGTATCTCAAAAACTAATAAAGCAATTGATATGAAACTTTGAACATCCGTCTTATTTGATAATCTGAAGAACTGAAAAGCTTTTGGTAAAATTTCGTACACCGGAAGTGTGAGTTTACCTTAACTGTTTTTTGTTTTTTGCCAATATTTTCGTAAATATGGAAAATATCACAAAAACATTTAAACAAACTTTGAAGACAACAAATAAATGAACATCTTTTGCTTGAAAACATTTTTCATAAAATCATTTTTATTCGAGAAAAAAATTTATTATTATTTTTTTAATTTTTGGTTTATAATTGTAAAACGATCAAAGTTACAGCAAATTTATGTTAATAATAATTGTAGATAATGCTAAAATGAACAACTTATAAAGAATAAGTTTTTTTCGAAATCCCTTTAGTTTTTGAGTAAACCGAGTTTTTGAATTTGAAGTATAATTTTTCCATCTTTCATAATTTTGACGTTTTAAACGTCAGTTTCATCCGAGTCACGAAACGTTCGATTTACATTTAAAATATGATTTAAATTGAAAATCAACTATGAAAGCATAAATATAAATGATACCATCAAGTCGGAGAAAGTAACATGATGGCCACATCACCATTTTTTTGTTATTGTTTCGAATAAAAAATATTTGAAAATATTGTCTACGAAATGCCTCGTTGCGAGAGTACGTAATCGAAGTATCGACCCGATGTGTGCAGAGCAATATGGAAGATATACGCCTTCATTATTGTGCCGCTACTTCATTAAGGTCAAAAGCTTTTTGGGGTACGTTACATGGGCTAATTTATATAATGTACATGCAATGAAAATTAAGTACTCGAGTTTAAGTTTTACGAGACTTGCGGCGTATGATCTATGGCCATCTACATAAAATTAACCCAATTCTGCCGAGGCATCAAATTGCTTAATCGTTAACGGATCTAATTTTCGAATGATACAGATAATTAAAAATAATTCTCCGACGTTCACGGTACCTAATTTTTAACACGTACTATTTATAAAAAGTATAAATCTTTAGAAACCAAACGGTACCTAATTTTTAACACATACTGTTAAAAGTATAATTCTTTAGAAACCAACATACATCCCTTATGTAACGTAATTTTTATCGATCACGCCACAATCAGTGCCAAAAATTTTTTGTATGGATATTTTTTTTTTAACTATGAATATGTACGTGCTTCTGGAAGTCAAAACGAAATGGGTTTATGCGGTGTGAACTTTTTTTGTACGCAAAGCAAACTGAAACTCGTTTGTTATTTATTTAATTTTATGAGCACACTCGTGCAGAATTACAAACACACACACATACACACCCGGGAATTGCATTCCAAAGAAGTTTTCTTTAATTTGCACGTAGCCTCGACAAGCACGTTAGTAGTTGGTGTTGGTAGTTAGCGCGAATGCTTGCTGTACTCTCAACGACCTCGGTGAACGTCATATTTTCGCAAAGAACGTCATTCGGCCTCAGGTGCACTTTCTATAGATTCAACTTTGTCTATTATTATTTCTATATCTTCCATTATATCGATTTATGGATTATATTTAATAATTTATTAGCTAGTAATGTCATTTTTTTGTTAAGTTTTGTTTTGGTGGTAGTAGTTGACATGCACCAAAATATATGGGTATCTTGCTCAACGGCGGTAAATTTTATTTATTCAATCACAACAAAAACATTACAAATTTTAAATATGTTATTATTATTTTCAACATCCTGACGTAACTATTGTTTTTTTTTGACATCGGCCTGAGCCACACCGTCACACACGGCCTAGGGGAAACTATTGTGCAGTTGAAAAATTATTACAATAAATCTCCGAGCCTAAAATAAGATAAGCGCTTTATTTTGAAAAAAAAAATCAGAACCAGAAGGGCAGAAAAACCTCAGGTCAACACCACAAAGAGATTAAACCCTATAATTTCAAATTGCAATAATAAAGACGTTTTCTCTCTCTCTCTCTCTCTCTATCTCAGATCTAGAAACAATACCCATCTTTCTGTCTGCATACAGATATTTTCTCTCTCTATCTCATAACTGGAAACGATTTCCATATTTTCACACATCCACATAAATTCCACCATGAAAGGTCCAGTTGTTCGCGCGTCGTGCAGATATTTCCGCTACGCAATAAAACTGAAATATGCTGCGGATTTTAAATAGGATAAAGAAATTTCGATACGCCATAAAAAAATAAAAACATATATCGGTATCAAAAAGATGCAAGCCACTGGAGACGGGAGCGCCAGAGGACCATCGGTTTCGGGGGTGAAACGTAACAACTCAAAGGCCGTAATCGCGATCTCGTCCCCTCTGGTCAAACGTTTTCGCTATGGAAATTGACTTTGGCTTTTTTTTTACTCAAGATTTGTGTTTGTAAACAGGGGCGCGGTGGCAGACGTAAAGGTCCAATATTTGAGGTTCGTTGCCGAG